>JAQGDG010000048.1:0-600000 GCA_029844215.1 Przewalskia tangutica
GATAAGCCCGCAGCCGTGCCATGCTCAAGCCTAATCAAGAATTACTTGCACAACCTCTTTTTAGATAGTCCTCAAGACTCGCAGACATCGTATACTCGTAGCCAAATCTATAGCTAGTAATGTGGTCGCTTTGCAATCTAAATTCTTCTGTTCTGCCGCGAATCAAGCGTTCATATATCATGGCCGCAGATCGCCACTGCCGCGCCAAACCAAGCTAGCGACGTTGCAGAATACCGAACGAAGCACTCACCTTAGGTAAGATTGGGCCTGTGCCCTCGCAACCTCTCAACTTCTACTCGCAGCCTCCTCGGCCGCCTTGCCCTCCCGGGCTCAGTTGCCACGCGAGGCATAACGGTGGAAAGAAATACGTTAGAGGTCCAACTTACAACACAAATTTCTAAGGCACGATCTCAGAGTGAGAAGAATAGAAACCAATCCTAAAATATCCTATAGCTTCCTCGATTATCGCGTGGCGCACAACACACCGATAATCAAGACTTCATCGGATACGGTTCAGACACTTTCCGAGGATTAATCGCTCGATACCACTTTTGTCACGCACCGAACAGTCCGTGACTCGTGCCTTACCCCGCACCCTAGTGACACAACATCGAGTAATCAATGAACATAAACGATACAAGACATATTATGAAATATGAAACAATAATATGAGAAGAACTTGCCTTTCAAGATATGTATAAATGACAACTTTTAACATGAATGCTTTAACTTTTTACAAACCCCGCCTACAACAAGATTTCATGCAATTCTAAGAATGATACGACAACAATGGCGGACAGGTTCCGCCAAACCCCCGAATGTAAACACTTACTACGACAGGACTATACCACCGATAAGCCTCCGAGAAACGGAGCTTCCCAAACGCCAAATCGTGACTCGAGAGCTAGGATCAACGACCGGGTGTACCTCAACTCATGATGAACGCAGCCTCATCGAGGTCGCATAACAAAAATTTAGTATGTGAAATCAAAACAACATCAGAACGAAACCATAGTAGTCTATACAAAGCAGAGACACGTATGATAACCAAGCTACAGCTTTATAATAACTAGCAACTATATCAAGGGACTCACGCCTCAAGTCATCACAAAAGAACATAACAAAGGTCTCACGCCCACAACATCAATCGTGCCCGGACACATTCTCATCGCCAGCTTATGATATAAAAGCACCAAGGAACACACATGAACACCGTGTCCCACTGCGCTATAATAACACCGCACGGTAAGCAATAAGGCATAGCCGACTACTAACACCTACGCATCAACAAGGTCATGAATCAGATTATAAGATCTCGCCTAGACCGTCACATGATCAAAGCCGCCACTTGCCCGCAGATCTAATGCGCGTCTAGTCTCGAACTTCCCGCCCAGATAGGCCAATCTCTTCTACCGCATGAGGCATTCCTCGCATCGAGGGTAGCTACTCCCGCATCGCCCCGACTTCCGAGTCCGCATGGCCACAAGGACCGCATGCCCATAAAGGACGACACTAACTCGAACCCTCAGAGTTCGCAGATAGCCCCTCGACTGCATGAGGTATTCTCGAATCATAGGTCCATCGACCGCCGAGTCTACCCCGTGACGGAGGGCAGTCCAACCCCGAATCATCTCAAGAGATTTAATGCCACAATACTATCATAACGATCGATAGTTAATAAGCACAATCAAGTGGAAACCCTTTACACAAACATCACAAGATACTAACACACTAAGATCCTAACACATTTACTTATCAAAGCAACAAAGAAAGTATTACAAGGCTATCACAAACCAATACAATCAAGTTGTTCACACAAGGTACTTCCTACTATATGATTAACAAGATCGGGTTTTTTATCCCCAAAGTACTTCATACATTAACTCTTTAAAAGATACGTTACTTTCACAAAAGTCACACAATACCCGTAGTATATGAAAATAGAGTGATTATTTTCTTAAGTAAATCAATTACTCCTCTTTGTAAAATCAAGTAGCAACATTCTTTTCCAATGTTCAAGTTTGCCTAATTTCCAATGTTCAAGTTTCTCATTTTAGAAAGGTTTCGTAGTTCATAGTCTCATTCATTTAAGAATATAATTCTCCTTTAAACAATCTGAGAAACCTAAGCCTTATATGTGAGTAGGATATTCTTGTTTATTACAATCTTATTACAGCCATGATCTAGAAATATCATTTTGTCTCATCTCACTTTCATGCAGATGAGGTTTCTACCGGGTTTTAATAATACTTAATTATTCAAAACATTTCCTTTTATTAACGCCGCAGTGGTTTGTCGATACACATTTCGATTTCAAATCAAGAAACATTCTTAAGCCGTTATACCTAACTTCCCATAAAGCTAGTATAACTCTTAAGTTTTCAAACTAAGATTACTTCTTTTCAAAATGATTCAAAATCTTTGAAATACTTCAAGTTCTTATTAACACATAACAAGCCGCTTATAGTTCAAATCAGCACTTTTAAAAACCACATGTATTTTCTTACCAACATAAAGTCGTTATAACCAACTTCCCATAAAGTCGTTATAACACTTTATGTTTTAAACCAATCACATACATTTAGCACACGTACGCTCACCGTGACTACATAGTTCACACATATCATGCTAGAAGAGATAGGAAGAGGTTCACATACCGCGACGATTATCGACTAATAGCAAAACGCCCAAGTACTTTCAAACCACGGCTACTCCCTGCCAAGTAGATCGCAGCCACGCATAGTACTTCCACCTATAAGGCCACAAGGCGCTTATTAACATAAGGTCTCTTCAGAGAACATTCTACGTAAAATTGCAAAGACTCTCCCCGCAACAAACAGAAAACTCCTCCCATCGGTGCCGCCACCAAGCCAACCTGGGTTATATATTTAACCCTAATCTGTACAATTCTACTCCACTGCACTACTACACAAGTTCATCAGAATACATACCTATGTAATTACAGCCAAAGATTTTCTTTAAATTCGTGCTTAAGTCGCAAGATATTGCCGTATATTATTCAGCTAAGCTGAGGCATTGCCGATAACTACGCTCGCTTCTATATATAGTATACTTCAACTATATATTCTAACAATATGCAAATTCCAATTACAATAGAGGACAAGATTTTTACCGATAAGCCCATAATTATCCGAGTTAAAGCGATCCTGGCAATCGCTTAGCTCCAACTCCGCGCTCCAACCCGCTCCAAACTACCCTTAGAAGTTCTAACTAACTTCTACATACAACTCCAACTAACCATGGAGATTTTCCTTGTGGTTTCGGTTTGGGTGACCGACTTAAGTATAATAGTATTTCTGGCTTTCAGATAGGTATAACCTGAATACAACAATGCATATGGCTAAGGTAATTTGGGCATTATAACAATACTTTGAGGGTATTTCTATCGAATGGGTATTTACTAAAAACAACTAGGCAGTGGGGTACCCTACGCCACACCACAAAGGGGGAGGGAGTTTCGCCACGCGGCCTATCTAGTGAGGGGGCTCTGGACGAGAGTCAAACAAGAGGGGAGGGAGGATTTCTAAGACTTAGAACATTTTAGGATGAATAAGTCTTCCAAAGTGGGGCGGGTATTTATAGCCTAGCAAAGGCCAACCAATGGCCAAGATCTTGCTAAGTGCAAGGCAAGTGTAGGCCAAGATCTTGCCAAGTGCACCTTATCCATCTACCACAAAAATATCCTACCAACCCTTGACCAACAATGGCCAATTGCCCACCTCTTTACCGCCCAACGTGCTCCAATGGGAGGGTGACAAGTGTCGCTCTCTGGCCAAAAATGTTTCGCCTCTCGAAAAATCCGCAAAAATTAAAATGACATAGCCGAAATTCCCTACGAAGTCGTGGAAAACGTCACTAAAAACGACTCTAACCGGTGTTATGCACAAATAAAATTCGCCAAGCACTTTAAGGCACAAACTTTTCTACGACGCCCCCAGCATATACTCGTGGAAATACGGTATAACACGAATGTTCCTTCTCAAGACGGACATCGATGAAGTTCCTCTAACAAGTTGCCAACGCCTACACGCCACAAAATAACACACGCCCTCTTCCTTCCTTACTCGCCGTGTCTTCTCGAACACTTGAACTCTCCCAAAGACGCACCATACTTCACCTATTACTCCGCTCCCAAAAATCTCCGGAGTCACTACCTCCAAACTTGGTCATCTTACTAACCTCAAACTTCCTTAAGGCCATTCCCGCCTTTACGAACCGCTTCGTCGAACGCTGGCCCACGAACTCATACGATGATCATACAAACTTGGGCCTAGCATCCTCGTGATCTTACCACCGCGGGACCACCCAGAACTGACCCCACTACCTTATCCGGCTACGGTTGACCCAGACACGCCCTCAACCCGACCCACAATCGCCAAGCCCTCGCTCCCGACACCTAACAATCCCGCCAATCACATCATGAAAGCTACCACTTCCATCTCACACTACCCATGGACTTATCAAAAATAAAACCCACGATACTACGCACTGATAAAGGTCAAACATAAAACGAATCTTTTACTCAAGACGACCCACCTCTAAGGTCTCAATCGCGATACCTAGTGGTTCACACTTACCATGCCCCCATACTTACCCTTCTACAATAACTGTGTGTCTAAATCACATTTAGCACAAAGCTATCCTAACATAACACTTAACACATCATTAACATCAATACATACAAGTATCTAAAGCGGTTAAGGATATACTCAAACTAGGCGGTTCAAGGACCGCTAAAATCGAACTCCCACCGCGACTTACCGCGGGCCCGCAATTGCTCAAGAGTCGTATATCCTACCGCTACCCCCGGCTCCGACAAGCCTTCTCGTCATACGCCCCGCTGGCCGCAAGAATAACAAGCTCCTCGTACTACGACACTCCCGAAATGCGGTCTACCACATCGACTACACCGAGGTAGGTGATCAGATTCGCCAAAGACTCTACTCCCTAACATTCAAACTCCGAGCCCCGACTCGCCTCAATATCCTGCGGTCCCGGCGTCGCGGAGACCACTCGCAATGGCGAGGTACATAACTAGTTCGCCGCTGCGGCGTCCGCCGAAAAGTCGCCAAAATATCCGGCCGCTGGCCTTCTTCTCACGAAATGTCCACCTGCCGACCGCGCCTCGCACCCGCGTGCATGAGCTCGAACGCGGCAATGTCCATGCCCACAAGAGAAACACCCGCACAAGACTCGCCATATAATCATCTAGCCCGCGACGAGCGATGCACCCTATCTCCATATTCGCAATGCGCAGGACATATCGAGCCAAAGAATCGAACTCGACATTGTACTCGATACGCCTCTGCCTCTCAAGAATAAAAATTTGTTTACTGCGCCCTCCTCATCCGCGGAGGCGCAGTGCGTGAGAAAAGCCCCAAAACTCATCCCATACACGGAGGTGCATGCTCTCCCCGAAAGCTCCTACGAATCAAACTAATCGATCGCGCAGATCACGCAGCCGATGCGAATCAAGCGTCACAGACTCGTCAAGCCTCGATCACCCGCGATGATCTCAGAATCGACGGATGAATCCCGCGGATCATCCTCGTGCCTCGACCCATAAAACTCGCGGGCTACAACTCGAAAGTCCCGTAGCCTCAAACTATTCGCTTCCTGCACCACAAAAGCCGAACCGAATCGCCGCGATCCACTGCCTCATATCTCGCCACAACCTCGCCAATAATCGCCATCTCGCGACTCCATCTCCTCGCTTCCATCGCGGACCGAGGCTCAGTATCAGAGTCTCATCAGCCACGGCCGCGCTCTAAACTCGCCAGGCCGGGCGGCGCGCGAACTCGGGCCGAAGCACCGCTCAGTATCGACCGCTCGCGCTTCTCATTTCTCCTCAGATCCCACTAGCAGCCTCCATCGCCGCTTTGCCCTTCTCGGGCACCGTCGCCACGCGAGGCATAATCGTAAAATGAAACACATCGTAGGGTCCAACTTACAACTCAAATTCTAAGGCACGATCTCGTAACGGTAAGAATAGAAACCAATCTCTACATGTCCTATAGCCTCTCGATTATAGATGTGGTGCACAACACACCGATAATCAAGACTCTACTAGACACGGTCAGAGACACTTTCCGAGGACTAATCGCTCGATACCACTTTGTCACACCCCAATTGCCCGGATCGGTGCCTTACCCCGGCACCCTAGTGATACAACATCGTGAGAAAACCAATGGAAATAAAAACTTAGACATGCAACAATAGATATAATAATAAACAAAGCAACCAAAACAAATGGGGCTTTTCAAGATATACATAAAACTGAATAGCTTAACTTTTACAACCCCGCCTACAACAAAGATTACACACTCTAAGATTTACAACGACTATGACGGACAGTGGCCCCGCCATACCCGAATGTACAAGAACCTACAACTCAGGAACACATACCAAAAGATAAGCCTCCTGAGAAACGGAGCTTCCCAAAACGTCAACCGAGATCCTAAGAGCGAGGATCCACGACCGACGTACTCTACTCGCGCAGATTTAACGCAACCCCGAAGGAGGTCAAGACAACAGTACTAAGTATGTGAAATCAGAATATCGCAGCTAAATCATAACTATATAAAGCAGAGACACGTATGATAACCAAAATACAAGACGCAACATAAAAGCAAGTCGTGACTCACGCCTCAAAGTCACCACTAAATATAACTACGGGTCTCACGCCCACCACATCCATCATGTTCGCATCATGGCCACATGCCCCGAATATCGTGACGGCAGTAGACATGTCCACGATGCAACAACACATAATAACGCGCCGCACGCCACATGCCCCGGACATCGTGACGGCAGTAGACATGCCCATGTAACCTCAATAACAATATATCGTGGTCAACCTCGCCGCATGGCCACATGCCCCTGAATATCAGATCGGTGTAGACACGCCCATGTTGCAGAATAACCATATATCGGTAATCAACCCGCAGATGGCCGCATGCCCCTAATATCAGATTTGCAGATACGCCCACGTGACATCAACAACAAGACAAGAATCAAAATGGAAACATACCCGGAATTCTCCATCACCGCCAAAGACGCTCCAAGTAAGCTCAATAAGTCAACCGCTTCCATCGAGAGACGCGCAGAACACGTAAATACCACACTTGCACAACAAAGGCTATCATCACAAGCTTAGGCAAGTTTCACAACAACAAGCATAGGCAAGTTTCACAACAACAAGCATAGGCAAGTTTCACACAACTCAAAGTACTTTCATTTTATGCCAAAGTCCGGTTTTTAACCCCAAAGTACTACATACGTTAAGTTCTTTTAAAAGAGATCCATTACTTATAAAAGTCACTGACACCGTAGTATTAGAAACGACTAACCCACATTCCTTTTCAAAATCAAGTAACAACATTCTTTTCCTAAGTTCCAGCTTGCCTAGTTTCAATTACTCAAGCTTCATTTTCAAATGGTTTCATAGTTCCCAAACTTAATCACTTGATTCCTTTAGAACAATCGAGTAATATATGTCTCACGTGATAGTAGGTTATTCTTGTTTACAACATTCTTATTACAAAGCCATGATCTAGAAAATGTAATATCATTTTGTCTCATCTTAGTTTCTATGCAGATGAGGTTTCAATCGTTTTAATACGATACATCATTATTCAATACATTTTCCTTTATCAACGCCGCAGTTGGTCCTGTCGATACACATTCGATTTCAAATCAAGAAACATTATCCCTTTAAATAAAACCAAGTACTCATTACTCACGAATGAGGTTTCACACAAACATTCACATTAAAACAAATAAGTTAAGTCTCTTATCTTATAAGATCAAGTCCCTTAACTTCTAACATCAAGAAACCATTTTCTTTACCTCTCTTAAGACATTATACCTAACTCCCATAAAGCTAGTATAACTCTTTTTAAAACCACAAAGTATTTTCTTACCTACATAAAGTCATATAACTAACTTCCCATAAAGCCGTTATAACACTTTATGTTTTAGGAACAATCAAACACAAGCTTAACACACGACGCTCACTGCATTACATAGTTCACACATATCATGCTGTAAGAGATAGGAAGAGGTTCACATACCTAGCGACGATTTATCGACAATAAGCAAAATGCTCCAAGTACTACAACCTTGCTAGCCCTTTCCACTCCTCGAGTAGAATACGTGTAACGACCTGCCCGGTTCACATCGTGCCTTACCCGCACCCTTGATACATACATCAGAGAAAATCATGAACATAAAACAAGAGTCATTTAACAAGAGATATAATAAATAAACAGCCAACCAAAACAGCTTGCCTTCAAGATATACATAAAACTCCGAATAGCTTAATCCTTTACAACCCCGCCCACAACAAGATTACATGCACTTAAGATATACACGACTATGACGGACAGGCTCCCGCCATACCCCAATGTACAAGAACCTACAACTCGGGAACACCTACTAAAAGATAAGCCTCCGAGAAACGGAGCTTCAAATGCGCTGAATCAGATCCTAAGAGCGAGGAACCACGATCGATGTACTTACTCATGCAGATGAACGCACTTCTCGGGCGAGGTCAAGACATAAGTACCAAGTATGTGAAACAGCATAATATCAAAATGAAATCATACTAGTCTATATAAAGCAGAGACATGATGATAACCAACTACGCTCACAACATAAAACAACATCACTCCAATATAACTATGGTCTCACGCCCACAACATCAATCGTGTTCGTGACATGGCCGCATGCCTCTAATATCAGACGGTAGACATGTCCATGATGCAACAATAATACCAATGTCCCACGGCCACATGCCCTCGAATTTCGTGATCGGTGTAGATATGTCCATGGACCTCAACAACAAGACAAAGAATCCAAATGGAAGCATACCCGCGCGCTACGATCGTCGGGTGATGTCCAAAGGGAAACAATAAGACAACATTCCAAATGGACGATACCCGCAGCGCTTACGCATCGTGGTCAAGATGTCCAAAAGGAAATCACAAGGCGCGTTAATCAAAATGGAAACATACCCGCAGCGCCACGATCGTGTCAAGATATCCAAAGCGATTAACCACAAGACCTTAACTAAACGAGGCATACCCGCAGCGCTTACGCATCGCGGTCAAGATGTCCAAAGTGATTAACAACAATAATACTATCAATGAACGCACTGCGGAATTTCTCCACCGCCAAGACATCCAAGTAAGTTCTCAACTACCAACCGACTCTATCGAGACGCCAGAATACGTAAACACAACGCTTTGTACAATAAAGGCTATCATCACAAGATAGGCAAGTTTCACAACAACAAGCATAGCAGTTTCACACAACTCAAAGTACTTTCATTTTATGCCAAAGTCCTGTTTTTAACCCCAAAGTACTACATACGTTAAGTTCTTTAAAAGAGATCCATTACTTTTATAAAAGTCACCCGACACCGTAGTATTTAGAATGACCAACCCACCTTCCTTTTCAAAAATCAAGTAACAACATTCTTTCCTAAGTTCCAGCTTTGCCTAGTTTCACTACTCAAGCTTCATTTTCAAATGGTTTCATAGTTCCCAAACTTAATCACTGATTCCTTTTTAGAACAATTGAGTAACATATGTCATATACGCAGTAGTTTATTCTGTTTATAACGATCTTATTACATTGAAATCAATGATCTAGAAAATGTAATATCATTTTGTCTCATCTTAGCTTCTACGCATGGAGGTTTCTAATGGTTTTAATACAACACATCATTATTCAATACATTTCCTTTATTAACGCCGCAGTGGTCCTGTCGATACACATTCCGATTCCCAAATCAAGAAACATTATCCCTTTAAAACCAAGTACTCATTACTCATGAATGAGGTTTCACACAAACATCCACATTAAAACAAATAAGTTAAGTCTCTTATCTTATAAGATCAAGTCTCTTAACTTCTAACATCAAGAAACCATTTTCACTACATAAGCGTCGTTATAACTAACTTCCCATAAAGCTATTATAACACCCTATGTTTTAAAACCAACCAAATCACTTAGCACATGTACGCCTACCGTACTACATACACAACAATCATGCTAGAAAAGATAGGAAGAGGTTCACATACCTCGCGACGATTTATCGACAATAAGCAAATGCTCCAAGTACTACAACCTTGCTAGCCCTTTCCACTCCTCGAGTAGAATACGCTACTCTAGTACTTTCACCTATAAAGGTCACAAACGCCTATTAACCCCAAAACACAAGTTTTCTATCTTTCTATAGAAAATTGGAAGACTCTCCCCAAGCAACAGAAATCTCCTCCTCTATCGAGGCCTGGCTACCAAGCCAACCAGGGGGTTTACACGCCTAACCTGGACGGTACAATTCTACACAAGTCTCACTGCACATGCACTCATGTAAATACAGTCAGCTTCTTTATTCTTCAAAGCTTAAGTCAAAAGACATTGCCGAATACTAAGTAGTTCCATATATAGTATACTTCAACTATATACTCTAACAAACATGTAATTTCCAATTACAATAGAGGACAAGATAATTACCTCGATAAGCCCAAAATTATCCGAGTTTAATGTCGCTTCCCGAGCAAGGTTTAGCTCTACTCCGTGCGCCCAAACCACTCCAAACAACCCTGAAGTTCTAACCAACTTCTACTCAAATACTTCAACCAACTACGCTTAAGATTTCCTGTGGTTTCTGCTGAGACTAAAGGACAAAAGGTAGTATTTCCTGACTCTACGAAAGAGGTATCTTGAATACTACAAGGTACAAGGCTAAGGTATTTTGGGCATTATAACAATACTAGGAGTATTTCTATACCACAACAAGCGGTATTATACGAAACAACTAGCAGTGGGGTACCCCCACTAGACCTCACAAGGGAGGGAGACCTCACGCCAAAGGCCACTTTCTGGAGAGGAGTTTGACGAGAGTCTACAAGAGGAGGAGGGATTCAATACTTGGAAACATTTGTGGACGAACAAGTCTTCACAGCGGGGTATTTATAAGAAACCCAAATGCCAACCAATGGCCAAGATCAAGCCATGTGCAAGGCAAGTGTAAGGCCAAGATCAAGCCAAGTGCACCCTAGACCCTACTCCTAAAACCTCACAAATATCTACACAAATATCAAGCCCAACTCGCTTCTCTCCGGCCAAGTCGCCCCACTTGTCTCATTGAGGGTGACACATGTCACCCTCCCGCTGGTCCGTATCGTTTCGCCTCTAAAAATCCGCAAAAATACAAAACGACATAGCCGAATTTTCCTTCGCAGTTACGCGAAAACGCTTCATTAAAAACGACTCCAACCGTGTCAGGTACAAATGTAAATCGCGCGGTGCCACACGGGGTGACACGTGTCGCCTCGATTCGCCGAATATTTCGCCTTCCGAAATATCCAATTTACCGAAATCTCAAAAACAAAGCTGTTCCACAAAATCAGAATTTCTCCCGTGGCCCCACGTGACCATTTCCAAAATAAAATCTCAAAATTCTAATATAATCTATGAAGTCCAAATACCAAACTGGGAATCCAATTCCCATTAACGAACCTTTTTCTTCACAAATAACCGAAACTTTTCCGCTTAAAACTCACATCTTTCTTTCTTTTCAAAATTTTCGCCAGACTGCACGTGACGCCTCACTCACATACATACCCTGCAACTACGGGGTATAACAATACGCTACTCTTAGTACTTCCACCTATAAAGGTCACAAACGTCTATTAACCCCAAAACACAAGTTTCTATCTTTCTACTGTAAAATTGAGAAAGACTCTCCCCGCAACAGAATCTCCTCTATCGAGGTCGGCTACGGCCAACCCATGGGGGGGTTTACACGCCTAACTCGACGTACAATCTACCTGAATACTACACAAGTCTCACCCACACAATTCAGCTTTCTTTACATCTCGTGCTTAAGTCAAAAGACATCACGCATAATAATGTTCGCCTATATATAGTATACTTCAACTATATATTCTAACATGTAATTTCCAATTACAAAAGGGACAAGATTATTTACCTCGATAAGCCCAAAATTATCCAAGTTATAATGTCGATCCCGAGCAAGGTTTAGCTCCTACCCGTACGCTCCAATCTGCTCCAAACAACCCTTAGAAGTTCTAACTAACTTCTACTCAAATACTTCAACCAACTATGAAGATTTCCTCAGGGTTTAGTGAGACTAAAGGACAAAAGGTAGTATTTCCTGCTCTACGAAAGAGGTAACTTTGAAATACTACTAGGTAAAGGCTAAGGTATTTTGGGCATTATAACAATACTAGAGAGTATTTCTATACCACAAAAAGGGGTATTATACGAAACAACTAGGCTGTGGGGTACCCTACTAGCACCACAAAGGGGAGGGTTTCGCCAAGGCCAATTTTAAGGAGAGGGCTGGACGAGAGTCAACAAGAGGAGGGAGGGGTTTCAAGACTGAAGATTTTTGGACGAATGAAGTCTTCAAGAGAGTGGTATTTATAGAGCCAAAGGCCAACCAACGGCCAAGATCAAGCCATGTTCAAGGCAAGTGTATGGCCTTGATCTGCCAAGTACACCCTAACCCTACTCCACAAAACATTGCACCAAACAAGCCACAAACAAGGCACAAACAAGGCCAAAACAAGAACCAATTGTAAGTGCCAACGCCCCTCTGACGCCCAAATCGCCCAAAGCACCACTTGTTTAATGCGAGGTGACACATGTCACCCTCCCGTTGGTCCAAAATGTTTCCTCTCTAAAAATCCGCAAAATACAAAACGACATAGCCGAATTTTCCCCTCGCAGTTACGCAAAAACGTCATTTAAAAACGACTTAACCTAAGGTGTTGTAACAAATGTCATTCTACTAAGCTTACCAGGGTGACACGTGTCACCTCCTAATGGCCTCATAAAACGCTTCCTCCAAAAATATCCACAATGGCCAAAATCTCAAAACAAAGTGGGCCCCACAAAATCAGAATTTCTCGTGGGCCCCACGTGACCATTTCCAAAATAAAATCTCAAAATTCTAATATAATCTATGAAGTCCAAATACCAAATCTGGGAATCCAATTCCATTAACGAACCTTTTCTTCACAAATAACCTAAACTTTTCCGAAAACTCACATCTTTCTTCTTTCCAAATTTTTTTTCGCTGTGCTCGACGCACGCCCTCGCATACATACCGAGAATACGGGTATAACATTTTTCTAAGTGTTGACACACCTTGCTACTACTAGTATTATAAAGTGGCAACGAGGTCAAGATATAAACAAACGGGTGGTTTGGATAAGGTCTTAACAAATCTCAAGACTAATGGTCCCCTTGACTAAGTCAAACATGTCAAGCTCTACTACTTAGCAAGACTTATCTTCTTAACAAGGGTCAAATGACCCTTGTGCCCATGTAATTCGTCCAAGACATCAAATAAGGGGGGGTGACACGTGTCGCCCTCCCATACGTCACAATAATATCCTGTAAGTACGGGGTGTAACATTCTTCCCCCCTTAGAAACATTTGTCCCCGAATGTTCTTTCGGAGTCAATCTTTATAATTTGCGACATAGTTTCCTTATACTACACCCTTCTTACAACATATGCCACCCATGGCCACATAACAATATTTATTCTAAGTCACAACCTGCACTCACGAAGCCAACTAGCCCATACTTATAATGACCTCCAAGTCTCATAATCCTCTCTATTAGGTCTACTAGTGGTCCGACGACCAGACATCACCGAAAACCTCATATCCCCCGCCTACCACCCCACACACTCACTGTGTAGTTACCTCGAAAGGTTCTTATGGATTCGTGCTCTATTCCTTTACACTTGGTTGTTATCTTTCATCGCTCGCACTCTTTCCTGACTTCCAACTCACACTAGTATATATAACTTCCATATCATGTTGGCCTCCACCTTCGAGTCACTCTATAAAACAATATAAGGCCATTTCGTTTTTCACGACTGTTCCGGTGGAACGCCCACGAACCCGTAAAACAATTAACTAGACTGCCTTACGCCTCGTGACCTCACACGTAGCGGAACTACTACCAACTGATCCCACTCCATTCCACGCCATGTGAGACCCAATGTGTCCTCAACCCTCACGCCCAACACACTTAACTCTTATCCTTCGTCCGACTTAAAATCTTATTGCAGAAAGCCTTATATACCTAAGGTCTCGGCGGTAATCAATATTCTTAGGCTCGCACTTCCATGCCCAAGCCTACCTTACCAAAGTCCCAAGAACGGGTACAAAACTTCTCATAAAACCATAACCATGTTGTCTCAATCACAACAACCATCGCTACTCTATACGCACTTCATCCGCATAATTTTCTTAAGCCTACCACGCAGCCTTTTTAATGACATTCGTAGGTTCCTTAACATGGCTTAATGGTTCACCACCCTATCGATACCTCATCCTTTCCCAATTATCTCAAATAAAACACAAAACCTTGCGAAAATTCAATAACTATTCCATACCTTCCCTTATCTAGTTAGTCTTTACCAATTCCCGGTAATCTAAAATCAATCTAGGAAACACACGCCCGACTGTGATATAACTCCGTATAGACGTATATCACAATACCAACTATACTACAATCATTACCAACCTGGATACGCAATCCATATAGTCCTTCCCGGTCACCGCTTTCTCGTAATGCAATCAACATAACTTCGTTAGAGACGACTCTAACAACATAGCTCTATGGCACGATCTCAAAGTGAGAAGAATGGAAACTAATCCTAAATGTCTCCGCACTCACATAGATGTGGTGCACAACACACCGATAATCAAGACTTACTAGACACGGTCCAGACACTTTCCGAGGACTAATCGCTTCGATACCACTTTTGTCACGACCCGATCCCAAGCTCGCGACGCGTGTTCTACCGCACCCTACGTATACATCGAGAAAATCAATGGAACATACATGAAACTTTAAAAAAACAACAAAGTAAAATAACAGTTAGCTGATAGGCTACCTTCCCGACATAATATATATACAACCAAGCTTGCCTCTTTCTTTACAAATCGACCACAATATGTAAATTCATGCACTTAAGAGTTTTTAACATAACAATCGTGACGGACAGGGTGCCCCGCCATACCTGAATAATACTAATCTACCACCTCGTGGAAAACTGCATTCAAGGATAAGCCTCCGAGCAAATGGAGCTTTTTCCCATAGATCAACCGAGATCCTAAGAGCAAGGATCACCAACCTGGTACCTAAAACCTGCTGGCATTTAACGCAAAGGGTCAGATAACAAATTTAATATGGAATGAATAACGACAGAAACAAATCATAATCAGATAAAAGAATGACAAGGACAAGTATAAAAATACATACTGCATCCTCGCCGTGTCATTACCACTTATGAACTTAATTTCACATCAATATCTTTTCCCATTTTCCATAAAGGTTATAGCCACATTCTTACGCATGTGATTAGAAAATCATTAAGTTCATTTTCAGATAACCTACTTATCTTTTATACGATAATCCGCCCAAAGAGAGGGCACATTTACTACCCGCCTAATATGGACGCGATTAAGTCACACTAATATCAAGCGTACAATCGAGACATGTATGATAACTCAATTAAAGATATCAGGTTTCATCAGAACGCCCGAACCCGTTCGCATCTGCCTACCCGCACCCTAGTGATACAACATCGAGAAAACCAAATGGAAAATAAAACATGAATCATGAAACAAGAGATATAATAAATAAACAAAGCAACCAAAACAGTTGCCTTCAAGATATACATAAAACCCGAATGGGGCTTAATCTCTTTACAACCCCCGCCCACAACAAAAGCATGCACTTAAGATTTACAATAACTATGACGGACAGTGGCCCGCCATACCCCAACGTATAAGCATCTACTGCACTGTGGTAACATACCAAAGATAAGCCTCCAAGGAACGGAGTTTAACACGCAAAGGTGATCCTAAAAGCGGATCGGATCGATGTACCTTTACTGGCGCAGATGAACGCACTTCGGCATGAGGTCAAGACAACAGTACTAAGTATGTGAAATCACAACATCAGAATGAAATCATAATAGTCTATATAAAGCAGAGACACGTATGATGACCAAACTACAAGATATAACATATAACCAAGACATCAAGACAGGACTACGCCTCCAAATTATCACTGCGTTCGTGGAATTTCTTCTCACCGCTAGCTTATGATATAACAATACCAAGGATTATACATGAACACCATGTCCCACTGTGTTATAAAACCGTGACAGACAAGTATAACTACCAGATCCGACCGTATCAATAATACAATGCAACCAAAACACGGCCGATACGGCAAGTGCGAGCCGACTATCGGATACCAAGGCGGTCACGCACCGGCCGGCAAGTACGGTCACCACCAGGACCAAGGTCAGATCACGAAACTTCACACTATCGAACGGCAAGTGCGAGGGTCGACTACCGAATACCAAGGCCGAATCACCACGCAGAGGCAGTACGAGCCGACCACCGGATACCTGTGCCGAACAGAAGAAACCTCAACTACCAATCGCCTCTATCGAGAGACGCAGAATACGAAACACCACACTTGCACAACAAAGGCTATCATCACAAGCATAGGCAAGTTTCACATCACTCAAAGTACCTTCATTTTATGCCAAAGTCCGGGTTTCAACCCTAAAGTACTACGTACGTTAAATTCTTTAAAAGAGATCCATTACTTATCAAAGTCACCCGATACCCGTAGTATTAGAATGACCAACCCACATTCCTTTTCAAAATCAAGTAACAACATTCTTTTCCTAAGTTCCAGTTTGCCTAGTTTCAATTACTCAAGCTTCTCATTTTCAAATGGTTTCATAGTTCATAAACTTAATCACTTGGTTCCGTTTTAGAACAATTGAGTAATATAAGTCTCACGTGAGAGTAGGTTATTCTTGTTTACAACATTCTTATTACAAAGAACCATGATCTAGAAAATGTAATATCATTTTGTCTCATCTTAGTTTCTATGCAGATGGAGGTTTCTACTGGTTTTAATACAATTCATCATTATTCAATACATTTTCCTTTATTAACGCTGCAGTGGTCTGTCGATACACATTCTGATTTCCGAAATGAGGTTTCACACATCCTTTAAATAAAACCAAGTACTCATTACTCACGAATGAGGTTTCACACAAACATCCACATTAAAACAAATAAGTTAAGTCTCTTATCTTATAAGATCAAGTCTCTTAACTTCTAACATCAAGAAACCATTTTCTTTACCTTTCTTAAGACATTATACCTAACTCCCATCAAGCTAGTATAACTCTTTTAAAACCTTTAAAACTAAGTGTTACTCTCCTTCAAAACGATTTAGAAATCTTTTGAAATACATCAAGTTCTTTATTATAACTAGCCGCTTATAATTCACATCGCTACCTTTTAAAACCACAAAGTATTTTCTTACCTACATAAAGTTTATAACTAACTTCCCATAAAGCCGTTATAACACTTTATGTTTTAAGAACAATCAAACACGCTTAACACATGTACGCTTACCGCATTTCATAGTTCACACATATCATGCTAGAAGAGATAGGAAGAGGTTCACATACCTCGCGACGATTTAACGACAATAAGCAAAATGCTCCAAGTACTACAACCTTGCTAGCCCTTTCCACTCCTCGAGTAGAATACGCTACTCTTAGTACTTTCACCTATAAAGGCCACAAACGCCTATTAAATCTTAAACACACGTTCCCATCTTTCTACGTAAAATTGAAAGACTCTCCCGCAACAGCAGAAACTCCTCCTCTATCGAGGTCGCTACCAAGCCAACCGTGGGGGTTAACACGCCTAACCGACGCTGCAATTCTACTACAAGAATGCTACATAAGTTCATCAGTAATACAACCCTAGGTAATTACGCTCAGCTTCTTCTTTATTATCCTTCTATGTGATTATCGCTCAATTCTTCATTCTTCAGGCTTAAGTCAAAAGACATTGCCATAATACTAAGTTCAGTTCTATATATAGTATACAACACTATATATTCAACACTTATGTAATTTCCAATTACAATAGGGGGACAAGATATTTACCTCGATAAGCCCAAAATTATCCGAGTTTAAAGTCGCCCCGAGCAAGGTTTAGCTCCTCCTCCGAGTGCTCCAATCCGCCTCCAAACAACCCTTAGAAGTTCTACGCAACTTCTACTCCATACTTCAACAACGGGTGAAGATTTTCCTTAGGGTTTCGTGGAGGCTAAGGAAAGTATAATCGTATTTTCCGGTTTTTCAGACAAAGTGGTACTTTGGAAAGTACTACAAGGTATGTGGGCTAAAGTATTTGGACATTATAACAATACTTAGGAGAGTATTTCTATACCACAACAAAGGGTATTATACGAAAACAACTAGGCTAGGGGGGGGGGGTACCCCACGGCCAAGGCACCACAAAGGGGGAAAGCTTTGAAAGGGGAAAGGGTGGTGGACGAATTTCACAAGGGAGGGAGGAAGAGAACTTCAAGACTTAGGCAATTTGTGGACGAAGAAAGTCTTCACAAAGGAGCTATTTATAGGCAAGCAAAGGCCAACCAACGGCCAAGATCCATCCATGTGTTAGGCAAGTGTAAGGCCAAGATCTGCCAAGTGCACCCACAAAACACTCCACAAAACACTCCACAAAACAAGCCACAAACAAGGCACAAAAGGAGGGACCAATCGCCAAGGCCAAGCCTCCTCTTTGTTGTCTCAACGAGGTGACAAGTGTCACCTCCCGTTGGTCCAAAATGTTCCGCCGCTTCTAAAATCCGCAAAATACTAAATGACATAGCCGAATTTTCCCAACGTAAGTCGTGGAAACGCTTTCGCCGAAACGACTCTATTCGCACTTGTGCCCAAATTTCGAACCAAAGCCAATTCTAAGGCAAAAATTTAATACGCACGCCTCACGCATATACGGAAAAACGGGGTATAACATTCATCCCTTAGAAACATTCGTTAATGTTCCTTCAAGGTCTCAAACAACAGCGCCAAGATAGTCTTCACCGCTATACGCATTTAAAACAATCATGCCACACCGCCACAAAACATACGCTCACTTTTTCCTTTCTCGTAGTACTCGTCACGAACACTGAACTCGTCTAGTATCCGCACTCACACTTCACTAACGCTCGCTTTCCAACCCTGGAGTCACTACCTCCAAACTTGGTCATCTCACTAACCTCGATTTCCCAAGGCCATTCCCGCCTTCACGAACTGATTCT
Source organism: Przewalskia tangutica (assembly GCA_029844215.1). Lineage (NCBI taxonomy): Eukaryota > Viridiplantae > Streptophyta > Magnoliopsida > Solanales > Solanaceae > Przewalskia > Przewalskia tangutica. The sequence goes on from JAQGDG010000048.1 coordinate 19,238, forward strand.
CGATCGAACGCATCCACGAACTCATACGATGGTCATCTAAACTTGGCCTAGCACCCTCGTGACTCTACCACCGCGACCACCCTGAATGACCCCACCCCAAACCGGTTACTGGTTGACCCGCAAATGGTCCTCAACCCGACCCCCAATCACGCCAACTCTTGTTCCCGATCCGAACAATCTTACTATTTCACTTCACGTAAAGTTACCACTTCCATCTCACACTACCTGTGACTTACCCTTTTCACTAACTGTTTCTAAATCACATTTTTGCACAAAGCTATCCAAACATAACATTAAACACATCAACAACATCAATACAACAAAACTCTGTAGGTTAAGGATATACCAAACTAGGCGGTTCGAGGACCGCTTAAAATGAGAACTCCCACCGCGACCTACCGGCCTTCCGGTACGAAGCATCCCGCCTGCTACGGCGTGAAGAACCCGCAATCGCCTAGTAGTCCATGCTATCCTACCAGTGCTACTCAGTCGGACAGTCTTTGCCGATGGCCCTGTTGGTCGCAAAAATAACAATCTCAGAGTTAGTACGACACTCTCCCTTATGAAGCTTTCCACAACGCCGCACTGAGACAAGGGCAACCTCATCCGTGAGCACTCGCTTCCCAAAATCAAACACAGGAGCCCCGACCGCTTCCTGAATATCCCGAAGGTCCCGAAAGCTGGGTCGGACCAATCTGTACTGAGGGAGGTACATAACTATTCTCACTGGGCGGTCCGCCTCGAAAGTCACCAAAGGACCTGCTGCTCGCCCTTCTCGCTGACTTTGGTCATTCCGCTGATTTATCCGCCTCACATCCAAGTGTATACGCTGCATGCGGCAGGTCCATGCCCTGAAGAGCTACACTAACAACTCTTCTCAAGGCAATCGTCGAGCTCAGAACATATCGGTGCACTCGATCCTCCATACTAGCTACTAACGCGGACGCACGCCAATGAGTCGAACTCACATTGTACTCCGAACCGCACGCCTGCTCGCCAGAACACCAAAAATCTGTCGCCCGAGCCCTCTCATCCGGGAGGCAAGAAATGTGCAAGAAAGGCCTCTCGAGAACTTCGTTCCATACCGCCGGAAGTGCATGCTCTCCTCGACAGCCTCAAGAATCAAACCACGATCAGGTATCACGCAATGATGTGAACCTAAGGCCACCGACTCGATCTCCGATGCCTTGATCACTCATGATCCGTCAGAATCGCCGGATGAACTCTCGCGGATCATCCTCGTGCCTCGACCCATAAAACTCGCGCCTACAACTCGGAAAATCCCGTAGCCTCGAACTATCGGATCTAGGTGAACCATCGGTGCATCGAACCGCTGCGCCCAGCCTATCCTCAAGTTCGCCACAACCCCGCCATTAATCGGGCCCACTCTTGTAACTCATCTCTCTCGCCTGCATCATGGATGGAGGCTCAGTATCGTGGTCTCGCCACGTTGCTACTCGCAGATCCTCTCGCCGCCTTGCCCTTCTTCGCCCGGTTACCTTTCGCAGGCATAATCGTAAAAACGAAACACGCCGGAGGGTCCAATCTTATCACACGGCTCTAAGGCACGATCTCGTAATGAGAAGAATGGAAACCAATCCTAAATGTCCTATAGCCTCCACGATTATAGATGTGGTGCACAACACACCGATAATCCGGACTTTACTAGACACGGTCAGCGGACACTTTCCGAGGATTAATCGCTCGATACCACTTTGTAACGCCGAACCGGCCCACATCGTGCCTTACCCTGCACCCTAGTGATACAACATCGAGAAAACCAGCGGAAAATAAAACATGAATCATGAAACAAGAGATATAATAAATAAACAAAGCCAACCAAAACAATTTGCCTTCAAGATATACATAAAACCCGAACGCTTAATCTTTTACAACCCCGCCCACAACAAAGCAGCACTCTAAGATTTACAACAACTATGACGGGACAGGTTCGCCATACCCCAATGTATAAGAATCTGCACTCGTGGTAACATACCAAAGATAAGCCTCAAGGAACGGAGCTTTCCAATACGAAAGGTGATCCTAAAAGCGGGGATCGACACCGATGTACCTTTTACTCACGGATGAACGCACTTCAAGGAGGTCAAGACAACAGTACCAAGTATGTGAAATCACAACATCAGAATGAAATCATAATAGTCTATATAAAGCGAGACATGTATGATGACCAAACTACATGATATAACATATAACCGCTATCAAGACAGGACTCACGCCCAAATTATCACTGTGCTCGTGGAATTTCTTCCTCACCGCCATAGCTTATGATATAACAATACCAAGGATTATACATGAACACCATGTCCCACCTGTGTTATAAAACCGACAGACAAGTATAACTACCAGATCCGACCGTACCAATAATACAATGCAACCAAAACACGGCCGATACGGGCAAGTGCGAGCCGACTACAGGATACCAAGGCCGGTCACGCACCGACCGGGCAAGTACGAGGGTCACCACCAGGACCAAGGTCAGATCACGAAACTTCGCCACTATAATCGAACGGCAAGTGCGAGGTCGACTACCAGATACCAAGGCCGAATCACCACGAGACGGCAGTACGGTGAGCCGACCACCGGATACCCGGCCGAACGGAAGAAACCTCAACTACCAATCGCCCTCTATCGAGACGCGGTAACACAGAAACACCACACTTGCACAACAAAGGCTATCATCACAACCATAGGCAAGTTTCACATCACTCAAAGTACCTTCATTTTATGCAAAAGTCCGGGTTTCAACCCTAAAGTACTACGTAAGTTAAATTCTTTAAAAGAGATCAATAACTTATCAAAGTCACCCGATACGTAGTATTAGAATGACCAACCCACATTCCTTTTCAAAATCAAGTAACAACATTCTTTCCTAAGTTCCGGTTGCCTAGTTTCAATTACTCAAGCTTCTCATTTTCAAATGGTTTCATAGTTCATAAACTTAATCACTGGTTCCGTTTTAGAACAATTGAGTAATATAAGTCTCACGTTACAAGAGGTTATTCTTGTTTACAACATTCTTATTACAAGACCATGATCTAGAAAATGTAATATCATTTTGTCTCATCTTAGTTTCTATGCGGATGGAGGTTTCTACCGGTTTTAATACAATTCATCATTATTCAATACATTTTCCTTTATTAACGCTGCAGTTGGTCTTTCGATACACATTCGATTTCCAAATCAAGAAACATTATCCTTTAAATAAAACCAAGTACTCATTACTCACGAATGAGGTTTCACACAAACATCCACATTAAAACAAATAAGTTAAGTCTCTTATCTTATAAGATCAAGTCTCTTAACTTCTAACATCAAGAAACCATTTTCTTTACCTTTCTTAAGACATTATACCTAACTCCCATCAAGCTAGTATAACTCTTTTTAAAACCTTTAAAACCAAGTGTTACTCTCCTTCAAAACGATTTAGAAATCTTTTGAAATACATCAAGTTCTTTATTATAACTAGCCAGTTATAATTCACATCAGTTACCTTTTAAAACCACAAAGTATTTTCTTACCTACATAAAGCTGTTATAACCAACTTCCCATAAAGCCGTTATAACACTTTATGTTTTAAGAATCATCAAACACAGTTAACACATGTATCGCTCACCGTACTACATAGTTCACACATATCATGCTAGAAGAGATAGGAAGAGGTTCACATACCTCGCGACGATTTAACGACAATAAGCAAAATGCTCCAAGTACTACAACCTTGCTAGCCCTTTCCACTCCTCGAGTAGAATACGCTACTCTTAGTACTTTCACCTATAAAGGCCACAAACGTCTATTAAATCTTAAACACACGGTCCCATCTTTCTACGTAAAATTGCAAGACTTCCCCGCAACACAGAAAACTCCTCCTTCATCGAGGTCGCCACCAAGCCAACCAGGGGGGTTAACACGCCTAACCTGACGCTGCATAATTCTACTACACAAGAATGCTACATAAGTCTCATCAGAATACAACCCTAGGTAATTACGATTCGCTTCTTCTCTTTATTATCCTTCTATGTGATTACTGCTCAATTCTTCATTCTTCGAGCTTAAGTCAAAAGACATTGCCATAATACTAAGTTCATTTCTATATATAGTATATAACACTATATATTCAACACTTATGTAATTTCCAATTACAATAGGGGACAAGATATTTACCTCGATAAGCCCAAAATTATCCGAGTTTAAAGTCGCTCCCGAGCAAGGTTTAGCTCCTCCTCCGAGTGCTCCAATCCGCTCCAAACAACCCTTAGAAATTCTACGCAACTTCTACTCCATACTTCAACAACGGTGAAGATTTTCCTTAGGGTTTCGTGTAGAGGCTAAGGAAAGTATAATCGTATTTTCTGGTTTTTCAGACAAAGTACTTTGGAAAGTACTACAAGGTATTTGGGCTAAAGTATTTTGACATTATAACAATACTTAGGAGAGTATTTCTATACCACAACAAAGCGGTATTATACGAAACAACTAGGCTAGTGGGTACCCCACGGCCAAGGCACCACAAAGTGGGGAAAGCTTTAGGGGGAAAGGGTGTGGTGGACGAATTTCACAAGGGAGGAGGAAGAGAACTTCAAGACTTAGGCAATTTGTGGATGAAGAAAGTCTTCACAAAGGGAGCTATTTATAGGCCAAAGGCCAACCAATGGCCAAGATCCATCCATGTGTTAGGCAAGTGTAAGGCCAAGATCAAGCCAAGTGCACCCACAAACACTCCACAAAACACTCCACAAAACAAGCCACAAAACAAGGCACAAAAGGAGGACCAATCGCCAAGGCCAAGCCTCCTCTTTTGCCCAATGAAGGTGACAAGTGTCACCTCCCGTTGGTCCAAAAATGTTCCGCCGCTTCGGAAAATCCCAAAAATACTAAATGACATAGCGGAATTTTCCCAACGTAAAGTCGTGGGAAACGTTTAAAACGACTTATTCGCACTGTGCCCAAATTTCGAACCAAAGCCAATTCTTAAGGCAAAAAAATTTAATACGTACGCCCTCACGTACATACTCTGGAAAAACGGGGTATAACACTTACTAACAATGAGAGTAAATAGGGGTATACTTACAATATAAAGTAGGAAAAGCTCACGATCAAAGCAGGACCATCCGCCCGCAGTATCATTAAGCAATCCTATTCCCGGGACTATTTCACCCGCATAGATCGCGTGGACCCGCATGAGGCATTCCTCGCATGGGACTATTTCACCCGCATAAGCCCTTACGGACTCGCATGAGGTATTCCTCGCATGGGACTATTTCACCCGCATAAGCCCTTACGGACTCGCATGAGGTATTCCTCGCATAGGCTGGACCCGCCCGCATGGGACTATTTCACCCGCATAAGCCCTACGGACTCGCATGAGGTATTCCTCGCATCGTGGGTAGCAAATCCACGGAAATATGCAATGCCACAAACCCGGGGAATGACCCCGCAACAAATAATATACCACTAGCACAAATCCGGCTAGCACACATATCATAAGCACTACCGGCTTATCATACAATATATAAGCAAGTTAAGAAAACCCCTAACTTCTTACTATTCTTGTTCATATACACTCTCATTTTAGTTTACCTAAGGCACTAACATGTCTTTTTATAAAAATCCGGGAATTTAACCCAAGTACTACAATTAACGGAAGCATACCCGTGGAATCCCACATCACTGTCGGTATGTCCAAGTACTTACAACAAGACAGCCGGCCCTCCCACCGAGAGTCGCGGCAACGTAATAAAACATAATACTTGCACTCAAAGGCTATCACCAGCACACATAGGCTAATTCTCAATTAATCAAGCCAAAGTACTTATCAAGGCACACTTAGACTAATTCTCAATTAATCAAGCCAAAGTACTACGTACGTACATTCTTTTCAAAAGACTCCTTTCCAAATAAAACTTCCCCGATACTAACCACCGTAGTATCAAGTCCTATCCACCATTTCAAGACAAGTCACAATACCTTTTTAGAAATACAATTACCGGCTTCTAAATCAAGTGACTTCTTTATTAACGACCTTAAGCAATTGGTACCTTTAAAACAATTCGCCCTTCCTTAACACAAGTTAATTCTTTTATTACTTTAGAGAAAACCATTCTCTTAACCTTCCATAAAAGTCGTTATAACCAACTTCCCATAAAGCCGTTATAACCCTTTATGGTTTAGACCAATACGTTCCTTTTATAACCAAGAGACTTCTATTTTTTTGAAACCAAGTATTATATACTTTCTAATCAATTCTCATAACTTTCAAACATACAATTAGTCTCTTAACCTTTTGGAAGCAAGTGACTCATTTTATTATAAAACCTTAGGCAATTGATGTCTTAAAAACAAGTTGCCTTTTCACTAAAATCAAGTCATTTATCTTTCCATAAAGCAAATATAACTAACTTCCCATAAAGCCGTTATATTCACTTTATACCTTAGCCAAAAACAATTTCCTATCCAAGGGACTTATACGTTTAAAACGGAACAAGTATCACATACTTTAAAACTCCTCAAGTCCCTTAACTTTAATAAAACTTAAGACATCCCTTATACTTTCAAGGAAGTGAGTAAATCTCCCAACTCACCTGACTTGGCTATTCACAAACTAGTAAAGGATATCAAGGTGTTGTACGTCTACCGTACTACATACGTGCAACTAGTCATGCTCAAAGATAGGAAAAGTTCTACATAGAGTAGATCACACAACTACCTCTTAACTTCCAAGAGTAACAGGAAACATGAAATGATACCACAGGTATATTCCATACATAGAATCATGCCAAAGGAAGGAAGAGGTTCACATACCTCGCGATGATTGTCGACAAGTAGCAAAATGCTCCAAAGTACTTCAACCTTGAGCTATTCCATTCTTCAAGTAGGATACGCTATACTTAGTACTTCAACCTATAATGGTCACATACGTCCATTAACCTCTTATTTCAAACGTAGAATATTCTAAGTGCTAAGTCACTAAATTCTACGGAAAATCGGACAGCACCTCCTTTGTTTCTACTTACTTTGCCACCTTTTTCAAGGCCGAAATACAATAACCAAACAGCCCCAATTGGCTCACAACAATATAGAAGGTAGTCCAATACAAATGAATAACTAAACAGCCCCAATTGGCTCACAACAATATAGAAGGTAGTCCAATACAATGAATAACAACTAAAAGTCCAATTTCGGCCACCTTGAGTTCAACCATACCAATTCTTATCCAATTTCCATTTCAATCCAAATTGGTAGCATAACATGATATCAAGTCGCATTTGATCATAATAACCATAATCTTAAGTAAGTAACATGCGACGATTTCTAATAAACGACCAATTAATAATCCAATTTTCAAGTGGCTTGCACAACATTTCGGATTAAGCTACAAGAAAACCATAATACTTATAAACTTCAACATACCAACCTCATTCTATCAACATGTAAAGCTAACAACAACAATATAAATATATAATCTTGTAACACCTTAAAAGACAAGATTATACCTTAACGATTCTTAATCCAATTCCCAATCCGATGTCGCTCCTTAGTAGTTTAGAGCCTCTCCAAGACACTTCAATCCTCTTGTTGGGACCCTTAGAACCATACCAACAACTTTCCTTCAAACTTCCAATCCAAAACCTAGAAAGTCACTAGGTTTTCACTTTGCGACTAATACGAAAACTCTCTTTTTCCGGGATTTTTCTATTGAGATACACTTACATAACACTCATGAACCTTGGTTTAAAGTGTGGAGCTTAAAGGACAAGAAACGAAAATTTTCTCTTCTTGAAGGGAGCAAACCCGAGAGCTAAGCTAGCTTGTTCATCAATTTCTTGTAAATTTTTCTAAGTGTTGGACACACCTTTGCTACTACTAGTATTATAAAGGGAAATGGAGGGTCAAGATATAAACAAATGGGTGGTTTGGATAAGGTCTTAACAAATCTCAAGACTAATGGTCCCCTTGACTAAGTCAAACATGTCAAGCTCTACTACTTAGCAAGACTTATCTTCTTAACAAGGGTCAAATGACCCTTGTGCCCATGTAATTCGTCCAAGACATCAAATAAGGGGGGGTGACACGTGTCGCCCTCCCATACGTCACAATAATACGTTTTCCGACAATTTCCATAATTCCGATAAATTTTTTTACAAGTCTCAAATTTTAACACTCGTGAGTTCGTACGTACGTTCTTAAAACATATCCTGTAAGTACGGGGTGTAACATTCTTCCCCCCTTAGAAACATTTGTCCCCGAATGTTCTTTCGGAGTCAATCTTTATAATTTGCGACATAGTTTCCTTATACTACACCCTTCTTACAACATATGCCACCCATGGCCACATAACAATATTTATTCTAAGCTGTCAACCTTGGCACTCACGAAGCCAACTAGCCCATGTGTCTAAAGGATGTCCTAGTAGAAGGGATGCAAGTAGGAGGACTCAGCCTACCAGATCAGTTGCGGATTCAGTGGCTCGGAGAGGAAGGGGTGTTAGCCAGAGGAGGCCACCCCCACCTCGGTGTGGACGTTGTGGTAAGTGTCATTGTGGGGAGTGTCGTACTTCTTCGACAGCTTGTTATGCTTGCGGCCAGCAGGGCCATTTTGCGAGAAATTGTCCGACCAGAGGTGGCGCGGATGTAGGGACTCAGCCTTCAGGATCAGTGGCTAGTTCATCACCTCCCCTAGCTATGCGCCCAACCGGGCAGGATGGATTAGAACGACAAAGGGGAAGTGAAGCAGTAGATACAGGTATATCCTTAACCCTATAGAGATAGTATGTGTGATAAGATAAGTGTATCTTAAGTGTTATGTTCAGATAGCATTGTGTTAATGGTGATTAGAAATCATGGTTAGTTAAAAGGGTAAGATTGGGGATAAGGAAAGTATGAGCCTTAGAGTTTTATACGTGGAGACCTTAGAGGTAAGGCCATCTCGAGTAAAAGATTTATATTTTTATGTTTGACCATTATCGGAGTGCATAGTACACCTGAGATATGTCTGTGTGATAAGTTCCGGGTGGTATGAAATGAAAGAGGGTAGTTGAGCTAGGAAGACCACTAGGTTTTTCGTGACTTGATTAGTGATATTGTTTCGGATCGGGGAACAAGAGTTTTTGCGCGATAGCGGGTCGGGTTGAGGACCAATCGCGGGTCAACCCGCGGCCTGTTTTGTGGTGGGGTCAGTTCGAGGTGGTCCCGCCAGGTGGTGGGGTCACAAGGGCGCTAAGCCCAAGTTTAGTTAACCATCGTACGAGTTCGTGGAAGCGTTCGACCAGTAGTCGGGCCGATGAGGTCAGCCCATCTTGTCTTTCAGTCAGGACCGTTTACTCGGCAGAGGGTTATGCGAGATGTTATATCAGGAAGGTTGTAAGGTTGCACGAGGTGCCTACTTTTACCTTATGACAGCAAAGGAGCCCGCTTCACTGCTTTTTGGAGGTTTTACCAGCGGGTTAGGAACTCAAAGTAGTCTCGATGGCGCATTCGCCCTCGGGCCAGTGTTTGGATTTCAGGGGTGGCTGTGAGGATTGTTGCCTCCTGTTGAGGAAGTGTTTTTATAACTACCATTTCAGTATTCGGATATCGCCTTACGAAGACTTGTAGGGGCGAAAGTGCAAGTTGCCGGTCGATTGGTTCGATGTTGGCAAAGTTCAGATAGTTGGTTCATACTTGTTTCGGCAGGATGTGGATAGGGTGAAGCTTATCCAGAAGAGATTATTGGCAGCTCAGAGTCAACAGAAGTCGTTCGAATGATCGGCGACGCCACTTAGAGTTCAGGTTGACGGTGGGTCTTCTTGAAGGTACCACCCCGGAAAGGGTGTGACGAGTTTGGAAAACAGAGGAAACTTAGCCCGAGTTACTTTTGGGCATTTGCAGATTGTTTGTAGAGTAGTTCGGGTTGCATATTGTTAGCATTGTCGTCCGACGTAGGAGGCAGTACGTCCGATCTTTCATGTTGCTATGTTCGGTAAAGTATCGGAGATCCATCCAAAGTGATCCCAGTTAATGATGACCAAGTTGGAGATAGTAACCCAGAGTTTTGGAAACTGAAGCAATAACAGGAATGTGGTAAGTTATGAGAAAGAGTTCGAGTGTACGAGAAGGGTACGACGAGTAATGGAAAAAGCGAGCATGTGTTAAGAACATAGATGTGATCTTTTCTTTTGTAAAGTGAAGGTGCGAAGGGAGTATCTTTTAGCCCTTGGGTGGGAGTTTTTGTGATGTTAGAGGTGATTCCTCGTGGGCTTGGATGTAAGTATTTGCGCGGGTGTTTTCTGTGGCCATGTGTGGCATTTGCAAACTGGTTAAGCTATGAGGAACTTCATCGTTATCCGTCTTGAGAAGGAACATTCGGGACGAATGTTTCTAAGGAGGGGAGAATGTTATACCCCGTATTTCCAGAGTATGTACGTGAGGACGTACGTAGAAAAGTTTAAGCCTTAAGTTAGGCTAGGACCGAAAATTTTGTGCACATCACACGAAAAGAATCGTTTTCCGACGAAACGTCTTCCAAAACTTGCGAAGGGAAAATTCCGGCTATGTCATTTATAATTTTTGCGGATTTTTCCGAGAGATGAAATATTTTGGACCAACGAGAGGGCGACACTTGTCACCCTCTAATTGGCGGACTTGTGGGCGTCTATGGGACGAATTGGAGCATTGGAGTTGGTAGGATATTTTGTGTAGTTGATGAGCAAGTGGGACCCACAAACACTTGTCCAAATCTTGACCTTACACTTGCCTACCACTTGGCTTGATCTTGGCCATTGATTTCCCTATAAATAACCCCCTTAGTTGAAGATCTTCTTCATCCACAAATTGTTCTAAGTCTTGAAATATCCCTCCCCTCTTAGGTAGGTTCTCGTCCATGCCCTTGGTGAGGCTTTGGCCGAAACCCCCCCCCCCCCTCTCCTAGTAGTGCTAGCCGAGACACACACCCCCCCTACCTTGAGTTGTCTCGTAAAATACTACCCCCCCCCCTTGGTAGAAATACTCTCCAAGTATTGTTACTATTCCAAAATACCTTGGCCCAAATACCTTGTAGTATTCCAAGGTTATTGTCACGACCCGTTCCGGGGCCCGTGACTGGTGCCTTACCCCGGGCACCCTAGTGATACATTCATCAGAGAAAATCAGCGGAAATAAAAACATGGACATGAATTAAGAGACAAGATAAATAAACAGGCCAACCAAAACAGTTGCCTTCATCATATACACATAAACACCCGAACAGTTATCCTTTTTACAAACCCTGCCCACAACAGTGCTACAGACCTCTAAGATTTATACAACAACTATGACGGGACAGGGCCCCGCCATACCCCTGAATGTACAAGAACCTACAAACTCAGGGTAACATACCAAAGATAAGCCTCCGAAGGAACGGAGCTTCCCAACACGCTGAAATGAGATCCTAGACGCGGGGATCGACAGCCGGTGTACTTCTACCTGCGGCATGAACGCAGCCCCCCGAAGGAGGTCAGTACAACAAGTACCAAGTATGTGAAACTGTAAAATACTGTAAATGAAATCATAATAGTCTATATAAAGCAGGAGACATGTATGATAACCAAACTACAGTTCACAACATAAAAGCAGTTATGTCAAGTCAGAGACTCACGCCCTCAAAGTCTTCCCTCATGCCCGTGGAACTTCTTCCTCACTGCCGGCAGTCTAGGTACAAATCATGTGATACGTATAACAGGTCTCGGCCCATCTCATGGACCCAGTATAGAAACGGGTGGAATACATTCCCGGATGAACCGGTAGTCGAGTGAAATACATTCCCGGATGAACCGGTAGTCGAGTGAAATACATTCCCGGATGAACCGGTAGTCAAGTGAAATACATTCCCGGATGAACCGGTAGTCAAGTGAAATACATTCCCGGATGAACCGGTAGTCAAGTGAAATACATTCCCGGATGAACCGGTAGTCAAGTGAAATACAGTACTTGCACAACAAGGCTATCACACGTAACATGGTCCAGTTTCATAACAACAAGCATAGGCAAGTTATACACAACTCAAGGTACTTTCATTTTATGTCAAAGTCCGGATTTTAACCCTAAAGTACTACGTAGGTTAAATTCCTTTTAAAGATCCATTTCTTTTACAAAGGTCACCCGATACCCGTAGTATAAAAATAGAGTGACGAACATTGTTAAGTAAACAAAAATGCTTTCCTTTGTAAAATCAAGTAACAACCTTATTTTCCAAACGTTCAAGTTTGCCTAATTTCAAATGCTCAAGTTTCTCATTTTAGAAAAGGTTTCGTAGTTCATAGTTTTAATCCTTTAAAACATAATTCTCCTTTAAACGATTTGAGAAACATATGCCTTATATGTGAGTAGGTTATTCTTGTTTATAATCAATCTTATTAAGCAGCCATGATCTAGGAAATGAAATATTATTTTGTCTCATCTTAGCTTCTATGCGGATGGAGGTTTCTACTGGTTTTAATACAATACTTCATTATTCAATACATTTTCCTTTATTAACGCTGCAGTGGTCTGTCTATACTCATTCTGATTTCCGAAATCAGTAAAACATTATCCCTTTTAAAACCAAGTACTCATTACTCACGAATGAGGTTTCACACTTTTAACAAAATGCATATCAATACCATTAAGTCAAGTCTCTTATCTTTTAAGATTAAGTCTCTTAACTTCTAAAAATCAGTAAACCATTCTTTTTATCACCCTTAAGACGTTATACCTAACTTCCCATAAAGCTAGTATAACTCTTATGTTTTCAAAACCAAGTATTACTCTTCTTTCAAAAAGGTCTTTTGAAATACTTCAAGTTCTCTATTATCACACATCAAGTCAGTTATAAGTCAAATCAGTTACCTTTTAAAACCACAAAGCATTTTTTTACCTACATAAATTTGTTATAACCAACTTCCCATAAAGTCGTTATAACACCTTATGTTTCAAACCAATCAAATACATTTAACACATGTACGCTCACCGTACTACATAGTTATACACATATCATGCTAGAACAGATAGGAAGAGGTTCACATACCTCGCGATGATTATCGACTATAAGCAAAACGCTCCACAGTACTGTAACCCGGCTAGCCTTTTCCACTCTTCAAGTAGAACACGCTACTCGTAGTACTTCCACCTATAAGGCCACAAACGTCTATTAACTTCTAACCGTACGGTTCCATATTCTACAGAAAATTCAAAGACTCCCCGCAATAACAGCGTAAATCTCCTCCTCTATTTAGGCCGCTATCAAGCCAACTGCAGGGGTTACACGCCTAACCGACGGCACAACTCTACTATACAAGAATACCACAAGTCATCAGTAATCTATGTAATTACAGTTCAGTTCTCTTCTTTAAATTCAGGCTTAAGTCAAAAGACATTGCCGCACAATTATGTTCAGTTCTATATATAGTATACTTCAACTATATATTCCTACAACATGTAATCTCCAATTACAATAAGGGGACAAGAATATTTACCTCGACAAGCCCAAAATTATCCAAGTTAATATGTCGATCCTGAGCAAGGTTTAGCTCCTACTCCGTGCGCTCCAATCCGCTCCAAACAACCCTTAGAAGTTTTAACCAACTTCTACTTAACTACTTCAACCAACTATGAATATTTCCTTAGGGTTTCGGTTTGAGACTAAAAGGGCAAAAGGTAGTATTTTCTGCTCTACGATAGAGGTAACTTTGGAATACAACAAGGTAAAGGCTAAGGTATTTTGGGCATTATAACAATACTGAGAAGTATTTCTACCAAGAGGGGTGTATTATACGAAAACAACTAGGCTAGGGGGGGGGGGGGGTACCCCACGGCTAGCACCACAAAGGAGGGAGGGGAAGGCTCTCGGCCACAAAGGGCCTTTACTAGGGGGGGGGGGGTCTCTTGGACGAGAGTCAAACAAGAGGAGAGGGGAAGGATAGCAAGACTTGGAACATATTTGGATGATGAAGTCTTCAACAAAGGGAGGGGTATTTATAGGGAAGCCAAGGGCCAACCAATGGACAAGATCAAGCCATGTGCAAGGCAAGTGTAAGGCCAAGTTCAAGCCATGTGCACCCTAACCCTACTCCACCAAACATGGCACAAAACAAGGCACCAAACATGGCACAAAACAAGGCACCAAACATGGCACAAAATAAGGCACAAAATGAGGCACCAATCGTGTTATACCCCGTAATTTCCAGAGTATGTACGTGAGGGCGTACGTATAATTTTTGCCTTAAGGTTTGGCAAGAATCGAAAATTTGGGCACAAGTGCCGGAAAGAGTCGTTTTCCGACGAAACGTTTCCACAACTTTTGTAGGGAAAATTCCGGCTATGTCATATTTAATTTTTGCGGATTTTTCCGAGAGACGAAACATTTTGGACCAACAAGAGGGCGACACTTGTCACCCTCTAATTGGTGAAGGTGGGCCAGCAATGGTGGACGATTTGGGTGTCAATTTTTGTCAAGGAGTTGGTAGGATATTTTGTGTAGTTGTTAGAATGGACACTTGCCTAAATCCTAGCCCTACACTTGCCTAACACTTGGATGAATCTTGGTCATTGGTTGGCCATTTCTTGACCTATAAATACCCCTCTAACTTGATGAATTTCTTCATCCAAAAAATTGCCTAAGTCTTGAAATCCTCCCCTCCCCTCTTGAAGAGTTCTCGTCCTAGAGCCTCTACCCCCCCCCCCATTGAGAAGCTTTGGCCGAGAGGGTACCCCCCCCTAGCCTAGTTGGTTTCGTATAATACCCCCCTTTGTGGTATAGAAATACTCTCCAAGTATTGTTGTAATGTCCAAATACCTTGGCCCAAATACCTTGTAGTATTCCAAGGTTATACTTATACGAAAAGCCCGGAAAATACCATTATACTTTCCTTTAGCCACTAAACGAAACCCTAAGGAAAATCTTCACCCGTTGTTGAAGTATGGAGTAGAAGTTGCGTAGAACTTCTAAGGGTTGTTTGGAGCGGATTGGAGCACTCGGAGTAGGAGCTAAACCTTGCTCAGGAGCGACATTAAACTAGGATAATTTTGGGCTTATCGAGGTAAACACTCATCGTCCTTCTATTGTAATTGGAAATTACAGGTTGTAAGAATATATAGTTTAAGTATTCTATATATATAACTAAACATAGTATTGTGGAAATGTCTTTTGACTTAAGCCTGAAGAATAAAGAATCGAATCAATCTGAATTACATAGGGTGTATCAGACATGAGACTTGTATAGCATTGTGTTGTAGAATTGTACACGTCCGTTAGACGTAAACCCCCTCGGTTGGCTTGGTAGCCGCCTCGATAGAGAGGAGATTTACGCGCCATGCGGGAGGTCGCCGGATTTTCTCGTAGAATATGGAACGTTGAGATATAGATGTTAATAAGCGCTGTGGCCTTATAGGTGGAGTACTACGTGTGGAGTGATCCACTTGGCTTAAGGAGTAGCCGACTGTTTGGAGCATTTTGCTATTAGTCGATACTCGTCGCGAGGTATGTGAACCTCTTCTTATCTTTTCTAGCATGATATGTGTGAACTATGTAGTACGGTGACGCATACGTGTTAATCAGATTTGATTGTTTTAAAACATAAAGTGTTATAACGGTTTTGTGGGAAGTTGATTATAACAGCTTTATGTAGGTAAGAGAATGTTTTGTGATTTTTAAAAAGGTAACTGATTTAAATTATAACTGGCTTGTTATGTATTAACAAAGAACTCGAAGTATTTCAAAAGATTTATGAATCGTTTTGAAAAGAAGGAGTAATAATTGGTTTTTGAAAACTTAAAGGTTATACTAACTTTATGGGGAGTTAGGTATAACGGTTTAAGAATGGTAAATGGATTTCGGAAATGAGAACAAGTATCGAACAAACCACTGCAGCGTTAATAAAGGAAATGTATTGACTAATGAATTATTGGTAAAACCAGTAGAAACCTCCATCTGCATAGAAGCTAAGATAAGACAAAATGATATTACATTTTCTAGATCATGGCTGCTGTAATAAGAATGTTGTAAACAAGAATAACCTACTCACACATAAGACGTATATTACTCAATTGTCTAAAAGGGATTACGTGATTAATACTTGAACTATGAACTCTTTCAAAAAGTGGAACTTGAGTAATTGAAACTAGGCAAACTGAACTTTAGGAAAAAGGATGTTGTTACTCGACTTTAAAAAGGAATGTGTGTTGGTCACTCCATACTACGGGTATCGGGTGACTTTTGTAAAAGGAATAGATCTTTTAAAAAGGGGTCTAAACGTATGTTGTACTTTAGAGTTAAAACCCGGACTTTGATATAAAAGGGGAAGTACCTTGAGTTATTGTATAGCTTGCCTATGCTTGTTGTTGTGTAACTTGCCTATGCTTGCTGTTGTGTATAGCTTGCCTATGCTTGTTGTTGTGTAACTTGCCTATGCTTGCTGTTGTGTAACTTGCCTATGCTTGTTGAGATAGCCTTTATTGTGCACGTATTATGTTTCTATACCACCGTGTCTCTCGATGGAGGGCCGGTTGACTTGTGGAGAACTTACTTGGACGCGTCGCAGCGACGGAAGATTCCACGTATGCTTCCATTATTAGTGTTATTGTTGTTACATGGACGCGTCTACACCGACGCAGATTCGGCATGTGGCCACGCGCGAGGTTGATTACCCGATATATGGTTATTATCATACATGGACGTCTACACCGTCGCAGATTCCGGGACATGTGGCCATGCGCGTGGTTGACCACCCAAAGATATTGTTGTTGAGGTTACATGGGCATGTCTACACCGTCGCAGATTCCGGTACGTGGCCACGCGGCCTTGTTATTATTGTTGCATCATGGACATGTCTACACCGGCGCAAGATTCCGGCATGCGCCATGATGCGAACAAGATTGATGTTGCGCGTGAGACCCATAGTTACACTTCGAGTGATGACTGAGGCGTGAGCCCATAACTTGATCGCGTTTATGCTGCGTACTATTTTGGTTATCATACATGTCTCCCGCTTTGTATAGATCGTTATGATTTAACCGCAGTATTTTCGCCACATACTGCACTGTTATCGACCTCCTTCGGGCTGCGCTCATGCCGCAGTAGAGGTACATCGACCGCCGATCCCCGCCAGGATCACGTTTCAACAGATTGAAGCTCCGTTCCTTCGAGGCTTATCTTTGGTAGTTTCCGAGTTGTAGGTTCTTGTACATCTGTGGTATGGCGGCCCCGCCCCGTCATATAGGTTGTTATTACACTCTTAGGTCCAGAACACCTTGCAAAGCGGGGTTGTAAAAAGGATTAAACTGTTCGGTTTAGAAGTTTGTATATATATGCATGAAGGCAACCGTTTTGGTTGGCCTATGTTATTGTCATAACTGTTGTTGTTATATTAAAGTCTTTATTTCCGCTGGTTTTTCTCTGATGTTGTATGACTACTTGGGTGCCCGGGTAAGGCACCGCCACGCCCTGCCGGTCTTGACAAAGTGGTATCGAGCGATTAATCCTCGGGGTGTCTCAGCACCGTGTCTAGTAGAGTCTTGATTATCGGTGTGTTGTGCACCACATCTATAATCAGGAGGCTGCAGGACATTTAGGATTGGTTTCCATTCTTCTCATTCTGAGATCGTGCCTTAGAGCTGTGTGATAAGTTGGACCCCTCTGACGTATTTCGTTTTTACCAGTTATGCCTCCGCGCAAGGCAACCAGGGCCCAGAAGGGCAAGGCAGCCGAGGGAGCTGCTAGTGTGATTCAGAGGAGTACGAGGGCGCAGGCCCGGTCAGTACCTGAGACAGTGCTTCCGACGGCGAGGTTCGCGACGCCGCCAGCACCAGCAGGGTTTAGAGCCGCAGCCGTGGCTGATGAGACTACAGTACCTGAGCCTCCAGTCCCACACCGAGCGGGAGATGGGTCACGCGAGATGGCCCGATTATTGCCGTGGTTGTGGCCGATATGAGATAGGCCGGACGCAGCAGCCTCCAGCCCAAAGCAGCACCTGTGGTGCACCCGAGAGCAGATAGTTTGAGGCTACGAGATTTTCTGAGTTGTAGCCCGCCAGAGTTCTACGGGTCGAGGCCTGAGGATGACCCGCAGGAGTTCATCCGTCAGTTACAGAGGATCATGCGGGTGATCAAGGCTTCAGAGACCGAGTCCGTGACCTTCGGTTCGCATCGGCTGCGTGATACCGCAGTCGATTGGTTTGATTCGTGGGAGCTTTCCCGGGGAGAGCATGCACTCCGCAGATGGGATGAGTTTTCGGGCTTTCTCACGCACTTCTTGCCTCCGCAGATGCGAGGGCACGGGCCGACAAATTTTTGTTCTCGAGGCAGAGGCGACCGCCGTGAGTACAATGTCGAGTTCGATTCTTTGGCTCGATATGTCCCTGCGCTAGTAGCAGATATGGAGGATAGGGTGCATCGCTACGTCACCGGGCTAGATGATTATATGGCCGAGTCTTGTGCGGGTGTTTCTCTTCAGCCGGGCATGGACATTGCCCGCATTCGTGCTCATGCACTGGGTGCGGCGAGCGCAGATCGACGCAGTGGACCGCCAAGGTAAGGCCAAGACGGCCGGATATTTTGACGACTTTCGAGGCGGACCGCCTCAAGAAGACTAGTTATGTACCGCCAAGACAGAGCGCCTCCACAATCTTCGTGGCATCCAGAGTATTCGTGAGCAGTCGTGGCTCCATGGGTTCGTGGTTCCGGAAGTAGGGGTGTGGGCTCGATGCACTACCCCTACCTCGGTGTGGTCGATGGTAGACCGCATTTCGGGAGTGTCGTGGTACCAAAGGAGCTTGTTATTTTTGCGCCAACAGTGGCCATCTGGTGAGAGACCGTCCACCGTGAGTGACGATGGTAGGATAGCACGGACTACGGATCGGGCCATGGTTCTTCACCTTCCATAGCTAGGCAGATGTTCATGTACGCGACGCCACTACAGAGGTCGCGTGGAAGTTCCGATTTAGCGGCCTTTGAACCGCCTATTTTCGTGTACATCCTTAACCTTCTAGAGACTTGCATGTGTTGATGCTATGTTGATGGGTGTAGTGTTATGTTCGGATAACTTTGTGCGTATGTGATTTAGAAACCTGGTTAGAGTAAAAATATGAACCTTAGAATATTACAATTGAGACCTTAGATGTAAGGCCATTTCGAGTACGAGATTTTGCGGTGATCTTTGTCTGAAGGTATATGTATTCGTGGAGTTTTGTGGGAAAAATTTCCTTGGGCTGGGTAAAATGGAAGTGGTAGCTTTCATGACCTGTATAGGTAGGATTGTTCCGTATCGGGGAACAAGGGTTTGGCGCGATAAAGGTCGGGTTGCAGCTATGTCGGGCCAACCCGTAGCCCGGTTTGGGGTTGGGTCAGTCCGAGGTGGTCCCGCCAGGTGGTAGGATCACGAGGGTGCTGGGCCCAAGTTCAGTTAACCATCGTACGAGTTGGTGGATACGTTCGACCAGATCGGTTCGTGAAGGCCGGGAATGGCCTTAGGGGGAAATCGAGGTTAGTAAGATGACCAAGTTTGGAGGTAGTGACTCCAAGGTTTTGGAAGCGAGCGTTGGTCAAGTGTGGAACATGTACTAGAAGAGTTCAAGTGTCCGAGCAGGGCACGACGAGGAAGGAAGGAAGAGGACGTATGTTATTACGTGGCCAGGTGTGGCAGGATTGTTCTCGTAAGTATGGTAGTGAAGACTATACTGGCGCATGTTTGTTTTGAGGCTTAGAAGGAACATTCGGGACGAATGTTTCTAAGGAGGGGAGAATGTTATACCCCGTAATTTCTAGAGTATGTACGTGAGGGCGTACGTATAATTTTTGCCTTAAGGTTTGGCAAGAATCGAAAATTTGGGCACAAGTGCCGGAAAGAGTCGTTTTCCGACGAAACGTTTCCACAGCTTTTGTAGGGAAAATTCCGGCTATGTCATATTTAATTTTTGCGGATTTTTCCGAGAGACGAAACATTTTGGACCAACAAGAGGGCGACACTTGTCACCCTCTAATTGGTGAAGGTGGACGGCAATGGTGGACGATTTGGGTGTCAATTTTTGTCAAGGAGTTGGTAGGATATTTTGTGTAGTTGTTAGAATGGACACTTGCCTAAATCCTAGCCCTACACTTGCCTAACACTTGGATGAATCTTGGCCATTGGTTGGCCATTTCTTGACCTATAAATACCCCTCTAACTTGATGAATTTCTTCATCCAAAAAATTGCCTAAGTCTTGAAATCCTCCCCTCCCCTCTTGAAGAGTTCTCGTCCTAGAGCCTCTACCCCCCCCCCCCCCCTTGAGAAGCTTTGGCCGAGAGGGTACCCCCCCCTAGCCTAGTTGGTTTCGTATAATACCCCCCTTTGTGGTATAGAAATACTCTCCAAGTATTGTTGTAATGTCCAAATACCTTGGCCCAAATACCTTGTAGTATTCCAAGGTTATACTTATACGAAAAGCCCGGAAAATACCATTATACTTTCCTTTAGCCACTAAACGAAACCCTAAGGAAAATCTTCACCCGTTGTTGAAGTATGGAGTAGAAGTTGCGTAGAACTTCTAAGGGTTGTTTGGAGCGGATTGGAGCACTTTCGAGTAGGAGCTAAACCTTGCTCAGAGCGACATTAAACTCGGATAATTTTGGGCTTATCGAGGTAAACACTCATCGCCCTTCTATTGTAATTGGAAATTACATGTTGTAAGAATATATAGTTGAAGTATACTATATATAGAACTAAACATAGTATTGTGGCAATGTCTTTTGACTTAAGCCTGAAGAATAAAGAATCGAATCAATCAGAATTACATAGGATCAGACATGAGACTTGTATAGAATTACCGTGTTGTAGAAGTGTACACGTCCGGTTAGGCGTAAACCCCCGGTTGGCTTGCAGCCCTCGATAGAGGAGGAGATTTACGCTGCGTGCGGGGAGGTCGCCGGATTTTCCAGAGAATATGGAACGTTGAGATCTAGATGTTAATAAGCGCCTTGTGGCCTTATAGGTTGGAGTACTACGTGTGGAGTGATCCACTTGGCTTAAGGAGTAGCCGACTGTTTGGAGCATTTTGCTATTAGTCGATACTCGTCGCGAGGTATGTGAACCTCTTCTTATCTTTTCTAGCATGATATGTGTGAACTATGTAGTACGGTAGACGTACATGTGTTAATCAGATTTGATTGTTTTAAAACATAAAGTGTTATAACGGCCATGGGAAGTTGGTTATAACAGCTTTATGTAGGTAAGAGAATGTTTTGTGATTTTTAAAAAGGTAACTGATTTAAATTATAACTGGCTTGTTATGTATTAACAAAGAACTCGAAGTATTTCAAAAGATTTATGAATCGTTTTGAAAAGAAGGAGTAATAATTGGTTTTTGAAAACTTAAAGGTTATACTAACTTTATGGGGAGTTAGGTATAACGGTTTAAGAATGGTAAATGGATTTCGGAAATGAGAACAAGTATCGAACAAACCACTGCAGCGTTAATAAAGGAAATG
Organism: Przewalskia tangutica; assembly: GCA_029844215.1. Lineage (NCBI taxonomy): Eukaryota > Viridiplantae > Streptophyta > Magnoliopsida > Solanales > Solanaceae > Przewalskia > Przewalskia tangutica. The sequence goes on from JAQGDG010000048.1 coordinate 40,703, forward strand.
TATTGACTAATGAATTATTGGTAAAACCAGTAGAAACCTCCATCTGCATAGAAGCTAAGATAAGACAAAATGATATTACATTTTCTAGATCATGGCTGCTGTAATAAGAATGTTGTAAACAAGAATAACCTACTCACACATAAGACGTATATTACTCAATTGTCTAAAAGGGATTACGTGATTAATACTTGAACTATGAACTCTTTCAAAAAGTGGAACTTGAGTAATTGAAACTAGGCAAACTGAACTTTAGGAAAAAGGATGTTGTTACTCGACTTTAAAAAGGAATGTGTGTTGGTCACTCCATACTACGGGTATCGGGTGACTTTTGTAAAAGGAATAGATCTTTTAAAAAGGGGTCTAAACGTATGTTGTACTTTAGAGTTAAAACCCGGACTTTGATATAAAAGGGGAAGTACCTTGAGTTGTGTATAGCTTGCCTATGCTTGTTGTTGTGTAACTTGCCTATGCTTGCTGTTGTGTATAGCTTGCCTATGCTTGTTGTTGTGTAACTTGCCTATGCTTGCTGTTGTGTAACTTGCCTATGCTTGTTGAGATAGCCTTTATTGTGCACGTATTATGTTTCTATACCACCGTGTCTCTCGATGGAGGGCCGGTTGACTTGTGGAGAACTTACTTGGACGTACCGGCAGTGACGGAAGATTCCACGGGTATGCTTCCATTATTAGTGTTATTGTTGTTACATGGACGTGTCTACACCGATGCAGTATTCCGGGGGCATGTGTACGCGCAGGGTTGATTACCCGATATATGGTTATTACTGTTACATGGACGTGTCTACACCGATGCAGTATTCCGGGGACATGTGGCCATGCGGCAGGGTTGACCACCCAGTATATTGTTGTTGAGGTTACATGGGCATGTCTACACCGATGCAGTATTCCGGGGGCATGTGGCCATGCGCTCATATTGTTGCATCATGGACATGTCTACACCGATGCAGTATTCCGGGGGCATGCGGCCATGATGCGAACAGGATTGATGTTGCGGGCGTGAGACCCATAGTTACACTTGAGTGATGACCTTGAGGGCGTGAGCCCCTAACTTGACTGCGTTTATGTTGCGTACTATTTTGGTTATCATACATGTCTCCTGCTTTGTATAGACTGTTATGATTTAACTGCAGTATTTTCGCCACATACTGCACTGTTAGATCGACCTCCTTCGGGGCTGCGTTCATGCCGCAGTAGAGGTACATCGACCGCCGATCCCCGCCAGGATCACGCCAACAGATTGGGAATCTCCGTTCCTTCGGAGGCTTATCTTTCGTAGGTTTCGAGTTGTAGGTTCTGTACATTCGGTATGGCGGCCCCGCCCTGTTATAGGTTGTTATTACACTCTTGAGGTCCAGAACATCGCAAAGTGGTTGTAAAAAGGATTAAACTGTTCGGTTTAGAAGTTTGTATATATATGCATGAAGGCAACCGTTTTGGTTGGCCTATGTTATTGTCATAACTGTTGTTGTTATATTAAAGTCTTTATTTCCGCTGGTTTTTCTCTGATGTTGTATGACTACTTGGGTGCCCGGGTAAGGCACCAGTCACGGGCCCGGTTTCGGGTCTTGATAAATCGGCCAAGGCCAACCGCCCCTCTTTACCGTCCAATGAGGGTGACAAGTGTCACCATCCCATTGGTCCAAAAATGTTTCGTCTCTCGGAAAAATCCACAAAAAATATAAATGACATAGCCGGAATTTTCCCTACGTAAGCTGTGGAAACGTTTCGTCGAAAAACGACTCCTATCGGGTGTTGTGTACAAATTCCGAAACTTGCCTAACTTAAGGCTCAAATTATTATACGTACGCCCTCACGTACATACTCTGGAAATACGGGGTATAACATTCTCCCCTCCTTAGAAACATTCGTCCCGAATGTTCCTTCTCAAGACGGATAACGATAAAGTTCTTCTAATAAGTTGCCAACACCACAACTGGCCACGAAACACCCGCGTAAATACTTACATCCAAGTCCACGAGGAAACACCTCTAACATCACAAACTTTCGTCACTTTGCCGCGAGGTTCTAGTGTCACTCCGGCGACCCAACAAATGGTACCGGACTGCATGCGATCCCTGAGGTCTAAAATATACATCCTTCGCACCTTCTCCCTTTACAAGAAATGATCATATCTATGCTCGCAATACATGCTCGCCTCTACCCTTACTCGTCGTACTCTTCTCGAACACTTGAACTCTTCTAGTATACGTACCACACTTCAGTCATCGCTTCAGTTTTCAAAACCTTGGAGTCACTACCTCCAAACTTGGTCATCTTACTAACCTCGATTTCTTCTAGGGCCATTCTCGGCCTTCACGAACTGATTTTGGTCGAACATATCCACGAACTCATACGATGGTCATCTAAACTTGGGCCTAGCATCCTCGTGACCCTACCACCTGGCGGGACCACCTCGGACTGACCTCACCACATTCCGGGTTACGGGTTGACCCGCGAATGGTCCTCAACCCGACCCGTAATCGTGCCAACTTCCTCGTTCTTCGCCCTGCAACATTCTTACAATTTGCGTCATGAAAGCTACCACTTTCACCTCACACAACCCAATGAATTTCCCACAATACATTGTACGCATACCAAGTATTTTAACAAAGACTAACCGTAAGAATCTCTCCTTTAAGACGACCTTACCTCTAAGGTCTCAACATGAAATATTCTAAGGTTCACACTTCCCATGCCCTCATACTTATCCTTCCAACTAACCATGTTTTCTAACTCACAAATAACACAACGCTATCCGTACATAGCACATAATATAAGGTCATCATATCACGTATACAAATCTCTAGAGGGTTAAGGATATACCTGAAGCTACCGCTCCACTCTAATCATAGGCCTCACTGCAGGCGCATAATCGTAGGCGCGATGAACCCGCCATCGATCCGTAGGCTGCGCCAAGCCGCCGTACTCTCCTATAAGCACGCCTCGTCACATGGCCCTGAAGGCCGCAGGTGAAACAAGCACCAGTAAAAAGACGACATTCCCCGGGATGATGTTTGCCACATCGTGCACACTGAGGAGGACATGAATCCTGCTGGCTAGCACTCACGTATACCGCGGAACTAAGCCTGGAGCTCGACCAGCCTCAATACCACGAACGCCCCGACGATCGGGGACCACTGCATCGTGGAGGTACATAACTAGATCGGCCCGAGGCGGTCCGCTCGAAAGTTACCAAAGGACCTCGCTGCTCGCCCTCTTCGCCGATCTCGGTCATTCCATCGACCTCTCCGCGCCTCACATCCTAGTGCATGAGCTTGCATGCGGGCAATGTCCATGCCCGGCCAAGAGCTACACCCGCAAGCCTCTACCAAGTAATCATCTAGCCCTGACGTGGCGGTGTACTGGCCCTCCATATCGGCTACCACAAGGGCACATACCGAAGCACGCGTCGAACTCACATTGTACTCTCTAACCGTCCGCCCGCCCCGCTCAACGTCAAAAATCTTACCAGCCCTCTCATCTGCGGGGCAAGAAATGTGCAAGAAAAGCCTTGAGAACTCGTCCCATACGGCTGGAGTGCATGCTCTTCCCGACAACTCCCACGATCAAACTACCAATCATAGATCACGCGGTGATGCGAACTCAATACCACCGACTCGCCTCGAGACTCGATCACTCATGATCCGTCAGAGTCGCTTGATAAACTCATGAGGGTCATCCTCGCCTCGATCCATAGAACACGGCGGGCTACAACTCGTAAAGTCCTGTAGCCTCAAACCGTCGCTCGGGGTGAACTACGGTGCATTGGCCGGAATCGCATCCAAACCTATCTCATATTCGCCACGACTCGCCAAGAATCGCCATCTCCTTGTACTTATCTCATCTGCTTCCAGCCGTGGACCGAGGCTCAGTATCAGAGTCTCGGCAGCCATCGCTGCGCCTAAACTCGCTTGGCCGGGCGGCGTCGCGAAACCCGGGCCGTTAAGCATCGCTCGTGCATCGACTGCTCGCGCTCGTACTCTCAGATCTCACTAACAGGCTCCTCGATCGCTTGCCCATCCGGGCTGGGTTGCCTTACGCGAGGCATAATTGGTAAAGGAAAGGAATACGTCGGAGGGTCCAACTTATCACACAAAGACTAAGGCACGATCTCGTAATGAGAAGAATGGAAACTAATCCTAAATGTCCTATAGCCTCCGATTATAGATGTGGTGCACAACACACCGATAATCAAGACTCTACTAGACACGGTCTCAGACACCTTCCGAGGACTAAGCGCCTGATACCACTTTTGTCACGACTGCCCGGCCCGTGATCGTGCCTTACCCGGCACCCTAGTGATACATTCATCAGAGAAAATCAGCGGAAATAAAAACATGGACATGAATTAAGAGACAAGATAAATAAACAGGCCAACCAAAACAGTTGCCTTCATCATATACACATAAACACCCGAACAGTTATCCTTTTTACAAACCCTGCCCACAACAGTGCTACAGACCTCTAAGATTTATACAACAACTATGACGGGACAGGGTCCCGCCATACCCCTGAATGTACAAGAACCTCCAAACTCGTGGTAACATACCAAAGATAAGCCTCAAGGAACGAGCTTCCCAACACGAAATGAGATCATAGACGCGGATCGGCAAGGTGTACTTCTACCGTGGCATGAACGCACTTCAAGGAGGTCGATAACAAGTACCAAGTATGTGAAATCAGCAATATCAGAAATGAAATCATAATAGTCTATATAAAGCAGAGACATGATAACCAAACTACGCTCACAACATAAAAGCAGTGATGTCAAGTCAGAGACTCACGCCCTCAAAGTCTTCCCTCATGCCCGTGGAACTTCTTCCTCACTGCCGGCAGTCTAGGTACAAATCATGTGATACGATAATGTGTCTCGCCCATCTCATGGACCCAGATAGAAACGGTGGAATACATTCCGGATGAACCGTGAGTCGAGTGAAATACATTCGGATGAACCGAGTCGAGTGAAATACAATCCCGGATGAACCGTAGTCAAGTGAAATACATTCCGGATGAACCGGTAGTCAAGTGAATACATTCCGGATGAACCAGAGTCAAGTGAAATACATTCCCGGATGAACCGGTAGTCAAGTGAAATACAGTACTTGCACAACAAGGCTATCACACGTAACATGCTCCAGTTTCATAACAACAAGCATAGGCAAGTTATACACAACTCAAGGTACTTTCATTTTATGTCAAAGTCCGGATTTTAACCCTAAAGTACTACGTAGGTTAAATTCCTTTTAAAGATCCATTTCTTTTACAAAGGTCACCCGATACCCGTAGTATAAAAATAGAGTGACGAACATTGTTAAGTAAACAAAAATGCTTTCCTTTGTAAAATCAAGTAACAACCTTATTTTCCAAACGTTCATGTTATACCCCGTATTTCCAGAGTATGTACGTAAGGGAATACGTACAAAAAGTTTAGCCTTAAAGTTTAGGCTTGGACGATTTTTTTGGGCACAACTCACAAAACGAATAGTTTTCCGACGAAACGTTTCCACAGCTTTCGTAGGGTAAATTCCGGCTATGCCATTTCTAATTTTTGCGGATTTTTCCGAGAGACGAAACATTTTGGACCAACGGGAGGGCGACACTTGTCACCCTCCAATTGATGGACTTGAAATCGTCCATTTGGACGAATTGGACTTGGTGTTGCACGTTTTTTGTGCCTTGGCACAAGTCAAGGATTAGGTAGGATATTTTGTGTGCAAGTTGGCCAAGGACACTTGCCCTAATCTTGGCCTTACACTTGCCTAGCACTTGGCTTAATCTTGGCCATTGGTTGGCCACTTCTTGACCTATAAATACCCCTCTTGAGATGAAGAGTTCTTCATCCACAAAAGCTTCCAAGTCTAAAAATCCTCTCCTCTCCCTTTGTAGCCTTTTCGTCCAAACACCTCCCCCTCCCCTTGTGAAGGCCCGTGGGCGAACACCCCTCTAGCCTAAGTAGTTTGGCCGAGGCCCCCCCTAGCCTAGCCAAAACCTACCCCCCCTCCCTTGGTAGAAAAGTTGCCTTCTTGTATTGTTATAATGCCCAAAATACCCTAGCCCAAATCCCTTAGTACTTAGTAGAAGTTGTGAAGAACTTCTAAGGTTTCCTTGGAGCATACAACTTAGAGCAAAACCTTGCTCAGGCGCGACTTTTTCTAGGATATTATTGGGCTTACTGAGGTAACTAATCCTAACCATCTTTTGAATTAGATAATACTTCAGTAGTAGTATAAGAATAAGTATAAATACTTAGAAGAATATCGTAATAGAATTGAATGTTATCACGTAGAAGGGTTTAAAAGAAGAATAATTGAACTATGCTTATATAGGACTGTTTTCACAAGAGACTTATATAGCTCACCTGTAGGGAAGTCTGCCCGACTTTCCGTAGAATTGTGAACCCTCCGCTTAGAATGACCTTCAGAGTAGTCTTTGATAGATGTCTGTGACTATTATAGGCTGACTCTCTGCGCGCGACATATTCAACTTGGCAGGTGGTTTTCGCTGAGAAGGTATGTGATTCTTCCTAAAGCATGATATTTTACAATATATATGTAGTACGGTAGACGTACGTGTTAATTGAATAATAACTACGGCAATGTCTTTGACTTAAGCTCGAATAATACTTACGGCAATGCCTCACGGCAAGCTTTGAATAATACTTACCAGAATGCCTCACGCTTAAGCCGAATAATCAAGAACTGAAAACATTTCAAAAGAATACTGAATCATTTTTAACAGAAGAGAACTAATTGGTTTTTAAAACAGAAGCTTAAGAGTTATACTAGCTTTATGGGAAGTTAAGTATAACCACTTAAGAATGATAAAAGAAACAGTTTGCCTATGTGTTTATAACAGACTTATATTGAATTGTGAAAAGAATAATAAGATGGTTTGATAAGAAGACATGTGTTATACCCCGTATTTCCAGAGTATGTACGTAAGGGACGTACGTAGAAATTTGAAACTTTTAAAAGTGGCTTGGCCGAAATTATTTGTTCACAATACCCGATTAGAGTCGTTTTTCGACAAAACGTTTCCACAGCTTTCGTAGGGTAAAATACGGCTATGTCATTTCTAATTTTTGCGGATTTTTCCGAGAGACGGAATATTTTGGACCAACGAGAGGGCGACACTTGTCACCCTCAAGTTGGCGGTTTGCTTGGCCGAAAGTGGGACGTTTTGGCTAGCTTTCTTGGCCTTGTTTTGTGCCTTGTTTTGTGCCTTGTTTTGTGCCATGTTTTGTGGAGTAGGGATAGGGTGCACTTGGCTTGATCTTGGCCTTACACTTGCCTAACACATGGCTTGATCTTGTCCATTGGTTGGCCTCGCTTCCTATAAATACCCCTCCCTTTGTTAAAGACTTCATCATCCAAATGTGTTCTAAGTCTTGAAATCCTTCCCTCTCCTCTTGTTTGACTCTCGCCCAAGAGCCCCCTAGTAAAGGCCCTGGCCGAGAAACCTCCCCTTGAGTGGCCTTGTGGCCGAGAGCCTCCCCCTCTCCCCTTGGGGTGCTAGCCACGGGTACCCCTAGCCTAGTTGCTTTGATAATACCCCCTCTTGGTAGAAATACTTCTCCAAGTATTGTTATAATGCCCAAAATACCTTAGCCTTTACCTTGTTGTATTCCAAAAGTTACCTATACGAAAAGCCCAGAATACTATTATACTTCCTTCACTACTAAACCGAAACCCTAAGGAAAATCTCCATAGTTAGTTGGAGTAATAAGTAGAAGTTGGTTAGAACTTCTAAGGGTTGTTTGGAGCTGGCCGGAGCGCTGAGTAGGAGCTAAACCTTGCTCGGGATCGACATTTAAACTTGGATAATTATGGGCTTATCGAGGTAAATATCTTGTCCTCTATTGTAATTGGAAATTACATGATTGTTAGACTATATAGTTGAAGTATACTATATATAGAATCAACGTTGTTATCGGCAATGTCTTTTGACTTAAGCCCAATAATAAGAAACCTTTTCGAAGAAGAGTCTTGAATCAGATTTACATAGGACAGTATTACAGAGACTTGTGCGCCTTTTCCGTGGAGTAGAATTGTACCCGTCGTTAGATGATAACCCCGGTTGGCTTGGTAGCCACCTCGATAAAGCGAGGAGATTTACGCCATGGGGAGGTCTTTCCGAATTTTCGTAGAATATTCTACGATGAGGTCTAAATGTTAATAAGCGCCTTGTGGCCTTATAGGTTGAAGTACTACGTGTGGCGCGATCTACTTGGCTTAAGGAGTAGCCGACGGTTGGAAGTACTTGGAGCGTTTTGCTATTAGTCGATACTCGTCGCGAGGTATGTGAACCTCTTCCTATCTCTTCTAGCATGATATGTGTGAACTATGTAGTACGGTAGACGTACATGTGCTAAATGTATTTGATTGGTTTAAAACATAAAGTGTTATAACAGCTTTATGGGAAGTTGGTTATAACAGCTTTATGTTGGTAAGAAAATACTTGTGGTTTTTAAAAAGGTAACTGATTTGAACTATGGTAGCTTGTTATGTGTTAATAAAGAACTTGAAGTATTTGAAAGATTTTTGAATCATTTCGAAAGAAGAAGTAATACTTGGTTTTTGAAAACTTAAGAGTTATACTAGCTTTATGGGAAGTTAGGTATAACGGCTTAAGAATGTTTTACTGATTTCGGAAATCAGAATGTGTATCGACAAACCACTGCAGCGTTAATAAAAGGAAATGTTTTAACAGATTAAGTATTATTAAAACCAAGAGAAACTTCCATCCGCATCGAAGCTAAGATGAGACAAAATGATATTTCCTAGATCATGGCTGCTGTAATAAGATTGTTATAAACGAGAATATCCTACTCACATATAAGGCTTATGTTTCTCAGATAGTTTAAAAGAGAGAATTATATTCTTAAATGAATAAGACTATGAACTACGAAACCTTTCTAAAATAAGAAACGTGAACATTTGAAATTAGGCAAACTTGGACGTTTGGATAATAATGTTGTTACTTGATTTTACAAAGATAAGTGTTTTGATTCACTTCAAAAGATAATCACTCTATTTTCATATACTACGGGTATTGTGTGACTTTTGTGAAAGTAACGTATCTTTTAAAAAGTTAATGTATGAAGTACTTTGGGGATAGAAACCCGAACATGTTGACACATAGTAGAAAGTACCTTATGTGTGAATAACTTGATTGTATTGGTTTGTGATAGCCTTGTAATACCTTCGTGTTGATTTGATAAGTAATCATATTAGGATGCTACGTGTGTTAGTATTCTGTGATGTTTGTGTAAAGGGGCTTTCCCTTGATTGTGCTTATGTTGTTTAAACGTTAAACTATTATGTTGGTATTATACCACTCACCGTGTTTCCGGGGGTTAAGCTGCCCTCCGATGCGGGGTAGACTCAGGCGGTCTGGGACCATGATTCGAGAATACCTCATGCGGGTCCTGGGGCCTATGCGGAGCTACGAGAGTTCCGTGTTAGCGCGGCCTTTATGGTCACGCGGTCTACGTGGCCATGCGGATCGCGAGTCGGGGCGATTTACGCCGGAGTAGCTACCCTCGACGCGGGTTATACCTCATGCGGCTATGAGATTGGCCTATCGCGAGTCGCGGGAGTTCGAGGCTAGACGCGCACATTTGATATCATGCGAGCGGCGACCAGCTTTGATCATGTGACGGTGCAGACAGATCTTATGATACGCTTCATGACCTTGTTGGTACTGTGGGTTTTTAGTAGCTCGCTATGCCTTCGCATTTACCCCGCAGTTTATTATGACACGTGGGACCCGTGTTCATGTGTGTTCTCGTGCTTTTATATCATAGATCGCTGGCGGTGAGGAAGGTATTCCACGCATGATTGATGTTGTGGGCCCAAACCCATTGTTATACTTGAGTGATGACTGAGGGCGTGAGTCCCCGACTTGACATGATCGCTTTGTTGTAAATCGTAGTTTGGTTATCATACATGTCTCCCGCTTATATGATCGCTATGATTTCATTTACGATTTATTTTCGATTCCATACTGCATTTTTGTTATATCGACCTCCTTCGGGGCTGCGTTCATGCCGCAGTAAAGGTACACCGCCGTTGATCCTCGCTCTTAGGGTCAGTCAGCTCGCTTGGGAAAGCTCCGTTCTCGAGGCTTATCTCGTATAGTCCCCGTTGTTGTAGGTGCTACATTCGTGGGTATGACGGCCCCGCCCCGCCGTTGTTGTCATATCATTCGTAGAGGTCTCAGAGTAATCTTGTGGCGTGGTTTGTAAAAGGATTAAACTGCTCATGTTGAAAAAGTTGTTGTTTATATTTATGCCGAGAGGCAAGTTTTTCTCGATTGTTGTTTCATATTTCATAATATGTCTTGTATCGTTTATGTTCCGCCGACATCTGATTGTATCACTAGTGTGCCCGGGTAAGGCACTACCACGCCCCGAACGGGTCGTGACAAAAGTGGTATCGTGAGCGCTAATCCTCGGAAAGTGTCTACGCATCGATCCAAGAGTCTTGATTATCGTGTGTTGTGCACTACACCAATAATCGTGAGGCTATAGGATATTTAGGATTGGTTTCTATTCTTCTCACTCGAGATCGTGCCTTAGAGTTGTGTTGTAAGTTGGACCCTCTCACGTATTTCTTTCCCTTACCGCTATGCCTCCGCGTAGGCAACCCGCCCAGAGCAAGGCAAAGAGGAGTCGCGAGTAGAGTACGAGGGTTACGAGGCACAGCCCAACCATCACCCGAGTTAGGTGCTTGCTCGGGAGTTCTGCGACGCCACTAGCCCCAAAGCAGAGTTTGGCACGGCGGCGCAGCCTCTGCGCGCCATGACATTTGAACCTTCGCCCACGACCGAACAGAGAATATAGATTGCAAAGAGGCGACCACGCATTAGCTATGGAATTGGCTACCGTAAAATATACCGATGTATCGCGAGGCTTGATGAATATCGAAGGAAGGGTCACAAGAGTAGTTCGCCGATTAGGCTTGAGCATGACTCGTATGCGGGCTTATGCGCACGGTGCCGAAACGAGATCGGCGGTTAACGGAGGATGCGAAGGGGCCAGAGCAAAGAAGGTCCTTGGTAACTTTCGAGGCGAGTCGCCACCGCAGATTATATTATGCGCATCCACGGTCGCAGTGGTCCTCCGCGGGTTCGGGGCGTTCGGGTATGCAGGAGTTGGTCGAACTCCGAGCTTCCGTTCACGCCTACACGTAGTTCCACCACCGATTTTCGCTCTGTTCACGCTGCGATGACGTTATCCCGAAGTGTCGCTTTAGTTGGTACTTGTTGTACTGCGGCCGTCGAGGCCATGTCGAGAGAGTGTCCTTGTAGGAGGACTTAGCCTTCAGATCGGTGGGTAGTTCGTCATCTTCCTTAGCTGCGCCTACGGCGGGGTTGATTAGAACGACTAAGGGGAGTGAAGCAGTAGATATAGATATATCCTTAACCCTCTAGAGATCTGTATGTGTGATAAGGTGAGTATACCTTAAGTGCTATGTTCTGATAGCAGTATGTTAGTTGTGATTAGAAATCATGGTGGGTTAACCGAGTAAGATTTTGGGGGATAGAGAATGTGGGAGCCTTAGAGTGTTATACGTAGAGACCTTAGAGGTAAGGCCATCTCGAGTATAGGTGTAGTGTTATGTTTGATCCTTATCGGAGTGCATGGTGCACGTGAGCTATGTTTGTGGGATAAGTCCCTTAGTAGCGTGATTTGAAAGAGGGTAGTCGAGCTAGGAAGACCGCTAGGTTTTCGTAACGTGATTTGTGAAATTGTTCCGGATCGGGGAGCTAGTGTTTTGCGCGATGCCGGGTAGGGTTGAGGCCATGTTGCGGGTCAACCCGCGGCCTGTTTGGTAGTGGGGTCAGTTTGTGGTGGTCCCGCCTTGTGGTAGGGTCACGAGGGTGTTAGGCCCAGGTTTAGTTAACCAGCGTACGAATTCGTGGATGCATTCGACCAGTAGTCGGGCCGAGGAGGTCAGCCGTCTTGTCTTCTAGCAAAGACCGAGTGCTCAGCAGTGTTGTTATTTCAGAAAGGTTGTAAGGCTGCACGGGGTGCCTACCTTCACCTTATGGCAGACAGTGGAGCCCAGAGTACGGCTGTTTTGTTTCTGAAAGTTTTACCAGGCAGGGTTAAGAACTCAGGTGAGTCTCAGAATCGCATTCGCCCTCGGGCCAGTGTTTGGATTTCGGGGTAGTTGGGGATTGTTGTCTCCGTGGAGGAGTGTTTAAGCTACCATTTCAGTGTTCGGATGTCGCCTTATAAAGCCTTGTAGGGGCGGGTGTGTAAGTTGCCGGTCGAGTGGTTCGATGTTGGCAAGGTTCAGACAGTTGGTTCAGGCTTGTTCCAGCAGACTGTGGATAGTGAGAAGCTTGTCTAGAAGAAGTTCTGGCAGCTCAGAGGAAATCGTGCGGATTATCGGCGACGACGCTTAGAGTTCAGGTTGACGGTCGGTCTTCTTGAAGATACCACCCCGGTTTGGGTGTGACGAGTTTTGGAAAACAGAGGGAACTTAGCCCGAGTTACTTTGGGCCTTGCAGATCAGTGCGAGTAGGCCGGGTTGCCTATATGTTAGCTTTTGCCGTCCGACTTAGGAGGCAGTACGTCCGGTCTTTCGTATTGTTATGATCGGGAAAGTATCGGAGATCCATCCAGAGTGTTCCCAGTTAATGATGACCACATTAGAGATAGTAACCCCGAGTTTTGGAAACTGAAGCAGTATCTGAATGTGGTAAGAGTTCGAGGGTATGACAGCCTCAGGGATCGCATGCGGCCCGGTACCATTTGTTGGGTCGCCGGAGTGACACTAGAACCTCGCGGCAAAGTGACAAAAGTGGTATCATTTCTTTTGTATGGAGAAAGTGCGAAGGAATTATATTTTTGACCCTTGGATGGGAGCGTTTGTGATGTTAGAGGTGCTTCGTGGCGTAGATGGGTATTTGTGCGGTTGTTTCTATGTACATGTGTGTCATTGATTGTTCTCGTAAGTATAGTAGTGAAGACTATCTTGCGCCGCGTTGTTTTGAGACTTAGAAGGAACATTCGGGACGAATGTTTCTGAGGAGGAGAATGTTATACCCGTATTTCCGCAGTATGTACGTAAGGGACGTACGTAGAAATTTGAAACTTTTAAAAGTGGCTTGGCCGAAATTATTTGTTCACAACACCCGATTAGAGTCGTTTTTAGACGAAACGTTTCCACAGCTTTCGTAGGGTAAAATAAGGCTATGTCATTTCTAATTTTTTCGGATTTTTCCGAGAGACGGAATATTTTGGACCAACGAGAGGGCGACACTTGTCACCCTCAAGTTGGCGGTTTGCTTGGCCGAAAGTGGGACGTTTTGGCTAGCTTTCTTGGCCTTGTTTTGTGCCTTGTTTTGTGCCTTGTTTTGTGCCATGTTTTGTGGAGTAGGGATAGGGTGCACTTGGCTTGATCTTGGCCTTACACTTGCCTAACACATGGCTTGATCTTGTCCATTGGTTGGCCCTTGGCTTCCCTATAAATACCCCTCCCTTTGTTGAAGACTTCATCATCCAAATGTGTTCTAAGTCTTGAAATCCTTCCCCTCTCCTCTTGTTTGACTCTCGTCCAAGAGCCCCCCCCCTAGTAAAGGCCCTTGGCCGAGAAACCCCTCCCCCTTTGAGTGGCCTTTGTGGCCGAGAGCCTCCCCCTCCCCCCTTTGGGGTGCTAGCCGTGGGGTACCCCCCCCCCCTAGCCTAGTTGCTTTCGTATAATACCCACTCTTGGTAGAAATACTTCCAAGTATTGTTATAATGCCCAAAATACCTTAGCCTTTACCTTGTTGTATTCCAAAAGTTACCCCTATACTAAAAGCCCAAATACTATTATACTTCCTTCACCACTAAACCGAAACCCTAAGGAAAATCTCCATAGTTAGTTGGAGTAATAAGTAGAAGTTGGTTAGAACTTCTAAGGGTTGTTGGAGCTGGCCTGAGCGCTGAGTAGGAGCTACACCTTGCTCACGATCGAGAATTAAACTTGGATAATTATGGGCTTATCGAGGTAAATATCTTGTCCCTCTATTGGAATGTGACATTACATGATGGTTAGACTATATAGTTGAAGTATACTATATATAGAATGAGCGTTGTTATCGGCAATGTCTTTTGACTTAATCTGAATAATAAGAAACCTTTTCGAAAGAAGAGTAATCGAATCAGATTTACATAGGATCAGACATGAAGAGACTTGTGCAGATTTTCTGCGAGTAGAATTGTACCCGTTCGGGTTAGATGTATAACCCCCCCCTGGTTGGCTTGGTAGCCGACCTCGATAAAGGAGGAGATTTACGCTGCGGGAGGTCTTGCCACGAATTTTCTAGAATGTTCTACGATGAGGTCTAAATGTTAATAAGCGCCTTGTGGCCTTATAGGTTGAAGTACTACGTGTGGCGCGATCTACTTGGCTTAAGGAGTAGCCGACGGTTGGAAGTACTTGGAGCGTTTTGCTATTAGTCGATACTCGCGAGGTATGTGAACCTCTTCCTATCTCTTCTAGCATGATATGTGTGAACTATGTAGTACGGTAGACGTACATGTGCTAAATGTATTTGATTGGTTTAAAACATAAAGTGTTATAACGGCTTTATGGGAAGTTGGTTATAATAGCTTTATGTTGGTAAGAAAATACTTGTGGTTTTTAAAAGGTAACTGATTTGAACTATGACTGGCTCGTTATGTGTTAATAAAGAACTTGAAGTATTTCAAAAGATTTTTGAATCATTTCGGAAGAAGTAATACTTGGTTTTGAAAACTTAAGAGTTATACTAGCTTTATGGGAAGTTAGGTATAACGACTTAAGAATGTTTTAACGATTTGAAATCGAATGTGTATCGACAAACCATCGGCGTTAATAAAAGGAAATGTTTTAACAGATTAAGTATTATTAAAACCAAGAGAAACTTCCATCCGCATAAGCTAAGATGAGACAAAATGATATTTCCTAGATCATGGCTGATGTAATAAGATTGTTATAAACGAGAATATCCTACTCACATATAAGGCTTATGTTTCTCAGATAGTTTAAAAGAGAGAATTATATTCTTAAATGAATAAGACTATGAACTACGAAACCTTTCTAAAATAAGAAACGTGAACATTTGAAATTAGGCAAACTTGGACGTTTGGATAATAATGTTGTTACTTGATTTTACAAAGATAAGTGTTTTGATTCACTTCAAAAGATAATCACTCTATTTTCATATACTACGGGTATTGTGTGACTTTTGTGAAAGTAATGTATCTTTTAAAAAGTTAATGTATGAAGTACTTTGGGGATAGAAACCCGAACATGTTGACACATAGTAGAAAGTACCTTATGTGTGAATAACTTGATTGTATTGGTTTGTGATAGCCTTGTAATACCTTCGTGTTGATTTGATAAGTAATCATATTAGGATGCCACGTGTGTTAGTGATACGTGATGTTTGTGTAAAGGGTTTTCCTTGATTGTGCTTATGTTGTTTAAGCGTTAAACCGTTATGTTGGTATTATACCACTCACCGTGTTTCCGGTTAAGCTGCTCCGTCGCGGGTAGACTTCGGTGATGCAGGACCGTGATTCGAGAATACCTCATGCGGGTCCCGGGGCCTATGCGAGCTACGAGTTCCGAGTTAGTGTGCGGCCTTTATGGTCATGCGGGCTAAGAGGCCATGCGGACTGCGAGTCCAGGACGATGCAGGCGAGTAGCTACAAACGATGCGGTGTTATACCTCATGCGGGCCTATGAGATTGGCCTATGCGGAGCTGCGGGGAGTTCCAGGGCTAGACGCGCACATTTGATATTGCGGGCGAGCGACCAGCTTTGATCATGTGACGGTCTAGACAGATCTTATGATACAGTTCATGACCTTGTTGGTACTGTGGGTTTTTAGTAGTCGGTTATGCCTTCGTACTTACCCCGTACAGTTTTATTATGACACGTGGGACACGTGTTCATGTGTGTTCCTTGGTGCTTTTATATCATAGACTGCCGGCAGTGAGGAAGGTATTCCACGGGCATGATTGATGTTGTGGGCCTGAGACCCATTGTTATACTTGAGTGATGACTTGAGGGCGTGAGTCCCTGACTTGACATGACTGCTTTGTTGTAAACTGTAGTTTGGTTATCATACATGTCTCCTGCTTTATATGACTGCTATGATTTCATTTACGATTTATTTTCGTTCCACATACTTGCACTGTTATCTTGACCTCCTTCGGGGCCGCGTTCATGCCGCAGTAAAGGTACACCCGATCGTTGATCCTCGCTCTTAGGGTCACAGTTCGTTGGGAAAGCTCCGTTCCTCCGGAGGCTTATCTTGGTATAGTCCCCTGTTGTTGTAGGTGCTTACATTCAGGGGTATGACGGGGCCCTGTCCCGTCGTTGTTGTCATATCATTCGTAGAGGTCTGTAGTACTGTTGTGGGCAGGGTTTGTAAAAAGGATTAAACTGTTCATGTTGAAAAAGTTGTTGTTTATATTTATGCCGAGAGGCAAGTTTTTCTCAGATTATTGTTTCATATTTCATAATATGTCTTGTATCGTTTTATGTTCCGCTGATTACTCTGATGATTGTATCACTAGGGTGCCCGGGGTAAGGCACCAGTCACGGGCCCCGGAACGGGTCGTGACAGCATGATATGATGCTATGTGTGTTAGTGTCTTGTAACGTTTGTATAAGAGAGTATTCTCGTTGTGCTTATGTTGTTTAAAGATAAGTTGTTATGTTAGTGTACTATCGCTCACCTCTTGTCATATTACCGGGGGTTAAGCTGCCCTCCGATGCGGGATAGACTCGGTGATGCAGGACCATGATTCGAGAATACCTCATGCGGTCCAGGGACCTATGCGAGCTACGGGAGTTCGGAGTTAGTGATGCGGGTTATACCTCATGCGGTCTATGTGGCCGTGCGGACTACGAGTCGGGGCGATGCCGAGAGTAGCTACCCTCGATGCGGGGTTATGTACCTATGCGGGCCTATGTGAGTGGCCTATGCGGACTACGGAGTCGAGATTAGGCTTGCATGGTGATACTACGCAATTGGCCTGCTTGATCATTCGCAGCCAGAAAAGACACATTACAGTTACCTATTGTTACTCTTGTTTATGATGTGGCACTATGTGCGGTCCCCTTGGTTGTTTCATACATACTTGCAAAACTGATTTTTAAAATGATATGTTTTCATTTAAGTATTTTACAGTTTCATATACTTAGTACCTGTTATCGACCTCCTTCGGCTGCGTTCATGCCGCATGTAGTGGCAAGCGGTGCTAGATCCACATTCTTAGGATCTCTACGTTGGTGTCGAGCTCCGTCCTTTCCGAGGCTCTACTTTTAGGTATGATCTCCTGTTGTAGATAGTTTTGTCTGATCGAGGTATGGCGGGAACCCGTCCCGCCATAGTTGTATATTTCCTTAGGTGCAGAGTCATGTTGTACAGTTTCGGATGTAACTGCTAAACCATGTTTATATATATATATATGCCGAAAGGCGACGTTTTCTCACATAAACTGTGTCTTATTTTATAAACTGTTTCATGTCTTGCTTTATATTTCCGCTGATTACTCTGATGTATGACTACTTAGGTGCCCCGGTAAGGCACCAGTCACGGGCCCCGGAATGGGTCGTGACAGTTCAAGTTTGCCTAATTTCAAATGCTCAAGTTTCTCATTTTAGAAAAGGTTTCGTAGTTCATAGTTTTAATCCTTTAAAACATAATTCTCCTTTAAACGATTTGAGAAACATATGCCTTATATGTGAGTAGGTTATTCTTGTTTATAATCAATCTTATTAAGCAGCCATGATCTAGGAAATGAAATATTATTTTGTCTCATCTTAAGCTTCTATGCGGATGGAGGTTTCTACTGGTTTTAATACAATACTTCATTATTCAATACATTTTCCTTTATTAACGCTGCAGTGGTCTGTCGATACTCATTCTGATTTCCGAAATCAGTAAAACATTATCCCTTTTAAAACCAAGTACTCATTACTCACGAATGAGGTTTCACACTTTTAACAAAATGCATATCAATACCATTAAGTCAAGTCTCTTATCTTTTAAGATTAAGTCTCTTAACTTCTAAAAATCAGTAAACCATTCTTTTTATCACCCTTAAGACGTTATACCTAACTTCCCATAAAGCTAGTATAACTCTTATGTTTTCAAAACCAAGTATTACTCTTCTTTCAAAAAGGTCTTTTGAAATACTTCAAGTTCTCTATTATCACACATCAAGTCAGTTATAAGTCAAATCAGTTACCTTTTAAAACCACAAAGCATTTTCTTACCTACATAAGGCTGTTATAACCAACTTCCCATAAAGCCGTTATAACACCTTATGTTTCAAACCAATCAAATACATTTAACACATGTACGTCTACCGTACTACATAGTTATACACATATCATGCTAGAACAGATAGGAAGAGGTTCACATACCTCGCGATGATTATCGACTATAAGCAAAACGCTCCACAGTACTGTAACCCGGCTAGCCTTTTCCACTCTTCAAGTAGAACACGCTACTCGTAGTACTTCCACCTATAAGGCCACAAACGTCATTAACTTCTAACCGGTTCCATATTCTACGTAAAATTCGACTCCCCTGCAACAGCGTAAATCTCCTCCTCTATCGAGGCCGGCTATCAAGCCAACCAGGGGGGGGGGTTTACACGTCTAACCGGACGTGCACAACTCTACTATACAGTAATACCACAAGTCTACTGTAATACAGTCCTATGTAATTACAGTTCAGTTCTCTTCTTTAAATTCAGGCTTAAGTCAAAAGACATTGCCGCACAATTATGTTCAGTTCTATATATAGTATACTTCAACTATATATTCCTACAACATGTAATCTCCAATTACAATAAGGGGACAAGAATATTTACCTCGACAAGCCCAAAATTATCCAAGTTAATATGTCGATCCTGAGCAAGGTTTAGCTCCTACTCCGTGCGCTCCAATCCGCTCCAAACAACCCTTAGAAGTTCTAACCAACTTCTACTTAACTACTTCAACCAACTATGAAGATTTCCTTAGGGTTTCGGTTTGAGACTAAAAGGACAAAAGGTAGTATTTTCGGGCTCTACGTATAGAGGTAACTTTTGGAATACAACAAGGTAAAGGCTAAGGTATTTTGGGCATTATAACAATACTTGGAGAAGTATTTCTACCAAGAGGGGGGGTGTATTATACGAAAACAACTAGGCTAGGGGGGGTACCCCACGGCTAGCACCACAAAGGGGAGGGAGGCTCTCGACCACAAAGGGCCTTTACTAGGGAGGGGGGGGGGGGGGGCTCTTGGACCACAGGCAAACAAGAGGAGAGGGGAAGGATAGCAAGAGTTGGAACATATTTGGATGATGAAGTCTTCAACAAAGGGAGGGGTATTTATAGGGAAGCCAAGGGCCAACCAATGGACAAGATCAAGCCATGTGCAAGGCAAGTGTAAGGCCAAGATCAAGCCATGTGCACCCTAACCCTACTCCACCAAACATGGCACAAAATAAGGCACCAAACATGGCACAAAATAAGGCACAAAATGAGGCACCAATCGGCCAAGGCCAACCGCCCCTCTTTACCGTCCAATGAGGGTGACAAGTGTCACCCTCCCATTGGTCCAAAAATGTTTCGTCTCTCGGAAAAATCCGCAAAAAATATAAATGACATAGCCGGAATTTTCCCTACGTAAGCTGTGGAAACGTTTCGTCGAAAAACGACTCCTATCGGGTGTTGTGTACAAATTCCGAAACTTGCCTAACTTAAGGCTCAAATTATTATACATACGCCCTCACGTACATACTCTGGAAATACGGGGTATAACAGTTACACTTATACTAAAAGCCCAGAAATACTATTATACTCCCCTTCAGTCACAAAAATGAAACCCTAAGGAAAATCTCCATAGTTGGTTGGAGTATTAAGAAGAAGTTGCGTAGAACTTCTAAGGGTTGTTTGGAGCGGGTTGGAGCACCCGGAGTAGGAGCTAAACATTGCTCAGGATCGACATTAGAACTTGGATAATTTTGGGCTTATCGAGGTAAATAATCCTATCCTTCTATTGTAATTGGAAATTACATACTGTAGTTGTATAGAAATGAATATAAGATTCATAGAAGAGAATTGAACTGTAATAGAAGGATATTACAGAAAAGACTTGAACTGAAATCGTATCAGTAGAAGATTAAAGTAGAAGTTGATAGACTTATATAACCTTTATAGGATGAATGTTCTGCGAGTAGCATGTACTACATGAAAGGTGGACAAGGCTAGCCGGGTTATAGCCGTGGAGCGTTTTGCTAATAGTCGATAATCGTCGCGAGGTATGTGATTCTTCCTATCCTCTTGAGCATGATATTTTAAAAGAATATATATATAGTACGGTAGACGTACGTGTGTTAACTGAACGTAGTTGTACGGCAATGTCTTTTGACTTAAGCCTGAATAATAAGAATCTTGAAGTATTTCAAAAGAATTAAGAATCCTTTTTGAAAGAAGAGTAATACTTGGTTTTAAAAACTTAAGAATTATACTAGCTTTATGGGAAGTTAGGTATAACGACTTAAGAGTGATAAAAATAATGCTTTATTAATTTTAGAAGTTAAGAGACTTGATCTTAAAAGATAAGAGACTTGACTTAAATAAATTAATATGAATTTTGTGTGAAACCTCATTCGTGAGTAATGAGTACTTGGTTTTTTTTGGGAATAGTGTTTTACTGATTTCGGAAATCAGAATAAGTATCGAACAAACCACTGCAACGTTAATAAAGGGAAATGTTTTGACTAATTAAGTATTATTAAAACCAGTAGAAACCTCCATCTGCATAGAAGCTAAGATGAGACAAAATAATATTACATTTCCTAGATCATGGCTGCTTAAATAAGATTGATTATGAACAAGAATAACCTACTCACATATAAGGCATATGTTTCTCAAATTGTTTTAAAGGATAATTATATCATTAAGTGATTAAAACTATGAACTACGAAACCTTTCGAAAATGAGAAACTTGAGCATTTGAAATTAGGCAAACTTGAACGTTTGGAAAATAATGTTGTTACTTGATTTTACAAAGGGAAGTGTTTTGGTTTACTTAAAAAGATAGTCACTCTATTTTTATACTACGGGTATTGTGTGACTTTTGTGAAAGAAACTGGTCTTTTAAAGAGTTAATGTATGAAGTACATTGGGGATAAATTCCCGAACTTGTTAACATAAAGTAGAAAGTACCTTGTGTGAAGAACTTGATTGTATTGGTCTGTGATAGCCTTGTAATACTTTCTTGTTGATTTGATAAGTAAACATGTTAGGATGCTACGTGTGCTAGTATCTTGTGATATTCTTGTTGTGCTTACGTTGTTAAACTTTAAGCCCGTTGTACTGTTATTATATCACATACCCCCTTGACTTGTTATACCGAGGGCTTGCCACCCTTGATGCGGGTCTATACGGCCTATGCGGTCTATGTGACTATGCGGAGCAGCGGTATGCTCGAGATTGATCATTAAGGTGTTTTATCCCGACGGGGATGCCTATGCGATGCGTGTGACTATGCGGTCTATTGAGACTATGCGAGCGCGGAGTCCGGGAGGGTACGGGGTTAGCTACCCGTCGCAGTCTATACGACCTATGCGGGTCTATGTGTGACCTATGCGGGCTGCGGGAAGTCCAGGAGTAGGCACGCATAATGATACTATGGGCGATTGGCCTTGCTTCGATCATTAGCGGCCTAGAAAAGACCAGTTACAGTATATCCATTTTGCTCTTGTTTATGTGGTGGGCGTGAGACCCATAGTTATATTTGAGTGATGGCTTTAGGCGTGAGTCACGACTTGACATATTTGCTTATTTATTGTGAAGCGTAGTTTGGTTATCATACATGTCTCTTGCTTTATATAGACTACTATGATTTCATTTACTGATTTTCGGGCCACATACTTGGTACTGTTGTCTTGACCTCGCCTTCGGGGCCGTTCATGCCGCGGTAGAGGTACACCGCCGTTGATCCTCGCTCATAGGTCACGATTCAGCGTTGGGAAGCTCCGTTTCTCGTGAGGCTTATCGGTGGTATAGTCCCATGCGTAGTAGGTACTTACATTCGGGGTATGGCGGCCCTGCCCCGCCATCTTTGTCGTATCATTCTTAAGTGCATGTAATCGCTGTGGGCAGAGTTTGTAAAAGGGATGTAACTGTTCGGATTCATGTGTTTTTATATATATATGCCAAAGGGCAATCTTTCTCAGTTAAACTGTTTTTTTCTCATTCATATTATATTATGTCATGTTTTATATTCCGCTGATTACTCTGATGTTGTATCACTAGGGTGCCCGGGGTAAGGCACCAGTCACGGGCCCGGGTTCGGGTCGTGACATATCTTCCGCAGTTTATTATGTTGTATGATTAGAAGGGTGCCCAGGTAGGGCACCAGTCGTGGCCCGGGGTCGGGTCATGACACTAGTGAAGGGTTGTACAAGAGTAGCTCTTCAGTCAGGCATGGACATTGCCCGCGTACAGGTGTCACGACCCGACCCTGGGCCCGCGACTGGTGCCCTACCTGGGCTCCCTTACAGGTATACATCAGAGAAAATTAGCGGAACATACATGAAACTTATAAAATAAATCAACAAGGATAAAATCAACAGGTTAGCCGATAAGGCTACCTCCCTGGATAGTAAATACATAAATGAAGCAGTTGCCTCCTTTCCTTTACAAACTGACCCACAATATGTGACTACAGACCTCTAAGAGTTTTAACATAACAACAGTGGCGGGACAGGGCCCCGCCATACCCCTGAATATACATGAATCTACAACCTCAGGGAAAACCGTACCAAGAGATAAGCCTCCGGAGCAAATGGAGCTTTTTTCCCAAAAACTGAATTGAGATCCTAAGAGCAAGGATCACCAACCTGTGTACCTAAAACCTGCGGGCATGAACGCAGCCCCCCGAAGGGGGTCAGTACAACAGGTACCGAATATGGAACGGAAAAATAAGGTACAGTAAACAAATCATAACGGTATAAAAGAATGACAGGGGCAAGTATAAAAAGGGTACATACCAGATCCTACCGTGTCATTACCATCTCGTGAAATTAATCGTACCTTATTATTGTTATACCCCGCATTTCCAGAGTATGTACGTAAGGACGTACGTAGAGAATTTGAGCCTTAAGTTAGGCAAAGGACCGAATTTTGGGCACAAGTGCCGATTGGAGTCGTTTTTCGACGAAACGTTTCCACAGCTTACGTTGGGAAAATTCCGGCTATGTCATTTAGTATTTTTGCGGATTTTTCCGAGCAACGAAATGTTTTGGACCAACGGGAGGGTGACATTTGTCACCCTCATTTGGGCGATGTGGGTTGGCCGGTTGGTCACGGGTTGGAGGCCTATTGGCTCCTTGTTTTGGCCTTGTTTTGTGGCTTGTTTGGTGCCATGTTTTGTGCCTTGTTTTGTGGAGTAGGGGTTAGGGTGCACTTGGCTTGATCAAGGCCATACACTTGCCTTGCACATGGCTTGATCTTGGCCATTGGTTGGCTTTTGGTTTCTATAAATACCCCAGGGATGAACTTCTTCATCCACACTTCACTTGTCTAAGCCTTGAAAACTCTCCTCCCCCTTTGTGAGCTCGTAGCCGAGAGCCTTCCTCCCCTTTTCGTGGCCTTTGGCGGGGTTCCTCCCCTTTGTGGTGCTAGCCGTGGTACCCCCTAGCCTAGTTGTTTTCGTATAATACCCTCCTTGTGGTATTGAAATACTTCTCCTAGTATTTTTATAATTCCCTAAATACCTTAGCCTTGTACATTGTAGTATTCCAAAGATACATCTATACGTAGAGCCCGAATATACTACCTTTTGTCCTGTTAGTCTCAAACCGTAACCATACGGAAATCTTCATGTTTGGTTGAAGTATTTGAGTAGAAGTTGGTTAGAACTTCTAAGGGTTGTTTGGAGCGATTGGAGCGCACGGAGTAGGAGCTAAACCTTGCTCAGATCGACATTATAACTTGGATAATTTTGGGCTTATCGAGGTAATTATCTTGTCCTCTATTGTAATTGGAGATTACATGTTGTAGGATTATATAGTTGAAGTATACTATATATAGAATGAACATTATTGTGGCAATGTCTTTTGACTTAAGCTGAAGAATAAAGAATCGAATCGTATTTACATAGGGTGATTGCGAGAGACTTGTGTAGTATTCTCGTAGAATTGTACACGTCCGGTTAGGCGTAAACCCCTGGTTGGCTTGGTGGCCGGCCTCGATAGAGGAGAGATTTACGCTGTGGCGGGAGAGGTCGCCAATTTTACGTAGAAAAATGAGAACTTGTGTTTTGGGGTTAATAGGCGTTTGTGACCTTTATAGGTGAAAGTGCTAAGAGTAGCGTATTCTACTCGAGGAGTGGAAAGGGCTAGCAAGGTTGTAGTACTTGGAGCATTTTGCTTATTGTCGATAAATCGCGAGGTATGTGAACCTCTTCCTATCTTTTCTAGCATGATTGTTGTGAACTATGTAGTACGGTAGACGTACATGTGCTAAGTGATTTGGTTGGTTTAAAACATAGGGTGTTATAATAGCTTTATGGGAAGTTAGTTATAACGACCTTATGTAAGTGAAAATGGTTTACTGATGTTAGAAGTTAAGAGACTTGATCTTATAAGATAAGAGACTTAACTTATTTGTTTTAATGTGGATGTTTGTGTGAAACCTCATTCGTGAGTAATGAGTACTTGGTTTTTAAAGGGATAATGTTTTACTGATTTCGGGAATCAGAATGTGTATCGACAGACCATTGCAGCGTTAATAAAGGAAAATGTATTGAATAATGATGTATTAAAACCAGTAGAAACCTCCATCTGCATATAAGCTAAGATGAGACAAAATGATATTACATTTTCTAGATCATGGCTGCTGTAATAAGATCGTTATAAACAAGAATAAACTACTCATATATATGACATATGTTACTCAATTGTTTTAAAAGAGATTAAGACTATGAGTTATGAAACCTTTCTAAAATAAGTGACTTGAGCATTTGAAAATGAGAAGCTTGAGTAATTGAAACTAGGCAAACTGGAACTTAGGAAAAGAATGTTGTTACTTGATTTTGAAAAGGAATGTGGGTTGGTCATTCTAATACTACGGGTATCGGGTGACTTTTATAAAAGTAATGGATCTCTTTTAAAAAGAACTTAATGTATGTAGTACTTTGGGATTAAAAACCCGGACTTTGGCATAAAATGAAAGTACTTTGAGTTCTGTGAAACTTGCTTATGCTTGTTGGTGTGAAACTTGCCTATGCTTGTGATGATAGCCTTTGTTGTGCAAGTGTGGTATTTCTGTGTTACCGCGTCTCTCGATAGAGGGCCGGTCGACTTGTTGAGAACTTACTTGGGCGTCTTTGGCGGTGATGGAGAATTCCACGTATGTTTCCATTTTGATTCTTGTCTTGTTGTTGATGTCACATGGACATGTCTACACCGTCGCAGATTCGGGGCACGCGGCCACGCGGTCGGGTTGATTACCCGATATATTGTTATTGTGGTTACATGGACATGTCTACACCGAGGTAGAATTCGGGGCATGTGGCGTGCGGCGGGTTGATCACCCAATATATTATTGTTGATGTCACATGGGCGTGTCTACACCGAGGTAGAATTCGGGCATGTGGCCATGGGCATTGGTATTATTGTTGCATCATGGACATGTCTACACCGATGCAGATTCCGGCATGCGCCATGATGCGAACATGATTGATGTTGTGGGCGTGAGACCCATAGTTATATTTGAGTGATGACTGAGGCGTGAGTCCACGATCGATATGATCGCTTTATGTTGTGAATCGTAGTTTGGTTATCATATATGTCTCCTGCTTTATATAGACTAGTATGATTTCATTCTGATTTTTACTGCCACATACTTGGTACTGTTATCTTGACCTCCTTCGGGTCATACGTATAAAGAGGCGAGCTCTACCACGAACAGACCAACCGTGGCTCCGTATGGCACATCCCGAGAAGGCCGTAGGCATGCCTCGAGGATCGCAGCGCCCGGTACCATTTGTTGGGTCGTCGAGCAAGGCTCGCGACAAAGTTACAAAAGTTGTATCAGAGCAGTTAATCCTCGGAAAGTGTCTACAGACCGTCTCTAGTAGAGTCTTGATTATCGGTGTGTTGTGCACAACATCTATAATCAGGAGGCTCTAGGACATTTAGGATTGGTTTCCATTCTTCTCATTCGAGATCGTGCCTTAGAGTTGTGTTGTAAGTTGGACCCTCCGACGTATCTCGTTTTACCGATTATGCCTCCGCGCAAGGCAACGAGCCCAGAGGGCAAGGCGGCGAGGGTGCTTCTAGTGAGATACTGAGAGTACGAGGCGCAGCCCTGACAAGACTGAGGTTGTGCTTGACGGCGGGTTTTGGACGCCGCCACCCAGCGAGTTTAGAGCGCGGCATGGTCGCTGAGACCACAAGCACTGAGCCTCCACCCGATGCAGGGCAGGAGATGGGTTACAAGGAGATGGCCTGAAGTCGTGGTCGTGGGCAGATATGAGGATAGGCCGACGCAGCAGCCTCGATTCAGTTCGATAGCACCATGGTTCACCCCGAGCGGATAGTTTGAGGCTACGGACTTTCTCGAGTTGTAGCCCGCCGAGTTTTATGGGTCGAGGCACGAGGATGATCCGCATGAGTTCATCCGATTCTGCCGATCATGAGAGTGATCAAGGCTTGGAGACCGAGTCGGTGGTCTTAGGTGCGCATCGGCCGCGCGATACCGCGATCGGCGTTTGATTCGGGAGTTGTCGGGAGAGCATGCGCTTCCGAAGATGGGACGAGTTCTCGAGGCATTCCTCACTCACTTCTTGCCTCCGCAGATGAGGAGGGCACGGGCCGACGATTTATGATCTTTGAGACAGCAGAGGCGATACCGAGAGTACAACGTGGAGTTTGACTCGTTGGCTCGGTATGTCCCCGCTTTAGTGGCAACCATGGAGGATAGAGTGCACCGCCACGCCACCGGATTAGATGATTACATGTCGAGGCATGTTCGGGAGTAGCTCTCGGTAGGGCATGGACATTGCCCGCACGCAGCTCATGCGACCGATGTGAGGCACGGAGAGGTCGGCGGAATGACGAAGATCGCAGAAGAGGCGGACAACAGGTCCTTTGGTGACTTTCGAGGCGGACCGCCTCGAAGATACTAGTTTTGTACCTCCGCCGGCAGAGTGGTCCTCCACAACCTTCAGAGTATTCGGAGCGTCGTGGCTCCAAGAGTTCGTTTCGAGGAAGGTGTTGGCGGATCGGTCACCCCTACCTCGGTGTGGTCGATGTGGTAGACCGCATTTCGGGAGTGTCGTGGTGCCAGGGAGCTTGTTATTTTTGGCGGCAGGCCATTTTGCGAGGAATCGTCCGACCAAGGGTAGCACGGATGTTACGACTCACTACCGGATCGATGGCTGGTTCATCGCCTACGATTAGCCTGCAGGCGTGCCTATGATTAGAGTGAGCGGTAGCTTCGTATATCCTTAACCTCTAGAGTTTTGGTATGCTTGTTATAATGGTCTCATTATTATGTGCTATGTACGAATAGCGTTGTGTTAATTGTGAGTTAGAAAACATGCTTATTTGTGAGGATACGTATGGTGGCATGGTAAGTGTGAACCTTAGACTATGTCACGACTGAGACCTTAGGTGTAATGTCGTCTTGAGTTGAAGATTTATTTTTGACCCTTATCAGAGTAGTAGTATACGTGGGATTTATTTGTGTGATAAGTCCGTGGGTAGTGAGATGGAAGTGGTAGCTTTCATGATGTGAATTAGTAAGATTGTTCGGATCGGGAACAAGAGTTTAGCGCGTTGGGGGTCGGGTTGAGGACCATTTGCGGGTCAACCCAGAACCGGTTTGGGGTGGGTCGGTTAGGTGGTCCCGCCAGTGGTAGGGTCACGAGGATGCTAGGCCCAAGTTTGTATGACCATCGTATGAGTTGGTGGATATGTTCGACCAAAAGCGGATCGCGAGGCCGGGAACGGCCTTAGAGAAGATCGAGGTTAGTAAGATGACCAAGTTTGGAGGTAGTGACTCCAAGAGTTGGAAACAGAAGCGTTGACGGAAGTATGGTACAAATACTAGAAAGAGTTTGAGTGTTCGAGAAGGGTACAACAAGATAGGGGAAAAGTGAACGTGTGTGATCGTTTCTTTTGGGGAAAGGAAGGTGTGACGGGAGTATATTTTAGACCTCAGGTAAGGGGTTTTTGTGATGATTAGAGGTGTTTCCTCATTGACTTGGGTTTAAGTATTGGTGCGTTTGTTATTTTTATGGCCAGGTGTGGCATGTTTGTTTTCGTGCGTATAGCAGTGAAGGCTATACTAGCGCATGTTTGTGTTGAGACTTGAGAAGGAACATTCGGGACGAATGTTTCTAAGGAGGAGAATGTTATACCGCATTTCAGTATGTACGTGGGGCGTGCGTGAGAATTTGAGCCTTAAGTTAGGCAAAGGACCGAATTTTGGGCACAAGTGCCGATTGGAGTCGTTTTTCGACGAAAAGTTTACACAGCTTAAGTTGGGAAAATTACGGCTATGTCATTTAGTATTTTTGCGGATTTTTACGAGCAACGAAATGTTTTGGACCAACGGGAGGGTGACATTTGTCACCCTCATTTGGGCGATGTGGGTTGGCCGGTTGGTCACGGGTTGGAGGCCTATTGGCTCCTTGTTTTGGCCTTGTTTTGTGGCTTGTTTGGTGCCATGTTTTGTGCCTTGTTTTGTGGAGTAGGGGTTAGGGTGCACTTGGCTTGATCAAGGCCATACACTTGCCTTGCACATGGCTTGATCTTGGCCATTGGTTGGCTTTTGGTTTCCTATAAATACCCCCCCTTAGGGATGAACTTCTTCATCCACTCTTCACTTGTCTAAGCCTTGAAAACTCTCCTCCCCTGTGAGCTCTTAGCGAGAGCCTTCCCCTCCCCTTTCGTGTGGCCTTTGGCCGAGGGTTCCTCCCCTTTTGTGGTGCTAGCCAGGTACCCACTAGCCTAGTTGTTTTCGTATAATACCCTCCTCATGGTATTGAAATACTTCTCCTAGTATTGTTATAATGCCCAAAATACCTTAGCCTTGTACCTTGTAGTATTCCAAAGATACCTCTATCGTAGAGCCGGAAATACTACCTTTTGTCCTTTAGTCTCAAACCGAAACCCTAAGGAAATCTTCATGGTTGGTTGAAGTATTTGAGTAGAAGTTGGTTAGAACTTCTAAGGGTTGTTTGGAGCGGATTGAGCGCACGAGTAGAGCTAAACCTTGCTCGGGATCGACATTATAACTTGGATAATTTTGGGCTTATCGAGGTAATTATCTTGTCCTCTATTGTAATTGAGATTACATGTTGTAGGATTATATAGTTGAAGTATACTATATATAGAATCGAACATTATTGTGGCAATGTCTTTTGACTTAAGCTGAAGAATAAAGAATCGAATCAGATTTACATAGGGTGTATTGCAGTAGACTTGTAAGATATCTTGTAGAATTGTACACGTCCGTTAGGCGTAAACCCCCACGGTTGGCTTGGTAGCCGCCTCGATAGAGGAGGAGATTTACGCTGGCGTGGTGAGGAATGCCGAATTTTCGTAGAAAAATGGGAACTTGTGTTTTGGGGTTAATAGACGTTTGTGACCTTTATAGGTGAAAGTGCTAGAGTAGCGTATTCTACTCGGAGTGGAAAGGGCTAGCAAGGTTGTAGTACTTGGAGCATTTTGCTTATTGTCGATAAATCACCGCGAGGTATGTGAACCTCTTCCTATCTTTTCTAGCATGATTGTTGTGAACTATGTAGTACGGTGACGCATACGTGCTAAGTGATTTGGTTGGTTTAAAACATAGGGTGTTATAATAGCTTTATGGGAAGTTAGTTATAACGACCTTATGTAAGTGAAAATGGTTTACTGATGTTAGAAGTTAAGAGACTTGATCTTATAAGATAAGAGACTTAACTTATTTGTTTTAATGTGGATGTTTGTGTGAAACCTCATTCGTGAGTAATGAGTACTTGGTTTTTAAAGGGATAATGTTTTACCGATTTGGGAATCGTAATGTATCGACAGCACTATCAGCGTTAATAAAGGAAAATGTATTGAATAATGATGTATTAAAACCAGTAGAAACCTCCATCTGCATAGAAGCTAAGATGAGACAAAATGATATTACATTTTCTAGATCATGGCTGCTGTAATAAGATCGTTATAAACAAGAATAAACTACTCATATATATGTGTTATACCCCGTATTTCCAAAGTATGTACGTAAGGACGTACGTAGAAAATTTGAAACTTTTAATATTGGCTTGGCCGAAAATTATTTGTGCACAACACCCGTTTAGAGTCGTTTTTCGACGAAACGTTTTCACGCTTTCGTAGGGAATTTCCGCTATGTCATTTTTAATTTTTGCGGATTTTTCCAGAGACGAAACGTGTTGGGCCAACAAGAGGCGCCACTTGGCACCCTCCCATCATGGACGTGAGGCTCGGCCAGGCCGATTGGAATGGCTTTAGTTGGTAGGATATTTGTGTGTTAGTTGGTTAAGGGCACTTGGCAAGATCTTGCCCTACACTTGCTAGGCACTTGGCTAGATCTTGGCCATTGGTTGGCCTTGGCTTGTGCTATAAATACCCTCTAAGGTTGAAGACTTCTTCATCCAAAATGCCTAAGTCTTGAGAGCCTTCCTCCCTTTTCGTGAGGCCCTCGTCGAGAGTTTTCCCAGTGGGTAGTAGAGGTAGCCACCCCTCCTAGTAGTGTGGCCGTGGGTACCCCTAGCCTTGTTGCGTTCGTATAAGACCCCCCTCTTTGTGGTGTAGAAATACTCTCAAAAGTATTGTTATAATGCCTAAATTACCTTAGCCTTATACCTTGTTGTATTCTAAGGTTATACCTATACGAAAAGCCCAGAAAATACTATTATACTTCCATCAGTCACAAAACCGAAACCCTAGGAAAATCTCCATAGTCCGTTGGAGTATTGTGTAGAAGTTGGTTAGAACTTCTAAGGTGGTTTAGAGCGGGTTGAGCGCCTGAGTCGAGCTAAACGATTGCCCAGATCGACATTAAGCTAGGATAATTATGGGCTTATCGAGGTAAATATCTTGTCCCTCTATTGTAATTGGAAATTACATGTTGTTAGAATATATAGTTGAAGTATACTATATATAGAACTGAACGTAGTATCGGCAATTTCTTTTGACTTAAGCCTGAATAATACTTACGGCAATGTCTTGCGACTTAACCCTGAATTGAAAGAAGAATCTCAACCGTAATTACATAGGTCAGACATGAGACTTGTGTAGTATTACCGTGAAGTAGAATTGTACCATTTAGGGTAAGATGTATAACCCCTCGTTGGCTTGTAGCCGCCTCGATAGAGAGGAGATTTGCGCCATGTTGGGGAGGTCTTCGAATTTTCGGTAGAATGTTCTACGATGAGATCTAAATGTTAATAAGCGCCTTGTGGCCTTATAGGTTGAAGTACTACGTGTGCGCGATCTACTTGGCTTAAGGAGTAGCCGACGGTTGGATGTACTGAGCGTTTTGCTATTTGTCGATACTCGCCGCGAGGTATGTGAACCTCTTCCTATCTCTTCTAGCATGATATGTGTGAAATATGTAGTGCGGTAGACGCGTACGTGCTTTGAACGTATTTGATTGGTGTAAAACATAAAGTGTTATAACGGCTTTATGGGAAGTTGGTTATAATGACTTTATGTTGGTAAGAAAATACATGGTTTTTAAAAGGTAATCGATTTGAATCAGAATCGCTTGTTATGTGTTAATAAACTTGAAGTATTTCAAAAGATTTTTGAATCATTTTGAAAGGAGAAGTAATATTTGGTTTTTGAAAACTTAAGAGTTATACTAGCTTTATGGGAAGTTAGGTATAACGGCTTAAGAATGTTTTACTGATTTCGGAAATCAGAATGTGTATCGACAAACCACTGCAGTGTTAATAAAAGGAAATGTTTTGAATAATTAAGTATTATTAAAACCAGTAGAAACTTCCATCTGCATAGAAGCTAAGATGAGACAAAATGATATTTCCTAGATCATGGCTGCTGTAATAAGATTGTAATAAACAAGAATATCCTACTCACATATAAGGCTTGGGTTTCTCAGGTTGTTTAAAGGAGAATTATATTCTTAAATGAATAAGACTATGAACTACGAAACCTTTCTTTAAAATGAGAAACTTGAACATTGGAAATTAGGCAAACTTGAACATTGGAAAAGAATGTTGCTACTTGATTTTACAAAGAGAAGTAATTGATTTACTTTAAAAAGATAATCACTCTATTTTCATATACTACGTATTGTGTGACTTTTGTGAAAGCAACGTATCTTTTAAAGAGTTAATGTATGAAGTACTTTGGGGATAAAAACCCGATCTTGTTAATCATATAGTAGAAAGTACCTTGTGTGAACAACTTGATTGTATTGGTTTGTGATAGCCTTGTAATACTTCTTGTTGCTTTGATAAGTAAACGTGTTAGGATGCTACGTGTGTTAGTATCTTGTGATGTTTGTGTAAAGGGGTTTCTTGATTGTGCTTATTAACTATCGGTCGTTATGATAGTATTGTGGCATTCATCTCTTGAGATGATTCCGGGTTAAGCCGCCTCCGACGCGGTAGACTCAGCGATGCAGGACCATGATTCGAGAATACCTCACGCGGTCCCGGGGCCTATGCGAGCTACGAGAGTTCCGTGTTAGCGCGTCCCTTATGGGCATGCGGTCCTCAGGCTACGCGACTCGGAAGTCCGGGGCGACGCCGGAGTAGCTACCGATGCGGGAATACCATGCGGGCCGATGAGATTGGCCTACGCGGAGTCGCGGAGTTCCGAGGTTAGACGCGACATCGATATCACGGGCAAGTGGCCGCCTTTGATCATGTGACGGTTCAGACAGATCTTATGATACGATTCATGACCTTGTTGGTACCGTGGGTTTTAGTAGTCGGCTATGCCTTCGCACTTACCCCGCAGCTTTATTATGACACAGCGTGGGACCCGTGTTCATGTGTTCCTCGTGCTTTTATATCATAGATCGCCATGAGGAAGGTATTCCACGCATGATTGATGTTGTGGGCCCGAGACCCCTTGTTATACTTGAGTGATGACTGAGGCGTGAGTCCACGACTTGACGTGGATCGCTTTGTTGTAAATCGTAGTTTGGTTATCATACATGTCTCCCGCTTTATATGACTACTATGATTTCATTTACGATTTATTTTCGTTTCACATACTCTGCACTGTTGATCGACTCTCCTTCGGCCGCGTTCATGCCGCGTAAAGGTACACCAGCCGTTGATCCTCGCCATGGTCACAGCTTTTGGGAAGCTCCGTTTCTCGGAGGCTTATCTTCGTATAGTCCTGTTATCGTAGGTGCTACATTCGTGGTATGACGGCCCCGTCCCGTCGTTGTTATCATATCTTTCGTAGAGGTCCGTAGTAATGTGGCGTGGTTTGTAAAAAGGATTAAACTGCTCATGTTGAAAAAGTTGCTATTTATATATATACCGAAGGTAACCGCTTTTGGTTAGCTTGTCTTCTTATTTCATTGTCTTATTACACCGTTTCATGTATTGTCTTTATGTTCACGATTACTCGATGTATGTCTTCGTGCCCGGTAAGGCACGACCACGCCCGGTTCGGTCGTGACAAAAGTGGTATCGAGCGATTAATCCTCGGAAAGTTTCTACGCATCGTATCCAAGAGTTTGATTATCGGTGTGTTGTGCACCACACCAATAATCATGAGGCTATAGGATATTTAGGATTGGTTTCTATTCTTCTCACTCTGAGATCGTGCCTTAGAGCTGTGTTGTAAGTTGGACCCTCTAACGTAAATTCTTTCCCTTATCGTTATGCCTCCGCGTAGGGCAACCCGGGCCCAGGAGGGCAAGGCAGCCGAGGGAGCTGCGAGTAGAGTACAGAGGGTTACGTGGGCACAGGCCCAATTATCACCTTGGGTGGTGCTTCATTCGGGGAGTTCTGCGACGTCACTAGCCCCAGCAGAGTTTAGCACGGCGGCAGCAGTTCCTACTGCGGCCATGATATTTGAACCTTCAGTTCCACGACCAGGAACAGAGAATATGGATTGCAAAGAGGCGACCCTGTTACTAGCTATGGATTTAACTACCAGAGAGTATACCGATGTACCGCGAGTCTTGATGAATATCAACGAGAGGGTTGTGCAAGAGTAGTTCTTCAGTTAGGCTTAAGCATGGCCTGTGTACGAGCTTATACACAGCAGGCCGAGAAACGTAGAGATCGACGGGTTAACCAAGGACAGCAGAAGAGGGCCAGAACAGCAAGGTCCTTTGGTAACTTTCGAGGCGAGTCACCTCACCAGCAGATTAGATTATGCACCTCCGCCAGTGCAGAGTGGTCTTCTACAAATTTCAGGACGTTCGGTGCGCAGAGTTGGTCGTAACTCGTGGCTTCCGCTCACAGACAGACGCCATCCCGGGAATGTCATATTTTAGGTTGGTACTTGTTGCATGACCGCCGTGGTCCGTGTCGAAGAGTGTCCTCAGAGGAGGACTTAGCCTTCAGATCGGTGGGTAGTTTGTCATCTCCTCAATGCGCCTCAGGCGGCAGTTTGATTAGAACGACTAAGAGGAGTGAAGCAGTAGATATAGATATATCTTTAACCCTCTAGAGT
Source organism: Przewalskia tangutica (assembly GCA_029844215.1). Lineage (NCBI taxonomy): Eukaryota > Viridiplantae > Streptophyta > Magnoliopsida > Solanales > Solanaceae > Przewalskia > Przewalskia tangutica. The sequence goes on from JAQGDG010000048.1 coordinate 75,410, forward strand.
TTTGTTTATGTGATAAGGTGAGTATACCTTAAGTGTTATGTTCTGATAGCAGTGTGTTAGTTGTGATTAGAAATCTTGGTTAGTTAACCGAGTAAGATTTTGGGGGGATAGATAAGGTGTGAGCCTTAGAATGTTTTACGTAAAGACCTTAGAGGTAAGGCCATCTCGAGTAAAGGTGTAGTGTTATGTTTGATCCTTATAGGAGTGCATAGTGCACGTGAGCTACGTTTGAGGGATAAGTCCCTGAGTAGTGTGAAATGAAAGAGGGTAGTTGAGCTATGAAGACCGCTAGGTTTTCGTAACGTGATTAGTGAGAGTTTTCCTTCGTGGAACTAGTGTTGTGCTCGTTGACGGGTCGGATTGAGGCCATGATTCGGGTCAACCCGCGGGCTGTTTGGTGGTGGGTTTGTGGTGGTCCCGCCTTGTGGTAGGTCACGAGGGTGTTAGGCCCAAGTTTAGATAACCAACAGACGAGTTCGTGGACGCGTTCGACCGGTGGTCGCCGATGGGGCAGCCCATCGTGTCCTTCGGGACCGCTTACTCTACCGTGTTGTTTTATCGAAGGTTGTAAGGCTGCACGGTGCCTACCTTCACCTTATGGCGCATGGAGCCCGTGTTACGGCTGTTTTTGTTTCAAAGTTTTGCCAAGCATGTGTTAAGAACTCGTGAGTCTCGATCGCATTCGCCTCGGCCGGTGTTTGGATTTCGGGATAGTTGTGGGGATTGTTGTCTCGTGGAGGTAGTGTTTAAGCTACCATTTCGGTGTTCGGATATCGCCTTATGAAGCCTTGTAAGGCGGAAGTGTAAGATGCCTACGATTGGTTCGATGTTAACAAGGTTCGCATACTGTTCAGCTTGTTCCGGTGATCGTGGATAGTGAAGCTTGTCTAGAAGAAGTTCTCGCTCGAGGAATCGTGCGGATAATCGGCGACGACGCTTAGAGTTCAGGTTGACGGTCGGTCTTCTTGAAAGTACCACCCCGGGGTGGGTGTGACGAGTTTTGGAAGACAGATGGAACTTAACCCGAGTTACTTGGGCCTTTGAGTTCATGTGAAGAATAGGCGGGTCTTATATGATTAGCTTTGCCGTCCGACTTAGGAGGTCAGACGTCCGGCCTTTCGTATTGTTATGATCGGAAAAGTATCGGAGATCCATCCAGTGTTCCCACTTAATGATGACCACGTTAGAGATAGTAACCCGAGTTTTGGAAACTAAGCGATTTAAATGTGGAAAGAGTTCGAGTATACGACATCCTCGTGGATCGCGCAGTGGTACCATTTGTTGGGTCTCCTGAGAAGGTTAATGCCTCAGGCAAAGTGACAAAGTGGTATCTACGACGAGTAAAGAGAGAAGCGAGCATGTATGGCGAGCATAGATGTGATCATTTCTTTTGTAAAGAGAAGGTGCGAAGGAGGTATATTTTAAACCCCGGTGAGAAGTGTTTTATGGTGATGTTAGAGGTGTTTCCTCGTGGACTTGGATGTAAGCTTTTTGCGCAAGTTGTTTCTGTGGCCATGTGTGGCAAGGATTGTTCTCGTAAGTATAGTAGGGAAGCCTATACTGGCGCATGTTTGTTTTGAGACTTAGAAGGAACATTCGGGACGAATGTTTCTAAGGAGGGGAGAATGTTATACCCCGTATTTCCAAAGTATGTACGTAAGGACGTACGTAGAAAATTTGAAACTTTTAATATTGGCTTGGCCGAAAATTATTTGTGCACAACACCCGTTTAGAGTCGTTTTTCGACGAAACGTTTTCACAGCTTTCGTAGGGGAATTTCCGGCTATGTCATTTTTAATTTTTGCGGATTTTTCCGAGAGACGAAACGTGTTGGGCCAACAAGAGGCGCCACTTGGCACCTCCCATTGGCGGACGTGAGGCTCGGTTGGCCGATTGGAATGGCTTTAGTTGGTAGGATATTTGTGTGTTAGTTGGTTAAGGGCACTTGGCAAGATCTTGCCCTACACTTGCCAGCACTTGGCTAGATCTTGGCCATTGGTTGGCCTTGGCTTGTGCTATAAATACCCCTCTAAGGTTGAAGACTTCTTCATCCAAAATGCCTAAGTCTTGAGAGCCTTCGCCCTCCCCTTTTCGCAGGCCCTCGCCGAGTTTTCCCAGTGGGGTAGGCCGAGGGGTAGCCACCCCCCCTCCTAGTAGTGGCCAGGTACCCACTAGCCTTGTTGCTTTCGTATAATACCCCCCTCTTTGTGGTGTAGAAATACTCTCAAAAGTATTGTTATAATGCCCAAATTACCTTAGCCTTATACCTTGTTGTATTCTAAGGTTATACCTATACGAAAAGCCCAGAAAATACTATTATACTTCCATCAGTCACAAAACCGAAACCCTAGGAAAATCTCCATAGTCCGTTGGAGTATTGTGTAGAAGTTGGTTAGAACTTCTAAGGGTGGTTTAGAGCGGGTTGAGCGCTCGAGTCGAGCTAAACGATTGCCCAGGATCGACTTTAAGCTAGGATAATTATGGGCTTATCGAGGTAAATATCTTGTCCCTCTATTGTAATTGGAAATTACATGTTGTTAGAATATATAGTTGAAGTATACTATATATAGAACTGAACGTAGTATCGGCAATGTCTTTTGACTTAAGCCTGAATAATACTTACGCAATGTCTTCGCGACTTAAGCCCGAATTGAAAGAAGAATCACCGAATCGTAATTACATAGGTCGACAAAGAGACTTGTGTAGTAGTACCGTGAAGTAGAATTGTACCGTTAGGTTAGATGTATAACCCCCGGTTGGCTTGGTAGCCTACCGATAGAGAGAGATTTGCGCTGTCATGTGCGGGAGGTGCGAATTTTCTGTAGAATGTTCTACGATGAGATCTAAATGTTAATAAGTCACGTGGCCTTATAGGTTGAAGTACTACGTGTGGCGCGATCTACTTGGCTTAAGGAGTAGCCGACTTGGATGTACTGAGCGTTTTGCTATTAGTCGATACTCATCGCGAGGTATGTGAACCTCTTCCTATCTCTTCTAGCATGATATGTGTGAAATATGTAGTACGGTAGACGTACATGTGCTGAACGTATTTGATTGGTGTAAAACATAAAGTGTTATAACGGCTTTATGGGAAGTTGGTTATAACAGCTTTATGTTGGTAAGAAAATACATGTGGTTTTTAAAAGGTAATCGATTTGAATCAGAATCGCTTGTTATGTGTTAATAAAGAACTTGAAGTATTTCAAAAGATTTTTGAATCATTTTGAAAGGAGAAGTAATATTTGGTTTTTGAAAACTTAAGAGTTATACTAGCTTTATGGGAAGTTAGGTATAACGGCTTAAGAATGTTTTACTGATTTCGGAAATCAGAATGTGTATCGACAAACCATTGCATTGTTAATAAAAGGAAATGTTTTTAATAATTAAGTATTATTAAAACCAAGAGAAACTTCCATCCGCATGTAAGCTAAGATGAGACAAAATGATATTTCCTAGATCATGGTCAGTAATAAGATTGTAATAAACAAGAATATCCTACTCACATATAAGGCTGGGTTTCTCGATTGTTTAAAGGAGAATTATATTCTTAAATGAATAAGACTATGAACTACTAAACCTTTCTAAAAATGAGAAACTTGAACATTGGAAATTAGGCAAACTTGAACATTGGAAAAGAATGTTGCTACTTGATTTTACAAAGAGAAGTAATTGATTTACTTTAAAAAGATAATCACTCTATTTTCATATACTACGGGTATTGTGTGACTTTTGTGAAAGCAACGTATCTTTTAAAGAGTTAATGTATGAAGTACTTTGGGGATAAAACTCGATCTTGTTAATCATATAGTAGAAAGTACCTTGTGTGAACAACTTGATTGTATTGGTTTGTGATAGCCTTGTAATACTTTGTTGCTTTGATAAGTAAACGTGTTAGGATGCTACGTGTGTTAGTATCTTGTGATGTTTGTGTAAAGGGGTTTCTTGATTGTGCTTATTAACTATCATCGTTATGATAGTATTGTGGCATTCATCTCGAGATGATTCCGGGTTAAGCCGCCTCCGACGGGGTAGACTCGGTGATGCAGGACCATGATTCGAGAATACCTCATGCGGGTCCTGGGGCCTATGCGGAGCTACGAGTTCCGTGTTAGCGCGGCCCTTTATGGGCACGCGTCGCGGGCTACGCGACTCGGAAGTCGGGGCGATGCCGGAGTAGCTACCCTCGATGCGGGAATACCTCATGCGGGCCGATGAGATTGGCCTATGCGAGTCGCGGGAGTTCCAGGTTAGACGCGACATCGATATCGCGGGCAAGTGGCCGCCTTTGATCATGTGACGGTCTAGACAGATCTTATGATACGATTCATGACCTTGTTGGTACTGTGGTTTTAGTAGTCGGCTATGCCTTCGCATTTACCCCGCACAGCTTTATTATGACACGTGGGACCTGGTGTTCATGTGTTCCTTGGTGCTTTTATATCATGATCACGGCGGTGGGGTATTCCACGGGCATGATTGATGTTGTGGGCCCGAGACCCCTTGTTATACTTGAGTGATGACTTGAGGCGTGAGTCCCCGACTTGACGCGGATCGCTTTGTAAATCGTAGTTTGGTTATCATACATGTCTCCCGCTTTATATGACTACTATGATTTCATTTACGATTTATTTTCGCCACATACTCTGCACTGGTCAGATCGACCTCCTGGGCCGCTCATGCCGCAGTAAAGGTACACCGCCGTTGATCCTCGCTCATGTGGTCACAGCTTTTGGGAAGCTCCGCTTTCTCGAGGCTTATCTTCGTATAGTCCCCTGTTGTCGTGGTGCTACATTCGGGGTATGACGGCCCCGTCCGTCGTTGTTGTCATATCTTTCGTAGAGGTCTCAGAGTATCGCCAGGTGGTTTGTAAAAAGGATTAAACTGCTCATGTTGAAAAAGTTGCTATTTATATATATACCGAAGGTAACCGCTTTTGGTTAGCTTTGTCTTCTTATTTCACCGTCTTATTACATGGTTTCATGTATTGTCTTTATGTTCACATTACTGATGTATGTCTTCTTGGGTGCCCGGGGTAAGGCACCAGTCACGGGCCCGGGTTCGGGTCGTGACAATATGACATATGTTACTCAATTGTTTTAAAAGAGATTAAGACTATGAGTTATGAAACCTTTCTAAAATAAGTGACTTGAGCATTTGAAAATGAGAAGCTTGAGTAATTGAAACTAGGCAACCGGAACTTAGGAAAAGAATGTTGTTACTTGATTTTGAAAAGGAATGGGTTGGTCATTCTAATACTACGTATCGGGTGACTTTTATAAAAGTAATGGATCTCTTTAAAAGAACTTAATGTATGTAGTACTTTGGGATTAAAAACCCGACTTTGGCATAAAATGAAAGTACTTTGAGTCAGTGTGAAACTTGCTTATGCTTGTTGGTGTGAAACTTGCCTATGCTTGTTGTTGTGAAACTTGCCTATGCTTGTTGTTGTGAAACTTGCCTATGCTTGTGATGATAGCCTTTGTTGTGCAAGTGTGGTATTTCGTATTACCGCGTCTCGATAGAGCGGTCGACTTGTCGAGAACTTACTTGGACGTCGGGCGGTGATGGAGAATTCCACGGGTATGTTTCCATTTTGATTATCGCTTGTTGTTGATGTCACATGGACATGTCTACACCGATGCAAGATTCGGCACGCGCCACGCGGTCGGGTTGATTACCCGATATATTGTTATTGTGGTTACATGGACATGTCTACACCGAGGTAGAATTCCGGCACGTGGCCACGCGCAGGTTGATCACCCAAGATATTATTGTTGATGTCACACGGACGTGTTCACACCGAGGTAGAATTCGGCATGTGGCCGGGCATTGGTATTATTGTTGCATCATGGACATGTCTACACCGATGCAGAATTCCGGCACGCGCCATGATGCGAACATGATTGATGTTGTGGGCGTGAGACCCATAGTTATATTTGAGTGATGACTTGAGGGCGTGAGTCCCTGACTGGATATGACTTCTTTTATGTTGTGAACTGTAGTTTGGTTATCATACATGTCTCCTGCTTTATATAGACTAGTATGATTTCATTACTGATTTTTACGCTTTCACATACTTGGTACTGTTGTCAGATCGACCTCCTTCGGGCCGCTCATGCCGCAGTAGAGGTACATCGGCCGTGGATCCCCGCCTAGGATCACAGCCAACAGATTGGGAAGCTCCGCTTCTTCGAGGCTTATCTTTTGTATGTGTTCCCGAGTTGTAGGTTCTTGTACATTCTGGGTATGGCGGGCCCTGTCCGTCATAGTCGTTGTAAATCTTAGAGGTCTGTAGTATCGCAAGTGGCGTGGTTGTAAAGGATTAAACTGCTCGTGTTCTATGTATATCAAGGCAACCGCTTTGGTTGGCCTGTTTATAATTATATCTCTTGTTTCATGACTCATGTTTTATTTTCCGCTGGTTTTCTCTGATGTTGTATCACTAGGGTGCCCGGGGTAAGGCACCAGTAACGGGGCCCGGAACGGGTCGTTACAATTATCTTTTCCCATTTTCAATAAAAGTTATAGTCACTTTCTTACGTACATACTTGGGAAAAATCGTCAAGTTCATTACCATATAACTTACTTATCTTTCATAACATAATCCGACCCTTTATGGAGGGACGCATATACTACCCGGCCCAATCTGGGACGCGATCAAATCACACAAATATCAAAGCGTGCCCGTGGAATCCCCATCACCGCCGATACCATAAGTGTAACATATAACCACGTGACGCGCCGCGTGGCATCCTACCTCACCGCCACAGACACATACACAATACATATATATATATCTCCTGCCCGTGGAATCCCACATCACTGCCGACAGCCATAGGTGTAACATATAACCATGTGACGCGCTGGCATCCTACTCACCGCCGCGCATACATATACAACACATATATATATAACGTGGCGCATGCCCTAATCCTCATCGTATAAGCACGCCATAACGCGTCTCGGCATCCTCATCGTGAGCGCAGTCTTCGCCGGGAGCTAGCCCATGGAGTAATAATATAACATGCCCCCGAAATCCCTCATCGTGGGTACATGTCTTCATGGGGATCTAGCCCATGGAGTAATAATCGTACATAGCATGGTTGCATGCCCCGGAATCCCTCATCGTATAAGCATGGCCATGGTTAATAAAACAAATCCGGAAATCTAACCCGCCTCCTGGTCACATGTCCCGGAATCCCACATCGTATAAGCATGTCCAAGGATCAATCATAATGGAAGCATACCCGTGGAATCCCACATCACCGCTTGACGCCCAAGTAAACTTACAACAAGACAGCCGGCCCTCCAACTGAGAGTCACGACAACGTAATCATATAATACTTGCACTCAAAGCTATCACAAGCAAACATAGGCAAGTTCATTAAACCCTTAGACTTCCATTTTTTTATAAACTCATGGCACTTTCGTTTCACACATAAAAATCCGGGAATTTAACCCCAAGTACTACGTACTTCCATTCTTTTCAAAAGAGTCATTTTTATATAAAACCCCAAGATACTAACATCCGTAGTATCAAGGCTTGTGTACATTTCACATAAGTCACTATACTTTTAGAAATACTTTTCTCGGCTTCTAAATCTAGTGACCCTTACTTTAAAGCGTTAAGCAAGTGATACCTTTAAATCAAATTGCCCTTCCTTAATTCAAGTTATTTCTTTGTTTACCTTATTAGAGAAAACCATTCTCTTAACCCTCCATAAAGCCGTTATAACCAACTTCCCATAAAGTCGTTATAACCCTTTATGGTTTTAGACAAACTCATTCCTTTTATAACCAAGAGACTTATACTTTTTAAAACCAAGTATTATATACTTTCAAATCAATTCTCTTAACTTTCAAAATACAATTAGTCTCTTAACCTTTTTATGAGTCTAAGGTTCACAGTCTTAAAACTTCATAACGTAAATCCTTTAAGTTAAGCACATATGCCTTATGAGTGTGAGTAGATTATACTTGATTATAATGATCTTATTAGAGCAGCCATGATCTAGAAAATGTAATACAATTTTGTCTTATCTTAGCTTCTATGCAGATGGAGAATTCTACTCATTTTAATATAATCAATTTCCATTACATTTTCCTTTATTAACGCTGCAATGGCTTGCTCGATACTTATTCTCATTCGTGCCATAAATTATCCAAGTCAACTTGGCTCCAAAGTACCTCCTTACGACTCTTACCAACATCCCCCATAAGACTCGGTAAGGACTTAGGATAACTTTGACATAAACTTTACATAGAGTAAATCAAACACATACCTTTTAACTTCTAAGAGTAGAAGGAAACATGAAATAATACCACATGTATATTCCATACATAGAATCATGCCAAAGGAAGGAAGAGGTTCACATACCTCGCGACGATTATCGACGAGTAGCAAAATGCTCCAAAGTACTTCAACCTTGATAGCTATTCCATCCTCCAAGTAGAATATGCTATACTAAGTACTTCAACCTATAATGGCCACAATACGTCCATTAATCTCTTACTTCAAACGTAGAATATTCTAAGTACTAAGTCACTAAATTCTACGGAAAATCGGGCAGCACCTCCTTTGTTTCTACATACTTTGACACGTTTTTCAAGGCCGAATTCAATAACCAAACACGCCACATTTAAGGCCCAGCAATGCAATTAATCAATAGGGGATTACACGCCTACTAGACGTGTAAAATTCCGCCCCACAAACGATATCAAACTAATACAAACTACTAGTCCAATTCGGCCACATTGAGATGCAACAATACCAATTCTTATCCGATTTCCATTTCAATCCAAGTTGTTAGCATAACATGATATCAAGTCGCAATCGATTATAACCACTATAATCTTCAAGTAAGTAACATGCGACGATTCTAATAAACGACCAAATTGTAATCCAACTTCACAAGGCTTAAATGACATTTCGGATTTAAGGCTACAATCAATCCATTATACTTAAGAAACTTCAACACATATACTTCATGCTAGCAAACATGTAAAGCTAACAACAATATGTAATCTTGTAACACTTAAGAGACAAGATTATTACCTCAACGATTCTTAGTCCAACTTCAAATCCAAAGTCGCTCCTTAGCACTTAGAGCCTCTTCTTGACACTTCAATCCACCACTTGAGACCCTTAGAATATCACAAACCACTTCCCTTAAGTCTTCCAATCAAAACCTAGAAAAGCAACTAGGTTTTCATCTTGCGACTAATACGAAAACTATCTTTTTCCGGGATTTTTCTATTGAGATACCTTTACAATACACTTAGGAACCTTGGTTTAACGTGGGAAGATTATTGGACAACAAACAAATTTTTTCTCCCTTAAGCACCCAAACCCGAGAGCCTAACTTAGCAAGAACAAGAGTTCTTCAAATTTTTTCTAAGTGTAAATGCCTTGTCTTGCTACTTAGGATGACTATATAACAATATGGAGGGTTAAGATTAGAACACTTGTGAGGTTTGGATGAGTTTCTACTAAATATCAAGTCTTGTGGTCCCATTGACCAAGTCAATTATCTCAAGCTCTTCAAGTTGCAAGACTTAGTCATCCTAGCAAAGGTCAAATGACCCTTTTGACCTTGCCTAATTTCGTCCAAGGCACCATAAGGGGGGTGACACGTGTCGCCCTCCCATTCGTCACAATATTACGTTTTCCGACAATTCCATAATTCCGATAAATTTTTACAAGTCTCTAATCTTAACATTTGGGATTCTTACGTACGTTCTTAAAACATGTCCTGTAAATATGGGGTGTAACAACAGGCTTATGCGCAGCAGACTGAGGAGCGTAGAGATCGACGGATTAACCAAGATCAGTAGAAGAGGGCCAGAACAGCAGGGTCCTTGTCTTGCTACATATGATGACTATATAACAACATGAAGGGTTAAGATTAGAACACTTGTGAGGTTTGGATGAGTTTCTACTAAATATCAAGTCTTGTGGTCCCATTGACCAAGTCAATTATCTCAAGCTCTTCAAGTTGCAAGACTTAGTCATCCTAGCAAAGGTCAAATGACCCTTTTGACCTTGCCTAATTTCGTCCAAGGCACCATAAGGGGGGTGACACGTGTCGCCCTCCCATTCGTCACAATATTACGTTTTCCGACAATTCCATAATTCCGATAAATTTTTACAAGTCTCTAATCTTAACATTTGGGATTCTTACGTACGTTCTTAAAACATGTCCTGTAAATACGGGGTGTAACAACAGGCTTATGCGCAATGCATCGGCGAGCGTAGATCGACGGACAACCAAGATCGCAGAAGAGGCCGAGCAGCAGGTCCTTGGTAACTTTCGAGGCGCACCTTCTCGCAGCAGATCGTTATGCGCCCGCCAAGATGAGTGGTCCTCCACAAAGCTTCGTGGCGTTCGGGGTATGCAGGAGTTGGTCAGAGCTCCAGGTTTTCTGGTTCACAGATTTACATAGGTTCTAGCCAGCCAGATTCAGTTTTTCCTCAGTGTTCACTATGTGGTAGGCGTCATCCCGGGAAATGTCATCTTTTTACTAATGCTTATTTTACCTGCGGCCGTCAGGGCCATGTGAGGAGAGAATGTCCTAGTAGGAGGGATACCGGTGGGATGACTCAGCCTACCACCCGCCATAGTTGTTTACATTCCTAGAGGTATGTAGTCATGTTGTAAAGTTGGGATGTAACTGTTCACTCTTTATATATATATATGCCGAAAGGCGACTCTCATCCGATAAACTGTGTCTCAATTTACATTTGTTTCATGTCTTGTTTTTATATTCCGCTGATTACTCAGATGTATGTCTACTTGGGTGCCCTGCAAGGCACTACCACCGCCCGGAACGGGTCGTGACAAAAGTGGTATCAGAGCAGTTAATCTTAGGAAAGTGTCTACAGACCGTATCTAGTAGAGTCTTGATTATCGGCATGTTGTGCACCACACCAATAATCAGGAGGCTATAGGATATTTAGGATTGGTTTCCATTCTTCTCACTCTGAGATCATGCTTTAGAGCTGTGTTATAAGTTGGACCCCTCTAACGTATTCCTTTTCTGTAACAGTTATGCCTCCACGTAAGGCAACCCGGGCCCAGAATGTTATACCCCGTATTTCCAGAGTATGTACGTGAGGGTATACGTACAAAAGTTAGCCTAAGTAAAAGACCTTGGACGAAAAAGTTTGTGCACAATTCGCTAAAAGAATCGTTTTTCGACGAAACGTTTTACTAAACTCGCGTAGGGTAAATTCCGGCTATGTAATTTATAATTTTTGCGGATTTTTCCGAGAGACGAAACATTTTGGACCAACGGGAGGGTGACACTTGTCACCCTCATTGGACGGCAAGAATGGGCAATTGTTGGCACGTTTTTTGTGCCATTTCCTTAGTCAAGTAGTTGGTAGGATATTTTGTGTAGTAGATGGATAAGGACACTTGCCTAAATCCTCACCCTACACTTGCCTTGCACTTGGCATCATCTTGGCCATTGGTTGGCCTTTGCTTGACCTATAAATACCCCCTTAAGATGAAGAGTTCTTCATCCACAAATCATTTCTCCAAGTCTTGAAAAATCCCTCCCCCTCTCTTAAAACTTTTCGTCCAAGCCTGCACTCCCTCAAGGCCCTTGGCCGAATACCCCCCCCTCTAAAAGAAGCCCTAGCCGAAACACTACCTCCCCTCCCTTGGTAGAAAAGTTGTCTTCCAAATACCCTAGCCCAAATCCCTTAGTACTTAGTAGAAGTTGTGAATAACTTCTAAGGGTTCTTGGAGCTATCGGAGCGCATAAAATTAGAGCTAAACCTTGCTCAGGAGCGACTTTTATCTAAGATATTATTGGGCTTACCGAGGTAAATAATCTTATCCTTCTTTTGTAACTAGAGAATACATACTGTAGAAGTATAGGAATAAGTATAAATACTTAGAAGGATATTAAAGAATAGAATTGAACTGTTATCACAGTAGAAGGGTTTAAAAGAAGATTAATCTAACTATACTTAATTAGGACTGTTTTCACAGTAGACTTGAGTAGCTCACCGGGTAGGGAAGTGCTGCCCGATTTTCCGTAGAATAAAGGACCCTCTGCTTAGAATCAACATGAGTAGTCTAGACGTTGATAGACGTGTCTGACTATTATAGGTTGATTCTCTGCGCGCGACATATTCAACTTGGCAGGAGGTTTTCGCCGAGAAGGTATGTGATTCTTCCTATACTCTTGAGCATGATATTTTAAATATATATATAGTACGGTAGACGTACTAGTGTTAACTGAATAATAACTACGGCAATGTCTTTTGACTTAAGCCTGAATAATAAAAGATCGTGAAGCATTTCAAAAGAATACCGAATCATTTTTAACAGAAGAGAAACAGTTGGTTTTTAAACAAAAGCTTGAGAGTTATACTAACTTTATGGGAAGTTAGGTATAACAACTTAAGAATGATAAAAAGAACTGTTTACTTACTTGCTTATGAAAACCTTGTATTGATTTCTGTAAGGTGTAGTAAGATTGATTGATAAATAGACATTTTATGATGCTACGTGTGTTAGTGTCTTGTGATGTTGTGAAAGGGGGTCATTCTTGTTGTGCTTACGTTGCTGAACGGTAAGTCAGTTGTATCATATTATATCACCTACCCTCGACTTATTATACCGGTGGCTTGCCACCGCGACGCGGTCTATACGCCTACGCGGTCCGTGAGACTATGCGAGTCAGCGGAGTTCCGTGATTGATCATTCCGGTGTTTTAGCCCGACGCGGATGCCCTATGCGGTCCGCGTGACTACGCGTCTATTGAGACTATGCGGATCGCGGAGTCCAGAGGGTACCGGGTTAGCTACCCCGACGCGAGGAATACCTCACGCGGTCATGTGTGACTATGCGATCGCGGAAGTCCGTGACTAGGCACGCATAATGATACTATGGACGATTGGCCTTGCTTCGATCACTCGCGGCCTAGGAAAGACCAGTTACATTATATATATTAATGTTCTTGTTTGTGATATGACACTATGTGCAATTGAACTGATTGTATTTGCAAATGGTTTTAAATACTTTGATTTCATTTAAGTACTTTACAGTTTCACATACTTGGTACCTGTTGTACTGACCTCCTTCGGGCCGCTCATGCCGCAGTAAGGGCAAGCAGTGCTAGATCCACATCCTTAAGATCTCTTTGCTTTGGTGTCGTGAGCTCCATCTTCTCCGAGGCTCTACTTTTGGGTATGATCTCCCTGTATTGTAGATAGTTTTGTACATTCGTGGTATGGCGGCCCCGTCTCCGCCATAGTTGTTTACTTCCTTAGAGGTATGTAGTCCTATTGTACATTGGGATGTAATCGCAAAACTATGTTTATATATATATGCCAAAGGCGACATTTTCTCACTTAAAAGCGTGTCTCATTTTACAATCGTTTCATGTCTTATTTTTATATTCCATTGATTACTCGATGTATGACTACTGGGTGCCCGTAAGGCACGACCACGCCCCGAACGGGTCATGACAAAAGTGGTATCGAGCGCTTAATCCTCTGAAAATGTCTACAAACCGTATCTAGTAGAGTTTGATTATCGGTGTGTTGTGCACCACACCAATAATCGCGAGGCTATAGGATATTTAGGATTGGTTTCCATTCTTCTCACTCGAGATCGTGCCTTAGCGCCGTGTTATAAGTTGGACCTCTAACGTATTCCTTTCTCAGAATAGATTATGCCTCCACGTAGGCAACCCGCCCAGCGGCAAGGCAAAGGCGGAGCTGCTAGTAGACACCGAGAGTTACGAGGCACGTGCCCGCTTCTACCCGAGGCGATACCTCGACGGCGAGTTCCATGACGCCGCCGCCCCAGCGAGACCACGAGCACCGCGCCTCCCGCCCCACACCGGAGCGGAGGAGTTAGGGTACAAGGAGATGGCCCACTATTGGCTAGGATTGTGGTCGACGAGGACAGCCGATGCAGTCAGCCTCCGCCCACCGCAGCGCCGTGGTTCACCCGAGGCGATAGTTTGAGGCTACGGACTTCCGAGTCAGAGCCGCCGAGTTTTACGGGTCGAGGCCGGAGGATGATCCGCAGGAGTTCATCCGCCACCACAGAGGATTATGAGAGTGATCGTGGCGCCGAGACCGAGTCCGTGATTCGATTCAGATCGGTCGCGTGATACCGCGATGATCGTTTGATTCGTGGGTGATTCGGTGGTAGCTCGGCGGTATATGTGGCTTGTCCAGGTGACCATTTACGTCGTCGACTCAGCCGACTTGATAGAGTTGGATATGACCGATTTCGACGTGATCATGGGTATGGATTGGCTAGCTTCTGCTACGCCAATGTAGACCGCAGGAGAGAGTAGTACGGTTCAGCTTTCGGCGAGCCGGTTGTTGAGTGAGGGAGCACAGACGCCGAGGGTAGGTTTATTTCCTACCTCAAGGCTAGGAAGATGTTGCAGAAGGGGTATATCTACCATCTCGTTCGGGTGTTTGATACTGAGGCTGCAGTGCCAGATTTTTAGTCGGCCCAGAGTCGAGAGTTCCCGCACGTGTTTCCGCACGACCTCCGTATCCTCCCGAGAGGAGATAGAGCTTTGTATCGATGTCGCGACACTTCGGCTATTTCCATTCCGCCATACGTAATGGCACCGCCGAGTTGAGAGAGAGTGAAGGATCACCTTAGAGATTTCTTTGGAGAAGCGGCTTCATCGTGCCTAGTATTTCTCCCCGGGAGCGCCAGATTGTTCGTGAAGAAGAAGGACGACGCCGCGCACGTGTGTTGATTACAGCACCGAACAAGGTTACCATTAAGAATGTATACCCCTTCCCGTGATTGATGATTTGTTCGTTCGACCGAGTGCGAGATGTTTCTCCAAGATTGATCTGCGATCGGGCTATCATCGGTATGAGTCGAGAGGCGGATGTCCCTAGGATCGCATTCCGACCGCACGCATTATGAGTTCGTGGTCATGTCTTTTGGGTTGACCAATGCTCCGCCAGATTCATGGATTTGATGAACCGAGTGTTCAAACCATTTTGGACACGCTTGTGATAGTGTTCATTGATGATATCTTAGTTTATTCTCGCCAGAGCGGAGCATGCGAGCATTTGAGGCGATCTTGCCGATTCTCCAGACAAGAAGCTTATACGCCAAGTTTTCCAAATGTGAGTTTTGGTTAACTTCGTGGCTTTTCGGGCATATTGTCGGGCCGATGGCATTCGAGTGGATACGCCAAGATCGAGGCGATCAGACTTGGCCTAGACCTACTACTCCGGCGCAGGTTCGCAGCTTTCGGGCCTTGCAGTTATTATCGGCGGTTCAGAGAAGTTTGCTTCTATCTTCGCACCATTGACTAGGCCGACTCGTAGGCGCTAAGTTTCAATGGACTGATGCGCGAGCGAGGATTCCATTCTTTGAAGAGATCGACGACCGCCTCGTTCTTACTCTTCCGGAGGTCCGCACGGTTATGTCGTGTATTGTGATCGCCGCATCGGGTTGGGATGTGTGTTGATGCAGCGGGGCAAGGTTATAGCGTATGCATCCCGACACCAAGAAACACGAGGAACTACCCCACCCATGATTGGAGTCGCGGTGATTGACGCCTTGAAGATCCGAGGCACTATTTGTATGGGTTCATGTGGATATTTATACGCACCACAAGAGCCTCCAAGATATCTTAAGCCGCAGGGAGCCGAACTTACGGCGAGACGGTGGTTAGAGTTGCTTAAGGATTACGATGTTGATATCCCGTACCACCCGGAAGGCCAATGTCAGGCGTATGCCTTAGTCGTAGGTCGATGGGAGCCTATCGGATGTGCAGCGAGAGGAGGGACATGGTTCGTGATTTGCATCGATTAGCGAGCCTTGGTGTCCGCTTGATTGATTCCGATAGCGATGGGTTCGAGTTCGTGAAGTTGCCGAGTCTTCCATCGTCGAGCGAGGTGAAGAGGCAACGATTCGAGGATCCGCTTTGACACGTTATCGTGATACGACTCTTCGTGAGGCGCGGTCCTTTGAGGTAGCACGATGGGGTGCTAAGGTTTGAGGCGTGTTGTATGTTCCGGATGTTTCGTGACTTGGCAAAGAGTTCTTGGGGAAGCACACAACGCGCGTTACTCTATCCATCCAGGGTCGACCAAGATGTACCACGACCTTAGATATGTGTATTGGTGGGATGGCTTGAAGAGGGACGTTGCAGAGTTCGTAGCTCAGTGCCCGTGTTGTCAGCAGGTGAAGGTAGAGCACCAGAGGCCTGGTGGTTTGTTGCAGACGATTGAGATCCCGACCTGGAAGTGGGAGGTGATCAACATGGACTTTATCACAGGATTACCTCGCACTCAGAGGAGGCATGATTCTATATGGGTTATCGTCGACAGGCTGACGAAATCAGCCCACTTTCTTCCCGTCAGGACGACTTTTTCGGCTGAGGATTATGCCAGACTTTATATCCGAGAGATCGTCAGACTGCATGAAGTCCCTATTTCGATCATATCAGACAGAGGAGCCCAATTTATGGCTAACTTCTGGAGGTCTTTCCAGAAGGGCTTAGGGACGCAGTGAGCACGTATCGCATTCCATCCACAGAGACGGACAGCCGAGCGCACTATCCGCACTTCGAGGATATGTTGCTAGCTGCGTTATCGACTTCGTGGGTAGCCGAGGATCATTTGCCTCTAGTTGAGTTTGCGTATAATAATAGCTACCACTCCAAAGATTCGGATGGCGCCTTATGAGGCCTTGTATGGGAGGAAGTGCGCATCGATAGGTTGGTTTGATGTAGGCGAGTGCGAGTGGGACCAGATTCGGTGCATCAGCTGGATAAGGTGAAACTTATCCAGAGAGGTTCTTGATACCGAGTCGATGTAAGTCATACGCAGATCATCGCCGTCGGCATCCGGAGTTCGAGGTTGGTGATTGGGTTTTCTGCGCGTGTCACCCATGGCGGTGTGATGAGATTCGGGAAGAAAGGAAACTCACCAAGGTACATTGCGCCTTTCGATTGTCCGCGTGGTAGGCAAGGTTGCCTATGAGTTGGATCTGCCGTCCGATCCGAGGCGCAGCATCCTGTTTCATGTTTCTATCTTGAGGATATGACGGGGATCCATCTAGAGTGCATCCGATTGACGATGTCCGGTGACCGGGGTTATCATATGAGGAGGTTCCCATAGCGATAATCGATCGTCGTTAGGCGTCATGACCAAGGACGTGGCTTCCACAAAGTCTTGTGGCGGAACGAGCTCGGGAGGAGATGACATGGGAAGCCGAGGAGGACATGAGGCGAAGTATCCTCACCTATTCCCACACCTCCGTAATTCACTTTCCTACTTGTAAATTTTCATTGCCATATATGCCTAAGTGTTGTTTTGTGGCTACATGTGACACTTGCAAACCGCTTAAGCTTTATCGTTAATCGTTTGGGAAGGAACATTCGGGACGAATGTTTCTAAGGAGGGGAGAATGTTATACCCCGTATTTCCAGAGTATGTACGTGAGGGTATACATACAAAAGTTAGCCTAAGTAAAAGACCTTGGACGAAAAAGTTTGTGCACAACTCGCTAAAAGAATCGTTTTTCGACGAAACGTTTTACTAAACTCGCGTAGGGTAAATTCCGGCTATGTAATTTATAATTTTTGCGGATTTTTCCAAGAGACGAAACATTTTGGACCAACGGGAGGGTGACACTTGTCACCCTCATTGGACGGCAAGAATGGGCAATTGTTGGCACGTTTTTTTTGCCATTTCCTTAGTCAAGGAGTTGGTAGGATATTTTGTGTAGTAGATGGATAAGAACACTTGCCTAAATCCTCACCCTACACTTGCCTTGCACTTGGCATCATCTTGGCCATTGGTAAGCCTTTGCTTGACCTATAAATACCCCCCTTAAGATGAAGAGTTCTTCATCCACAAATCATTTCTCCAAGTCTTGAAAAATCCCTCCCCCTCTCCTAAAACTTTTCGTCCAAGCCTCCACTCCCCCCCCCCCCCCTTGTGAAGGCCCTTGGCCGAATACCCCCCTCTAAAAGAAGCCCTAGCCGAAACACTACCCCCCCTCCCTTGGTAGAAAAGTTGTCTTCCAAATACCCTAGCCCAAATCCCTTAGTACTTAGTAGAAGTTGTGAATAACTTCTAAGGGTTCTTGGAGCTATCGGAGCGTACAAATTAGGAGCTAAACCTTGCTCAGGAGCGACTTTTATCTAGGATATTATTGGGCTTACCGAGGTAAATAATCTTATCCTTCTTTTGTAACTAGAGAATACATACTGTAGAAGTATAGGAATAAGTATAAATACTTAGAAGGATATTAAAGAATAGAATTGAACTGTTATCACAGTAGAAGGGTTTAAAAGAAGATTAATCAAACTATACTTACTTAGGACTGTTTTCACAGTAGACTTGAGTAGCTCACCGGGTAGGGAAGTGCTGCCCGATTTTCCGTAGAATAAAGGACCCTCTGCTTAGAATCATTTCTGAGTAGTCTAGACGTTGATAGACGTGTCTGACTATTATAGGTTGATTCTCTGCGCGCGACATATTCAACTTGGCAGGTGGTTTTCGCCGAGAAGGTATGTGATTCTTCCTATACTCTTGAGCATGATATTTTAAATATATATATAGTACGGTAGACGTACGAGTGTTAACTGAATAATAACTACGGCAATGTCTTTTGACTTAAGCCTGAATAATAAAAGATCGTGAAGCATTTCAAAAGAATACCGAATCATTTTTAACAGAAGAGAAACAGTTGGTTTTTAAACAAAAGCTTGAGAGTTATACTAGCTTTATGGGAAGTTAGGTATAACAACTTAAGAATGATAAAAAGAACTGTTTACTTACTTGCTTATGAAAACCTTGTATTGATAACTGTAAGGTGTAGTAAGATTAATTGATAAATAGACATTTTATGATGCTACGTGTGTTAGTGTCTTGTGATGTTGTGAAAGGGGGTCATTCTTGTTGCTTACGTTCTTTGAGCGGTAAGTCGGGCTTATCGTTATTATATCACCTACCCCCTTGACTTATTATATCGAGGGCTTTCCACCCTTGATGCGGGTCTATACGGCCTATGCGGTCTGTGAGACTATGCGGAGCTGCGGGAGTTCCAGGATTGATCATTCCGGGTGTTTTAGCCCGATGCGGGGGATGCCCTATGCGGTCTGTGTGACTATGCGGTCTATTGAGACTATGCGGACTGCGGGAGTCCAGGAGGGTACCGGGGTTAGCTACCCCAGATGCGAGGAATACCTATGCGGTGCATGACCTATGCGATGCGGAAGTCCAGGACTAGGCACGCATAATGATACTATGGGCGATTGGCCTTGCTTCGATCACTCGCGGCCTAGGACAGACCAGTTACATTATATCTATTAGTGTTCTTGTTTGTGATATGACACTATGTGATACGTCACCGGGCAAGATGATTATATGGCCGAGTCTTGTGCGGGTGTGGATCTTCAGCCAGGCATGGACATTACCCGTATGCAGGCTCATGCACTTGGATGCGAGGAGCGTAGAGACCGACGGGTCGAAAGATATCAACAGCAGAAGAAGGCCAAGACGGCCGGTTCTTTTGGTAGTTCTCGAGGTGGACGGCCTCAGCAGACGTCTATATTTGCACCACAGCCAGCTCAGAGCACTCCTACATCGTTTCGTGACAGCGAGCATTCGGGCGGTCGGCCCCGTGACTTGGACTTCCGTGGTAGCAAGGGTGCTAACCGATCGAGGTCCGCCGGTGTCCGTTGGGTAGATTCCATTCAGGGAGTTATAGTACTACTTCGGGAGCTTGCTATACTTGTGGCCAGCAGGATCATTATGCGAGAGCCCGTCCACTGCAGGCGCGCAGGGTAGGGTCGCCTTCAGATCTGTTGTCGCCTTCATCCCCTACGATTACACGCCGGAGGCGGGGTACTCATGGACCAGCAGTCACGGCAGAGGTCGTGGCGCGGTCTCAGCCTAGCGGTCCTCGAACGCATTTATGCCTTGTCCACCGGCAGACGGGAGGCGTCGCTGACGCCGCACAGTACTCTATCTGTTTCTAGTTATGACGTTTATGCCTTGATAGATCCGGGTTCTACTCTGTCCTATATATCTCCCCTTATTGCTAGTAGGATAGGGATAGAGACTGAGTCCATAGACCCTTTCGAGGTAGCTTCGCCATTGGGCGATTCGGTGGTAGCTCGGCGGGTATACAGGGCTTGTCCAGTGACTTTATGCAGTCGTCAGACCCTAGCCGACTTGATAGAGTTGGGCATGACTGATTTCAATGTGATCATGGGCATGTATTGGTTAGCTTCTTGCTACGCCAGTGTAGACTGCAGGGAGAGAGTGGTGCGGTTCCAGTTTCCTGGGGAGCCGATTATTGAGTGGGAGGGGAACACTGTGTCGCCGAGGGGTAGGTTTATTTCCTACCTCAAGGCTAGGAAAATGGTGCAGAAGGGGTATATCTACCATCTCGTTCGGGTGTTTGATCTCGAGGTCGCAGTGCGATTTTCGTTCGGTGAGTCGAGAGTTCCCGACGTGTTTCGTGCGACCTCGTATCCTCCTGAGAGGGAGATTGAGTTTTGTATAGATGTGTTGCCAGACACTCGGCCTATTTCCATTCCACCATACAGAATGACACCTGCCGAGTTGATAGAGTTGAAGGACCAGCTGAGAGATTTGCTGGAGAAGGGCTTCATCAGGCCTAGTGTTTCTCCCTGGGGAGCGCTGGTATTGTTCGTGAAGAAGAAGGGACGCCGCGCACGTGTGTTGATTACTGAGCGGTGAACAAGGTGACCATTAAGAACGAATACCCCTTCCGTGATTGATGATTTGTTCGACCGCAGTGGTGCGAGATGTTTCTCCAAGATTGATCTGCGATCGGGCTATCATCAGTCAGTCGAGTCGAGGTGGATGTCCCTAGATCGCATTCGGACCGCAGACGCATTATGAGTTCAGGGTCATGTCTTTCGGGTTGACAAATGCTCCGGCGGTATTTATGGATTTGATTAACCGAGTGTTCAAGCCGTTTTTGGATACGTTTGTGATTGTATTCATTGATGACATCTTGGTTTATTCTCGCTCAGAGCAGGAGCATGCGGAGCATTTGAGGACTGTGCTGAGAGTTCTCCAGGACCAGCAGTTATACGCCAAGTTTTCCAAATATGAGTTTTGGTTGGCTTCAGTGGCTTTTCTTGGGCATATTGTTGGGGCCGATGGTATTCAGGTGGATACGACCAAGATCGAGGCAGTCAGGAGTTGGCCTAGACCTACTACTCCGATAGAGGTTCGCAGCTCGGGCCTTGCAGTTATTATCTACGTTCGTAGAGAAGTTTGCTTCTATCTCTGCACCATTGACTAGGCTGACTCAGAAGGCAACTAAGTTTCAGTGGAATGATGCGTGTGAGCGGTGGTTTCCCATCGGAAGGAGAGATCGACGATCGCCCCGTTTACTCTTCCGCAGGTCCGCACGGCTATGTCGTGTATTGTGATGCGTCAGGCATCGGGTTGGGATGTGTGTTTGTTACACCCCGGAAATTCTAGGATATGCTTATAAGGACGTACGTAAGAACTCAAAAATGTTAAGATTTGAGACGAGTTAGTTTGTCGGAATTTTTGGAATTGGTCGGAAACGAAATATTGCGACGAACGGGAGGGCGACACGTGTCACCCCCCTTTGCTTAGTCTTGGACGAAATATTCATGGATAGGATGGTCATTTGACCATAATTTAAATGGCCAAGTCTTGCAAAGACTAGTAGCATGATAAGATTGACTAAGTCAAAGGCCACTTGGGCTTGATCCATGTGAAATTCATCCAAGCCGCCCATTTGTTTTAATCATAACCCTTCCTTGTGTTATATAAGCTTACTAGTAGGATGACTAGTTCCCACACTTAGTTTTTTTCAAGAAATGTTTGAAGAAACTCATAGGAGCTCTCGGCTATGAGGGTTCAAGAAAAGAAAAAAAATTCAATTGTTGTCCAATAATTCCCCCACTTTAAACCAAGGTACCTAAGGGTATAGTAAGTGTTTCTCAATAAAAAGATCCCGAAAATGTGGTGTTTTCGTATTAGTCGCAAGGCGAAAACCTAAAGGGTTATTCAACTTTGAAGTTGAAACTTGAAGATGAGTTTTTCATAAGCTTCTAAGGGTGGCTTGGGGTGGATTGGAAGGTCGAAAGGAGGAGCTAAAGGTGCTAGAGATCGACTTGTACTCTTGGATCATATTTGGGCTAATTGAGGTATAATCTTCGTTTTACTTTTGTAATTGAAGATTTCATGTTATGATAAGTTATAAGTGGTCTTGTGATATGTGTTATGAAGTTTGATAAGTGTTATGGAATTGGAAGCTCAAAATCCGAAAATGACATATTTAGCCATTTGAAATTGAAATCCAATTTGATCGATAAATTGATTTGTCGCATGTTACCTACTTGGAAAATGTAGTAGCTATAATTAATGGCGGCTTGATATCATATTATGCTACCAATTTGGATTGAATTGGAAATTGTATAAGAATTGGTATTGTTATATACATTGTGGCCGAAATTGGACTAGTAGTTTAGACTAGTTTGTTATCGTTTGTGGTGAGCCAATTGGGGCAGTTTGGTTATTCATTTATATTGAACTACCTTATAAATTGTGGTGAGCCAATTGGGGCTGTTTGGTTATTGTATTCGGCCTTGAAAAAGGTGGCAAAGTTAGTAAAAACAAAGGAAGTCTTTGTCCGATTTTCCGTAGAATTTAGTGACTTGCACTTGGAATATTCTACGTTTGAAACTAGAAGTTAATAGACGTACTATGGTCATTATAGGTTGGCATACTACGTACGGCGATTGGACTTAGCAAGTGGATTAAACCGAAGAGGTATGTGGAACTTTCTTACCTCTTGAGCATGATTAAGTTGTAAATGTATAGTACGGTAGACGTACAAGATTTTGACAATCTAGTCTATTTGATATCCTTGGCTTATTTTAAGAATGCCCAAGTTGTTTGAGTTAGAGAATTAACTCACTTGTTTATTTATTAAGGATATCTTGGTTTTCAAAGGTTAAGAGACTTTAAGTATGTTGAAAGTATTTTGATACTTGTTCTATTGGAAAGTTTAAGTCTCTTGGTTAAAAAGAAGTATGTAAGTTGCTAATGTATAAAGCTAGTATAACGGCTTTATGGGAAGTTGGTTATAATAGCTTTATGGAAAGTTAATAAGAGAATGGTTTACTCTTAAGTAATTTAAGCATGTTAAGGGACTTGAAGAGTTTTAAAGAATGTGACACTTGTTTCGCTTTTTAACGATAAGTCCTGGATAGGAAATTGTACTTGACTTAGGTATAAAGTGAATATAACGACTTTATGGGGAGTTGGTTATATTGGCTTTATGGAAAGATAAATGGCTTGATTTATTTGAAAGGCAATTTGATTTAAAGGCATCAATTGCCTAAGGCTTTTACGAGAGAAGAAGTCACTTGATTTAGAAGCCTAATTTTATTTCTAAAAGTATTGTGACTTGTCTTGAAAAAGAAATTGTAACTTGATACTACGGTTATTAGTATCTTGGAAGTTTTATAATGAAATGAGTCATTTTGAAAGAATAGACGTAGTACTTTGGGTTAAATTCGGATTTTTATAAAGAACATGTTAGTGCCTTAAGTAAACTAAAATGAGAGTGTATATGAAATGTAATAAGAAGTTAGGGATTGCTTAACTTGCTTATATATTGTATGATAAGTTTAGTGCTTATGTTATGTGATAGCCGATTTGTGCTAGTAGTTCAAGAATAATTGCGGGTCATTCCCGTTTGTGGCATTGCATATTTCCGTGGATTTGCTACCCACGATGCGAGGAATACCTCATGCGAGTCCGTAGGGCTTACGCGGTGAAATAGTCCCACGCGGGCGGGTCCAAATTTACGCGAGGAATACCTCACGCGAGTCCGTTAGTGGCTTACGCGGTGAAATAGTCCCATGCGAGGAATACCTCACGCGGTCCACTGGATCTACGCGGTGAAATAGTCCCGAATAGATTGCTTAATGACATCGCGCGGGTGGTCCCGCTTTGATCGTGAGCTTTCCTACTTTATATTGTAAGTATACCCCTATTTACTCTCATTGTTACTAAGGCACGATTATCGTTAATCGAGTTATCATACATGTCTCCGCTTTATTTTAGACTTATGATTTCATTACAAGATTTCAGCCACATATTTGGTACATGTTATCGACCTCCTTCTGGGCCGTTCATGTCGCAGTAAAGTAAAAGGTTGCTGATCCTCGCTCTAGGATCACCGCTCACCGTTGAGAAGCTCTTTTATTCCGAGGCTTATTCCTGTATTGTCGGTTATTGTACATTCGTGGTATGGCGGGGCCTGTCCGCCAGAGTTGTTATTCTTAGGTCCGTAGTCACATTGTGGATTGGGTTGTAAAGAAAAAAAATGTCGTTTCTATTTCCGATTGAGTATATTTTTACGGAAGGTGGCCTTATCGGCTAGCCTGTTGTTAACTTATGTTTAAGTATTTTTTAGTTGTGTATGTTCCGCTATTCTCGATGTTTACAAAGGGTGCCTGTGTAGGGCACTGCCACCGGTCGGTCGGGTCGTGATGTTGATGTGAAGGCAAGGTTATAGCGCAGACGATCCCGACCTTAAGAAGCATGAGAGAACTACCCCACCCATGATTCGAGTCGCGTGATTCACGCCTTGAAAATCTGGAGGCACTATTTGTATGGGGTTCATGTGATACTTATGCACCACAAGAACCTCCAAGATATCTTCGCATGCATGGAGCTGAACTTACGACAAAGACGTGGTTAGAGTTGCTTAAGGATTATGATGTCGATATCCCGTACCACCCGGAAGGCCAATGTTGTGGCGTATGCCCTTAGTCGTAGGTCGATGGGTAGCCTATCGATGTGCAAGAGGAGAGGGCATGGTTCGCGATTTGCATCGATTAGCGAGCCTGGTGTCCGCTTGATTGATTCGATAGCGGTGGGGTTCGAGTTCGAGAGGTTGTCGAGTCTTCCATCGTCGAGGTGAAGAGGCAACATTGAGGATCCAGCTTTGACACGCATCGTGATACGACTCTTCGTGAGGAAGGTTCCTTTTGAGGTAGCACTGATGGGGTGCTAAGGTTTGGCGAGTTGTGTGTTCGGACATATTTCGTGACTTGGCATCAGTCGGGGAAGAAGCACGCCGCGTTACTCTATCCATCCGGGGTCGACCAAGATGTACCACGACCTTAGATCTATGTATTGGTTGGGATGTGTGTTGATGCAGCAGGCCAAGGTTATAGCGTACGCATCCCGACAGCTTAAGAAGCATGAGAGGAACTACCCCACCCATGATTTGGAGTTGGCAGCGGTGATTCACGCCTTGAAAATCTGGAGGCACTATTTGTATGGGGTTCATGTGGATACTTATACAGACCACAAGAACCTCCAGTATATCTTCAGCCGTAGGAGTCGAACTTACGGCAGACGGTGGTTAGATTTGCTTAAGGATTATGATGTCGATATCTGTACCCGGAAGGCCAATGTTATGAATGCCGCCAGTAGGTCGATGGGTAGCCTATCGATGTGCAATGAGATGAGGGCATGGTTCGCGATTTGCATCGGTTTTGAGCCTTCGTGTCCGCTTGATTGATTCTCGATAGCGGTGGGGTTCGAGTTCGAGAGGTTGCCGAGTCTTCCATCGTCGGCGAGGTGAAGAGGCAAATTTGAGGATCCAGCTTTGACGCAGATCGTGATACGGCTCTTCGTGAGGAAGAGTCCTTTGAGGTAGCACCGATGGGTGCTAAGGTTTGAGGGCGTGTTGTGTGTTCCAGATATTTCGTGACTTCCGGCAGGTTGTGGGAAGCACACAAGGTTACTCTATCCATCCGTGGTCGACCAAGATGTACCACGACCTTAGATCTATGTATTGGTGGGATGGCTTCAAGAGGACGCTACGAGTTTGTAGCTCAATGCCCGTGTTGTCAGCAGGTGAAGATAGAGCACCAAAGGCCTGGTGGATTATTGCAGACGATAGAGATCCCGATTGGAAGTGGGAGGTGATCAAAATGGACTTTATCCCAGGGTTACCTCGCACTCCGAGGAAACATGATTATATTTGGGTTATCGTCGACAGTCGATTAAATCACCTATTTTCTTCCGTCGACGACTTTTTCTACGAGGATTATGCCGCACTTTACATCCGAGATCGCCGATCGCATGAGTCCCTATTTCGATCATATCGCAGAGCCCGGTTCACGGCTAACTCGAGGTCCTTCCGTATGGTTTAGGACGCAGTGAGCCCGTCGCATTCCATCCACGAGCAGACAGCCGAGCGCACTATCCGCACTCGAGGATATCGCGAGCCCGTGTTATTGACTTCGCTGGGAGGATCATTTGCCTCTAGTTGAGTTTGCGATAATAATAGCTACCACTCCAAGATTCGATGGCGCCTTGAGGCCTTGTATGGAGAAAGTGCAGATCGCAGCTGGTTTGATACGGGCGAGGTACGCTTAGTGGGACCAGATTTGGTGCAACAGCGGATAAGTGAAGCTTATCCGGAGCGGTTCGAAAGCTCGAGTCGATGAAGTCATACGCATCATCGCCGCCGCATCCGAGTTCGAGGTTAATGATTGGGTTTTCAAGGTGTCACCCATGGCGGTGATGAGATTCGGAAGAAATGGAAACTCACCAAGGTACATCGGCGTATCGATTGTCCGCAGGTAGGCAAGGTTGCTATGAGTTGATCTGCCGTCCGATCTGGAGGCGATGCATCCGGTGTTTCATGTTTCTATGCCGAGGAGATGTATCGATCCATCTAGAGTGCATCCGATTGACGATGTCCAGTGACCGAGGGGTTATCGATGAGGAGATTCCATAGCGATAATCGATCGTCGTTAGACGCTCTGCGGACGAGGCGTGGCTTCATCAAAGTCTTGTGGCGAACGAGCTCGGGGAGGAGATGACGTGGGAAGCGAGGAGGACATGAGGCGAAGTATCTCACCTATTCC
The DNA here is from genome assembly GCA_029844215.1 of Przewalskia tangutica. Classification (NCBI taxonomy): domain Eukaryota; kingdom Viridiplantae; phylum Streptophyta; class Magnoliopsida; order Solanales; family Solanaceae; genus Przewalskia; species Przewalskia tangutica. Next base: position 102,344 of record JAQGDG010000048.1, read on the forward strand.
CCACACCTCCGTGTAACTTACTTTCCTTCTTGCGGTTTTAATTATCGTATTTGCTTAAGTGTTGTTTGTGGCCGTATGTAGCATTTGCAATCGCTAAGCTTTATCATTAATCGTTAGGAAGGAACATTCGGACGAATGTTTCTAAGAGGGGAGAATGTTATACCCGTATTTCGCAGTATGCGCGTGAGGCGACGATAAAAGTTAAGCCTTAGTTAGGCATTAAGGATGAAATATTGTGCACAACACACTTAAAAGAATCGTTTCGACGAAACGCGTTTACAAACTTGCGTGAGGAAAATTCCGCTATGTCATTTATTATTTTTATGATTTTTCCGAGAGATGAAATATTTTTGACCAACGAGGGTGACACTTGTCACCCTCAAGTGGCGAGACATTGGACGACCTTGGGCACGTTTTGTGGCCTTTGCAATAGTCAAGGTTAGGTAGGATATTTTGTGTAGTAGATGGATAAGGACACTTGCCTAAATCTCCACCTTACACTTGCCTACCACTTGGCTTCATCTTGGCCATTGGTTGGCTATAAATACCCCTAACTTGAAGGTTTTCTTCATCCACAAATCAATTCTCCAAGTCTTGAAAATCCCTCCTCTCTTATAGCTTTTCGTCAAGCTCTTCTCCCCTCCTCGAGTCCTAGCCGAAACCTACCCTCCCTTGGTAGAAAAGTTGTCTTCCAAGTATAGTTGCTATTCCTAAATACCCTAGCCCCAAATCCCTTTATAGTAGTTAAGTAGAAGTTGTTAGAAACTTCTAAGGGTTTCTTGAGCTATCTGAGCGTGCAAATTGTGAGCTAAACCTTGCTCAGATCGACATTTAACTTGGATAATTTTGGGCTTATCAAGTAAATACTCATGTCCTTCTATTGTAATTGGATATTACATAAAAGAATAGTTAAGACTTGAGTATAAGATATGAAGGATATTAAAGAATAGAATTGAACCGTAATCACAGTAGGGGTATAATGAGAAGAATTGAACCGCACTTACATGGTATTTACGAGACTTGAGTAGCTTGACGGTAGGGAAGTCGCCCAATTTTCCGCAGTATAGAGAACCCTCTGCTAGAATAGTCTACGAGTAGTCTAGACATTGATAGACGTGTCGACTATTATAGGTTGATTCTCTGCGCGACATATTCGACTTGGCGGTGGATTTCACGAGAAGGTATGTGATTCTTCCTATACTCTTGAGCATGATATTTTAAAATATATATATAGTAGGCGACGTGTGTTAACTGGACGTAGTTTTACGGCAATGTCTTTTGACTTAAGCCTGAATAATAAGAACCTTGAAGTATTTCAAAAGAATTATGAATCATTTTTAAAAAGAAGAGTAATACTTGATTTTTAAACAGAAAGCTTAAGAGTTATACTAGCTTTATGGGAAGTTAGGTATAACGACTTAAGAAAGATAAAAGGAACGGTTTTACTTGTTTGTTTATGAAAATCTTGTATTGACTTTTGCAAGTATAGTAAGATGGTTTGATAAGTAAACATGTTATGATACTACGTGGGTTAGTGTCTTGTGATGTTATTCTTGTTGTGCTTACGTTGTTAAACGTTAAGACCGTTGTACTGTTATTATATCACATACCCCCTTGACTTGTTATACCGAGGGCTTGCCACCCTTGATGCGGGTCTATACGGCCTATGCGCGTGGTGACTATGCGAGTCGGGAGTTCCAGATTGATCATTCCGGTGTTTTATCTCGACGCGGATGCGCCTATGCCGTCTGTGTGACTACGCGTCTATTGAGACTATGCGATCTGCGGAGTCCGGAGAGGTACCGGTTAGCTACCGACGCGAGGAATACCTCATGCGGTCCAGGTGTGACTATGCGACTGCGGGAGTCGGATTAGGCACGCATAATGATACTATGGGCGATCGCCTTGCTTTGATCATTCGCGGCCTAGAAAAGACCTGTTACAGTTTACCTATTATTGCTCTTGTTTGTGATATGGCACTATGTGCAATTGAACTGATTGTATTTGCAAATGGTTTTAAATACTTTGATTTCATTTAATGTACTTTACAGTTTCACATACTTGGTACCTGTTGTACTGACCTCCTTCGGGGGGCTGCGTTCATGCCGCAGGTAAGGGAAAGCAGGTGCTAGATCCAAATCCTTAGGATCTCTACTTTGGTGTCAGGAGCTCCATCTTCTCCGGAGGCTCGACTTTTGGTATGGTTCTCCCTGATGTTGTAGATATATGTACATTCAGGGTATGGCGGGGCCCTGTCCCGCCATAGTTGTTTACATTCCTGCAGGTCCGTAGTCATGTTGTAAAGTTGGGATGTAATCGTCACTCTTATATATATATATGCCGAAAGGCGACTTTCATCCGATAAACTGTGTCTCAATTTACATTTGTTTCATGTCTTTTTTTATATTCCGCTGATTACTCTGATGTAAGTCTACTGCAGTGCACTCACCATCGGCCTAACGGGTCGTGACAAAGTGCTAACCGACGACCACCTCGGTGTGGCCGTCGTTAGATCCATTACGAGAATGTGGTATCGCTCGGGTTTGTTTGATTCGGCCAGCCGGGTCACTTTGGCGAGCTGTCCACCAAGGCGGCAGCAGATGGTAGGGTCACCACGTGTTCTTTCGCCGGGTCTTCTTCATCTCCTACAGTTACTCGCCCCGGAGGGCAGGGTTGTCACGACCCGATTTCGGGCCCGTGACTGGTGCCTTACCCCGGGCACCCTAGTGATACAACATCAGAGTAATCAGCGGAACATAAAACGATACAAGACATATTATGAAATATGAAACAATAATCTGAGAAAAACTTGTCTTTCTGCATATATAAACAAATGTTTTTCAACATGAACAGCTTTAATCCTTTTACAAACCCCGCCCACAACAAGATTACTGCACTTCTACGAATGATATGACAACAACGACGGGACAGGGCCCCGTCATACCCCTGAATGTAAGCACCTACAACAACAGGGGACTATACCAAGATAAGCCTCCGGAGAAACGGAGCTTTCCCAAACGCTGAACTGTGACCCTAGGGGCGAGGATCAACGACTGGTGTACCTTTACCTGCGGCATGAACGCAGCCCCCCGAAGGAGGTCAAAGATAACAAAATGCAGTATGTGGCTGAAAATAAATCAGAATGAAATCATAGTAGTCTATACAAAGCAGGAGACATGTATGATAACCAAACTACAGTTTACAATAAATAAGCAGTCATGTCAAGTTAGGGACTCACGCCCTCAAAGTCATCACAATAAAACCGTACGGGGTAAGTACGAAGGCATAGCCGACTACTAAGACCCTCAGTACCACAAATGCCATAAACTGTATCACGAGGTCTTTCTAGACCGCACCACATGATCGGCCGCCATTTGCCCGCGGATCAATGTGCGTGTCTATCCTCGAACTCTCGCACCCGCATAGGTCACACATGCACCGCATAAGGTATTCCTCGAATCATGGTCCTGACCGCCGAGGTACACCCCCGCATCGGCGCAGCTTAACCTTCGGTATCCGCCAGGCTCCCGCAACCCGCATAGTCTCAAAAGACCGCATAGTCTCAACAGACCGCATAGGAATCCCCGCGTCAAAGCTAACCACCCGAATGATCAATCCCGAGCTCTCGACTCGCATAGTCACAAGGACCTCATAGCCGTATAGACCGCATCAAGGGTGGCAAGCCCTGATAATAAGTCAAGGGGGTAGGTGATATAATAATAGTACAATGGACTTACCGTTTAGTAACGTAAGCACAGCACGAATGACTCCCCTTACATAACAACCACAAGATACTAACACACGTAGCATCCTAACATGTTTACTTTATCAAATCAACAAGAAAGTATTACAAGACTATCACAAACCAATACAATCAAGTTATTCACACAAGGTACTTTCTACTAACAAGTTTGGGTATCTATCCCCAAAGTACTTCACACATTAAATCTTTAAAAGATCCGCTTCTTTCCCATAAGTCACGCAATACCCGTAGTATAAAATAGAGTGACTGTCTTTTTTAAGTAAACCAAAACACTTACCTTTGTAAAATCAAGTAACAACATTATTTTCCAAACGTTCAAGTTTGCCTAATTTCAAATGTTCACGTTTCTTATTTTAGAAAGGTTTCAATGCTCATAGTCTTATTCATTTAAGAATATAATTCTCTTTTAAACCATCTAAGAAACATAAGCTTTATGTGTGAGTAGGATATTCTTGTTTATAACAATCTTATTACAAATGCATGATCTAGGAAATATCATTTTGTCTCATCTTAGCTTCTACATGGAAGTTTCTACCGGTTTTATTAATACTTCATTAATCAAAACATTTCCCTTTATTAACGCCGGCAGTGGTTTGTCGATACACATTCCGATTTCCAAATCAAGAAACATTATCCCTTTTAAAAATCAAGTACTCATTACTCACGAACGAGGTTTCACACAAAATTCATTGATTAAGTTAAGTCTCTTATCTTACAAGATCAAGTCTCTTAACTTCTAAAATAAATCATTCGTTTTATCTCTCTTAAGCCGTTATACCTAACTTCCCATAAAGCTAGTATAACTCTTAAGTTTTTAAAACCAAGTATTACTCTTCTTTTTAAAAACAGTTCTTAATTCTCTTGAACTATTTCAAGATTATTATTATTCGGGCTTAAGTCAAAAGACATTGCCGCATAACCACGCTCAATTAACACACGACGTCTACCGTACTACATAGTTATACACATATCATGCTAGAAGAGATAGGAAGAGGTTCACATACCGCGACGATTATCGACTATTAGCAAATCGCTTCCACTGGCCATAACCCTGGCCAGCCTGTCCACCTTCTCAAGAGCACATGCTACTCACGTAACATTCAACCTATACAGTTACACAAGTCTATCAAAGTCTAGACTACTCGGTAGAATAAATCTAGATACAAGATCCTACGGAAATTGGGCACCCTTCCCTACCCACAACTACACAAGTCTCATCTGAATACGCCCCACGTAATTACGATTCGCTTCTTCTTTAAATTCAAGCTTAAGTCCAAAGACATTGCCACAAGCTATGTTCGCTATATATATAGTATACTTCAACTATATATTCCTACAACATGTAATATCCAATTACAATAGGGACAAGATAATTACCTCGATAAGCCCATAATTATCCAAGTAGAAATGTCGATCCTGGGCAATCGTTTAGCTCCAACTCCGTGCGCTCCAACCCGCTCCAAACTACCCTTAGAAGTTCTAACCAACTTCTACATACTACTCCAACTAACCATGGAGATTTTCCTAGGGTTTCGGTTTTGTGACTGACGGAAGTATAATAGTATTTCTGGGCATTTTCGTATAGGTATAACCTTATAATACAACAAGGTATATGGCTAAGGTAATTTGGGCATTATAACAATACTTTTGAGAGTATTTCTACACCACAAAGGGGGTATTATACTGAAATCAACTAGGCTAGGGGTACCCCATGCTTAGCACCACAAAGAGGGGAGGGCTCTCGCCAAGGGGAGTGGGATGGTGTGGACGAGAACACTACTAGGAGAGGGGAGGATTTTAACACTTAGAGAATTTTAGGAATGGATGAAGAAGTCTTCCAGCGGGGTATTTATAGGTCAAGCAAAGGCCAACCAATGGCCAAGATCATGCCAAGTGCAAGGCAAGTGTAGGCCAAGATCTTGCCAAGTGCACCTTATCCATCTACCACCAAAATATCCTACCAACCCTTGACCAAACAAGGCCAATTCGCCAACCCCTATTACCGCCTAACGTGCTCCAATGAGAGGGTGACAAGTGTCGCCTCTTGTTGGTCCAAAATGTTTCGCCTCTCAAAAATCCGCAAAAATTAAAAATGACATAGCCGAATTTTCCCTACGAAAGTCGTGGAAAACGCTTTCATTTAAAAACGACTCTAACCTGTTGTGCACAAAATAATTTTCGCCAAGCCACTTTAAAGGTTCAGATTTTCACGCACGCCCCACGTACATACACGAAATACGGTATAACATTCTCCTCCTTAGAAACATTCGTCCCGAATGTTCCTTCTAAGTCTCAAACAAACGCGCACAGATAGTCTTCACTACTATACTTACGAAACAATCCCGCCACATATGGCCGTAAACACCCGCAAATACCCCCATCCAAGTCCACGAGGAAACACCTCTAACATCACCACAAATACCTCTCCCCGGGGTCAAAAAATATACTTTTTTTTTTTTTTTTTTTTTTTTTTACTGATACCACTTTTGTCACTTTGTCGCGAGCCTTGCTCCGACGACCCAACAAATGGTACCGGGCTGCATGCGATCCCTGAGGCTGTCGTACACTCGAACTCTTACCACATTTACATCGCTTCGCTTCAAAACTCGGGGTTACTATCTCCAACCTGGTCATCATTAACTGGGAACACTCTGGATGGATCTCCGATTTCCTTCTCGAGCATGACACGAAAGACTGGACGCACTGCCTCCTAAGTCGGACGGCAAATGCTAACATATAGGCAACCTGGCCTATCCCTCACATGAACTCAAAAGGCCCAAAGTAACTCCGCTAAGTTTCTCTTACACCTATCCGGTGGTACCTTCAAGACCGACCACAACTCAACTCTGGCGTCGCCGCCGATAATCCGCATGATTCCTCCGAGCCGCCAAAAACCTCTTCTCGATAAGCTTCACCCTATCCACATCCTCGCAACACGTATGAACCAACTATTCAACATTGCCAACGCCGAACCAATCGACCAAGAACTTACACTTCCGCCCCTACAAGGCGCACAAGGCGATATCCGAACACCGAAATGGTAGCTATAAAACACTTCCCAACAGAGATAACAATCTCACAACTACCCCCAAATCCAAACACCGCCCGAGGGCGAACGCGATACGGAGACTCACCTGAGTTCCTAACCCCGCTCGTAAAATTTCGAAAAGGAACAAAATGAACAGGCTCCATCGTCGCTCATAAGGTGAAAGCAGCACCCTGCAGCCTTACCACCTTTCGATATATCATCACCGCCAAGCAACGGCCCCGATCAAAAACACGACGGGTCGACCATCGGCCCGACCATCGTCGAACGCATCCACGAACTCGTGCCGTTAACTAAACTTGGGCCTAACATCCTCGTGACCTACCACCCGCGACCACCACAAACCGACCTCGCCACTATCAAAGCCGCGGGTTGACCCGCAACATGGCCTCAACCCGACCCGGCAATGCGCAAAACATTAGCTCCTCCATCCAGAACAATCTCTCAAATCACGTTACGAAAACCTAGAGGTCTTCTTAGTTCAACTGCCCTCTTTCATTCCACACTACTCAGGGACTTATCCCACAAACATAGCTCACGTGCACTATGACCGACAAGTGGTCAAACATAAACATACGTCTTTTACTCGAGATGGCCTTACCTCTAAGGTCTTCACGTATAAAGCTCTAAGGCTCACACTTTCTCTATCCCCCAAAATATTACTAGGTTAACCCACCATGATTTCTAATCACAACTAACACACTGCTAACAGAACATAGCACTTAAGGTATACTCACCTTATCACACATACTGATCTCTAGAGGGTTAAAGATATGCCTGCATCTACTGCTTTACTCCCCTTAGTCGTTCTAATCAAACCTGGCCCGTAGGGCGCATAGCTAAGGAAGGTGACGAACTACCCACCGATCCTGAAGGCTAAGTCCTCCTACAAGGACACTCTTTCGACATCAGACCCTGACGGTCATAGGTACAACAAGTACCAACTAAAAGACGACATTCCCGATGACGCCCGCCACACCGCAACCGAAGCCCCGAGTTCGACCAACTCCTCGCATACCCCGAACGCCCCGAAATCCGCGGAGAACCTCTCGCACTAGCGTGTGCAAATCTAATCCGCGAGGTGACTCGCCAAAGTTACCAAAGGACCTTTGCTCGCCCTTACCTTCGCCGCCTCGTTAACCCGCCGATCTCTACGCTTTCTCGGCCGCGGTATAAGCTCGCATACGTGCCATGCTCAAGCCTAATCAAGAACTACTCTTGCACAACCTTCTCGTTAATATTCATCAAGATTCGCGCAGACATCGGATACTCTCCGTAGTCAAATCCATAGTTAGTACAGTGGTCGCCTTGAAATCTATATTCTCTGCTCCCGGCCGTGAACCGGCGTTCAAATATCATGGCCGCAGAGGAATCGCCGCCGTGCTAAACTCTGGGGCTAGCGACGCCGCAGAACTCCCCAAATGAAGCACCACCCAGTGATGATTGGGCCTGCCCTCGTAACCTCCTCTCAACTCTACTCGCAGCCTCCGCTTGCCCTCCCGGGCCCGGTTGCCCTACGCGAGGCATAACGATAAGGGAAAGAATTTCGTTAGAGGTCCAACTTACAATACAGACTCTAAGGCACGATCTCGGAGTGAGAAGAATAGAAACTAATCCTAAATATCCTATAGCCTCCTGACATTGATGTGGTGCACAACACATCGATAATCAAGACTTCTATCGATACTTCTCAGACACTTTCCGAGGATTAATCGCTCGATACCACTTTTGTCACGACCGATTTCGGGCCGTGATCGTGCCTTACCCCGCACCCTAGTGATACAACATCGAGTAATCACGAACATAAACGATACAAGACATATTATGAAATATGAAACAATAACTGAGAAAACATGCCTTTCGATATATATAAACAAATGTTTTTTCAACATGAACAGCTTTAATCCTTTTACAAACCCCGCCACAACAAGATTCATGCACTTACGAATGATATGATAACAACGACGACAGTGGCCCGCCATACCTCGAATGTAAGCACCTACAACAACAGGACTATACCAAGATAAGCCTCCTGAGAAACGAGCTTTCCCAAACGCCGAATCGTGACCTGTGGGCGAGGATTAATGATCGGTGTACCTTACTCGCGCAGATGAACGCACTTCAAGCGAGGTCGATAACAGTACCGAGTATGTGAAATCAAAATAACATCAGAATGAAATCATAGTAGTCTATACAAAGCAGAGACATGTATGATAACCAAACTACGCTTACAATAAATAAGTAGTCATGTCAAGTTAGGGACTCACGCCTCAAAGTCATCACAATAAAACCGTGACGGTAAGTACGAAGGCATAGCCGACTACTAAGACCTCGCACCACAAATGCCATAAATCAGATCACGAGGTCTTTCTAGACCGCACCACATGATCGGCCGCCATTTTCCCGCAGATCAATGTGTGTCTATCCTCGAACTCTCGCAGCCCGCATAGGTCACACATGCACCCGCATAAGGTATTCCTCGAATCATGGTCCTAGATCGCCCGAGGTACACCCCGCATCGGCGCAACCTTCGGTATCCGCCAGGCTCCCGCAACCCGCATAGTCTCAAAAGACCGCATAGTCTCAACAGCATCGCATAGGGAATCCCCGCATCGTGCTAAACACCCGAATGATCAATCGAGCTCGCGACTGCATAGTCACAAGGACCGTGATAGCCGATAGACCCGCATCAAGGGTGGCAAGCCCTGTATAATAAGTCAAGGGGTAGGTGATATAATAATAGTACAATGGACTTACCGCTTAGTAACGTAAGCACAAGACGAATGACTCTTACATAACAACCACAAGATACTAACACACGTAGCATCCTAACATGTTTACTTTATCATATCAACAAGAAAGTATTACAAGGCTATCACATACCAATTCAATCAAGTTATTCACACAAGGTACTTTCTACTAACAAGTTGGGGCATCTATCCCCAAAGTACTTCACACATTAAATCTTTAAAAGATCCGCTTCTTTCCCATAAGTCACGCAATACCCGTAGTATAAAATAGAGTGACTGCCTTTTTTAAGTAAACCAAAACACTTACCTTTGTAAAATCAAGTAACAACATCATTTTCCAAACGCTCAAGTTTGCCTAATTTCAAATGTTCACGTTTCTTATTTTAGAAAGGTTTCATTGCTCATAGTCTTATTCATTTAAGAATATAATTCTCTTTTAAACCATCTAAGAAACATAAGCCTTATGTGAGTAGGATATTCTTGTTTATAACAATCTTATTACAAAGAACCATGATCTAGGAAATATCATTTTGTCTCATCTTAGCTTCTATGCAGATGGAAGTTTCTACCGGTTTTATTAATACTTCATTAATCAAAACATTTCCTTTATTAACGCCGCAGTGGTTTGTCGATACACATTCGATTTAAATCAAGAAACATTTGTTATACCTCGTATTTCCGCAGTATGTACGGGACGCATAGAAATTTTCGAACTACAAAGTTGGCTCGCCGAATTAATTTTGCTCACAACACCCGACAGAGTCGCCGACTAAACGGTTTCACAGCTTTGTTGGGAAAATTCCGCTATGTCATATTTAATTTTTATGGATTTTTCCGAGAGACGAACATTTTGATCAACGAGGGTGACATACGGTCACCTCACATCGAAGAGGTCGGACGCCAAATGGCTAAGCTTGCACGCTTTTTGTGCTTGTTTGGTCGGGGAGTTGGTAGGATATTTGTGCGTGGTAAATCTCGCCCTACACTTGCACCACACTTGGCTCAATCTTCGCCATTGGTTGGCCTTGGCTTGTACTATAAATACCCCCTCTTGAAGACTTTCTTCATCCTAAAAATATTTCTAAGTGTTAAATTCTCCTCCCCTCTCTGGTGTTCTCGCCCCAGCCTCCCTCTTCCCCTCGCCGAGCCCTCCCCTTGTGAAGGCCTTGTTGGCCGAGAGTTCTACCCCTAGCCTAGTTGTCTCGTATAAATACCCCTTTGTGGTATAGAAATACTCTCCAAAGTATTGTTATAATGTCCAAATACTCGCCCAAATACCTTGTAGTATTCCAAGGTTATACTTATACAAGCCCTAAAAATACCATTATACTTTCCTCGCCTTAAAAACGAAACCCTAAAGAAAACCTTCATAGTCATTGAAATGTTTAGTAGAAGTTGAGTAGAACTTCTAAGGGTTGTTTGGAGCGGTTAGCACACTGAGTAGAGCTAAACCTTGCTCAGCGACATTAAACTTGGATAATTTTGGGCTTATCGAGGTAATTACTATCGCCCTTCGTTGTAATTGGAAATTACATGTTGTTAGAATATATAGTTGAAGTATACTATATATAGAACTATACTTAGTATCGTGGCAATGTCTTTTGACTTAAGCTCAAGAATTAAGAATCGAATCGAATCAGTAATTACATAGATCAGACAAGAGACTTGTGTAGCATTACCGTGTTGTAGAATTGTACTCGCCCTTAGATGTTAACCCTCGTCGCTTGATAGCCTCGATAGAGAGAGATTTACGCCGCGGGGAGGTGGCCGAATTTTCTCAGAAAGTTCTGCGATGTTAATAAGCGCCTGTGGCCTTATAGGTCAAGTACTACGCGGGCGCGATTTACTTGGCTCGAGGAGAGTCGATCGCTTGGAGCGCTTTGCTATTAGTCGATACTCGCCGCGAGGTACGCGAACCTCTTCCTATCTCTTCTAGCATGATACGTGAACTATGTAGTACGGCAGACGCATACGTGTTAAATGTATTTGATTGGTTTGAAACATAAAGTGTTATAACGCTTTGGGAAGTTGGTTATAAATTTTTATGTAGATAAGAAAATACTTTGTGGTTTTTTTTAAAAAAAAGGTAAATGATTTGTTTATAATCGCTTGATGTGTGATAATAAAGAACTTGTAGTATTTCAAAAGATTTCAAATCGCTTTGAAAAGAAGAGTAATACTTGGTTTTCAAAACTTAAGAGTTATACTAGCTTTACGGGAAGTTAGGTATAACGCTTAAGAATGTTTTATCGATTTCGAATCAGACGTATCGACAAACCATCGCAAATACATTAAAAGGAAGTGTTTTGAATAATTAAGTATTATTAAAACCAAAGAGAAACTTCCATCCGCATAAGCTAAGACGAGACAAAATGATATTTCATTTCCTAGATCATGGTCAGTAATAAGATTGTTATAAACAAGAATAAACTACTCACACGTGTGGCATATGTTTCTTAAATTGTTTTAAGGGATTAAAACTACGAACTATGAAACCTTTCTAAAGTAAGAGGCTCGAGTAATCAAAGTAGTAAACCGAACTTAGAAAAGAACGCTGTTACTTGATTTTAAAAGGAAAGTGTTCTGCTTACTTAATAACGCGAATCACTCTAGTTTTATACTACGTATCGTGACTTTTATAAAAGGAATGTATCTCTTTAAAAGGACTTAACGCATATAGTACTTAGGTTAAAACCCTGACTATGATATAAAACGGAAGTACTGAGTCAGGTGTAACTTGCCTATGCTTGTTGTTGTGTAACTTGCCTACGCTTGCCGCAGGTAGCTCGCCATGCTTGTCGAGATAGCATTTGTTGTGCGTTGTTGATATCGTGACTCTTCGAGAAAGAATGGATCTTTTATGAAAGTTTAGAGGTATGGTAATTTGCTTGAGTCATTGCGATAGCCCGTGCGTGATATATTGTTATTGTGGTTACACGGACACGCCTACACCGACGTCAGATTCGGCACGTGGCTACGCCGGCCGTTGATTACCCGATATATGGTTATTATCGTTCACGGACGCGTCTACACCGACGCCAGATTCCGGGCACGGGCTACGCGCAGGTCGACCACCCAAAGATATCATTGCTGAGGTTACACGGGCATGCCTACACCGACGTCAGATTCGGTACGCGCCACGCGCCTTGTCATTATTGTTGCATCACGGACACGCCTACACCGATGTCAGATTCCGGGCACGCGCCACGACGCGAACATGACGGATGTTGCGGGCGCGAGTCCCACGGTTATATTCGAGTGGTGACTTTGAGGCGCGAGTCCCCGACTGATCGCTTATGTCATGCATCAGATTTTGGTTATCATACATGTCTCCCCGCTTTATAGGCTATTATGATTTCATTTACGGTATTTTACGCTTCACATACTGCACTGCCAGATCGACTCCTTCGGGCCGCTCACGCCGCAGTAGAGGTACATCGGCCGCCGATCCCCGCCTAGGATCACCGCTCAACAGATTGGGAAGCTCCGCTTTCTCCGAGGCTTATCTTTTGCATGTTTCTCGAGTCGTAGGTTCTTGTACATTCGTGGTACGGCGGCCCCGCCCCGCCATAGTTGTCAGATAAATCTTAGAGGTCCAGAGTAATCACAAGTGTGGTTTGTAAAAAGGATAACTGTCGCTTTTATATATATATATACCAAGGCAATCGTTGTTGGCCTGCTTATTTAGTATGTCTCTCATTTCATGTTTAAAGTTTTTATTTCCGCCGGTTTTCTCGATGTTGATCACTAGGGTGCCCGGTAAGGCACCACCACGCTCGGATTTCGGCGTGACAAAGTGGTATCGAGCGCTAATCTCTGGCGTGTCTACGCATCGTGTCTAGGTAGTCTTGATTATCGTGTGTTGTGCACCACATCTATAATCGTGAGGTCGCAGGACATTTAGGTTGGTTTCCATTCTTCTCATTCCGAGATCGCGCCTTAGAGTCGCCGTTGTAAGTCGACCCTCCGACGATTTCATTTTCACCGCTTATGCCTCCACGCAGCGACCCGCCGGAAGCGGCAAGGCGCCGCGGAGCCGCTAGCGTGGTTCAGAGGAGTACGAGGGCGCAGCCCTGGCCAAGACTGAGTAGTGTTTCAGACGCCGAAGTTTTATGACGCCGCCAAATTTCAGAGAAGCTTAGAGCGCAGCAGCCGCCGAGACTACAGCACTGAGCCTCCACCCCACACCGCGTATGAGTCGGGTACGCGAGACGGCCCACCATCGCCGTGATCGCGGGCCGACATACGAGGACAGCCGACGCGGCAGCCCAGCTCCAAAGAAGACCGGTGCACCCGAGAGCGTATAGTTCGAGGCTACGAGATTTTCCGAGTCAGAGCCCGCCGTAGTTTTACGGTCGAGGCCCGAGGATGATCCGCAAGAGTTCATCCGGCAGCTACAATGATCACGAGGGTGATCAAGGCATCGGAGACCGAGTCGCTGGTCCTAGGTTCAGACGGCCGCGCGTGATACCGCAATGACCGGTTTGATTCGCGAGCCGCCCCGGGAGAGAATGCACTTCCGCCAAGGACGAAGTTCTCAAAGGCTTTTCTTGCACACTTCTTGCCTCCGCAGATAGCGAGGGCTCGCCGACAGATTTTTGGTGTTGCGCGTAATCCGCGCGGTTCGGGAGTACAATGTGAGTTCGACTCATTAGCCCTGTGATGTCCCCGCATTAGTAGCTAGTATGGAGGATCGAGTGCACCGATATGTTACAGGTGGCTCGATTACCTAGCAGAGAGTTGTTCAGTGTAGCTCTTCACCGCACGACATCGCTCGCACGCAGCTTACGCACTAAAGCGGCGAGCGAGAAATCGACTGAACGACTAAGGTCAAGATAAGAGGCCAAGACAAAGCAGGTCCTTGGTGATTTTCGAGGCGACCGCCTCAAGAGCAGACTAGTTATGCGCCTCCGCCATTTCAGAGTGGTCCTCCGCAGCCTTTCGGACCTTTGGGAGATTCGTGAGCAGTCGTGGCTCCTGTGTTTCAGATGTTCGCGTGAGTAGGGTGTTGCCGACGCACCACCCCTACCTCGCTGGTCGATGCGTAGACCGCATTTCGGGAGTGTCGAGTACCAAGGAGCTTGTTATTCCCGCGCCGCCGTACATGCAAGAGAGATCAGGCTTATAGAGAGGTTCAGCAAAGACGACTCACCTTCGTGATCGCGGCTGGTTCATCACCTTCATAGCATGCACCGCAGGCGTGCCTATGATTAGAGCGAGCTAGCTTCGTGCATATCCTTAACCTCTGTAGTCTTGGTATGCGTTATGATGATCTCATTATTACGTACATGCGCGAATAGCGCGGTAAATCGAGAGTTAGAAAACATGGTTAGTCGAGGTTAAGTACGGGTCACGGTAAGTGCGAACCCTAGACTATGTCACGATTGAGACCTTACGAGCGAGGTCGCCTTGAGTAAAAGATCTATTTTATGTTTGACCTTATCGAGTGCGTGGTGCGCGGATATATATTTGTGTGATCACCCGGTAATGCGAGACGGAAGTGGTAGCTTTCATGACTTGAATAGGTAAGATTGTTCGATCGAGAACTGTAGAGTTGGCGTGATTGGAGGTCGCCGAGGGCGTGTCGCGCGGTCAACCCGTGAGTCTGAATGAGGCGGGTCACCGGGTGGTCCCGCCAGTGGTAGGGTCACGGGGTGCTAGGCCCAAGTCTAGATGACCAGCCAGACGAAGTTCGTGGACGCGTCGACCGCTGGTCGGGCCGACGGGGGCAGCCTATCGTGTTCTTCTGGCCGTGTCGCTCCCTAAGAATGTTGGTGTTGTCCAAGGTTGTAAGGTCTGCACGGTGCCTACCTTCACCTTATGACGCATGCAAGCCTGTGGTGGCTATTTTCGCTTTCTAAGAATTTTACCAGCAGAGTCGGGAACTCGGGTAGTCTCTCAGATCGTATTCACCCCGCCGTTTTGACGCCGTGGTAGCCGCGAGGATCGTTGTCTCCTTTGGAGAGAAGTGTTTTGGCTACCATTTCGTTGTTCGGATGTCGCCTCGCAAGCCTCAGAGGGCGGAGGTGTAAGTCACGGCCGATTGGTTCGATGTTGGCAAGGTTCAGATAATGGTTCAGCCGCTTTCCACAGATCGTGGATAGTGTACCGAGTTTTGGAAATCAAGCAAGATCGAAATGTGGTACCTTTGTTGGTCGCTGGCGTATGCGACATTATGAAAAAGTGGTATCATTTCTTTTGTAAAGAGAAGCGCGGCGAAGTATATTGTAGACCCCGAGAGGTAGCGGTGATGTTAGAGGTGTTTCCTCGTGGACTTGGATGTAAGTATTTTGAGCTGGTGTTTCGTGGCCGACGTGGCGTGTTTGTTCTCGTAAGTATAGTAGTGAAGACTATACGGGCGCCGCGCTTGTTTTGAGTTTAAGGAACATTCGGACGAATGTTTCTGGCGAGGAGAATGTTATACCTCGTATTTCCGCAGTATGTACGTGGGACGACGTAGAAATTTTCAACTACAAAGTGGCTTCGCCGAATTAATTTTGCTCACAACACCCGGACAGAGTCGCTTTTCGGACTAAACGGTTTCACGCTTTTGTTGGGAAAATTCGCTATGTCATATTTAATTTTTGCGGATTTTTCCGAGAGACGAACATTTTGGACCAACGAGGCGATACGTGTCACCCTCACATCGGAAGAGGTCGACGCCAAATGGCTAAGCTTGCACGCTTTTTGTGCTTGTTTGGTCAAGGGAGTTGGTAGGATATTTGTGTGTGGTAAATCTCGCCCTACACTTGCACCACACTTGGCTCAATCTTGGCCATTGGTTGGCCTTGGCTTGTACTATAAATACCCCTCTTTGAAGACTTTCTTCATCCTAAAAATATTTCTAAGTGTTAAATTCTCCTCCCCTCTCTGTGGTGTTCTCGCCCTAGCCTCCCTCTTCCCCTCGCCGAGAGCCCTCCCTCATGAAGGCCTTGTTGGCCGAGAGTTCTACCCCCTAGCCTAGTTGTCTCAGATAAATACCCCCTTTGTGGTATAGAAATACTCTCCAAAGTATTGTTATAATGTCCAAATACCTTGGCCCAAATACCTTGTAGTATTCCAAGGTTATACTTATACAAGCCCTAAAAATACCATTATACTTTCCTCGCCTTAAAAACGAAACCCTAAAGAAAAACCTTCATAGTCATTGAAGTGTTTAGTAGAAGTTGAGTAGAACTTCTAAGGGTTGTTTGGAGCGCTGGAGCACACTGAGTAGAGCTAAACCTTGCTCAGCGACATTAAACTTGGATAATTTTGGGCTTATCGAGGTAATTACTATCGCTCTTCCGTTGTAATTGGAAATTACATGTTGTTAGAATATATAGTTGAAGTATACTATATATAGAACTATACTTAGTATTGTGGCAATGTCTTTTGACTTAAGCCCAAGAATTAAGAATCGAATCGAATCAGAATTACATAGATCAGACATTACAAGAGACTTGGTAGCATTACCGTGTTGTAGAATTGTACTCGTCCGTTAGACGTGTTAACCCCGGTCGCTTGATAGCCTACCGATAGAGAGGAGATTTACGCCGCGGGGAGGTGCCGCGAATTTTCTCAGTAAAGTTCTCGCGATGTTAATAAGCGTCACTGTGGCCTTATAGGTCAAGTACTACGCAGGGCGCGATTTACTTGGCTTCGAGGAGTAGTCGATCGTTGGAGCGCTTTGCTATTAGTCGATACTGCCGCGAGGTATGTGAACCTCTTCCTATCTCTTCTAGCATGATATGTGAACTATGTAGTACCAGACGCATACGTGTTAAATGTATTTGATTGTTTGAAACATAAAAGTGTTATAACGCTTTATGGGAAGTTGGTTATAATGTTTTATGTAGATAAGAAAATACTTTGTGGTTTTTTTAAAAAAAGGTAAATGATTTGTTTATAATCGCTTGATGTGATAATAAAGAACTTGTAGTATTTCAAAAGATTTCAAATCGCTTTGAAAAGAAGAGTAATACTTGGTTTTCGAAAACTTAAGAGTTATACTAGCTTTACGGGAAGTTAGGTATAACGCTTAAGAATGTTTTATCGATTTCGAATCGTGATGTGTATCGACAAACCATCGCAGTTAATAAAAGGAAGTGTTTTGAATAATTAAGTATTATTAAAACCAAGAGAAACTTCCATCCGCATAAGCTAAGATGAGACAAAATGATATTTCATTTCCTAGATCATGGTCAGTAATAAGATTGTTATAAACAAGAATAAACTACTCACACGTGGCATATGTTTCTTAAATTGTTTTAAGGGATTAAAACTACGAACTATGAAACCTTTCTAAAGTAAGAGGCTTGAGTAATTGAAAGTAGGCAAACCGAACTTAGAAAAGAACGTTGTTACTTGATTTTAAAAGGAAAGTGTTCGTTTACTTAATAATGTGAATCACTCTAGTTTTATACTACGTATCGGGTGACTTTTATAAAAGGAATGTATCTCTTTAAAAGACTTAACGACATAGTACTTGTGGTTAAAACCCTGACTATGATATAAAACGGAAGTACTGAGTCACGTGTAACTTGCCTATGCTTGTTGTGGTAACTTGCCTATGCTTGTCGCTTGTGAGCTCGCCATGCTTGTCGAGATAGCATTTGTTGTGCAAGTGTTGATATCGTGACTCTTCGAGAAAGAATGGATCTTTTATGAAAGTTTAGAGGTATGGTAATTTGCTTGAGCCGCTTGCGTGATAGCCCGTTGCGTGATATATTGTTATCGTGGTTACATGGACATGTCTACACCGACGTCAGATTCCGGCACGTGTACGCCGCCGTTGATTACCCGATATATGGTTATTACTGCTCCATGGACGCGTTCACACCGACGTCAGATTCCGGCACGTGGCCACGCGCAGGTCGACCACCCAAGATATCGTTGTTGAGGTTACACGGGCATGTCTACACCGATGTCAGATTCCGGTACGTGGCCACGCCTTGTCATTATTGTTGCATCATGGACATGCCTACACCGATGTCAGATTCGGCACGCGCCGACGCGAACATGATGGATGTTGCGGGCGCGAGTCCCACGGTTATATTCGAGTGGTGACTTGGCGCGCGAGTCCCCGACTGATCGCTTTTATGTTGCGATCAGATTTTGGTTATCATACATGTCTCCCGCTTTATAGGCTATTATGATTTCATTTACGGTATTTTACGCTTCACATACTGCACTCAGATCGACTCCTTCGGGCCGCTCACGCCGCAGTAGAGGTACATCGGCCGTTGATCCCCGCCTAGATCACCGCTCAACAGATTGGAAGCTCCGCTTCTCCGAGGCTTATCTTTCGTATGTTTCCTCGAGTCGTAGGTTCTTGTACATTCGTGGTACGGGGCCCCGTCCCGCCATAGTTGTTGTATAAATCTTAGAGGTGCAGAGCATCACAAGTGTGGTTTGTAAAAAGGATAACTGTCGCTTTTATATATATATATACCAAGGCAAATCGCTTGGTTGGCCTGCTTATTTAGTATGTCTCTCATTTCATGTTTAAAGTTTTTATTTCCGCTGGTTTTCTCTGATGTTGGATCACTAGGGTGCCCGGGGTAAGGCACCAGTCACGGGCTCGGATTTCGGGGTGTGACAACATTATCCCTTTTAAAAATCAAGTACTCATTACTCACGAATGAGGTTTCACACAAAATTCATTGATTAAGTTAAGTCTCTTATCTTACAAGATCAAGTCTCTTAACTTCTAAAATAAATCATTCGTTTTATCTCTCTTAAGCCGTTATACCTAACTTCCCATAAAGCTAGTATAACTCTTAAGTTTTTAAAACCAAGTATTACTCTTCTTTTAAAAAGCTTTAATTCTCTTGAACTATTTCAAGATTATTATTATTCGGGCGTAAGTCAAAAGACATTGCCGTACAACTACGTTCAATTAACACACGTACGTCTACCGTACTACATAGTTATACACATATCATGCTAGAAGAGATAGGAAGAGGTTCACATACCTCGCGACGATTATCGACTATTAGCAAATCGCTTCCACGCTATAACCCGCTAGCTGGTCCACCTTCTCAAGTAGCACATGCTACTCACGTAACATTCAACCTATACAGTTACACAAGTCTATCAAAGTCTAGACTACTCGGAGAATAAATCTAGATACAAGATCCTACGGAAATTGGGCAACCCTTCCTACCCACAACTACACAAGTCTCATCTGAATCCCACGTAATTACAGTTCAGCTCTCTTCTTTAAATTCAGGCTTAAGTCCAAAGACATTGCCACAAGCTATGTTCAGTTATATATATAGTATACTTCAACTATATATTCCTACAACATGTAATATCCAATTACAATAGGGGGACAAGATAATTACCTCGATAAGCCCATAATTATCCAAGTAGAAATGTCGATCCTGGGCAACATTTAGCTCCAACTCCGAGCGCGCCAACCCGCTCCAAACTACCCTTAGAAGTTCTAACCAACTTCTACATACTACTCCAACTAACCATGGAGATTTTCCTTAGGGTTTCAGTTTTGTGACTGACGGGAAGTATAATAGTATTTCGGCTTTTCAGATAGGTATAACCTTAGAATACTACAAGGTATACTGCTAAGGTAATTGGGCATTATAACAATATTTGGAGAGTATTTCTACACCACAAAAAGGGGTATTATACTAAATCAACTAAGCTAGGGGTACCCACCGGCTAGCACCACAAAGAGGGGAGGGCTCTCGCCAAGGAGTGGGATGGTGTTGGACGAGAACACTACTAGAGAGGGAGGATTTTAACACTTAGAGAATTTTAGGAATGGATGAAGAAGTCTTCCAAAGGGGGGGTATTTATAGGTCAAGCAAAGGCCAACCAATGGCCAAGATCATGCCAAGTGCAAGGCAAGTGTAGGGCCAAGATCTTGCCAAGTGCACCTTATCCATCTACCACCAAAATATCCTACCAACCCCTTGACCAAACAAGGCCAATTCGGCCAACCCCTATTACCGCCCAACGTGCTCCAATGAGAGGGTGACAAGTGTCGCCTCTTGTTGATCCAAAATGTTTCGTCTCGGAAAATCCGCAAAAATTAAAAATGACATAGCCGAATTTTCCTACGAAAGTCGTGGAAAACGCTTTCGTCGAAAACGACTTAACCGTGTTGTGCACAAATAATTTTCGCCAAGCCACTTTAAAGGTTCAGATTTTCACGCACGCCCCACGCATACACCGGAAATACGGGTATAACAAGAGTACTCGGGCCAGCAGGTCGCGGATGTCGTGGCGCGTCCCAGCTTCTAATGGTCTCGAATCGCATTTATGCCTTGTCCACCGGGCAGACCGGGAGGCCTCACCGATGTCGCCACAGTACTTTATCGGGCTTGTTGACGCGTGTATGCCTTGATAGATCCGGTTCTACTGGCCCCATATCTCCCCATGTTGCTAGTAGGATGGATGGAGCACGAGTCCATAGACCTTTTCGAGGTAGCTACGCCAGCTGGTGATTCGGTGGTAGCTCGGCGGGTATATAGAGCTTGCCCGATGACTTTATGCATCGTCGCACAGAAGACTTGATAGAGTTGGACATGACCGATTTCGATGTGATCATGGGCATGGATTGGTTAGCTTCGCTACGCCGTAGATCGCAGGAGAGAGTGGTACGGCCCAGCTCGGGAACCGTTATCGAGTGGAGAGGAACACCGTGTCGCCGGCGGTAGGTTTATTTCCTACCTCGCGACGTAAAATGGTGCGAAGGGTATATCTACCATCTCATTCGGTGTTTGATAATCGAGGTCATGCGTACCAGATTTTCACCGCCCGAGTCGAGAGTTCCCGATGTGTTTCCGCATCGACCTCCGTATCCTCCGAGAGGAGATAGTTTTGTATCGATGTTGCCGCTGCACACTTCCTATTTCCATTCTCGCCATTCAGAATGGCACCTGCCGAGTTGAGAGAGTTGAGACCACCGAGAGATTTGCCGGAGAAGCGGCTTCATCAGCCTAATGTTTCTCCCCGGGAGCGCCAGATTTCGTGAAGAAGAAGGACGGGGCCGCGCATGTGTTGATTACTGCGGTGAACAAGGTGACTATTAAGAACAAATACCCCTTCCCGTGATTGATGATTTGTTCGATCACAGTGCGCGAGATGTTTCTCCAAGATTGATCTGCGATCGCTATCATCAAAGTAGTCGAGATTCTCGGACATCCCTAGGATCGCATTCCGACCGATGACGCACTATGAGTTCAGGGTTATGTCTTTCGGTTTGACCAATGCTCCGGCGGTGTTTATGGATTTGATGAACCGAGTGTTCAAGCCATTTTTGGATACGTTTGTGATAGTATTCATTGATGACATCTTGGTTTATTCTCGCTCAGAGCAGGAGCATGCGGAGCATTTGAGGATCAGGCCGAGTCCTCCAGGACCAGCAGTTATATGCCAAGTTTTCCAAATGTGAGTTTTGGTTGGCTTCGGTGGCTTTTCTTGGGCATATTGTAGGGGTTGATGGTATTCATGTGGATATTTATACAGACCACAAGAGCCTCCAGTATATCTTCAGCCAGAGGGAGCTGAACTTACGACAGAGACGGTGG
The DNA here is from genome assembly GCA_029844215.1 of Przewalskia tangutica. Classification (NCBI taxonomy): domain Eukaryota; kingdom Viridiplantae; phylum Streptophyta; class Magnoliopsida; order Solanales; family Solanaceae; genus Przewalskia; species Przewalskia tangutica. Next base: position 124,439 of record JAQGDG010000048.1, read on the forward strand.
TTAGAGTTACTCAAGGATTACGATGTTGATATCCTGTACCACCCGGGGAAGGCCAATGTTGTGGCAGATGCCCTTAGTCGTAGGTCAATGGGTAGCCTATCAGATGTGCAGCCAGAGAGGAGGGGCATGGTTCGCGATTTGCATCGATTGAGCCTCGAGTCCGATTGATTGATTACGATAGCGATGGGTTCGAGTTCGAGAGGTTGCCGAAGTCTTCCATCGTCGAGGAGGTGAAGAGGCAACATTTTGAGGATCCGCTTGACGTGGTATCGTGATACCGGCTCTTCGTGAGGAAGGGTCTCTTTTAGTAGCACCATGGGTGCTAAGGTTTGAGGGCAAGTTGTGTGTTCCAGATATTTCAGACTTGGCGGCAGGTTCGGGAAGAACACGCAAAGCGTTACTCTATCCATCCGGGGTCGACCAAGATGTACCACGACCTCAGATCTGTGTATTGGTGGGATGGCTTGAAGAGGGACGTTGCAGATTTTGTGGCTCAGTGCCCGCGTTGTCAGCAGGTGAAGATAGAGCACCAGAGGCCTGGTGGATTATTGCAGACGATAGAGATCCTGACGTGGAAGTGGGAGGTGATCAACATGGACTTTATCACAGGATTACCTCGCACTCAGAGGAAGCATGATTCTATCCGTTATCGTCAGTCGGTGTGAAATCAGCCCACTTTCTTCCCGCCGGGACGACTTTTTCGTTCGAGGATTATGCCGCACTTTACATCCGAGAGATCGCCGATCGCACGGGTCCCTATTTCTATCATATCGCATGCAGGAGCCGCCATTTCGGCCAACTGGAGGTCTTTCCGAGGGTCTAGGACGCAGTGAGCTCGAGTCGCATTCCATCCTCGCAGACGGACAGCAGAGTGCACTATCCGGACTCTTCGAGGATATGTCGCGAGCCCGTGTTATTGACTTCGTGGTAGCCGAGGATCATTTTCCTCTAGTTGAGTTTGCGTATAATAATAGCTACCACTCCAGCATTCAGATGGCGCCTTACGAGGCCTTGTATGAGAGGAAGTGCAGATCGCCGATAGGCTGGTTTGATGTAGGTGAGGTGTAGTTAGTGGGACCAGACCTGATACAGCAGGCAGTGGATAAGGTGAAGCTTATCCAGGAGTGGCTATTGACAGCTCAGAGTCGACAAAAGTCATATGCAGATCATCGTCGTCGGCATCTCGAGTTCGAGGTTGATGATTGGGTTTTCCTGAAGGTGTCACCCATGAAGGGTGTGATGAGATTCCGGAGGAAAGGGAAACTCAGTCCGAGGTACATTGGGCCGTATCAGATTGTCCGCAGGGTAGCGAGTTGTTTATGAATTGGATCTGCGTCCGATCCGAGGCAAGTGCATCCGGTGTTTCATGTTTCTATGCTGAGGAGATGTATCGGGGATCCATCTAGAGTGCACCCGAGTGACGATGTCCAGGTGACCGAGGGGTTATCGTATGAGGAGATTCCCATAGCGATAATCGATCGTCAGGTTAGGCGTCTGCGGACCAAGGACGTGGCTTCCGTCAAAATCTTGTGGCGGAACGAGCTCAGGGAGGAGATGACGTGGGAAGCTGACGAGGACATGAGGCAGAAGTATCCTCACCTATTCCCCACACCTCCAGGTAACTCACTTTCCTACTTGTAAATTTTCATTGTCATATTTGCTTAAGTGTTGTATTGTGGCCATGTGTGGCATTTGCAAACTGTTTAAGTTATAAAGAACCTTATCATTATCTGTCTTGGGAAGGAACATTCGGGACGAATGTTTCTAAGGAGGGGAGAATGTTATACCCCGTATTTCCAGAGTATGTACATGAGGGCGTACGTACAAAAGTTTAGCCTTAAAGTTAGGCATAGGACGAAAATTTGTGCACAACCCATGAAAAGAATTGTTTTCCGACGAAACGTTTTTCAAGACTTGCGAAGGGAAAATTTCGGCTGCGACATTTATATTTTTTGCGGATTTTTCCGAGAGATGAAATATTTTGGACCAACGAGAGGGCGACACTTGTCACCCTCAAGTTGGCGGAACTTGGACGACCTTGGCACGTTTTTGTGGCCTTGCATTAGTCAAGGTTAGGTAGGATATTTTGTGTAGTAGATGGATAAGGACACATGGGTGAATCTCCATCCTCCACTTGCCCTCCACTTGCCTTCATCTTGACCCTTGAATGTCCTATAAATACCCCCTTGAGTTGAAGACTTCTTCATCCACAAATCATCTTCCAAGTCTCCAAACTTTCCCTGAGAGAAGCTCCGTCCAAAGCCTTCTCCCCTATTGAGAAGAGCTTAGCCAAAACACCTCTCTCTCCCCTTCCTAGTGGTCTCGCAAAGCCCCCCTTGGTAGAAAATACTCTCCTAGTATTGTTACTATCCCCAAAATACCCTAGCCGTATATCTAGTAGTATTCCAAAGTCACCTCTATACTTAGAGCCCGAAAAATACTACTATACTTCCATTAGTCACTAAACGAAACCCTAGGAGAAACTTCATAGTTGGTTGAAGTAGTAGAAGTTGTGTAGAAACTTCTAAGGGTTTCTTGGAGCGGATTGGAGCGTTCAGACAGAGCTAAACCTTGCTCAGGATCGACTTATATCTTGGATAATTTTGGGCTTATCGAGGTAAATAATAATCCTATCCTTCTATTGTAATTGGAGAATACATACTGTAGATGTATAGGAATAAGTATAAAATACATAGAAGGATATTAAAGAAGAGAATTGAACTGTCATCACATCATATTAATTAAAGAAGATTGAAGTACAGATTGACCGTATTTACAGAGACTTGTATAGTTTAGGGTAGGGAAGTCTGCCCGATTTTCCGTAGAAAAGAGAACACTATGCTTAGATTATCCTACAGAGTAGTCTAGACGTTGATAGACGTATTTGACTATTATAGGTTGATACTCTGCGCGCGACATATTCGACTTGGCAGGTGGATTTCGCCGAGAAGGTATGTGATTCTTCCTATCCTTTTGAGCATGATATTTTAAAGTATATATATAGTACGGTAGACGTACGTGTGTTAACTGAACATGGTTTTACTTGACGTCTCTTGACTTGAGTCTAAATAATAAGAATCTTGAAGTATTTCAAAAGAATTATGAATCATTTTTTAAAGAAGAGTAATACTTGGTTTTTAAACAAAAGCTTAAGAGTTATACTAGCTTTATGGGAAGTTAGGTATAACGACTTAAGAAAGATAAAAGGAACGGTTTACTTATGTGTTTATAAAAGACTTGTATTAATTTCTGGAAAGTACAATAAGATGGTTTGTTGAGTAGACATATTGTGATGCTATGTGTGTCAGTATCTTGTAACGTTTGTGTAAAGAGGTTATTCTTATTTGTGCCTATGTTGTTTAACGATAAGCCGTTATGTTAGTATTACATCACTCACCTCTTGACATGATATACCAGGGGTTAAGCTTCCCCGACGCGGTATACCTCGAGCAATGTGACTATGATTCGAGAATACCTCACGCGTCCAGGACCTGCGCGAGCTACGAGAGTTCCAAGTTAGTGTGCGGTCCACGCGCCATGCGGTCTCTGTGGCTACGGACTACGAGTCGGGGCGATGCCGAGGAGTAGCTACCCGATGCGGGAATACCTCATGCGGGCCTAGGTGGCCTACGCGATTACGGAGTCCAGGATTAGGCATGCATAATGATACTATGGGCGATTGGCCTTGCTTCGATCATTCGCAGCCTAGAAAAGACCTGTTACAGTTTACCTATTGTTGCTCTTGTTTATGATGTGGCACTATGTGCGGTTACCTTGGTTGTTTCGTACATATTTGTAAAATTGGTTTTAAAATGATAATGATTTCATTTAAAGTACTTTACAGTTTCCCATACTTGGTACTGTTAGATCGACTCCTTCTGGCTGCGTTCATGCCGCAGGTGAGAAAGGTGCTAGATCCGCATCTTAGATCTTTTGCTTTGGTGTCGTGAGCTCCATCTTCTCCGAGGCTCGACTTTGGGTATGATCTCCTGTTGTTGTAGATTGTTTTGTACATTCAGGTATGGCGGGCCCCGTCCCGCCATAGTTGCTTTTCTTCAGAAGTGCAGAGTCCTATTATGCATTGGGATGTAATCGCGATTTTGGTTATATATATATATGCCAAAGACGACCTTTTCTCAGATAAACTGTGTCTCATTTACAATTGTTTCATGCCTTGTTTTTATATTCCGCTGATTACTCTGATGTATGACTACTTGGGTGCCCGGGTAAGGCACCGATCATGAGCCTCGAACGGTCGTGACAAAAGTGGTATCGTGAGCGTTAATCTCGGAAAGTGTCTCAGGCCGTATCTAGTAGAGTCTTGATTATCGGTGTTGTGCACCACACCAATAATCGTGAGGCTATAGGATATTTAGGATTGGTTTCATTCTTCTCACTCAGATCGTGCCTTAGAGCCGTGTTATAAGTTGGACCCTCTAACGATTTCCTTTCTTTAACGCTATGCCCACATAAGGCAACCCGCCCGAAGGGCAAGGCAGCGAGGAGCTGCTAGTAGACACCGAGTCACGAGGCTCGTGCCCGCCTATACCCGAGATGGCGAGTTCCACGACGCCGCCGGCCCCAGCAGGGTTTAGGGCCGCAGCAGTGGCTGATGAGACCACGATACTGCGCACTCACCCCACACCGGAGCGGATGAGATGGGTTACAAGGAGATGGCCCACCATCGCCGTGATCGTGGCGCATACGAGGATAGGCTAGATGCAGCAGCCTTCGCCTCCAAAGAAGGCACGTGGTTCACCCGAGATCAGACAGTTTGAGGCTACGGGATTTTCTGAGTTGTAGCCCGCCAGAGTTCTACGGGTCGAGGCCTGAGGATGATCCGCAAGAGTTCATCCGTAAGTTACAGAGGATCATGCGGGTGATCAAGGCTTCAGAGACCGAGTCCGTGATCTTCGGTTCGCATCGGCTGCGTGATACCGCAATGACCGTTTGACTCGTGGGAGTTGTCTCGGAGAGCACGCCCCTCGCCTACTGGGACGAAGTTCTCGAGGCTTTTCTCACTCACTTCTTGCCTCCACGGATGAGAGGGCACGGGCCGACAGATTTTTGTTCTTGAGACGCAGGACGCACGCCAGAAGTACAACGTTGAGTTTGATTCGTTGGCTCGATATGTCCTCGCATTGGTAGCAGATATGAGGATATGGTGCATCGCTACGCCACGGGCTAGATGATTATATGGCCAAGTTCTTGTGCGGTGTGGCTCTTCACCAGCATGGACATTACCCGCACGCAGCTCACGCACTGATGCGGCGAGCGTAGAGCCGACGGGTTGGCAGACGGCAGAAGAAGGCCGTGACGCAGGTCTTTTAGTAGCTCTCGGTGGACGGCCTCGAATAGCCAGATTTGCACCACGCCACCAGAGCACTCCTACACCGTCCTCGTGACGCCTGGTATTCGAGGCGGACTGGGGCCCCGTGACTTCCGACGCCCGTGGTAGCATTGATGCTAACCGACGGACCACCCTCCTCGTGGCCGATGCGTAGATCCCATTACGGAATTGTGGTACCGCCCGGGTTTGTTTGATTGCGCCACCGTCACTTTGCGAGAGCCTGTCCGACTGGCGGCGCGCAGATGGTGGGTCACCACAAGTTCTTTCTCACGGTCTTCTTCATCTCCTACGCTTACTCGCCCGAGGCGTGGTACTGTGGGCCGCAGGTCGCGCAGAGGTCGTGGCGCGGTCTCAGCTTCTAGCGGTCCTCGAATCGCGTTTATGCCTTGTCCACCGGGCAGACCGGGAGGCTCACCGATGTCGCCACAGTACTTTATCGGGCCTTGTTGACGTGTATGCCTTGATAGATCCGGTTCTACTCCCTATATATCTCCCATGTTGCTAGTAGGATAGGGATAGAGCCCGAGTCCATAGACCCTTTCGAGGTAGCTACGCCAGCCGGTGATTCGGTAGCTCGGGCGGTATATGAGCTTGCCCGAGGATTTTTATGCAATCGTCGGACCCTAGACGACTTGATAGAGTTGGACATGACCGATTTCATGTGATCATGGGCATGGATTGGTTAGCTTCGCTACGCCATTAGACCGCAGCGAGAGAGTGGTACGGTTCCAATTTCCTGAGCCTATTGAGTGGGAGGAACACCGTGTCGCCGTAGGGTAGGTTTATTTTCTACCTCAAGGCCGAAAGATGGTGCGAAGGGTATATCTACCATCTCATTCGGGTGTTTGATACCGAGGTCGCGGTACCAGATTTTCGATTCCAGAGTCGAGAGTTCCCATGTGTTTCACGACCTCCGTATCCTCCCGAGAGGAGATAGAGTTTTGTATCGATGTCTTTGCACACTGCCTATTTCCATTCCGCCATACGTAATGGCACCGCCGAGTTGAGAGAGTTGAAGGACCACCGAGAGATTTCTTTGGAGAAGCGGCTTCATCAGCCTAATGTTTCTCCCCGGGAGCGCCGTATTGTTCGTGAAGAAGAAGGGCGGACGCCGCGCATGTGTTGATTACAGTGCGGATGAACAAGGTGACTATTAAGAACAGATACCCTTCCCGTGATTGATGATTTGTTCGATCGATTGCAGGTGCGAGATGTTTCTCCAAGATTGATCTGCGATCGGGCTATCATCAGTGCAGTCGAGAGTCGGACATCCCTAGGATCGCATTCGACCCTGACGCACTATGAGTTGAGGTTATGTCTTTCGGTTTGACCAATGCTCCGCGGTATTTATGGATTTGATGAACCGAGTGTTCAAGCCATTTTTGGATACGTTTGTGATAGTATTCATTGATGACATCTTGGTTTATTCTCGCTTAGAGCAGGAGCATGCGGAGCATTTGAGGACTGTACTAAGAGTCCTCCAGGACCAGCTGTTATACGCCAAGTTTTCCAAATGTGAGTTTTGGTTGGCTTCGGTGGCTTTTTTTGGGCATATCAGAGGGCTGATGGTATTCGGGTGGATACGCCAAGATCGAGGCGCAGACTTGGCTCTGACCTACTACACCGGCGCAGTGCGAGCTTTGGGCCTCGCAGGTTATTATCGGCGTTTCGTGGAGAATTTTTCTTCTATCTCTGCAGCATTGACTAGGCAGACTCGTGGCGGCTAAGTTTTGGACTGATGCCAGGAGCGGGGTTTCCGATTCGAAGGAGAGACCGACGACCGCCTCGTTCTTACTCTTCCGTAAGGTCCGCGGTTATGTAGTGTATTGTGATCGCGTCAGCGCCGGGCTCGGATGTGTGTTGATGCACTGGTAAGGTTATAGCGCACGATCCCGACGGCTTAAGAAGCATGAGAGGAACTACCCCACCCATGATTTGAGTCGGCGGTGATTCACGCCTTGAAGATCCTGGAGGCACTATTTGTATGGGGTTCATGTGGATATTTATACGCACCACAAGAGCCTCCGGATATCTTCACCAGGAGTCGAACTTACGGCAGACGGTGGTTAGAGTTACTCAAGGATTACGATGTTGATATCCCGCACCACCCGGGAAGGCCAATGTTATGGCGTATGCCCTAGTCGTAGTCAACGGGTAGCCTATCATATGTGCAGCCGAGAGAGAGGCATGGTTCGCGATTTGCATCGCTTAGCTAGCCTTGAGTCCGATTGATTGATTACGATAGCAGCGGGTTCGAGTTCGAGAGGTTGCCGAGTCTTCCATCATCGGCGAGGTGAAGAGGCAACATTTGAGGATCCGGTTTTGACGCGGTATCGTGATACGACTCTTCGCGTGGAATGGTCCTTTGAGGTAGCACCATGGGGTGCTAAGGTTTGAGGGCGAGGTTGTGTGTTCCGATATTTCGTGACTTCTGGCAGCAGTTCTGGGAAGCACACATCGCGTTACTCTATCCATCCGGGTCGACCAAGATGTACCACGACCTCGATCCGTATTGGTGGGATGGCTTGAAGAGGACGTTGCATATTTTGTGGCTCGATGCCGTGTTGTCGCAGTGAAGATAGAGCACCGTGAGGATCGTGGATTATTGCGCATTTATAGAGATCCCGACCTGGAAGTGGGAGGTGATCAACATGGACTTTATCACAGGATTACCTCGCACTCAGAGGAAGAATGATTCTATCTTGGTTATCGTCGACAGGCTGACGAAATCAGCCCACTTTCTTCCCGTCAGGACGACTTTTTCGGCTGAGGATTATGCCAGACTTTACATCCGAGAGATCGCGATCGCACGGGTCCCTATTTCTATCATATCAAACAGAGGAGCCCAGTTTACGGCTAACTTCTGGAGGTCTTTCCAGAAGGGTCTAGGGACGCAGTGAGCACGAGCATCGCATTCCATCCTCGCAGCAGGCGGACAGCAGAGCGCACTATCCGCACTCTCGAGGATATCTCGAGCCGTGTTATTGACTTCGTGGGTAGCCGAGGATCATTTGCCTCTAGTTGAGTTTCGTATAATAATAGCTACCACTCCAAAGATTCGATGGCGCCTTACGAGGCCTTGTAGGGAGGAAGTGCAGATCGCCGATAGGCTGGTTTGATGTAGGCGAGTGCGATTAGTGGACCGCACTGACATACAGCGATGGATAAGGTGAAGCTTATCCAGAGCGGCTATCGATACCGTAGTCGACAAAAGTCATATGCAGATCATCGTCGCCGTGATCCGGAGTTCGAGGTTGATGATTGGGTTTTCTCAAGCGCCACCCATGAAGGTGTGATGAGATTCGGAGGAAAGGGAAACTCACCGAGGTACATTGGGTCAGACGATTGTCCGCAGGGTAGGCAAGGTTGCCTATGAGTTGGATCTGCCGTCCGATCTGGAAGCAGTGCATCCGGTGTTTCATGTTTCTATGCTGAGGAGATGTATCGGGGATCAATCTAGAGTGCACCCGATTGACGATGTCCAGGTGACCGAGGGGTTATCGTATGAGGAGATTCCCATAACGATAATCGATCGTCAGGTTAGGCATCTGCGGACCAAGGACGTGGCTTCCATCAAAATCTTGTGGCGGAACGAGCTCAGGGAGGAGATGACGTGGGAAGCTGAGGAGGACATGAGGCAGAAGTATCCTCACCTATTCCCCACACCTCCAGGTAACTCACTTTCCTACTTGTAAATTTTCATTGTCATATTTGCTTAAGTGTTGTATTGTGGCCATGTGTGACATTTGCAAACTGTTTAAGTTATAAAGAACCTTATCGTTATCTGTCTTGGGAAGGAACATTCGGGACGAATGTTTCTAAGGAGGGGAGAATGTTATACCGTATTTCCCAGTATGCGTGAGGCGACGTCAAAGTTTAGCCTTAAAGTTAGGCATAGGACGAAAATTTGTGCACAACCCACGAAAAGAATTGTTTTCCGACGAAACGTTTTCCAAGACTTGCGAAGGGAAAATTTCGGCTGCGACATTTATATTTTTTGCGGATTTTTCCGAGAGATGAAATATTTTGGACCAACGAGAGGGCGACACTTGTCACCCTCAAGTTGGTGGAACTTGGACGACCTTGGCACGTTTTTGTGGCCTTGCATTAGTCAAGGTTAGGTAGGATATTTTGTGTAGTAGATGGATAAGGACACATGGGTGAATCTCCACCCTCCACTTGCCCTCCACTTGCCTTCATCTTGACCCTTGAATGTCCTATAAATACCCTTCGAGTGAAGACTTCTTCATCCACAAATCATCTTCCAAGTCTCCAAACTTTCCCTTTGAGAGAAGCTCTCGTCCAAAGCCTTCTCCCTCTTGAGAAGAGCTTAGCGAAACACCCCTTCCCCTTCCTAGTGGTCTCAAAAGCCCCCTTGGTAGAAAATACTCTCCTAGTATTGTTACTATCCCCAAAATACCCTAGTCGTATATCTAGTAGTATTCCAAAGTCACCTCTATACTTAGAGCCCGGAAAATACTACTATACTTCCATTAGTCACTAAACGAAACCCTATGAGAAACTTCATAGTTGGTTGAAGTAGTAGAAGTTGTGTAGAAACTTCTAAGGGTTTCTTGGAGCGGATTGGAGCGTTTAGATTAGGAGCTAAACCTTGCTCAGGATCGACTTATATCTTGGATAATTTTGGGCTTATCGAGGTAAATAATAATCCTATCCTTCTATTGTAATTGGAGAATACATACTGTAGATGTATAGGAATAAGTATAAAATACATAGAAGGATATTAAAGAAAAGAATTGAACTGTAATCACATCAGAAGAATTAAAGAAGATTGAATCAGATTTACATACGATCGTATTTACTGACTTGTATAGTTTACCGGGTAGGGAAGTGCTGCCCGATTTTCCGTAGAATAGAGAACCCTCTGCTTAGATTATCCTACAGAGTAGTCAAGACGTTGATAGACGTATTTGACTATTATAGGTTGATACTCTGCGCGCGACATATTCGACTTGGCAGGTGGATTTCGCCGAGAAGGTATGTGATTCTTTCTATCCTCTTGAGCATGATATTTTAAAGTATATATATAGTACGGTAGACGTACGTGTGTTAACTGAACATGGTTTTACTTGACTTCTCTTGAATTGAGTCTAAATAATAAGAATCTTGAAGTATTTCAAAAGAATTATGAATCATTTTTGAAAGAAGAGTAATACTTGGTTTTTAAACAAAAGCTTAAGAGTTATACTAGCTTTATGGGAAGTTAGGTATAACGACTTAAGAAAGATAAAAGGAACGGTTTACTTATGTGTTTATAAAAGACTTGTATTAATTTCTGGAAAGTACAGTAAGATGGTTTGTTGAGTAGACATATTGTGATGCTATGTGTGTCAGTATCTTGTAACGTTTGTGTAAAGAGGTTATTCTTATTTGTGCTTATGTTGTTTAACGATAAGCCGTTATGTTAGTATTACATCACTCACCTCTTGACATGATATACCGGGGGTTAAGCTTCCCGTCGCGGTATACCTCGTGCGATGCAGGTGACTATGATTCGAGAATACCTCATGCGGTCCAGGGGACCTATGCGGAGCTACGAGAGTTCCAGGTTAGTGTGCGGTCCATGTGGCCATGCGGTCTCGTGGCTACGGACTACGAGTCCAGGACGATGCCGAGGAGTAGCTACCCTCGATGCGGGGAATACCTCATGCGGGCCTAGGTGGCCTATGCGGACCACGAGAGTCCAGGATTAGGCATGCATAATGATACTATGGGAGATTGTCCTTGCTTCGATCATTCGCAGCCTAGAAAAGACCTGTTACAGTTTACCTATTGTTGCTCTTGTTTATGATGTGGCACTATGTGCGGTTACCTTGGTTGTTTCGTACATATTTGTAAAATTGGTTTTAAAATGATAATGATTTCATTTAAAGTACTTTCTGATTTCACATACTTGGTACTGTTGATCGACCTCCTTCGGGCCGTTCACGCCGCAGTAAGGAAAGGTGCTAGATCCGCATCCTTAGGATCTTTTGCTTTGGTGTCAGGAGCTCCATCTTCTCCGGAGGCTCGACTTTTGGGTATGATCTCCCTGTTGTTGTAGATAGTTTTGTACATTCAGGGTATGGCGGGGCCCTGTCCCGCCATAGTTGCTTATCTTCTTAGAGGTCTGTAGTCCTATTGTACAGTTGGGATGTAACTGCCAGATTTTGGTTATATATATATATGCCGAAAGGCGACCTTTTCTCAGATAAACTGTGTCTCATTTACAATTGTTTCATGTCTTGTTTTTATATTCCGCTGATTACTCTGATGTATGACTACTTGGGTGCCCGGGTAAGGCACCAGTCATGGGCCCCGGAATGGGTCGTGACAGTATACGTGGGGTATATTCTTGTGATAAGTCCATGAGCGGTGTGAAATGGAAGTGGGTAGTTAAGCTTAGAAGACCACTAGGTTCTCATGACTTGAATAGTGAGATTGTTCCGGACCAGGAACGAGAGTTTAGTACGAAGTGGGTCGGGTTGAGGCCATATCGCGGGTCAACCCGCAGCCCGGAATGTGGTGGGGTCAGTTTGAGGTGGTCCCGCTAGATGATAGGGTCACGAGGGTGTTAGGCCCAAGTTTAGGTGACCATCGTACGAGTTCGTGGATGCGTTCAACCAGTAGTCGGGCCGATGAGGTCAGCCCATCTTGTCTTTCAGTCAAGACTGTTTACTCGGCGGAGGGTTATGCGAAATGTTATATATCAGGAAGGTTGTAAGGCTGCACGGGGTTCCTACTTTTATTTTATGACAGGCAGTGGAGCCCAGTTTACGGCTATTTCTTTTTTCTGGAGGTTTTACCAGGCGGGGTTAGGAACTCAGGTGAGTCTCGAGATGCATCTGTCACGACCCGAACCGTGGATAGTGCCTTACCTCGGGCACCCAAGTAGACATACATCAGAGTAATTAGCGGAACAAACACAACAACATGAGATAATAGAAGTATAAAACAAAAATCTGAGGAAAACTTGCCTTTCGGCATAAATATAAATAACAACTTTCAACATGAACAGTTTAATCCTTTTTACAAACCCCGCCACAACTGCATTTACTGCACTTAAGAAAGATACGACAACAATGGCGGACACCCGCCATACCCTGAATGTAAATACCTACAACGACAGGACTATACGAAGATAAGCCTCCGAGAAACGGAGCTTTCCAACCACGACTGTGACTCCTAAGAGCGAGGATCAACGATCGGTGTACCTTTACTGCGGCATTTAACGCACCCGAAGGAGGTCAAGACAACAGTACCAAGTATGTGAAATCGAAAATAAATCGTAGAATGAAATCATAGTAGTCTATATAAAGCAGAGACATGTATGATAACCGAACTACGATTCACAATAAATAAGCGAATATGTCAAGTCGTGACTCACGCCCAAAGTTATCACAATAAAACCGTACGGGGCAAGTACGAAGGCATAGCCGACTACTAAGACCCACAGTACAAAAATACCACAAACTGAATCACGAGGTCTTTCTGCATCGCACATGATCGAAGCTGGCCACTCGCCCGCAATATCAATGTGCACGTCTATCCCTGGAACTCTCGCAGCTCCGCATAGGTCCCACACGGACCCGCATGAGGTATTCCTCGAATCATGGTCCCAGACCGCCTGAGGTATACCCCGCATCGAGGGCAGCTTAACCCCCGGTATCCGCCTAGGCTCCCGCAACCCGCATAGTCTCAAAAGACCGCATAGTCTCAACAGACCGCGTAGGAATCCCGCGTCGGGCTAAACACCGGAATGATCAATCCCGAGCTACCGTGACCGCATAGTCACAAGGACCGCATAGGCCGTATAGACCCGCATCAAGGGTGGCAAGCCCTCGGTATAATAAGTCAAAGGGGTATGTGATACAATAATAGTACAATGGCTTAACGTTTAACAACGTAAGCCCAACAAGAATGACCCCCTTGCATCACGATCATACAAGATACTAACACACGTAGCATCCTAACATGTTTACTTATCACATCAACAAGAAAGTATTTACAAGGCTATCTCAAACCAACACAATCAAGTTATTCACACAAGGTACTTTATGCTAACAAGTTCGGGTATCTATCCCTAAAGTACTTCACACATTAAATCCTTTAAAAGATCCGTTGCTTTCACATAAGTCACACAATACCCGTAGTATAAAAAATAGAGTGACTGTCCTTTTAAGTAAATCAAAATACTTACCTTTGTAAAATCAAGTAACACATTATTTTCCAAGCGTTCAAGTTTGCCTAATTTCAAATGTTCACGTTTCTTATTTTAGAAAGGTTCCGTAGTTCATAGTCTTATTCATTTAAGAATATAATTCTCTTTTAAACAATCTGAGAAACATAAGTCTTATATGTGAGTAGGATATTCTTGTTTATAACAATCTTATTACCGCAGCCATGATCTAGGAAATATCATTTTGTCTCATCTTAGCTTCTATGCAGATGGAAGTTTCTACTGGTTTTAATAATACTTAATTATTCAAAACATTTCCTTTTTATTAACGCCGCGATGGTTTGTCGATACACATTACGATTTCCAAATCAAGAAACATTCTTAAGCCGTTATACCTAACTTCCCATAAAGCTAGTATAACTCTTAAGTTTTCAAAACCAAATATTACTTCTTCTTTCAAAATGATTCAAAAATCTTTTGAAATACTTCACGTTCTTTATTAACACATAACAAGCCAGTTATAGTTCTAATCAGTTACCTTTTAAAAACCACATGTATTTTCTTACCAACATAAAGTTGTTATAACCAACTTCCCATAAAGCCGTTATAACACTTTATGTTTTACACCAATCAAATACATTTAGCACATGTACGTCTACCGTACTACATAGTTCACACATATCATGCTAGAAGATATAGGAAGAGGTTCACATACCGCGACGAGTATCGACTAATAGCAAAACGCTCAAGTACTTCCAAACGCCGGCTACTCCTAAGCCAAGTATATCGCGCCACACGTAGTACTTCAACCTATAAGGCCACAAGGCGCTTATTAACATTTAGATCCCCTCGTAGTACATTCTACAGAAAATTCGGCAGCACCTCCCCCCCCCGCAACAGCGTAAATCTCCTCCTCTATCGAGGCCGGCTACCAAGCCAACCAGGGGGGGTTATACGTCTAACCCTAACGGTACAATTCTACCCACTGCACTACTACACAAGTCTCTTGTAATACACCCTATGTAATTACAGTTCAAGATTCTTCTTTAAATTCAGCTTAAGTCGCAAGACATTGCGTAAGTATTATTCAGCTTAAGTCAAAAGACATTGCGATAACTACGTTCAAGACTATATATAGTATACTTCAACTATATATTCTAACAATATGAAATTTCCAAATACAATAGAGGGACAAGATATTTACCTCGATAAGCCCATAATTATCCAAGTATAAAGTCGATCCTGGGCAATCGTTTAGCTCCAACTCCGAGCGCTCAACCCATCTAAACCACCCTTAGAAGTTCTAACCAACTTCTACACAATACTCAACGGACTATGGAGATTTTCCTAGGGTTTCGGTTTGTGACAGACGGGAAGTATAATAGTATTTCGGCTTTTCGTATAGTATAACCTTAGAATACAACAAGGTATACGGCTAAGGTAATTTGGGCATTATAACAATACTTTGAGAGTATTTCTACCAAGAGAGGGGGTATTATACGAAAGCTACTAGGCTAGTGGGTACCCCACGCCATACTACTAGGAGGGGTAGAGGCTCTCGGCCAGGGGGCCTTTCAAAGGGGAGAGGGCTCTGGACGAGAGTCAACAAGAGGGAGAGAGAGGATTTTACACTTAGGATTATTTAGGAATGGATGAATAAGTCTTCAAAGGGATGGGTATTTATAGCCAAGTGAAGGCCAACCAATGGCCAAGATTGAGCCAAGTGCTACACAAGTGTAAGGCCAAGATTCACCCAAGTGTCCTTGACCAACTAACACACAAAATATCCTACCAACTCCCTTGACCAACAAGGCCAATTAGCCCACTACACTACCGCCCACTCCCACCAATTGAGGGTGACAAGTGTCGCCTCTTGTTGATCCAAAATGTTTCGTCTCTCGAAAAATCCGCAAAATTAGAAATGTCATAGCCGAAATTCCCTACGAAAGTCGGAAAACGTTTTCGAAAAAACGACTCTAACCGTGTTGTGCACAAATAAAATCCGGCCAAGCCACTTTCTCAAGTTTCAAATTTTCTACGCACGCCCCACGCATATACTCGAAATACGGTATAACATTCTCTCCTTAGAAACATTCGTCGAATGTTCCTTCTAAGTCTCAAAACAAGCGTGCGCCAAGATAGTCTTCACTACCATACTTACGAAACAATCCTCGCCACAATGGCTACAAGAACAATCGCAAGAAAACGCTTACATCCAAGTCCACGAGGAATCACCTCTAACATCATCACAAACACCTCTCTCCGGGTCTAAAATATACTTCCTCCACACTTTTTCCAAACAAAAGAGATGGTCACATCTATGCTCGCCATACATGCTTGCTTCTTCCCGATACCACTTTTGTCACTTTGCGAGGTTCTAGTGTCACTCCGCGACCCAACACATGATGCCGACTACACGCGATCCCCGAGGTCGTCAGACACTCGAACTCTTACCACATTTCGACATCGCCGCCTCCAAAACTCGGGTTATCATTTTCAACTTGGTTATCATTAGGGAATACTCTGGATGGATCTGCTTTCCATCTCGAACATAACACGAACGATCGACGACCGCCTCCCAAGTCGGACAAGAATGCTAACATATAGGCAACCCGCCTATTCTTCACATGAACTTAAAAGGCCCAAAACAACTCGCTAAGTTTCCTCTGTTTCCAAAGCTCGTCACACCCAATCCGGTGGTACTTTCAAGAAGACCGACCGTCAACCTCGATCTCTAAGCGTCGCCGATTATCCGCACGATTTCCTCCGAAATGCCGTAACTTCTTCTAGACAAGCTTCACACTATCCACGATCTGAACAAGCTCAACCAACCGTCAACCTTGCCAACATCGAACCAATCGACCAAGATCTCACACATCCGCCCCAACAAGGCTTCATAAGGCGACATCCGAACATCAAATGGTAGCTCAAACACTCCTTCAATGAAGACAACAATTCTACGCAACTATCCTCGAAATCCAAACACCGCCCGAGGCGAATGTGATTCTCGAGACTCACTGAGTTCTTAACACATGCTTGGCAAAACTTCCAAAAACAACAAATTTCTACCTGGCTCCATCTCGCCATAAGGTGAAGGTAGGCACCCCGTGCAGCCTTACAACCTTTCTGATAAAACAACACTGCCGAGTAAACGGTCTTTGCTAGAAAACAAGACGGCTGACCTCCTCGGCCCGACTACTGGTCGAATGCATCCATGAATTCGTCAAGCTAACTAAACACGGGCCTAACACCCTCGTGACCTAACACAAGGCGGGACCACCACAACCTGACCCCACCACCAAACCTACCGCGGGTTGACCCGCAACGTGGCCTCAACCCGACCCCGGCAATGCGCACAATACTAGCTCCCCGAAGGAAAACTCTCACTAATCACGTTACGAAAACCTAGCGGTCTTCTTAGCTCAACTACCCCCTTTCATTCCACACTACTCGTGACTTATCCCACAAACATAGCTCATGCACTATGTACTCCTATAAGGATCAAACATAACACTACACCTTTACTCGAGATGGCCTTACCTCTAAGGTCTTTACGTAAAACATTCTAAGGCTCACACCTGATCTATCCCCCAAAATCTTACTCGGTTAACCCACCATGATTTCTAAACACAACTAACACACCGCTATTAGAACATAGCACTTAAGGTATACTCACCTTATCACACATACTGATCTCTAGAGGGTTAAAGATATATCTATATCTCGCTTCCTCCCTTAGTCGTTTCTAATCAAACTCGCCAGTAGGCGATAGCTAGGAAGATGACGAACTACCCACCGATCTCAAGGCTAAGTCCTCCTACAAGGACACTCTATCGACATCGGACACGGCGGTCGTAGGTACAACAAGTACTAACTAAAAGACGGCATTCCCGATGGCGTCACATCCTATGAACCTAAGCCACGAGTTCGACCAACTCCTGCATACTCCGAACATCCCGATATCCGCGGAAGACCACTCTGACCGGGCGAGGTGCATATCAAATCTCGCGAGGCGACTCGCCAAAGTTACCAAAGGACCTCGCCGCTCGCCCTCCTCTCGCCGCCTTCGTTAACCCGTCGATCTCTACGCTTTCGGCCACGCGATAAGCCCGCATACGTGCCATGCT
Source organism: Przewalskia tangutica (assembly GCA_029844215.1). NCBI lineage: Eukaryota > Viridiplantae > Streptophyta > Magnoliopsida > Solanales > Solanaceae > Przewalskia > Przewalskia tangutica. Next base: position 142,095 of record JAQGDG010000048.1, read on the forward strand.
CAAGCCCAATCAAGAATTACTCTTGCACAACCTCTTTAGATAGTCCTCAAGACTCGCGCAGACATCGGTATACTCTCGTAGCCAAATCTATAGCTAGCGGCAGGTCGCCTCCTTGAAATCTATATTCTCTGTTCCCGGTGGGCGAAGGTTCAAATATCATGGCCGCAGAGGAATCGCCGCCGCTAAACTCTCTTTGGGGCTAGTGGCGTCGCAGAACCCCGAATGAAGCACCACCCAAGGTGATTGGGCTGTGCCCACGTAACCCTCTCGAACTCTACTCGCCTCCCTCACCGCCTTGTCCTCCCGGGCCCGGCCGCCTACGCGAGGCATAACGGTAAGGGAAAGAAATACGTTAGAGGTCCAACTTACAACACCTCTAAGGCACGATCTCAGAGTGAGAAGAATAGAAACCAATCCTAAATATCCTATAGCCTCCTCGATTATTGGTGGTGCACAACACACCGATAATCAAGACTTCTATCGATACGGTGCAGACACTTTCCGAGGATTAATCGCTCGATACCACTTTTGTCACGACGACCGGCCCGTGACTGGTGCCTTACCCCGGGCACCCAAGTAGACATACATCAGAGTAATTAGCGGAACAAACACAACAACATGAGATAATAGAAGTATAAAACAAAAATCTGAGGAAAACTTGCCTTTCGGCATAAATATAAATAACAACTTTCAACATGAGCAGTTTAATCCTTTTACAAACCTCGCCCACAACGCATACTACTGCACCTAAGAAAAGATCGACAACAATGGCGGACGGGGCCCGCCATACCCTGAATGTAAATACCTACAACGACAGGGACTATACCAAGATAAGCCTCCGAGAAACGGGCTTTCCCAACCGAATCGTGACCCTAAGAGCGAGGATCAACGATCGTGTACCTTTACCGCGCATGAACGCAGCCCCGGGCGAGGTCAAGCACAACAGTACCAAGTATGTGAAATCAAAATAAATCAGAAATGAAATCATAGTAGTCTATATAAAGCAGGAGACATGTATGATAACCAAACTACAGTTCACAATAAATAAGCAGTCATGTCAAGTCAGGGACTCACGCCCTCAAAGTTATCACAATAAAACAGTACGGGGCAAGTACGAAGGCATAGCCGACTACTAAGACCCACAGCATCAAAAATACCACAAAGCGTATCCCGAGGTCTTTCTAGACCGCACCACATGATCGGCGGCCACTCGCCCGCAATATCAATGCACGTCTATCCTCGAACTCGCAGCTCGCATAGGTCCCACACGACCCGCATGAGGTATTCTCGAATCATGGTCCTGCATCGCCGAGGTATACCCCGCATCGAGGCGCCAACCCCGTATCCGCCTAGGCTCCGCAACCCGCATAGTCTCAAAAGACCGCATAGTCTCAACAGACCGCATAGGGAATCCCGCGTCGGCTAAACACCCGAATGATCAATCCCGAGCTACCGCGACCGCATAGTCACAAGGACCGCATAGCCGTATAGACCGCGTCAGGGTGGCAAGCCCTCGGTATAATAAGTCAAAGGGGTATGTGATACAATAATAGTACAAATGGCTTAACGTTTAACAACGTAAGCCCAACAAGAATGACCCCCTTGCATCACGATCATACAAGATACTAACACACGTAGCATCCTAACATGTTTACTTATCACATCAACAAGAAAGTATTTACAAGGCTATCTCAAACCAACACAATCAAGTTATTCACACAAGGTACTTTATGCTAACAAGTTCGGGTATCTATCCCTAAAGTACTTCACACATTAAATCCTTTAAAAGATCCGTTGCTTTCACATAAGTCACACAATACCCGTAGTATAAAAAAATAGAGTGACTGTCCTTTTAAGTAAATCAAAATACTTACCTTTGTAAAATCAAGTAACACATTATTTTCCAAGCGTTCAAGTTTGCCTAATTTCAAATGTTCACGTTTCTTATTTTAGAAAGGTTCCGTAGTTCATAGTCTTATTCATTTAAGAATATAATTCTTTTAAACAACTGAGAAACATAAGTCTTATATGAGTAGGATATTCTTGTTTATAACAATCTTATTCTGTGACCATGATCTAGGAAATATCATTTTGTCTCATCTTAGCTTCTATGCAGATGGAAGTTTCTACTGGTTTTAATAATACTTAATTATTCAAAACATTTCCTTTTTATTAACGCTGCAGTGGTTTGTCGATACACATTCTGATTTCCGAAATCAGTAAAACATTCTTAAGCCGTTATACCTAACTTCCCATAAAGCTAGTATAACTCTTAAGTTTTCAAAACCAAATATTACTTCTTCTTTCAAAATGATTCAATAATCTTTGAAATACTTCACGTTCTTTATTAACACATAACAAGCCGCTTATAGTTCTAATCGCTACCTTTTAAAACCACATGTATTTTCTTACCAACATAAAGTTATAACCAACTTCCCATAAAGCCGTTATAACACTTTATGTTTTACACCAATCAAATACATTTAGCACATGCGCTCACCGTACTACATAGTTCACACATATCATGCTAGAAGATATAGGAAGAGGTTCACATACCTCGCGACGAGTATCGACTAATAGCAAAACGCTCCAAGTACTTCCAAACGTCGGCTACTCCTTAAGCCAAGTAGATCGCGCCACACGTAGTACTTCAACCTATAAGGCCACAAGGCGCTTATTAACATTTAGATCCCCTCGTAGAACATTCTACAGAAAATTCGGCAGCACCTCCCCCCCCCGCAACAGCGTAAATCTCCTCCTCTATCGAGGCCGGCTACCAAGCCAACCAGGGGGGGGTTATACGTCTAACCCTAACGGGTACAATTCTACTCCACGGTACTACTACACAAGTCTACTGTAATACAGCCCTATGTAATTACAGTTCAGTATTCTTCTTTAAATTCAGGCTTAAGTCGCAAGACATTGCCGTAAGTATTATTCAGGCTTAAGTCAAAAGACATTGCCGATAACTACGTTCAGTACTATATATAGTATACTTCAACTATATATTCTAACAATATGAAATTTCCAAATACAATAGAGGGACAAGATATTTACCTCGATAAGCCCATAATTATCCAAGTATAAAGTCGATCCTGGGCAATCGTTTAGCTCCAACTCCGAGCGCTCCAACCCGCTCTAAACCACCCTTAGAAGTTCTAACCAACTTCTACACAATACTCCAACGGACTATGGAGATTTTCCTAGGGTTTCGGTTTTGTGACAGACGGGAAGTATAATAGTATTTCTGGGCTTTTCGTATAGGTATAACCTTAGAATACAACAAGGTATACGGCTAAGGTAATTTGGGCATTATAACAATACTTTTGAGAGTATTTCTACCAAGAGAGGGGGGTATTATACGAAAGCAACTAGGCTAGGGGGGGGTACCCCACGGCCACACTACTAGGAGGGGGGGAGAGGGCTCTCGGCCAAGGGGGCCTTTCAAAGGGGGAGAGGGGCTCTTGGACGAGAGTCAACAAGAGGGGAGAGGGAGGGATTTTACACTTAGGATTATTTAGGAATGGATGAATAAGTCTTCAAAGGGATGGGTATTTATAGGCTGAAGGCCAACCAATGGCCAAGATTGAGCCAAGTGCTACACAAGTGTAAGGCCAAGATTCACCCAAGTGTCCTTGACCAACTAACACACAAAATATCCTACCAACTCCCCTGACCAACAAGGCCAATTGGCCCACTACACTACGCCCACTCCCACCAATTAGAGGTGACAAGTGTGCCGCCTCTTGTTGGTCCAAAATGTTTCGTCTCTCGGAAAAATCCGCAAAAATTAGAAATGTCATAGCCGGAAATTCCCCTACGAAAGCTGTGAAAACGTTTCGTCGAAAAACGACTCTAACCGGGTGTTGTGCACAAATAAAATTCGGCCAAGCCACTTTCTCAAGTTTCAAATTTTCTACGTACGTCCTTACGTACATACTCTGGAAATACGGGGTATAACACATCCACCCTCGGGCCGACGGACAAACAACGCGTATTATCCAGACATTTGAGGATAGGTTATGGGCCGGTATTTTGATTTCAGGGGTAGCTGTGAGGATTATTTGCCTCTTGTTGAGTGAGTATTATAATAGCTACCATTTCAGTATTCGGATGACGCCTTATGAAGCCTTGTATGGGCGGAAGTGTAGGTTGTCGGTCGATTGGTTCGATGTTGGCAAGGTTCAGATAGTTGGTCCATACTTGATTCAGCAGGATGTGGATAAGGTGAAGCTTATCCAGAAGAGGTTATTAGCGACTGCAGTCAGCGAAGTCGTGCGGATAATCGGCGTCGACACTTGGAGTTCAGGTTGACGGTGGGTCTTCTTGAAGGTACCACCCCGGAAGGGTGTGACGAGATTTGGAAAGCAGGGGAAACTTAGCCCGAGGTACTTTGGGCCTTTTCAGATCGTTTGTAGAATAGGCCAGGTTGCCTATAAGTTAGCACTGCCGTCCGACTTAGGAGGCAGTACGTCCGGTCTTCCATGTTGCTATGTTTCGGAAGAGTATCGGAGATCCATCCAGAGTGTTCCCAGTTAATAATGACCGGATGATAGGGGGTTATCGTATGAGGATAGTCCTATAGCGATGCTTGAACACCAGGCCAGGCCATTACGAGATAGGGACGGGGCTTCCGTCAAAGAGTTGTGACAGAGTTGCATTAGGGAGGAGATGTCTACGGAGGCAGAGGATGACATAATACAGAGGTATCCTCATCCTTTTACCTATACCTCCAGGAAAACCCACCCTCCCTACTTGTCGATTGGATTGACGTGCAGACATGGGTGTTATATTATGGCCAAACATGGCATAATTGATGTAGTAAGTATAGTAGTGAAGACTATAACAATGCATGTGTGTTTAGAGACTTAGAAGGAACATTCGGGACGAATGTTTCTAAGGGGGGAAGAATGTTACACCCCGTAGTTCCAAGATATGTATGTGAGGGCGTACGTACGAAAATACGACATTAATATTGGAAAGAAAGAAAGATGTGATTTTTTTCGACGAAAAAGTTTCCGGTTTTTGTGAAGGAAAAAGGTTCGTTAATGGGAATTGGATTCCCAGATTTGGTATTCGGACTTCTGGGATTATTTTTGAATTATGGAATTTTATTTCTGGAATTGGTCACGTGGGGCCCACGGGGAAAATTTACGGTTTTGTGGGGCCCACTTTATTTTCTGATTTTTGGCATTACGGATATTTTCGGGAGATGAAATATTTTGGACGAGTAGGGGGGCGACACGTGTCACCTCCATGTGGCCATGTTGGCCGAATATTTGATGGACAAGTGTCTTTGGACGTTTTGTGGTGGACAAGTGGCAAGCCACTTGTCCCATTTTTGTGGTGGACATATGGTTGGTAGAACCCACACATACATGTCCCCAATCCTCACCATACACTTGCTTTAATCCTAGCCCTTGATTTCTCTATAAATACCCCCTTGATTGCAAGACTTATTTCATCCACACTTAGAGATTTCAAGTCACAAAATACTCCCTCCCTTGTGGTAGTCTCGGCCGAACCCCCCCCCCCCCCCCTTTTGTGGAAAAATTTCTTCAAGTATTGTTATTATTCCAAATACCTTAGCCTAAATCCCTTGTAGTATTCCAAAGTTATCTCTATACTAAGAGCCCGGAAATACCACTTTATTCATTTAGTCGCAAAACGAAACCCTAGGAAAATCTTCATAGTTGGATGAAGTGTTAAGAGAAGTTGTTTAGAAACTTCTAAGGGTTGCTTGGAGCGGGTTGGAGCGTAAGGAATTGGAGCTAAACATTGCTCAGGAACGACTTATAAATCTTGGATAATTTTGGGCTTATCGAGGTAATGATCTATGTCCTCTATTGTAATTGGAAATTACATATTGTAGTAATGTATAGTTGAGTATACTATATGTAGAAAGAATATTAAAAAGAATTGAACTGTATTTACATTGGACTGTATTTACAGTAGACTTATGTAGTATTATTGTGGGGCAGAATTGTACACGTCCGGGTAGGCGTGTAATCCTCGAGTTGTTGGCTTGGTAGCGGGCCTGCATAGAGGTATTTATGTGGTTACTGGGAGGAGGTGCTGCCCAATTTTTCGTAGAATATGGAACTGTATACTTAGAATATTCTACGAAGAAGTCTAGAAGTTGATAGATGTATTGTGATTGTTATAGGTGGATATTCTGCGCGCGGCATACTCGACTTGGCTTGTGGATTAAGCCGAAGAGGTATGTGATTCTTCCTTTTCTCTTGAGCATGATATTTGTGAAATATATATAGTGCGGTAGACGCACGCGTGTTAAAGGAATTTGATTTTCCTTTTGTGTCCTTGACTTGATTCTAAAGTTAAGTGACTTGTTATGAAATATTAAGGACTTGAATTATGTTAAAAAGTTGTAAAACCTCATTCATGAGTAATGGGTGCGTGGTCTTTTAAAGAATAATGTTATCTTGATTTCGGAAATGAGAATAGTTGTCCTTGGTTGGTTTAAAACATAAAGTGTTATAATAGCTTTATGGGAAGTTAGTTATAACGACTTTATGAAAACAAAAGAATGGTTTTATTATTGGATTTACAATGATAACTTGACATTTTAAAAGTTGGAGGTTGGTTTCCTTAAAAGATATGAGATATGATTTAAAGATTTTGAGACGGATTTTTGAAAGTAAAGAGACTTGACTTATAAATAACTTGATTTAAAAGTATAGGTTACTTGTTTTGAAAAGAGTAAGACACTTGGTAGAAAAAGTATATTGCTACTTGACTTTAAAAAGGAAAAGTGTCTTTGTTTTAAAGGAAGGCATGGTATTGTCTTGTTTTGGTTTAAAAAGAGGGCATGATGTTGTTTTGATTTACTTAAAATGATAGTTACTCTATGAATGATACTACGGGTATTAGTATCGCGTGATTTTGTACTTAAAAGGGGTTCTTTTTAAGAGAGTTGAAGTATGTAGTACTTTGGGGTTAAAACCCGGATTTGTTGACATGAAATAAAAGTACCTCATGTGAGTAACTTGCCTATGTTTTGCTTGTGATAGCCTTGTAATACTTTCTTGTTGGTTTGATAAGTAAACATGCTAGGATACTACGGGCGTTAGTATCTTGGGACTTTTTATGTGAAGGGGGTTTTCTTGTTGTGCTTATGTTGTTTACGATAAGCCGGTTGCGCTTGTATTACATCACATACCCCCCTGACTTGTTATGTTGCCGCGGGTTAGCTACCCCCGATGCGAGGAATACCTCATGCGGGTCCATGTGACCTATGCGGAACTGCGGGAGTTCCAGGAATCACTCCGGGTGTGTTACGCCGATGCGAGGAATACCTCATGCGGTCCATGTGTGGCCATGCGGATTGCGGGAGTCCAGGAAGATGCCGCGGGTTAGCTACCCCCGATGCGAGGAGTACCTCATGCGGGCCTAGGTGGCCTATGCGGAACTGCGGTGAGTTCCAGGGTTAGACGCGCACAATGATACTGAGGGCGAATGGCCCAGCTTCGATCATTTGGCGGTCTAGAAAGACCTCGCGATACAGTTTTATAGCATTGTTGGTACGGTAGGTCCTAGTAGTTGGCTATGCCTTCGTACTTACCCCGTACGGTTCTTATGACACAGGTGGGACCTGGTGTTCATGTGTATTCCTTGATGTTATTATATCATGGACTGCCGGCAGTGAGGAAGGAATTCCACGGGCATGATTGATATTGTGGGCATGAGACCCATGGTTATATTTGGGTGATGACTTTGAGGGCGTGAGTCCCTGACTTGACATGACTGCTTATATATTGTGTACTGTAGTTTGGTTATCATACATGTCTCCTATTTTCTTTATACAGACAATTATGATTTCATTTCAGTACTTTCAGTTTAACATACTTGGTACCTGTTGTACTGACCTCCTTCGGGGGGTTGTGTTCATGCCGCAGGTAGAGGTACACCGGTCGTTGATCCTCGCTCATAGGATCACAGTTCAGCATTTTGGGAAGCTCCGTTTCTCCGGAGGCTTATCTTTTGGTATAGTCCCCTGTCGTTGTAGGTACTTACATTCAGGGGTATGGCGGGGCCCTGTCCCGTCGTAGTTGTGGTTACATTCTTAGAGGTCTGTAGTACTGTTGTGGGCAGGGTTTGTAAAAGGATGTAACTGTTCAGGTTTAATCATTTATATATACAGAAAGGTAACCGTTTTGGTTAGCCTGTTTTCTTATTTCACTGTTTATCTTTTATGAGTTTTTATTTCCGCTGATTTTCTCTGATGTTGCATCACTAGGGTGCCCGGGGTAAGACACCAGTCGCGGGCCCGAGGTCGGGTCGTGACAATAGTAACTCCAAGGATCGGAAAACAGAACCAATAGTTGAAATTTTGTACGTATACTAAGTAAGTTTGGAAGTACGAGAAGGTATGATAAGTAAGAAAAGGAAGGAACAAGGGTTAAGAGAACTACAGTGATTATAGTTATAAGTAATAAAAATGCGTAGAAAAATTCCTTTTAGGCCATGAGTGGAGGTTAATTGTGATGATACACGCGCCTTAGGTTCAGTAACACTGTCCATAGGTGCTCATGTTTGAGATGCTACTAGTATTAGAGTTTACACCGGTTGGTAAACTAAGCTAGGCAGATTATAAGTTTATGTCCCCAACTAGTTTGGTGACTAAGTGAGACAGGGAAGGGGGAGTAACACGGTGGAACACGTCAGTTAGCTGAGTGGGAGTCCGACTGAAGGATTCAGATAGTGTTAGTCCCATGACTTAGATTACGACAGGGCCATCCCTTTATGCGGGAAAATGAAAGTAACCTCTAAAGATCTTGTTTTTGATAAGACAGTAACCTTCGCGTTTTGTGAGAAGGGGCCGCGGACGGAAGGTCCATTGATATGTTTACGTATGTTATATGGTGGCCATGTGTGGCATCGTTGGTCTTGTGGATTATTAATTGATAGGCATAGTATAGAGACTATGTCGGAGTTTGTATAGCTTGAAAACCGACTAAGAACATTCGGGGACGAATGTTTCTAAGGGGGGAAGAATGTTACACCCCGTAAGTCCAGGACATGTATAAGAGAATGTACGTAAGGAATCAAGACTTGGAAATTGGTACGAAAGGAAGAATTGTTTTTCCGACGAAAAATCTTCCGAACGACGGAAAGGAAAAATGTTCGTTGATGAGAATTGGATTCTCAAAATGTATTATTTGAGGATTATGGAACTTATTATCATTATGGAAATTTATTTTTATGGATTTGGTCACGTGGGGCCCACCCGAGGAATTTTACGTTTTGTGGGGCCCACGAGGGTTACGGAATTTTATGGACGAATGAGAGGGCGACACGTGGCACCTCCCCCACATGGTCTTGGACGAAATATTGCAAGGTTAGAATGGTCATTGACCATTGTGGATGAATAAGTCTTCAAGCTTGAGATTGTTGACTTATCAACTTGTCCACTGTGTTATATATACACTACACTAGTGCAATACTTGCTCTTCAACACTTAGAAAAAAATCACAACATCATTGTGCTTGAAGTATTGATCTCGGGTTCACCATTTGTGCCACACAAAAATTTTGTAGTTTTGATCCATTATTCACAAGACTTAAACCTAAGGTCCCTAAGGGTATTGTAAGGATATCTCAATTGAAAGATTTCGGAAAAATGACGTTTTCACGTTAGTCGCAAGGCGAAAACCTAAGTCGTTTTCACAAGTTTGGATTGGAAATGGAAGAGAAGTTGGTTGTGAACTTCTAAAGGCTTCAAATAGTGGATTTGAGCGTAAAGGAAAGGAGCTAAGAATTGCTAAGGAGCGACTTTGAATCTTGGAAATTTTAAGGGCTTGTAAAGGTATAAATCTTGTCGTTTTAGCAATTAAAGATTACTTATCATTGTAGTTATGGATATTAGCAAGCATGAGGTATTTAGTATGAAGTTTGATAAGTGTATTGGCTATTGCAACCCTAATCCGAAAAGTAGTATGTTTAGCCCTTAAGATTACAATTCAAGTTGATTATTAGTTTAAGTCGTCACATGTTATATAAAGAAGGAATATTAGTTGTTAAGTTGTTTATGACTATATAACATGTTACACCTAAGAACTTGGATTGAAAAAGAATTTGGAAAGGACTTGTGTTGTTGTATATGTTGGCCGAGAATGGCTTTTGAGTATTAAACTACTTCGTATGAATTGTGGGGCAGAATTTTACACGTATTGTAAGGAGTGTAATCCCCTTTGATTGGTTGGTATGTTGAGCCTTAAATGTGGCATGTTTGGTTATTGAATTCGGCCTTGAAAAAGGTGGCAAAGTATGTAGAAACAAAGGAGGTGCTGCCCGATTTTCCATAGAATAAGAGACCGTATACTTAGTATTATTCTACCTTAGAACTAAAAATTGATAGTCATGTTGTGACCAATATATGTTGACAATTCTACGTGCGGCGTATTCGACTTAGCTTGCGGATTAAGCCGAAAAGGTATGTGAACCATCTCCTCTTCATCTAGCATGATTCCTTAAGATAAAGAAAGTAAGTCCTACTCCTTAAATGATCAATTCCTTGGTTGTACTTGGATTGCCTAATGTAGAATTTGTTCTATATACTTCCTTGATTGTACTTTGGATGATTAAATTGTAAGTTGTTATAATCCATTTCCTTAATGATGTTTGGATTCTCAAAAGTGAAAGTATTTTACTTAAAGTACATAGAGTCTTGAAAAGGAAGTGGTTTCCAAATCTTTTGGCTAGTGCCTTAGTTCCAAAACCTAAAGGTCGTTATAATGACTTTAGGGGAGTCAAAGGAGTGATTTACTTAATTGTTTTAAAAGAGGAGAAATAACATGATTTAAGAGAAGTAACTTGTTTTAAAGGTGTGAGTTACTTGAGGTTTAAAAGTAGAAGAAACTTGCTTTCTAGAGATTAAGAGACTTGAAGTATTTTGAAAGTTAAGAAACTTGATTTGTAAGTATGTGATACTTGGTTTTAAAAGTGTAAGTCTCTTGTATATAAAAAGGAATGAATTGGTCTAAAACCATAAAGGGTTATAATGGCTTTATGGGAAGTTGGTTATAACGGCTTTATGGAAGGTTAAGAAAGTTGTCTATTTTGATTAATGGGCATAAGTTTCCTAGATTGTGGAAATTTGAAGTTACTTGGTTTCAAGCTTTGAAATGAGTTTTCTAAAAGTGTAGTAACCTACCTTGAAAAATAGACACGCCTTGATACTACGGGTGTTAGTATGTTGGAGTTTTACATAAAAAGGAGTATTTTGAAAAGAATGTACGTACGTAGTACTTTGGCTTGTTTAAATGAGAATTTTTCCATTTGCGCCTTGATAAGTAATGTTACACCCCATAAGTCCAGGACATGTATAAGAAAATGTACGTAAGGAATCAAGACTTGAAAATTGGTACGAAAGGAAGAATTGTTTTTCCGGAGGAAAATCTTCCGAACGTCGGAAAGGAAAAACGTTCGTTGTTGAGTATTGGATTCTCAAAATGCATTATTTGAAGAGTATGGAACTCTTAACCTTATGGATATTTATTTTTACGAATTTGGTCACGTGGGGCCAACCCGAGGAATTTTACGTTTTGTGGGGCCCACGAGGGTTACGGAATTTTATGGACGAATGAGAGGGCGACACGTGGAACCCCCACATTTATGGTCTTGGACGAAAATATTAGGGGTAAAATGGTCATTGACCATGGTAGAAGATAAGTCTTCAAAACTTGATATATTTGACCAAAGTCAACTTGCCACTTGTGCTTGATCCGTGTGATTTTCATCTTAGCCACCCATTTGTTTAAGTCTAAGCCATCCAATGTGTTATAAATACATACTAGTAGCAAGACAAGGTCTTGAAGACTTAGAAAAAAATCACACACTTTGTTCTCCAACAAATAGCTCTCGGGTTTGTGTCATTTTGCCACACAAAAATTTGTAGTTTTGATCCTTTGTTCAAAAGACTTAAACCCAATGTCCCTAAGGGTATTATAAGGATATCTCAATAGAAAGATTTCAGAAAAACGGCGTTTTCGTATTAGTCGCAAGGCGGAAACTTAAGGAGTTCTTCAACTTTGAAGTTGGAACTTGAAGATGGGTTCTTCATAGTCTTCTAAGGAGTGCTTGGAGCGGATTGGAACTTAAGGAAAGGAGCTAAGAATTGCTAAGGCGCGACTTTGAATCTTGGAATTTTTAAGGGCTTATAAAGGTATAAATTTGTCGTTTTAGTAATTAAGTTTATTTATTGTTGTAGCTATGGATAATAGCAAGCATGAGTTATTTATTATGAAGTTGGATAAGTGTTTTGGCTATTGGAACCCTAATCCGAAAAACTAGCATGTTAGCCTTAAGATTACAATTCAAGTCGATTATTAGTTTAAGTCGTCGCATGTTGTAGAAAGAAGGAAATTGTAGTTGTTGAAGTTGTTATGACTATATAACATGTTAGACCTTAGAAATTGGAATTTGAAAAGGATTGGAAAAGACTTTGAATTGTTGGTAATGTTGTTGGCCGAGAATGGCTTGAGTATGAAAGTACTTTGTATTAATTATGGGGCGGAATTTTGCACGTATTGTAAGGCGTGTAATCCCCTTTGTTTGGTTGTTGTTTTGAGCCTTAAATGTGGCGTGTTGGTTATTGTATTTGGCCTTGAAAAAGGTGGCAAAGTGAGTAGAAACAAAGGAAGTGTTGCCCGATTTTCCGTAGAATTAGAGACCGTATACTTAGTATTATTCTACGTTAGAGACTAGAAGTTGATAGTATTGTTGTGACCATTATAGGTTGACACTTCTACGTACGGCGTATTCGGCTTAGCTTGTGGATTTAGCCGAAAAGGTATGTGAACTATCTCCTCTTCTAGCATGATTCCTTAAGATAAAGAAAGTATGTCCTACTCCTTAAATGATCCATTCCTTCGTTATATTTGGATTGCCTAAAATAGAATTCGTTCTATGTACTCCTTTGATTGTACTTTGATGTTTAAATTGTAAGTTGTATAATCCATTTCCTTAGTGAAGTTTGGATTCTTAAAAGTGAAAGTATTTTGCTTAAAGTACATGGAGTCTTGAAAAGGAAGTGGTTTCCAAAACCTAATGGTCGTTTTAATGACTTTAGGGAAGTCAAAGGAGTGATTTACTTAATTGTTTTAAAAGAGGAGAAATGACATGATTTAAGAGAAGTAACTTGTTTTAAAGGTGTAAGTTACTTGAGGTTTAAAAGTAGAAGAAACTTGTTTCTAAATATTAAGAGACTTGAAGTATTTTGAAAGTTAAGAACATGATTTGTAAGTATGTGATACTTGGTTTTAAAAGTATAAGTCTCTTGGTTATAAAAGGAATGAAATTGTCTAAAAACCATAAAGGGTTATAACGGCTTTATGGGAAGTTGGTTATAACGGCTTTATGGAAGGTTTAGAAAGTTGTCTATTTTGATTAATGGGCATAAGTTGCCTTGATTGTGAAGATTTGAAGTTACTTGATTTCAAGCTTTGAAATGAGTTTTCTAAAGTGTAGTAACTTACTTTGAAAAATAGACACACCTTGATACTACGGGTGTTAGTATCTTGGGGTATTACATAAAAATGGGTCCTTTAAAAAGAATGTACGTACGTAGTACTTTGGCTTGATTAATTGAGAATTAGTCTAAGTGTGCCTTGATAAGTACTTTGACTTGATTAATTGAGAATTATTCTAAGTGTGCCTTGATAAGTACTTTGGCTTGATTAATTGAGAATTATTCTAAGTGTGCCTTGATAAGTACTTTGACTTGATTAATTGAGAATTAGTCTAAGTGTGCCTTGATAAGTACTTTGGCTTGATTAATTGAGAATTATTCTATGTGTGCCTTGATAAGTACTTTGGCTTGATTAATTGAGAATTATTCTATGTGTGCCTTGATAAGTACTTTGGCTTGATTAATTGAGAATTATTCTATGTGTGCCTTGATAAGTACTTTGGCTTGTTTAATTGAGAATTATTCTATGTGTGCCTTGATAAGTACTTTGGCTTGTTTAATTGAGAATTGCCAATGTGTGCTGGTGATAGGATTTGAGTACAAGTATTATGTTTTATTACGCTTCGCGACTCCGGTTGGAGAATTGGTTGTCTTGTTGTAAGATTACTTGGACGTACCGACAGTGATGTGGGATTCCACGGGTATGCTTCCATTATTTGTGTTACCCTACGGTCATGCTTATACGATGTGGGATTCCGGGGCATGCGACCACGAGGGATACTCCATGGACATGCTTATACGATGTGGGATTCCGGGGCATGTGACCAGGAGTCGGGTTAGATGCCCGGATTTGTTTGTGTTACCCTACGGTCATGCTTATACGATGTGCGATGTCGGGGCATGCGACCGCGAGGGATACCCTATGGTCATGCTTATATGATGTGGGATGCCGGGGCATGCGACCACGAGGGATACTCCTTGGACATGCTTATACGATGTGGGATTCCGGGGCATGTGACCGTGAGTCGTTAGATTCGGATTTGTTTGTATTACCCCACGGTCATGCTTATACAATGTGGGATTCCGGCATGCGACCACGAGGATACTCCTCGACATGATTGATATTATGGGCGTGAGACCCATAGTTATATTTGAGTAGTGACTTTGAGGGCATGCGTCCCTGACTTGATATGACTTCTTATGTATTGTGTACTGTAGGTTGGCTATCATACATGTCTCCTATTTTGTTTAGACTATTATGATGTTATTACGATTTCATCGCTTCACATACTTGGTACATTTTTCGTCCGACCTCGCCGAGCTGCGTTCATGCCGCAGTTTAGGTGCATTGTTTGGTGATCGGCGTGTAGGACCGCTCGAGTTTTGGATAACTCCTTCGCTCGGGAGTTTATCTTTTTGGTATAAGTTCTTCAAGATGTGCTTTTGTACGAGCATGGGTACGGGGCCTTGTCCCGTCATAGTTCAAGATAACTCTTGAGGTCCGTATTCATATGTGGATTGAACTCGTATGCAGTAAGGTATTTTTATTATGTATATTATATGGCGGCCTTTGCCGGCTTTGCCCTAGACGTATGTTGGTTTTAAAAAAATGAGGTGTTATTTAATTTCCGCAGCTACTTGTGTTGTTAGGTAGAAGGTGCCTGTAGGGCACCACCACGCCCGGTTCGGTCGTGACAGAGTGGTATCGAGCAATCGACCGGAATGTCTACATCAGTGTCTAGTAGAGTCTTGATTATCGGTGTTGCGCGCTGCACCCATAAACAAGAGGCTACAGGACATTTAGGAGTTGATTTCTATTCTTCTCACTCTGAGATCGTGCCATAGAGCTGTGTTAGTAAGATAATTCCTCTCGACGTAATTTTGTGTTACGATTATGCCTCCGCGAGGGCAACAACCGCCGAGGGCAAAGGAGTAGCATGATCTACTAGTCAGACTCAGAGAGTTGATAGGGCTTATGCCTGTGGTATACCGGATGTTGTTATTCGCTGGCGAGTTCTTCTGCGCAGTTTTGAGACCCCAGACGAGCCTCCAGGTTTCCGGTGGGAAGACTTTAGGGTCATGAAGGAAGCCATTATGTTATTGACCAAGATAGCGGTGCTACAATTTCATCAGCAGGAGGTTATTCGGCCAGTACAGACAGGTGTACAGAGGGTAGAGGGCCAACGTGGAGATCAGCGTAAGAGGGCTAGACCGGTTGGTTATCCCGGTGAGTTCTTGGACGAGCAGCCTCAGCAGCGAGTGAGATATTCGTCGCAGCCTACCCAGTACATACCCCCGCAGCTCACAGGTGGGAGATATGACCCCACAAGGTATTTAGGAGCCGGTCCAAGCTCCAGGGGTCGAGGTTCTCAGAGGAGCAGAGGACTTTCTCGGTCGAGGCCACCTATTCCTCAGTGTATCAGATGTGGTAAGCGTCATTCGGGGAAATGTCGTTATGACACAGATGGTTGTTATTATTGTGGTCGTCCGGGCCACAAGAAGTGGGATTGTCTAGTTAGAAAGAGCGTCGGTAAGGTGGCTCAGCCTATGAGGCAGATGGTTGATTCTCTTTCCTCCGCAGCTGTGCGTTCCCCAGGGCAGGGTGTTCATATGTCAGCCAGCCGTGGTAGAGGTCAGGGTGGATTTTATAGTTCTGGCGTTCCTTCGAACCACTGAGATGACATGACTACTGGGAAGGATCAGGAGGCGACATCGCACGGGGTTACAGGTATATTTCGATTCTTTTGAATCATACGTGTGTTGATAGATTCAGATTTTACCCTAGCGCATATGTTTTCCCTTTATTGCTAGAGTTGTAAAGTGATAGTACCCCAGAGGTAGGGATACTTCGATTAGTAGAGTGAGAAGTTAAGAATATTGACAAGAATGGTAAGTGAACTGAGACTATAGTTGTGTAGAGTTCACACGTAGTATTTGCCCCATGACAGTGTAAGACCAATAGGGAAGAATGTACGATAGAAATACTTCGACCTATGTGATGAACCTCTAGTGATTAGGGGGATAGGGTGAGAAGTACCTTGAGATAAGAGAAAGATTTATTTCAGACTAAGAATGAGAAGTTAAGTGTGACGATGAGTCGGGTTATGGACTCATTTCGGGTCAACCGGTAGTATGGAATATGGTGATGTCAGTTGGTAGTGGTCCCGCTATGTGATAGGGTCACGAGGATGCCAGACCCAAGTTTAGTTAATCGTTGTACGAGTTTGTGGACGCGTTCCATCGGAATCAGGTCGTAAGGACCGAGAAGAGCCTTAACAGGAAAGTAAGTAACAATATGGCCAAGTTTGGATAGTAACTCCAAGGATTGGAGAATAGAAACAATATTTGAGATTCTGTACGTGTACTAGATAAGTTTGAAAGTACGAGAAAGTATGACATGTAAGGAAAGAAAGGAACCTTTAAGGATCCCGTGTTTGAGAAGACTGTAACCTTCGAGTTTTGTGAGAAGGGACCACGGACGGAAGGTCCATTGTTATGTTTACGTATGTTATGGTGGCCATGTGTGGCATCGTTGGTCTTGTGCAGTTTTGATTGATAGGCATAGTATAGAGATTGTGCCGGAGTGGGTATAGCTTGAAAACCGACTAAGAACATTCGAGGACGAATGTTTCTAAGGGGGGAATAATGTTACACCCCATAAGTCCAGGACATGTATAATAGAATGTACGTAAGGAATCAAGACTTGAAAATTGGTACGAAAGGAAGAATTGTTTTTCCGGCGGAAAATCATCCGAACGTCGGAAAGGAAAAACGTTCGTTGTTGAGTATTGGATTCTCAAAATGCATTATTTGAAGAGTATGGAACTCTTAACCTTATGGAAATTTATTTTTACGGATTTGATCACGTGGGGCCCACCCGAGGAATTTTACGTTTTGTGGGGCCCACGAGGGTTACGGAATTTTATGGACGAATGAGAGGGACACACGTGGCACCCCCACATTTATGGTCTTGGACGAAAATATTAGGGGTAAAATGGTCATTGACCATGGTAGAAGATAAGTCTTCAAAGCTTGATATATTTGACCAAAGTCAACTTGCCACTTGTGCTTGATCCGTGTGATTTTCATCTTAGCCACCCATTTGTTTAAGTCTAAGCAATCCAATGTGTTATAAATACATACTAGTAGCAAGACAAGGTCTTGAAGACTTAGAAAAAAATCACACACTTTGTTCTCCAACAAATAGCTCTCGGGTTTGTGTCATTTTGCCACACAAAAATTTGTAGTTTTGATCCTTTGTTCACAAGACGTAAACCCAATGTCCCTAAGGGTATTATAAGGATATCTCAATAGAAAGATTTCGGAAAAACGGCATTTTCGTATTAGTCGCAAGGCGGAAACTTAAGGAGTTCTTCAACTTTGAAGTTGGAACTTGAAGATGGGTTCTTCATAGGCTTCTAAGGAGTGCTTGGAGCGGATTGGAACTTAAGGAAAGGAGCTAAGAATTTCTAAGGCGCGACTTTGAATATTGGAATTTTTAAGGGCTTATAAAGGTATAAATTTGTCGTTTTAGTAATTAAGTTTACTTATTGTTGTAGCTATGGATAATAGCAAGCATGAGTTATTTATTATGAAGTTGGATAAGTGTTTTGGCTATTGGAACCCTAATCCGAAAAACTAGCATGTTAGCCTTAAGATTACAATTCAAGTCGATTATTAGTTTAAGTTGTCGCATGTTGTAGAAAGAAGGAAATTGTAGTTGTTGAAGTTGTTATGACTATATAACATGTTAGACCTTAGAACTTGGAATTTGAAAAGGATTGGAAAAGACTTTGAATTGTTGGTAATGTTATTGGCCGAGAATGGCTTGAGTATGGAACTACTTTGTATTAATTATGGGGCGGAATTTTGCACGTATTGTAAGGCGTGTAATCCCCTTTGTTTGGTTGTTGTTTTGAGCCTTAAATGTGGCGTGTTGATTATTGTATTTGGCCTTGAAAAAGGTGGCAAAGTGAGTAGAAACAAAGGAAGTGATGCCCGATTTTCCGTAGAATTAGAGACCGTATACTTAGTATTATTCTACGTTAGAGACTAGAAGTTGATAGTTTTGTTGTGACCATTATAGGTTGACACTTCTACGTACGGCGTATTCGTCTTAGCTTGTGGATTTAGCCGAAAAGGTATGTGAACTATCTCCTCTTCTAGCATGATTCCTTAAGATAAAGAAAGTATGTCCTACTCCTTAAATGATCCATTCCTTGGTTGTATTTGGATTGCCTAAAATAGAATTCGTTCTATGTACTCCTTTGATTGTACTTTGATGTTTAAATTGTAAGTTGTATAATCCATTTCCTTAGTGAAGTTTGGATTCTTAAAAGTGAAAGTATTTTTCTTAAAGTACATGGAGTCTTGAAAAGGAAGTGGTTTCCAAAACCTAATGGTCATTTTAATGACTTTAGGGAAGTCAAAGGAGTGATTTACTTAATTGTTTTAAAAGAGGAGAAATGACATGATTTAAGAGAAGTAACTTGTTTTAAAGGTGTAAGTTACTTGAGGTTTAAAAGTAGAAGAAACTTGTTTCTAAATATTAAGAGACTTGAAGTATTTTGAAAGTTAAGAACTTGATTTGTAAGTATGTGATACTTGGTTTTAAAAGTATAAGTCTCTTGGTTATAAAAGGAATGAAATTGTCTAAAAACCATAAAGGGTTATAACGGCATTATGGGAAGTTGGTTATAACGGCTTTATGGAAGGTTTAGAAAGTTGTCTATTTTGATTAATGGGCATAAGTTTCCTTGATTGTGAAGATTTGAAGTTACTTGATTTCAAGCTTTGAAATGAGTTTTCTAAAGTGTAGTAACTTACTTTGAAAAATAGACACACCTTGATACTACGGGTGTTAGTATCTTGGGGTATTATGTCACGACCCGATCCCGGGTCCGTGACTGGTGCCTTACCCCGGGCACCCTAGTGATACAACATCAGAGAAAACCAGCGGAAAATAAAACATAAACATGAAACAAGATATATGATCATAAACAAAGCAACTAAAATACTTGCCTTCTCGTTATATACATAAACCCGAACGCTTTAATCCTTTTACAACCCCGCCACAACAAGATTACAGCACTTAAGATTTACAACAACCATGACGGACAGGCCCCGCCATACCCTCAATGTACAAGAACCTACAACTCAGGAACACATACCAAAGAATAAGCCTCCGAGAAACGGAGCTTCCTAATACGCCGAATCAGGATCCTATGAGCGAGGATCCACTACCGATGTACTCCTACCTCCCGCATGAACGCAGCCCCCAAGCGAGGTCAAGATAACAGTACCAAGTATGTGAAATCAGTAATATCAGAATGAAATCATACTAGTCTATATAAAGGTGAGACATGTATGATAACCAAACTACGCTCACAACATAAAAGCAAATATGTCCAAATGTGACTCACGCCTCAAGTCATCACTCAAATATAACTATGGGTCTCACGCCCACAACATCAATCATGTTCGCATCATGGCCGCATGCCCCCGGAATTCTGCATCGGTGTAGACATGTCCATGATGCAACAATAATACCAATGCCCCATGGCCACATGCCCCCGGAATTCTACCTCGGTGTAGACACGTCCATGTGACATCAACAATAATATACTGGTGATCAACCCTGCCGCATGGCCACATGCCCCCGGAATTCTACCTCGGTGTAGACATGTCCATGTAACCACAATAACAATATATCGGGTAATCAACCCTGCCGCATGGCCACATGCCCCGAATATCAGACGGTGTAGACATGTCAATGTGACATCAATAACAAGTCAGTAATCAAAATATAAACATACCCGTTGATTTCTCCATCACCGCCAAAGACGTCCAAGTAAGTTCTCAATAAGTCGACCGACCCTCTATCGAGAGACGCGGTAACACAGAAATACCACACTTGCACAACAAAGGCTATCATCACAAGCATAGGCAAGTTTCACAACAACAAGCATAGGCAAGTTTCACAACAACAAGCATAGGCAAGTTTCACAACAACAAGCATAGGCAAGTTTCACACAACTCAAAGTACTTTCATTTTATGCCAAAGTCCGGGTTTTTAACCCCAAAGTACTACATACGTTAAGTTCTTTTAAAAGAGATCCATTACTTTTATAAAAGTCACCCTATACCCGTAGTATTAGAATGACCAACCCACATTCCTTTTCAAAATCAAGTAACAACATTCTTTTCCTAAGTTCCAGTTTGCCTAGTTTCAATTACTCAAGCTTCTCATTTTCAAATGCTCAAGTCACTTATTTTAGAAAGGTTTCATAACTCATAGTCTTAATCTCTTTTAAAACAATTGAGTAACATATGTCATATATGTGAGTAGTTTATTCTTGTTTATAACGATCTTATTACAGCAGCCATGATCTAGAAAATGTAATATCATTTTGTCTCATCTTAGCTTCTATGCAGATGGAGGTTTCTACTGGTTTTAATACAACACATCATTATTCAATACATTTTCCTTTATTAACGCCGCAGCGGGTCTGTCGATACACATTCGATTTCCAAATCAAGAAACATTATCCCTTTAAAACCAAGTACTCATTACTCACGAATGAGGTTTCACACAAACATCCACATTAAAACAAATAAGTTAAGTCTCTTATCTTATAAGATCAAGTCTCTTAACTTCTAACATCAGTAAACCATTTTCTTACCTACATAAAGCTGTTATAACCAACTTCCCATAAAGCCGTTATAACACTTTATGTTTAAACCAAACAAATACACTTAGCACTTGTACGTCCACCGTACTACATAGCTACACACATATCATGCTAGAACAGATAGGAAGAGGTTCACATACCTCGCGACGAGTATCGACAATAAGCAAAATGCTCCAAGTACTACAACCTTGCTAGCCCTTTCCACTCCTCAAGTAGAATACGCTACTCTTAGTACTTTCACCTAGAAAGGTCACAAACGTCTATTAACTTCAAAACACAAGGTTCCATTTCTCTACAGAAAATTCGGCAGCACCTCCCCCGTTTTTACTCACTTTTCCATCTTTCTCCAAGGCCCGAATAACCGTAATATATATATCATATATAAGGCGCAAAAATTAAACAACATAAAGAAGGGGATTACACGCCCAAACGGTAACGCGGTTTACTATCACGCCTTCATAACAACAATAAGTAAAAGAAGGGGATTACGCGGCCAACCGGTAACGCGGTTTACTATCACGCCTTCATAACAAAACAATAATTAAAAAGGGGATCACACGCCCAAACGGAACGCGATTGAAAAATCTTCCCCTTAACAGAAATGTAAATACAGTCCAAAGTAAAAGTAAATCGCCCAAAGTAAATACAAATTCTTAAGTCAGTCCTTGGCCAACTTTGTCCATTTTACTTATCCAACTTACTCATTAGTCATCCAACTTATATTTCCATTCTTAATATAAGTTATAGTTACTTTGTTAATTACTTCTTCACAAGTAAGATACGTTGATACGTTGGATATGTTTTTACCATTTTAATGGCAAACGGCCAATCCTTTCTTTAACAAGTTAACAATATCCATTCTTTCCAAACTTTACTCCATATATTATATAATCCATATATACTTATAATATATTTAAAAATTACCAAATCACAAAGAGGTTAAGATTTACTACCTCAAATAGCCCAAAATCTATCCAAGAACTTAATATCGCTCCAAGCAAGTCTTAGCTCCAAATCTTTACGCCCAATCCGCTACAAGCAACCCATAGAAGCTCCTAACCAACTCCTCATCAAGATTCAACTCCAAAAAGTGAAGAACACTTAGGTTCCAAACTTGGAACTTTCTACCAAGGCATCAAGAATAGGTTGTGGTGTGAAATCTTCTCCAACACTTGGTACACAATCTTCCTAACACTTTAGGAAGAACACTTAAGAGTTTTAAGAATTGTTGGACAAATCTTGCTCAAGAACAAGGTCTTGGCCGAGAGCAATGTTCAAGGGAGAGAGTATTTTGTCAAGTCTTCAAATGGTTAAGTGTGGAGTTTTCATCAACTAAGGTGTATATATAAGACCACCAAGGGTTAGGATGAAGGCAATTGTGTGGTTGAGATTGGGGACAAGTGTGTGGGCCCCACAAGCCACTTGTCCAAGCTAAAAATATCTTGCAAGACAAGGCCACTGTCTTGCCACTTGTCCAAGGATTTCGCCAAGAGCCACCTAGGGGTGACACGTGTCGCCTCCTACTGGCCCAAAATATTTCATCTTCCAAAATATCCATAATGGCCAAAATCTCAAAAACAAAGCGGGCCCCATAAAACCGTAAATTTCTCCCGTGGGCCCCACGTGACCATTTCCGAAAATAAAATTCCAAAATTCTCTAATATTCCAAGAAGTCTGAATACCAAATCTGGGAATCCAATTCCCATTAACGAACCTTGTTCCTTCACAAAATCCGAAACTTTTCCGCGAAAATCACATTTTTCTTCCTTTCAAATTTTAAAGTCGATTCTCGCACGCACGCCCCACGTATATACTCACGAAATACGGGTATAACATTCTCCCTCTCTTAGAAACATTCGTCCCAATGTTCCTTCTCAAGCCGGATAACGATAAAGTTCCTCTAACAAGTTGCCAACGCCACACGACCACGAAATAACACACGTTCTCTTCCTTCCTTACTCGTCGTGCGATACCACTTTTGTCACTTTGCCGCGAGGTTCTAGTGTTCCGCGACCCAACAAATGGTACCGAATCGCATGCGATCCCCGAGGTTCTAGTGTCTCTCAGACGCCATACTTCACCATCGCCTGCTTCAAAATCGCGAGTCACTACTCCAACCTTGGTCATCTTACTAGCTTCACTTTTCCGCCAAGGCCATCCCCGCCTTCACGAACCGATTCTGGTCGAACGATCCACGAACTCATACGATGGTTAACTAAACTCGCCTAGCATCCTCGTGATCTACCACCGGGACCACCTCGAATCGACCCCACCACAAACCGTTACGGGTTGACCCGCAAATGGTCCTCAACCCGACCCCCAACCGCGCCAAACTCTTGTTCCCCGATCCGGAACAATCTTACTAATTCACATCATGAAAGCTACCACTTCCATCTCACACTACCCACGGACTTATCACACAAATAAATCCCACGTATACTACTACTGATAAGTGGTCAAACATAAAATAAATCTTTAACTCAAGACGACTTTACCCATAAGGTCTCAGTCTTGACATAGTCTAAGGTTCACACTTACCATGCCCCCATACGTATCCTCCCAACTAAGCATGTTTTCTAACTCACAATTAACACAACGCTATTCGTACATAGCACATAATAATGAGACCATCATAACAAGCATACCAAAACTCTAGAGGGTTAAGGATATACCTGAAACTACCGCTCCACTCTAATCATAGGCCCACTCGCAGGCGCATAATCGTAGGCGGCGATGAACCAGCCATCGATCCGTAGGGTCGAGTCGTAACATCCGTGCTACCCTTGGTCTGACAGCCTCGCAAATGGCCCCGCTGGCCGCAAAAATAACAAGCTCCCCGCACCACGACACTTCCCAAATGCGGCTCTACCACATCGACCACACCGAGGTAGGGTGACCGTGATCCGCCAACACCCTTACTTCCTCGAAACTCAACCTCGAGCCCCGACCGCCCCGAATACTCAAGGTCGCGAGGACCACTCAGACCGCGGAGGTACAAAACTAGTATGCCGAGGCGTCCGCCTCGAAAGTCACCAAAGGACCTCGTTGTTCTCGCCTCTTCGCTGATTCGTCATTCCGCCGACCTCTCCGTGCCTCACATCCTGCCAGATGAGCTCGCATGCGCGCAATGTCCATGCCCACCAAGAGCTACTCCCGAACATGCCTCGACATGTAATCATCGAGCTCAGAACATATCGGTGCACTCGATCCTCCATACTAGCTAATAACGCCGCGCATCGCCAATGAGTCGAACTCACATTGTACTCCCGAACCGCACGCCCGCTCGTCTAAGCATCAAAAATCTGTTTACCGCGTTCTCCTCATTCCGCGAGGCAAGAAGTGAGTGAGGAAAGCCCCAAAACTCATCCCATACCGCTGAGGTGCATGCTCTCCCGAAAGCTCCCATGAATCAAACCAATCGATCATGTATCACGCAGCCGATACGAACCAAAGGTCACGCACTCGGTCTCAAGCCTTGATCACCCGCACGATCCGTCAGAATCGCCGGATGAACTCCTCGCGATCATCCTCGTGCCTCGACCCATAAAACTCGCGGCTACAACTCGTAAAGTCCCGTAGCCTCAAACTATCTCGCCTGGGTGAAATCCATCGTGCATCGAACTGAATCACAGATCCAAATTTATCCTCATATCTGCCACGACTCGCCAAGAATCGGGCCATCTCCTTGTAACCCATCTCTCCGCCTGCATCGTGGATCAAGGCTCAGTATCGCGGTCTCAAGCCTCTTGCCGCGCTCTAACCTCTCGCTGGCCGGGCGGCTACAAAACCCGCCTGTCAAGCACAACTCGTGTATCGCGGGCTCGCGCCTGCATTTCTCTCAGATCTCACTAGCGGTTCCTCGCTGCCTTGCCCTTCTGTGGCTCGTTGCCTTGCGCGAGGCATAATCGTAAAAACGAGATACGCTGAGGGTCCAACTTACAACACAGCCTCTAAGGCACGATCTCGTAATGAGAAGAATGGAAACTAATCCTAAATGTCATGCAGCTCTCGATTATAGATGTGGTGCACAACACATCGATAATCAAGACTTACTAGACACGGTGTAGACACTTTCCGAGGATTAATCGCTTCGATACCACTTTTGTCACGAATTCGATCCCGGTCCGTGATCGTGCCTTACCCCGCACCCTAGTGATACAACATCGAGAAAACCAAATAAAATAAAACATAAACATGAAACAAGATATATGATCATAAACAAAGCAACTAAAAATGCTTGCCTTCGTTATATACATAAAACCCAACAGCTTTAATCCTTTTTACAACCCCGCCACAACAAGATTACAGCACTTAAGATTTACAACAACCATGACGGGACAGGCCCCGCCATACCCTCGAATGTACAAGAACCTACAACTCAGTGGAACACATACCAAAGAATAAGCCTCCGAGAAACGGAGCTTCCTAATACGCCGAATCGTGATCCTATGAGCGAGGATCCACTACCGATGTAATCCTACTCGCAGATGAACGCACTCAAGGAGGTCAAGATAACAGTACCAAGTATGTGAAATCAGAAATATCAGAATGAAATCATACTAGTCTATATAAAGCGTGAGACATGTATGATAACCAAACTACGCTCACAACATAAAAGCAATATGTCCAATGTGACTCACGCCTCAAGTCATAACTCAAATATAACTATGGGTCTCACGCCCACAACATCAATCATGTTCGCATCATGGCCGCATGCCCCCGATTCAGACGGTAGACATGTCCATGATGCAACAATAATACCAATGCCCCATGGCCACATGCCCCGAATTTACCCTGCAGACACGCCCATGTGACATCAACAATAATATACCGGTGATCAACCCCGCCGCACGCCACATGCCCCGAATTCTACTCGGTGTAGACATGTCCATGTAACCACAATAACAATATATCGTAATCAACCCGCCGCACGGCCGCATGCCCCTAATATCGTGACGGTGTAGACATGTCCATGTGACATCAATAACAAGACAAGAATCAAAATGGAAACATACCCGGAATTCTCCATCACCGCCAAAGACGCCCAAGTAAGTTCTCAACAAGTCGACCGACTCTATCGAGAGACGCAGAATACGTAAATACCACACTTGCACAACAAAGGCTATCATCACAAGCATAGGCAAGTTTCACAACAACAAGCATAGGCAAGTTTCACAACAACAAGCATAGGCAAGTTTCACAACAACAAGCATAGCAAGTTTCACACAACTCAAAGTACTTTCATTTTATGCCAAAGTCCGGTTTTTAACCCCAAAGTACTACATACGTTAAGTTCTTTTAAAAGAGATCCATTACTTTTATAAAAGTCACCCTATACCCGTAGTATTAGAATGACCAACCCACATTCCTTTTCAAAATCAAGTAACAACATTCTTTCCTAAGTTCCGCTTTGCCTAGTTTCAATTACTCAAGCTTCTCATTTTCAAATGCTCAAGTCACTTATTTTAGAAAGGTTTCATAACTCATAGTCTTAATCTCTTTTAAAACAATTGAGTAACATATGTCATATATGTGAGTAGTTTATTCTTGTTTATAACGATCTTATTACAAAGAAACATGATCTAGAAAATGTAATATCATTTTGTCTCATCTTAGCTTCTATGCAGATGGAGGTTTCTACTGTTTTAATACAACACATCATTATTCAATACATTTTCCTTTATTAACGCCGCAGCGGTCCTGTCGATACACATTCGATTTCCAAATCAAGAAACATTATCCCTTTAAAACCAAGTACTCATTACTCACGAATGAGGTTTCACACAAACATCCACATTAAAACAAATAAGTTAAGTCTCTTATCTTATAAGATCAAGTCTCTTAACTTCTAACATCAGTAAACCATTTTCTTACCTACATAAAGCTGTTATAACCAACTTCCCATAAAGTCGTTATAACACTTTATGTTTAAACCAAACAAATACACTTAGCACTTGTACGTCCACCGTACTACATAGCTACACACATATCATGCTAGAACAGATAGGAAGAGGTTCACATACCTCGCGACGAGTATCGACAATAAGCAAAATGCTCCAAGTACTACAACCTTGCTAGCCCTTTCCACTCCTCAAGTAGAATACGCTACTCTTAGTACTTTCACCTAGAAAGGTCACAAACGTCTATTAACTTCAAAACACAAGGTTCCATTTCTCTACAGAAAATTCGGCAGCACCTCCCCCGTTTTTACTCACTTTTCCATCTTTCTCCAAGGCCCGAATAACCGTAATATATATATCATATAAGGCGCAAAAATTAAACAACATAAAGCAGGGATTACACGCCCAAACGGTAACGCGTTTACTATCACGCCTTCATAACAACAATAAGTAAAAGAAGGGGATTACGCGCCAACCGTAACGCGTTTACTATCACGCCATAACAAAACAATAATTAAAAAGGATCACACGCCCAAACTAACGCGATTGAAAAATCTTCCCTTAATGTAAAATGTAAATACCCAAAGTAAATCGCCCAAAGTAAATACATTCTTAAGTTGGGGTCCTTGGCCAACTTTGTCCATTTTACTTATCCAACTTACTCATTAGTCATCCAACTTATATTTCCATTCTTAATATAAGTTATAGTTACTTTGTTAATTACTTCTTCACAAGTAAGATACGCTGGATACGCTGATATGTTTTACCATTTTAATGGCAAACGCCAATCCTTTTCTTTAACAAGTTAACAAGATCCATTCTTTCCAAACTTTACTCCATATATTATATAATCCATATATACTTATAATATATGTAAAAATTACCAAATCTCAAAGAAAGTTAAGATTTACTACCTCAAATAGCCCAAAATCTATCCAAGAACTTAATATCGCTCCAAGCAAGTCTTAGCTCCAAATATTTACGCTCCAATCCGCTACAAGCAACCCATAGAAGCTCCTAACCAACTCTCATCAAGATTCAACTCCAAAAAGTGAAGAACACTTAGGGTTCCAAACTTGGAACTTTCGCCAAGGCATCAAGAATAGGTTGTGGTGTGAAATCTTCTCCAACACTTGGTACACAATCTTCCTAACACTTTAGGGAAGAACACTTAAGAGTTTTAAGAATTGTTGGACAAATCTTTGCTCAAGAACAAGGTCTTGGCCGAGAGCAATGTTCGCGGAGAGTATTTTGTCAAGTCTCAAATGGTTAAGTGTGGAGTTTTCATCAACTGCGGTGTATATATAAGACCACCAAGGGTTAGGATGAAGGCAATTGTGTGGTTGAGATTGGGGACAAGTGTGTGTGGGCCCCACAAGCCACTTGTCCAAGCTAAATATCTTGCAAAGACAAGGCCACTGCCTCGCCACTTGTCCAAGGATTTCGCCAAGAGCCACCTGTGGGGTGACACGTGTCGCCTCCTACTGGCCCAAAATATTTCATCTTCCGAAATATCCATAATGGCCAAAATCTCAAAACAAAGCTGCCCATAAAACCAGAATTTCTCCCTGGCCCCACGTGACCATTTCCAAAATAAAATTCCAAAATTCTCTAATATTCCAAGAAGTCCGATACCAAACTGGGAATCCAATTCCATTAACGAACCTTTTCCTTCACAAAATCCGAAACTTTTCCGTTTAAAAATCACATCTTTCTTCCTTTCAAATTTTAAAGTCGATTCTCGTGACGCACGCCCCACGTATATACTCCGAAATACGGGTATAACATATTACATAAAAGGGTCATTTAAAAGAATGTACGACGTAGTACTTTTGGCTTGATTAATCGAGAATTAGTCTAGTGTGCCTTCGATAAGTACTTTGGCTTGATTAATTGAGAATTATTCTAAGTGTGCCTTGATAAGTACTTTGGCTTGATTAATTGAGAATTATTCTATGAGTGCGGTGATAAGTACTTTGGCTTGATTAATGGAGAATTATTCTACGTGCCTTCGATAAGTACTTTGGCTCGATTAATCGAGAATTATTCTACGCAGGCCTTGATAAGTACTTTGGCTTGTTTAATCGAGAATTATTTTATGTGTGCCTTGATAAGTACTTTGACTTGTTTAATCGAGAATTGCCAATGCCGGTGATAGGATTTGAGTACAAGTATTATGTTTTATTACGCTGTCGCGACTCTACGGTTGGTCTACCGCCTCATCAGAAGATTACTCGACGCATCGATGCGATGTGATTCTACGTATGCTTCCATTATTTGTGTTACCCTACGGCCATGCTTATACGACGTGGGATTCCGGCACGCGACCACGAGGGATACCCATGGACACGCTTATACGACGCGATTCCGGCACGTGACCGCGAGTCGTTAGATGCCCGATTTGTTTGTGTTACCCTACGGCCATGCTTATACGACGTGGGATGCCGGCACGCGACCGCAGGATACCCTATGGTCACGCTTATACGACGTGGGATGCCGGCACGCGACCACGAGGGATACCTCGACACGCTTATACGACGCGATTCCGGCACGTGACCGTGAGTCGTTAGATTCCTCGGATTTGTTTGTATTACCCCACGGTCATGCTTATACGACGGGATTCCGGCACGCGACCACGCAGGATACTCGACATGATTGATATTACGGGCGTGAGACCCATAGTTATATTCGAAAGAATGACTTGAGGCACGCGTCCCTCGACTTGATATGACGATCGCTATGTATCAGGTAATCAGTAGGTTGGCTATCATACATGTCCCGCTTTGTTTAGACTATTATGATGTTATTACAAGATTTCATCGCTTCACATACCGTACATTTTTCAGATCGACTCTTCGGGCCATGCTCACGCCGCAGTTTAGGTGCACTGCTTGGTGATCGGGCAGTGTAGGACTGCTCGTAGTTTTGATAGCTCCTTCGCTCGAGTTTATCTTTTGGTATAAGTTCTTTCAAGATGTGCTTTTGTACGCATGGGTACGGGGCCTTGTCCGCCATAGTTCAAGATAACTCTGAGGTCAGTATTCATATGCTGGATCGACTCATGCATGCATGTTGTCTTTTATTATGTATATTATACGGCAGCCTTGCTTTGCTTCTCAGACGATGCTGGTTTTAAAAAAATGAGGTGTTATTTAATTTCCGCAGCTTTACTTGTGTTGTTAGTGTAGGGTGCCTGTGTAGGCACCGCCACGCCCGTTTCGGGTCGTGACAAGTACTTTGGCTTGTTAAATGAGAATTATTCTATTTGTCCCTTGATAAGTACTTTGGCTTGTTAAATAAGAATTATTCTATGTGTGCCTTGATAAGTACTTTGGCTTGCTTAAATAAGGATTTGTATTGGTTTATGTAAAAAGAAGGCATGGTAATTGTGTTGGTTTATGTAAAAATAAGGCATGGTAATTGTCTTGGTTTATGTAAAAAGAAGGCATGGTATTGTCTTGGTTTATGGCAAAAAGAAAGGCATGGTAATTGTCTTGATTTGTGTAAAGGAATGGTTTTGCCTTGGTTTGCTTGCATATGGGTTGCTCATATAGACATTCGTGCAAGTGTCATATTTCCACATCTCCGCGTCCCTCCATAAAGGGCCGGCAACTTGTTTCAAGGATACCATGGGTTAGCTCTCACGGGCGAGTGTACACACTCACGCGGTCGGATTTGACTCGAGCGTTAAATTCTGATATATATAAGCCATGGATTAGCTATCCGTGATGCGAGTATCGTACCGATGACTCATCATGTCCATACGACCTAAGCGGGTGAAATAGTCTCTGCGGGTGAAATAGTCCTATGATAGGTCAGATTAAAACACAGAGGGTTGACTCGCACCGACATAACCTTCATGTTTTGAAATGGTATTGATTTCATTAATGAAAGTGGTGCATGATTATGACTTAAAGTGAAACTGGTCTCATTGTTAAAAGTATAACTTAAAAGATAAAAATGATTGCATTACTCATGATCGCAGCGTTCAAACAGGCTTACCGATGTTGTATTATATCATGGATCGACGGCGGAGGAAGGATTCCACGCATGATTGATATTACGGGCGTGACACCCATGGTTATATTTGAGTAATGACTTTGAGGCACGCGCCCTCGACTTGGTATGATCGCATGTATCAGGTAATCGTAGGTCGCTATCATACATGTCTCATGTTTTGTTTAGATCATATGATTTCATTACAAGCATTTCATCGCTTCACATACTTGGTACATTCTTCATATCGACCTCCTTCGGGGGCCGTCATGCCCTGTGTTTAGGTGCTAGCTTGGTGATATGCAGTGTAGGACCGCCGTAGTTTTTGGATAGCTCCATCTGTTCCGGAGTTTATCTTTTTGGTATAGATCCTTCAGTACATGCTTTTGTACAGTTATGGGTACGGCGGGGCCTTGTCCCGTCATAGTTCATTAAAACTCTTAGAGGTATGTATTCACATGTGGGATTGGACTCGTGTACAATATAGTGTCTTTTGATTATGTATATTATATGGCAGCCTTGTCGGCTTTGCCCTTGTACGTACGTTGGTTTTAAAAAAAAAGAGGTGTTATTTAAGTTCCGTGATTTACTTGTGTCAGTCAGGTAAAAGGGTGTCACGACACGACCACGGGCCCGCGACTGGTGCCCTACCTGGTCACCCTTATAGGTATACATCAGAGATAATCAGCGGAACATACATGAAACTTATAAAATAAAACAACAGAAATAAAACAACAGGTTAGCCGATAGGGCTACCTTCCTGGACATATATACATACAACCAAGCCGCTTCCTTTTCCTTACTGCATCGACCCACACATGTGACTATGCACTTCTAAGAGTTTTAACATAACAACTGTGGCGGGACAGGGCCCCGCCATACCCCTGAATATACATGAATCTACAACCTCAGGGGAAATCGTACCAAGAGATAAGCCTCCGGAGCAAATGGAGCTTTTCCCAAAACTGAATCGAGATCCTAAGAGCAAGGATCACCAACCTGTGCACCTAATACCGCGGCATTTAACGCACTGGCGGGGCCGCATAACATGTACGAATATGGAATGTAAATAACGATAAGAAATGATCATAATCAGACAAAAGAATGACAGGGACAAGTATAAAAAGTACATACCAGATCCTGCCGTGTCATTACCACTTATGAACTTAATCGTACCTTATTATCTTTTCCCATTTTCAATAAAAGTTATAGTCACATTCTTACGTGCATGATTAGGAAAATCATTAAGTTCATTGCCATATAACTTACTTATCTTCATAACATCATCCGACCCTTTAAAGAGGGCGCATATACTACCCGGCCTAATCTGGGACGCGATCAAGTCACACAAATATCAAAGCGTGCCCGTGGAATCCCCTGTAACGCCCCGAACCCGGGCCCGTTACTGGTGCCTTACCCCGGGCACCCTAGTGATACAACATCAGAGAAAACCAGCGGAAAATAAAACACGAGTCATGAAACAAGAGATATAATAAATAAACAAAGCAACCAAAATAAAGGCCTTCAAGATATACACAAAAACCCGAACGCTTATCCTTTACAAACCCCGCCCACAACAAAGGCTGCACTTAAGATTTACAACAACTATGACGGACAGTGGTCCGCCATACCCCGAATGTACAAGAACCTACAACTCAGTGGAAACATACCAAAGATAAGCCTCCAAGGAACGGAGCTTTCCAACACGCTGAAATGAGATCCTAAGAGCGGATCCACGATCGATGTATTCTTACCGCGCAGATGAACGCAGCCCCGGGCGAGGTCAGCATAACAGTACCAAGTATGTGAAATCACAACATCAGAATGAAATCATAATAGCCTAAAAAGCAGGAGACATGTATGATAACCAAAATACAGTACGCAACATAAAAGCAGTCAAGTCAGGGACTCACGCCCTCAAAGTCACCACTTAAATATAACTATGGGTCTCACGCCCACAACATCCATCATGTTCGCATCATGGCCGCATGCCCCTAATATCGCAGACGGTGTAGACATGTCCATGATGCAACACACAACAAGGCCGCATGGCCACACGCCCCGGACATCGCATCGGTGCAGACATGCCGCCATGTAACCTCAATAACAATATACTGGTGGTCAACCGCCGCATGGCCATGCGCCCCGGACATCAGACGGCAGAGCACGCCCATGTTGCGAATAACCATATATCGGGTAATCAACCCGGCCGCATGGCCGCATGCCCCCGGAATACTGCATCGGTGTAGACATGTCCATGTGACATCAACAACAAGACAGTAATCAAAATGGAAACATACCCGTGGAATTCTCCATCACTGCCAAAGACGCCCAAGTAAGTTCTCAACAAGTCAACCGCCTCTATCGAGACGCAGAATACGTAAATACCACATTTGCACAACAAAGGCTATCATCACAAGCATAGGAAAGTTTCACAACAACAAGCATAGGCAAGTTTCACAACAACAAGCATAGGCAAGTTTCACACAACTCAAAGTACTTTCATTTTATGCCAAAGTCCGGGTTTTAACCCTAAAGTACTACGTACGTTAAATTCTTTAAAAGAGATCCATTACTTTTATCAAAGTCACCCGATACCCGTAGTATTAGAATGACCAACCCACATTCCTTTTCAAAATCAAGTAACAACATTCTTTTCCTAAGTTCCAGTTTGCCTAGTTTCAATTACTCAAGCTTCTCATTTTCAAATGGTTTCATAGTTCCCAAACTTAATCACTTGATTCCTTTTAGAACAATCGAGTAATATATGCCTCACGCGAGAGTAGGTTATTCTTGTTTACAACATTCTTATTACAAAGAACCATGATCTAGAAAATGTAATATCATTTTGTCTTATCTAGTTTCTATGCAGATGGAGGTTTCACCGTTTTAATACAATTCATCATTATTCAATACATTTTCCTTTATTAACGCCGCAGTTGGTCCTGTCGATACACATTCGATTTCCAAATCAAGAAACATTATCCCTTTAAATAAAACCAAGTACTCATTACTCACGAATGAGGTTTCACACAAACATTCACATTAAAACAAATAAGTTAAGTCTCTTATCTTATAAGATCAAGTCTCTTAACTTCTAACATCAAGAAACCATTTTCTTTACCTCTCTTAAGACATTATACCTAACTCCCATAAAGCCAAGATAACTCTTTTTAAAACCTTTAAAACTAAGTGTTACTCTCCCTTCAAAACGATTTATAAATCTTTTGAAATACAAAGAAGTTCTTTATTATAACAAGCCGCTTATAATTCACATCGCTTACCTTTTAAAACCACAAAGTATTTTTCTTACCTACATAAAGTTGTTATAACCAACTTCCCATAAAGCCGTTATAACACTTTATGTTTTAAAACAATCAAAACACGCTTAACACACGACGCCTACCGCACTACATAGTTCACACATATCATGCTAGAAGAGATAGGAAGAGGTTCACATACCTCGCGATTTAGTATCGACTAATAGCAAAACGCCCAAGTACTTCAAACCGCTTACTACTCCTTAAGCCACGTGATCGCACCACACGTAGTACTTCAACCTATAAGGCCACAAGGCGCTTTATTAACATCTAGATCTCATCGCTCCATATTCTACGTAAAATTCGCAAGACTCTCCCCGCAACAACAGAATCTCCTCCTCTAACGAGGCCGCTACCAAGCCAACCAGTGGGGTTTGCACGCTTAACCTGACGTACAATTCTACTCACAAGAATACTACACAAGTCATCAGAATACACCCCATGTAATTACAGTCAGTCTTTATTCTTCGTGCTTAAGTCAACAGACATTGCCACAATACTAGGTTCATTCTATATATAGTATACTTCAACTATATATTCTAACATGTAATTTCCAATTACAATAGAAGGACAAGTGTTTACCTCGATAAGCCCAAAATTATCCAAGTATAAAGTCGATCCCGAGCAACGCTTAGCTCCTACTCCGAGCGCCCAAACCACCCTTGAAGTTCTAACCAACTTCTACTTACAACTTCAACAACGGTGAAGATTTCCTTAGTGGTTTCGCTGGCTAAAGGAAGTATAATCGTATTTTCTGGCTTTTGTAAAAGTGTAACTCGGGAATACTACAAGGTATTTGGGGCCAAGGTATTTGGACATAACAACAATACTAGAAGAGTATTTCTATACCACAACAAGGGTATTATACGAAACAACTAGGCAGTGGGGTACCCTACGCTAACCACTACAGCGGGAGGAAGCTCTCGCCAAAGCGGGGAGGGTGGTGGACTAAACTCAAGAGGAGGGAGTAGTTTGAGACTTAGATAGATTGCTCAAGTTTAGGATGAAGAATGTCTTCAACTGTATGGTATTTATAGGTCAAGTGAAGGCCAACCAATGGCCAAGACGAAGACAAGTGCATAGCAAGTGTAAGGCCAAGATTTAGCCACGTGCTACCTTATCTATCTACCACAAAATATCCTACCTAACCCTTGACCAAGGGAAAGGCACAAAATCGCCCAAGCTAGCCCAAAGTTGTCGTCCACTCTTCCAATTGAGGGTGACAAGTGTCGCCTCTCGCTGGTCCAAAATGTTTCGCCTCTAAAAATCCGCAAAAATTATAAATGACATAGCCGGAAATTCCCTACGAAAGTCGTGGAAAACGCTTCACGAAAAACGACTCTAACCGGTGTCAGGCACAAAAAGAATTCGCCAAGCCTAAAGAAGTTCGAAATTTCTACATACGCCCCCACGCATATACTGAAATACGGTATAACATTCTCCTCCTTAGAAACATTCGCCCGAATGTTCCTTCTAAGTCTCAAACAACGCGGCGCCAAGATAGTCTTCACTACTATACTTACGAGAATCAAACATGCCACACCGCCACAAAATAACATGCGCAAGAAACCCAAATCCACGCCAACGAGGAACCACCTCGCTTAGCACAAAAGTCCCCACCAAGGTCTAAAATATACTCCTTCGCACCTACATTTCACAAAAGAAACGATCACACACGCTCACTTCTCCCCTAACTCGTCGCACTTCTCAACACTCGAGCTCTTTCTAGTATCCGCACCACACTCGCCAACGCTTCGTTTCCAACCTCGAGTTACTACCTCCAAACTTGGTCATCTTACTACCTCGATTTCTAAGGCCATTCTCGCCTTCACGAACCGATTCTGGTCGAACATATCTATGAACTCATACGATGGTCATCTAAACTGGGCCTAGCACCCGCGTGACTCGCCACCGCGACCACCCGTAGCTGCCTTCCTCGAACGGACGCGGTTGGCCCGCAACATGGCCCCAACCCGACCCATCGTAGCGCCAACTTCCGCCTCGACATGGAATACATCATGGAAGCTACCACTTCCATCTCACACTAACCAGATTTTCAAATCACACTATAGCACAAAGCTATCCGAACATAACACTTAACACATCATTAACATCAATACATACAAGTATCGGGGTTAAGGATATACCAAACTAGGCGGTTCAAGGACCGCTAAAATCGAACTTCCACCGCGACTCTACCGTGGGCCCGCAATCGCCTAGTAGTTCAGGCTATACTACCGCTACCCCTCGCCTGACAAGCCTTCGTCATATGGCCATGTTGGCCGCAAGAATAACAAGCTCCTCGTACTACGACACTTCCCAAATGCGGTCTACTACATCGACCACACCGAGGTAGGGTGATCGATCCGCCAACACCCTACTCCTCGAACATTCAAACCCGGGAGCCCCGACCGCCTCGAATATCCTGCGGTCCCGGCGTCGCGGAGGACCACTCTACAATGGCGGAGGTACATAACTAGTTCGGCCGAGGCGTCCGCCTCGAAAGTCGCCAAAATATCCGGCCGTCTTGGCCTTCTTCTCACAAAGCCGCCCACCTGCCGATCTCGCGCCTCGCACCCAAGCGCATGAGCTCGAATGCGGCAATGTCCATGCCCTACCAAGAGAAACACCCGCACAAGACTCGGCCATATAATCATGTAGCCCGCGACGTAGCGACGCACCCTATCCTCCATATTCGCAATAAGCGCAGGACATATCGAGCCAAAGAATCGAACTCGACATTGTACTCACGACAGCCACGCTCTGCCTCAAGAATAAAAATTTGTTTCAAGACGCGTTCTCCTCATCTCGCGGAGGCAAGAAGGCGTGAGAAAAGCCCCCAAAACTCATCCCATATCGCTGAGTGCATGCTCTCCCGAAAGCTCCTACGAATCAAACCAATCGATCGCGGTATCACGCACCGATGCGAACCGCGTCACAGACTCGGTCTCAAGCCTCGATCACCCGTGACGATCCTTCAGAATCGACGGATGAACTCCTCGCGATCATCCTCGTGCCTCGACCCATAAAACTCGCGGCTACAACTCGTAAAGTCCCGTAGCCTCAAACTATTCGCTCTGCACCACGCGCCGCCGAACCGTAATCGCCAGATCCACTGCCTCATATCCGCCACAACTCGCCAATAATCGCCATCTCTCAGGACCCATCTCCCCGCCTGCATCGGGACCGAGGCTCGTGTATCAGAGTCTCATCACCACGGCCGCGCTCTAAACCCTCGCTGGTGCCGCGGGCGCAGCTAAACTCGCCGTCAAGACTGCCTCGTATCGACCGGCTCGCGCTCGCATTCTCCTCAGATCCCACTAGCGCCTCCTCACGCTTGCCTTCTTCGGCACCGTCGCCGGCGCGAGGCATAATCGTAAAATGAAACACATCGAGGGTCCAACTTACAACTCACTTTCAAGGCACGATCTCGAACGAGAAGAATAGAAACCAATCCTACATGTCCTATAGCCTCGATTATAGATGTGGTGCACAACACACCGATAATCAAGACTCTACTAGACACGGTCAGAGACACTTTCCGAGGACTAATCGCTCGATACCACTTTGTAACGCCCAACCCGGCCCACATCGTGCCTTACCCCGCACCCTAGTGATACAACATCGAGAAAACCATGAAAATAAAACACGAGTCATGAAACAAGAGATATAATAAATAAACAGCAACCAAAACAATGCCTTCAAGATATACACAAAACCCGAACGCTTATCCTTTTTACAAACCCCCGCCACAACAAAGGCATGCACTCTCTAAGATTTACAACAACTATGACGGACAGTGGCTCGCCATACCCTCGAATGTACAAGAACCTACAACTCGTGGAAACATACCAAAGATAAGCCTCCAAGGAACGAGTTTCCAACACGGAAATGAGATCCTAAGAGCGGATCCACGACCGATGTACTCTACCGCGCAGATTGAACGCAGCCTCGGGCGAGGTCAAGACAACAGTACCAAGTATGTGAAATCACAACATCAGAATGAAATCATAATAGCCTAAAAAGGTGAGACATGTATGATAACCAAAATACAAGACGCAACATAAAAGTGTTCAAGTCGTGACTCACGCCTCAAAGTCACCACTAAATATAACTACGGGTCTCACGCCCACAACATCCATCATGTTCGCATCATGGCCGCATGCCCCTCTGATCAGACGGTAGACATGTCCATGATGCAACACACAATAAGGCCGCACGCCACATGCCCCGGACATCAGACGTGTAGACATGCCCATGTAACCTCAATAACAATATATCGGTGGTCAACCCCGCTGCACGCCACATGCCCCGAATATCGTGACGGTAGACACGCCCATGTTGCAGAATAACCATATATCGGGTAATCAACTCCGCCGCACGGCCGCATGCCCCGAATCATCAGACGGTAGACACGTCCATGTGACATCAACAACAAGACAAGAATCAAAATGGAAACATACCCGAATTCTACATCACCGCCAAAGACGCCCAAGTAAGTTCAATAAGTCAACCTCTATCGAGACGCCAGAATACGTAAATACCACATTTGCACAACAAAGGCTATCATCACAAGCATAGGCAAGTTTCACAACAACAAGCATAGGCAAGTTTCACAACAACAAGCATAGCAAGTTTCACACAACTCAAAGTACTTTCATTTTATGCCAAAGTCCGGTTTTAACTCCTAAAGTACTACGACGTTAAATTCTTTAAAAGAGATCCATTACTTTTATCAAAGTCACCCGATACGTAGTATTAGAATGACCAACCCACATTCCTTTTCAAAATCAAGTAACAACATTCTTTTCCTAAGTTCCGCTTGCCTAGTTTCAATTACTCAAGCTTCTCATTTTCAAATGGTTTCATAGTTCCCAAACTTAATCACTGATTCCTTTTATAACAATTGAGTAATATATGTCTCACGTGAGAGTAGGTTATTCTTGTTTACAACATTCTTATTACAAAGACCATGATCTAGAAAATGTAATATCATTTTGTCTTATCTTAGTTTCTATGCAGATGGAGGTTTCACCGTTTTAATACAATTCATCATTATTCAATACATTTTCCTTTATTAACGCCGCAGTTGGTCCTGTCGATACACATTCGATTTCAAATCAAGAAACATTATCCCTTTAAATAAAACCAAGTACTCATTACTCACGAATGAGGTTTCACACAAACATTCACATTAAAACAAATAAGTTAAGTCTCTTATCTTATAAGATCAAGTCTCTTAACTTCTAACATCAGTAAACCATTTTCTTTACCTCTCTTAAGACATTATACCTAACTCCCATAAAGCCGTGATAACTCTTTTAAAACCTTTAAAACCAAGTGTTACTCTCCTTCAAAACGATTTATAAATCTTTTGAAATACAAAGAAGTTCTTTATTATAACAAGCCAGTTATAATTCACATCAGTTACCTTTTAAAACCACAAAGTATTTTCTTACCTACATAAAGCTGTTATAACCAACTTCCCATAAAGCCGTTATAACACTTTATGTTTTAAAAACAATCAAAACACAGTTAACACATGTACGTCTACCGTACTACATAGTTCACACATATCATGCTAGAAGAGATAGGAAGAGGTTCACATACCTCGCGACGAGTATCGACTAATAGCAAAACGCTCCAAGTACTTCAAACCGCTTGGCTACACCTTAAGCCACGTAGATCGCACCACACGTAGTACTTCAACCTATAAGGCCACGCGCGCTATTAACATCTAGATCTCATCGCTCCATATTCTACGTAAAATTCGCAGACTCTCCCCGCAACAACAGAAATCTCCTCTCTCTAACGAGGCCGCTACCAAGCCAACCAGTGGGTTTGCACGCTTAACCTGACGTACAATTCTACTCACAAGAATACTACACAAGTCATCAGTAATACGCCCTATGTAATTACATTCATTCGATTCTTTATTCTTCAGGCTTAAGTCAACAGACATTGCCACAATACTAGGTTCAGTTCTATATATAGTATACTTCAACTATATATTCTAACATGTAATTTCCAATTACAATAGAAGGACAGTAGTGTTTACCTCGATAAGCCCAAAATTATCCACGTATAAAGTCGATCCTGAGCAACGCTTAGCTCCTCCTCCGAGCGCCCAAACCACCCTGAAGTTCTAACTAACTTCTACTTACAACTTCAACAACGGTGAAGATTTCCTTGGTTTCGTTTTTGTGGCTAAAGGAAGTATAATCGTATTTTCCGGCTTTGTAAAGTGTAACTCGGGAATACTACAAGGTATTTGGGCCAAGGTATTGGACATAACAACAATACTAGGAGAGTATTTCTATACCACAACAAGGGTATTATACGAAACAACTAGGCAGTGGGTACCCTACGCTAACCACTACAGCGAGGGGGAAGCTCTACCAAAGTGGGGAG
Organism: Przewalskia tangutica; assembly: GCA_029844215.1. Classification (NCBI taxonomy): domain Eukaryota; kingdom Viridiplantae; phylum Streptophyta; class Magnoliopsida; order Solanales; family Solanaceae; genus Przewalskia; species Przewalskia tangutica. Next base: position 182,841 of record JAQGDG010000048.1, read on the forward strand.
GGGTGGTGGACTAAACTCAAGAGGAGGGAGTAGTTTGAGACTTAGATAGATTTCTCAAGTTTAGATGAAGAATGTCTTCAACTGTAGGGTATTTATAGGTCAAGTGAAGGCCAACCAATGGCCAAGATGAAGACAAGTGCATAGCAAGTGTAAGGCCAAGATTTAGCCATGTGCTACCTTATCTATCTACCACAAAATATCCTACCTAACCCTTGACCAAGGGAAAGGCACAAAATCGTCCAAGCTAGCCCAAAGTTGTCGCCCACTTTTCCAATTGTAGGTGACAAGTGTCGCCTCTCGTTGGTCCAAAATGTTTCGTCTCTAAAAATCCGCAAAAATTATAAATGACATAGCGGAAATTCCCTACGAAAGTCGTGGAAAACGCTTAGCCTAAAAACGACTCTAACCGGGTGTTGTGCACAAAAAGAATTCGGCCAAGCCTAAAGAAGTTCGAAAATTTCTACATACGTCCCCCACGTACATACTCTGGAAATACGGGGTATAACATCCCCCATCACTGCCGACATCTATAAGTGTAAATTATAACCATGTGACGCGCCTGTGGCATCCCACCTCACTGTCGGCGTACACATACACAACACATATATATATCTCCTGCTCGTGGAATCCCACATCACTGCCGACAGCTATAAGTGTAAAAAAATATAACCATGTGACGCGCCCGTGGCATCCCACCTCACTTTCGCGCATACAACATATATATATATATATATATATATAACGCGCCGCATGCCCTAATCCCACATCGTATAAGCATGGCCATAACGCGTCTCGGCATCCTCATCGTAGCGCAGTCTTCACGGGAGCTAGCCCATGGAGTAATAATATAACATGGTCGCATGCCCGAATCCCACATCGTATAAGCGTGGCCATGGAGTAATAAAACGCGCGCATCTAACCCGATCTCGCCGCGTGCCCGCGATCCTCATCGTATAAGCATGGCCAAGATCAATCACAATGGAAGCATACCCGTGGAATCCCCCGTCACTGCCGGTACGTCCAATAAAATGTCCGGGCATCTAACCCGCATCCTGGTCACATGCCCCGGAATCCCACATCGTATAAGCATGTCCAAGGATCAATCATGATGGAAGCATACCCGTGGAATCCCACATCACCGCTTGCAGACGTCCAAGTAAACTTATAACAAGACAGCCGACCCTCCCACTGAGAGTCACGACAACGTAACATATAATACTTGCACTTAAAGCTATCACAAGCAAATACAGGCAAGTTCATTAAACCTTTAGACTTCCATTTTTATAAACTCATGGCACTTCCGTTTCTCACATAAAAATCCGGGAATTTAACCCCAAGTACTACATGCTTACATTCTTTTCAAAAGATTCTTTTTTCATATAAAACCCCAAGATACTAACACCCGTAGTATCAAGGCTTGTGTACATTTTACATAAGTCACTATACTTTAGAAATACATTTCTCGGCTTCTAAATCAAGTGACCCTTACCTTAAAGCTTTAAGCAAGTGATACCCTTAAATCAAATTGCCCTTCCTTAATTCAAGTTATTCCTTTGATTACTTTATTAGAGAAAACCATTCTCTTAACCTTCCATAAAGCCGTTATAACCAACTTCCCATAAAGCCGTTATAACCCTTTATGGTTTTAGACAAACCCATTCCTTTTATAACCAAGAGACTTATACTTTTTTGTTTAAAACCAAGTATTATATATTTTCAAATCAATTCTCTTAACTTTCAAAGTACAATTAGTCTCTTAACCTTTAGAAATCAAGTGACTCATTTTATTATAAAACCTTAGGCAATTGATGCCTTAAAATCAAGTTGTCTTTTCACTAAAATCAAGTCATTTATCTTTCCATAAAGCAAATATAACCAACTTCCCATAAAGTCGTTATATTCACTTTATACCTTATCCAAAATATAATTTCCTATCCAAGGGACTTATACGTTTAAAACGGAACAAGTATCACATACTTTAAAACTCTTCAAGTCCCTTAACTTAATAAAACTTAAGACATCCTTTATTCTCTCAAAGAAGTGAGTTAATCTCCTAACTAACCTGACTAGGCTATTCATAAAACTAGTAAAGGATATCAAGGTGTTGTACGTCTACCGTACTACATACGTGCAAATAGTCATGCTCAAAAGATAGGAAAAGTTCTACATAGGGTAAATCACACAACTACCTCTTAGCTTCTAAGAGTAGAAGGAAACATGAAATGATACCACAGGTATATTCCATACATAGAATCATGCCAAAGGAAGGAAGAGGTTCACATACCTCGCGACGATTATCGACAAGTAGCAAAATGCTCCAAAGTACTTCAATCTTGATAGCTATTCCATCCTCCAAGTAGGATACACTATACTTAGTACTTCAACCTATAATGGTCACAATACGTCCATTAACCTCTTACTTCAAACGTAGAATATTCTAAGTGCTAAGTCGCTAAATTCTACGGAAAATCGGACAGCGCCTCCTTTGTTTTTACTTACTTTGCCACCTTTTTCAAGGCCGAATTCAATAACCAAACACGCCACATTTAAGGCCCAAACAAAGCAATTAACAATAGGGGATTACACGCCTACTAGACGTGTAAAATTCCGCCCCACAATAGATATCAAACTAATACAACTACTAGTCCAATTTCGGCCATATTGAGTACAACAATACCAATTCTTATCCAATTTCCATTTCAATCCAAATTGTTAGCATAATATGATAGCAAGTCGCAATCGATTATAACTACTATAATCTTCAAGTAAGTAACATGCGACGATTTCTAATAAATGACCAATTAGTAATCCAACTTCAAGTGGCTAATATAACATTTCGGATTTAAGCTACAATCAATCCATAATACTTATAAACTTCAACATATCAACTTCATGTTAGCAACATGTAAAGCTAACAACAACAATATATATATTATCTTGTAACACTATTAAGAGACAAGATTATACCTCAACGAATCTCAATCCAACTCCAAATCCGAAGTCGCTCCTTAGCAACTTAGAGACTCTTCGAGACACTTCAATCCGCTACTTGAGACCCTTAGAACCATACCAACAACTTTCCTTCAAACTTCCAATCCAAAACCTAGAAAGCAACTAGGTTTTCACTTTGCGACTAATACGAAAACTATCTTTTTCCGAGATTTTTCTATTGAGATACCCTTACAATACACTTAGGAACCTTGGTTTAAAGTGGGAAGATTATTGGACAACAAACAAATTTTTTTCTTTCTTCTTGTTGATGAACCCGAGAGCACATTGCTCTAGTTCTTCAATTTCTCTAGAAAATTTGGCTAAGTGTGGACTTGTCTCACTACTAGTAGTATTATATAGTAACATGGAGGGTTAAGATGTGCACAATTGGGTGGCTAGGATGAGGTTCTCTTAAATATCAAGCTTGTGGACCCATTGACCAAGTCAATTATGTCAAGCTATACTACTTGCAAGACTTGTCTTCCTAACAAGGGTCAAATGACCCTTGTGCCCATGTAATTTCGTCCAAGACATCCAATAAGGGGGGGTGACACGTGTCGCCCTCCCATTCGTCACAATATTACGTTTTCTGACAAATTCCATAATTCCGATAAATTTTACAAGTCTCAAATCTTAACACTCGTGAGTTCTTACGTACGTTCTTAAAGCATGTCCTGTAAATACGGGGTGTAACAAAGGGTGCCCAGGTAGGGCACCAGTCACGGGCCCGGGGTTCGGGGCGTGATAAAAAAATCCGGGAATTTAACCCAAAGTGCTACGTACTTCTACTCTTTTAAAATGACTCCTTTTCGTATAACACTTCCAAGATAATAATAACCGTAGTATCAAGTCATATCTACTTTTCAAGACAAGTCACATTACCTTTTAGAAATACATTTAGGCTTCTAAATCAAGTGACTTCTTTCTTTTAAAACCTTAAGCAATTGATGCCTTCAAATCAATTTGTCTTTCATTATTTCAAGTCATTTATCATTATTTACATTACTTAGAGTAAACCACTCTTTTAATTTCCATATAGCTATTATAACCAACTTCTCATAAAATCGTTATATTAACTTTATACTTTAGGCAATTACATTCTTCCTTATATCCAAGGGACTTATACTTTCAAACAAGACAAGTATCATATACTTTCAAGGATATCAAATGAAATTAGATTCATCAAAAACTCGTACGTCTACCGTACTATATAGTTACAACTACTCATGCTCAAGAGATAGGAAAGTTCCACATACCTCTTCGGTTCAATCCGTTTGCCAAGTCCAATATGCCGTACGTAGTATGTCAACCTATAATGACCATAATACGTCTATTAACTTCTAACTTCAAACGTATAATATTCTAAGTGCAAAGTCACTAAATTCTACGGAAAATCGGACAGCACTTCCTTTGTTTCTACATACTTTTCCACCTTTTTCAAGGCCCTAATTCAATAACCAAACACGCCACATTTAAGGCTCAACAATGTAGTTAACAATAGGGGATTACACGCCTACAAGACGTGTAAAATTCCGCCCCACAATTTAATATCAAACTATCCTTTCGGCAATTTGAGGTATAACAACACAAAGTCTTCTTTCCAATTCCTTTTCAATCCAAGTTGTTTAGTACAACATGTTATAAAGCCGCAATTGATTATAACAATTATAATCTTCAAGTAGATAACATGCGACGATTCTAATATCGACCAAATTGTATTTAAATTTCAAATGGCTCACAATGTCATTTCGGCTATAGGCTTCCACTATCCATATAACTTATCAATCTTCAATACATAAACTTAATTCTAGTTAAAATGTAAGGCTACAACAATATGTAATCTTATAATACTTAAGAGAACAAGATTGTTACCTTGACGAGCCTTAATCCAACTTCAAGATCCGAAGTTTCTCCCTAGAAACTTAGAGCCTCTCATTGACACTCCAATCCGCCACTTGAAGACCTTAGAAGATCACAAACAACTCTCATTTACTTTCCAATCCAAACCTAGGAAAGTGACTAGGTTTTCACCTTGCGACTAATACAAAAACGATACTTTTCCGGGATCTTTCTATTGAGACACCCTTACAATACCCTAAGGAACCTTGATTTAAAGTATGGAGGTTATTGGACAACAAACGGAAATCTTCCTCTTGAAACCCTAGCCATTGCCGAGAGCTCCCCTTGAGTTTCTTCAATTTTTTCTTGAAATATGACTACGTGTAGAGCCTTGTCTTGCACTAGTATGTTTAAATAATATAAATAAGGGTCAAGATTAGCACAATTAGGTGGCTTGGATGAATTAATAAAAGGTCAAGCCAAGTGGCCTTGACTTAGTCAAAGTTATCAAGCTCTAGTCTACCAAGACTTGCTCATCTCAATATTGGTCAAATGACCATTTCACCCATGTCCATTTCTTCCAAGACCCGTAAGGGGGTGACACGTGTCGCCCTCCCATTCATCGCAATATTTCGTTTTCCGACATTTCCATAATTCCGATAAATTTTACTAGTCTCAAATCTTAACACTTTTGAATTCTTACGTACGTTCTTATAAACATGTCCTAGAATTACGGGGTGTAACATTCTTCCCTCCTTAGAAACATTTGTCCCCGAATGTTCTTTCAGAGTCAATCTTATAAATAGCGACATAGTCTACTTTTACAACCCCTATATACCAATAATGCCACATGTGGCCACATAACAATACTTACACTAAAACGTCAACCTGAACTCCAAGTGTCAACGTCGGTTATCTGCATAAAGCCTTTGTCAACTCTAAGCTTGCTAATAATCTTCCCTGGATAGGCTTCGCCTTATCCACAACCCGCTTAATCAAGTTTGGGCCAACTAACTGAACTTCGCCTACGTCGAACCAACCAACCGGCGATCTACACTTCTGCACATACAAAACCTCATATGGCGTAATCTGAATGCAATAATGGTAGCTGTTGTTATAAGCAAACTCAATCAATAGGCAAGTGATCCTCCCAGCTACCCCTGAAATCAATACACAGGCCCGCAGCATATCCTCAAGTGCCTGGATAGTATGCTATGTCTGTCCGCCGGTCTGAGGGTTAAATGCCACACTGAGACTCACCTGTGTCCCTAATACCTTCTGGAAAACCTCCAGAAGTAAGCCGTAAACTGAGCTCATCTGTCTGACATCATAAATATAGGAACCCCGTGCAGTCTCACAATCTCCCTGCTATATAAGCTAGCATAATCCTCAGCCGAGTAAGTGGTCCTAACCGGAAGAACACGAATGGTTTCGTCAGCCTGTTTACTATGACCCCCAAGGAGTCACACTTCTCCTGAGTACGATTCCACCCTGTAACAAGATCCATATTAATCACCTCCCATATCTAAGTCGGGATCTAAATCGCCTGTAGTAGCCCACTGGGCTTCTGGTGCTCAACCCTGCCCTGCTACTAATTCGGACACTAAGCAACAACTCTGCGGACAGTATACCTTTATGGGCAGACTATATGACATTATCGCGTCCCAGAAATGGGCCGGGCAGTATACCTTTACGGGCAGACTATATGACATTATCGCGTCCCAGAAATGGGTCGGGCAGTATACCTTTACGGGCAGACTATGTGACTTTATCGCGTCCCAGAAATGGGTCGGGCAGCATACCTTTACGGGCATACTATGTGACTTTATTGCGTCCCAGATTGGGCCGGGCAGTATAGGCGTCCCTCCATAAAGGGTCGGTTTATGTTATGCAAGGTAGGTAAGTTATATGGTAATGAACTTGACGGTTTTTCCTAAGCATGTACGTAAGAATGTGACTATAACTTTTATGTAAAAATGGGAAAATATAATAAGGTACGATTAAGTTCACGAGATGGTAATGACACGGTAGGATCTAGTATGTACCATTTTTATACTTGTCTCTGTCATTCTTTTGTACAGTTATGATTTGTTTACTGTACCTTATTTTTGTTCCATATTCGGTACCTGTTATCGATTTTCTTCGCATTCATGTCCGCAGTTTAGGTATTACGATTGTGGATCCGCGAGCTTAGGATCTGGTTCAAGATTTTGAGATGGCTCCAATGTTCCGGAGCTTGTCGTCATGGTTATGTATATTCAGGGGTACGGTGGGGCCTTGTCCCGTCATAGTATTTGTCCAAATCTTAGAGGTCTGTATTCATCTGTGGGCTGGACTGGCTAGAGTTGTTTTTACATTGTTAAACAGTGTAGACCCTTTCGGGTAATTTTTATGTTATGGCAGCCTTATCGGCTTGGCCTTGGTTTTAAAAAAAAGAGTGTTATTTATCTTTCGCAGTTTATTATGTTGTATGATTAGCGGTGCCTGTGTAGGGCACGATGCGCCCGGTCGGTCGTGATAGCTTCCTTCGTCCTAATGCTATAGACCGGATACACAAACGTAGCAAGAAAGGACACTTGAGAAATGTTACAACGTGCTTGGACATGGATATGTTGAGAGTCCATACCAACCACATCACAACTAACTCTGGAGGGGTCCCATAATACTAGCAATCTCCCGCCATTAATGAAATCTATGTTGGAGCAAAATTTCCAAGCACGGAATCTTTGAGAAGCAAAAGAGTTCATCCGCAATCGGTTGAATTTAGTTTCTATTAGGCAAATCAAAGCCACATCATGCTGTTTTGCAAGCCTACACACAAGAGTTTGTGTGGCTGCCCTATCTCTCTGTCCGCAAAGACCACAGACATTCCAACAAAGAATTTTCATTTGGAAACAATAGAGGGTTTAGTAGCACCCCCGCGCTTCGCATTTCTTGCCAAACTGCTATTTCTCCTTGGAATGACTTCTGTCCATCCTTCATCCTTGTCATTAGGAGCCAAGGCAGGGGTCTCAAAGTTGATATGCTCACCGCGCTCAAAGTTTATGCAACGTGTTGCAAGGATAAGCTATTCTTTAGAATTCCTACAAGAACCCTCATCAAGAGGAGTCTGCGGGTCAGATGAAGTGCTCATTTCAGTTTGCAAAGTGTCTTTACTTAGCCTCTCATGTTGCACAGTAGCAGTGTAGGGATGCTGATCAGAGGACCCCTCAAGAGATACCCGTAAGCTCGAAGAGCCAGGAAGACCCGCAGCCGGAGGGATTTGAAGGTTTAGTGCCTCCCCAACACTTCCGGGAATATGCGGTACATAATGCAAAATATTTTCAACCTCCATCAAGTTAACACTACCCACGGGTTGATGAGGGGGCGTTGAATCAGTGTTAGGAGGGCCAGAGTGACCCGCAACCATAGGATGGCCAGAGCTAGAAGAAACGGCTCCATTGCAAGGCGGTACTAAGGGGTTGTCGGATTTCCGGGCTTCATGAGAGGTATTGTCTTGTATCAGAATCTTACACTTCAAATGGTTGTGACCAAAAGAGGCGCAATGATAACAAAAATCAGGGTAGTTCTCATATTTGACCTTTTGGATGTATCTTCGATTTTCGGGCAGTTTAACTCCAAATTTTGTGACCGGTTCTTTACTAACATCAACTTCCACCAATACTCTTGCATAGTTCATCTTAGACCTTTACTTGGTAAATTGATCCGTGTATAGAGGCTTCCCTACACGTGATGCAATCTTACTAAGGCCTGAGGCACTCCAAACCGAAAGGGGGATGTCATGGAAAGTGACCCAAATCGGGATATCCATGAATAAGTCATCCGTTAGTAATACTCCTTTATCAATTGGTTTTAACATAATAGTTTTGCCAAAGGCCATATAAGGGCCTCCGTGGAGCACATTCGTGCGTTCCTCCTCCGTCATGAATTTGAATATTGTCCATCATTTGCCATATGGGATGATACGACACTTAACACCCCACCCTTTTACAATAGAATTCAGCGCTTCTCTTCCCGGGAAAGGGCCCGTGAAGCAGCCTATGAGACAATATCCCTAGGTTTCAATGAAGGGGACTTCATCTGTAGCTTCTAGTTCTACATCTTCTCCTTGTTGATCAATGAAATAAAGTTTCATTCCTTTTGCTTCAAGTCTGGAACCCGCAAAGACTCCCGCATAGGTTTCTTTTGCGGATTGGGACAATTGCGTTGGGAGGGGGGTACTTCTCCCTTTGAAGTCTCACCGGATGGATGCGCATTATGAAATCTGGAATTATCAGTGGGCATGTTTCCTACTGTCCTTCTTGGTAGTGTAGAATGAGGGAAAGGGTTAGAGGGGGTGGAGCTTGGGCCCGCATCTGGAGATAGTATGCGAGTGCCATTTGGGAGGGTAGGGAAAGAGGCGGGCATTTCGGGTGAGGGTGATGTTATGGAAGGGGGTGGGGGTGTGTCATTATGAAATCTGGGAGGTATTGAGGAGGTAGATGAGGAGAGAGGTGGAAAGTTCTTATCGTTTCCATTGTCCAAGGAAGAAGTAAATGAAAATGGGATATTGGGATTCTTATGTTGAAGTCCGTTTAGAAAACTGGTTAGGGAGGGGAAGGGATAGTTCGTGGTTCTAGGAGGGCTCAAAGAAGGCTGAATATTAGAGATGTATGACTCTTTGGCATCCGCGGAAGTAGGCTGCCCATTAAAGACAATAGACTCTTTGACTCCCGCGCCAATAAAGAAAGGTAAGTTACTAGGCTCATTAGGAATGGATGACCCTTCCGTATCCACATCATGTATTGTACCCCGAGGTCCAGAAGTAATTGTAGACCCATGGATACCCTCCTGACCCGCCTTTCCCATTTGACCCGCCACCCGACCCGGTTTAGGCCCGAGAATACCTTCATGCAAAGTTCCGTCGATTGAAATTCCTCGCCCAGAATTTATAGCCTTTCCGGCTCTTCTGGGCAATAAACCTCTAAGATATGAGTTTTTAATGCTCCCGTGGTTGCCCTTCTCTTCCGTTGTGGTCCCGGAGTTCACAGAATTACCCGCGTTTGTTTTGCCATTCCTAGGAGAAGATGGAGTGTCTATAGTTGTCCGAACTTCAAAAGAATTGCCGGGAGCTTTGGAGGGGGCATTATCCTGAGGCTTGTGGACAGAGATAGGGGTATCATTCATAGTTTTTTCACCTTCACACTTGCTTCTGTCGGGGCTAGCAACCTCTATACTTTTTCCCCAATCATGAATCTTTTGTAACGTAATATCATCCACCACATGTTCTAGTAGAATGCGCATATCAGGAGTGACATGTACTAACACCGTGGGGTCGGAGATTGCTGGAATTAAGTTCTCTTTAACAATAGTTGGACTTCCACCATTCTTTTTCTTTTTCTTGGATCTAGATTTCGACGAACCTCCGGAACCACCGGAATCATTGCTAGAACGTGTAAACCGCTTTGTCTTTCTCATGTTATGAACTTAAAACGTAGATTATAGAAGAATCAATTGAGAGTGAGAGAATAGGAGGAGAGGGAAGAACAAAAAACAGTGAGGAGCAACCAAGGAGAAACGTTGAGAGCGTTTTCCTTAGTGAGAGAAACTTCTCTCTAACTTGATCTTGGAAAGAAAATACTTTGATCTTGATCTTGTCTTTGGATATGGGGATTTAGAATTGCTCTAGGTTTTTGGAAAGATGAGGGTTTGTATGGATGAATATCTTTTGTTCTAAGTATTCAAGACTTATCTATATAAAGGTGTGTGAAGTCTTCACAAGACAAGTGGGGAGGACACTTGCTAACCTCCTATTGGCCAAGTATTTCTTCACAAAAAAAATTCATCCACACTTAGTTATTTTTCATCCCATTTCGATGGACATGTAACATAGTATACCAAGACTTAATAAATCCACTAAGTCCATAATTCTAATGAAAAATAATTCCATTACTAGAATTAATTCTTGTCATCACATTAAACTCGAAAATTTTCCGTATAAGGAAATGTAAAAATCCTTTCCTTTCAACATTCCAATCTTAATTCTATAATCATGTTCTCCCTTAGTAGCTATGGAAATACGGGGTGTAACATTCTCCCCCCTTAGAAACATTCGTCCCGAATGTTCCTTCTAAGTCTCCAACTACACATTCACCGGTATAGTCTTCACTACTATACTTACGAAACTCATTTTGCCACATATGGCCACAATATATCACACATGAATATACCTAAGTCAAAGCCAACGAGGAATCAAATCTAAGGTGAGTATCACCACTATTAACTCCCATTTATGGCCTAAAAGGATTCTCCGTTCGTACCTTCTTTAGTCATAACTATAAACACTTCAATTCTTTTAACATTTGTTGGCTTCTTTTCTTATTTGTCATACTCTGCTCATACTTCCAAACTTATTCTAGTATACGTACATAATTTCAATCATAGCTTCTGTTTTCAAATCCTTGGAGTTACTACATCCAATAAATTAAGGCCATTTTTGGCTCTCGCGACCCGGTTATGGTGGAACGCTTCCACGAACTCGTATAACGATTGACTAGAATTGGACCTTGCACCTTTGTGACCCTATCACATAGCGGGACCACCTCCAACTGATCATACTCCATTCCAGGCTACGGGTTGGCCCGTAATCAGCCCACAACCCGACCCATTTTCGCACTTAATTCTCATTCTTTGTCTGAAATAAATCTTATTACTCGAGAAGGCCTTATACATCTAATGTCTCAGCGGTTATCAATATTCTAAGGTTCACAAATTTTTTCTATGCCCCAAGCCTACATTATTAGTCCCCACATACGGGAAATGTAGCTTCTTAATATCTCATAATCAAGTTGTCTAACTCACAACAACTCTAATTAATCCATACCATTATTATTCACATAATCACTTAAGCGAACAACACAACTTAATCTAACAACATGGTATGCTCTCAAATCAATTAAACATGATCTCTTTTAAGAGTCTATCACAATCTCAGACCGTTCATTACCTTCTGACTATTCCAAGTTAGTACATATATAAAGCCTAGGTGTGGATTCAATAAACTGTTTCACACCTTCCAAGTATTTATCAAGACTTTACCAATTTATGGTAACTCATAGTCATTCTAGGCAACACACATATGAACCCAAGTAAATACGCTCATACAGATATACATCATCATTATACCAACTAAACAACAATTTTTACCAACCTGGATACGCAATCCATATAATCCTTTCTGGGTCACTGTTGCCTTTCTCAAAGCTGTAATCACAATAATACGTTAGGGAGAGACTACCCTAACAACACAGCTCTATCGCACGATCTCAGAGTGAGAAGAAGGGAAACCAATCCTAAATGTACTATAGCCTCTTGTTTATAGATGTGGTGCACAACACACCGATAAACAAGACTCTACTATACACAGTCTGTAGACATTCCGAGGACTAACTGCTCTGATACCACGCTATCACGCCCTGTACCCCGGGCCCGCGACTGGTGCCCTACCTGGGCACCCTTTTATTCATACAACACAATAAATCGCGGAAGATAAATAACATTTATTTTTTTAAAACAAAGGCAAAGCCGATAAAGCTGCCATAATATAAATCACCCAAAAGGGTCTACACTGTTTAATAATGTAAATACAACTCTAACCAGTCCATCTCACATATGAATACAGACCTCTAAGAGTTTGGACAAATACTATGACGGGACAAGGCCCCGCCGTACCCCTGAATATACCTAGCCATAATGACAAGCTCCGGAATATTTGAGTCATCTCCAAATGCTGAACCAGGATCCTAAGCTCGCAGATCCACAATTGTGTACCTAGACCTGCGGACATGAACGCAGCCTCCCGAAAGGGGTCAGTACAACAAGTACTAAGTATGGAACGAAAATAAAGTACAGCAATTAAGATCATAACTATACAAGGAATGACAGAGCAAATATGAAAATCAAATACCAGATCCTACCGTGTCATATAAAAATCAGAGCCAATCAGACTCAGATCATCAGATCATCAGAATAATCGCACCACTTTCAAATATGAAAGCCATATCAAAATCTGGGACACCTTCCCTCAACATATAATATCACAGAAGCATGCTCGTGGAATACAACATCACTTTCAGCATGTAACAAGTATAACATACAACTACCCGCACACTGTGCCTTTTTAACAATGAGAGTAAACTTTACATGCTTTAAAATAGGAAGCTTATGATCAATCTAGGGCCACCCGCCCGTAGTGTCATTATGCAAACCTACTCCTAGGACTGTTTCACCCGCAAGGGTCTTGTGGACCCGCATAGGACAATTTGCCCCGCATAGGACTATTTCACCCGCACAGGACTATTTCACCCGCTTAGGCCCTACGGGCCCGCAATGAACATATACGTCATGCTCGCATCATGGGTAGCAAATCCATGGAGATGTATAATGTCTTGGGGGTTTACCCCGCAATTATACTCAGAAGGTGTATAACGTCTTGGGGATTTACCCTGCCTTTATACTCAGGAGGTGTATAACGTCTTGGGGGTTTACCCCGCATTTATACTCAGGAGGTGTATAACGTCTTGGGGGTTTACCCCGCATTTATACTCAGGATGTGTATAACGTCTTGGGGGTTTACCCCGCATTTATACTCATAACACTAGCACCAATGACTATCATGAACAACATATGCAAGTTAAGATAATCTGTGACTTTCAACATCATAAAATGAATAAACCATCATTTTAACAAACCAAGACAATTTTCATGCCTTCTTTTTCAACAAATCAAGACAATACCATTTAGGCGAGCCGAAGTACTATCAAGGCACAAAATAGAATAACTATTATTTAATCAAGCCAAAGTACTATCAAGGCACTAACACACCTTGCATTACTAAGGATTAAAGTCCATTACGACAATGTACGTGAGCCGTACATTCACTTTATGAACTAAATTTCCATTTTAAGAAAGCCCAAGTACTACATGTATCGCTAGGAAGTAGGATCCAATACATGTATCATTTTGAAACCATCATTTAGAAAATCGAGACACATATCGTACCAAATATCCTTCTAAGACATGGTTTTGGCAAATCAAGGCACTAGACCTCATGTGTTACTTTAAAACATCTTGAACATCAAAGTTCCACATATCATGTATTATATTAAGGACTTAATCATGGACATTCTCGCACGATTTCCTTAAAACATTTTAAACCATCCCTTGACTTTCCACTAAAACTTGTTATAACAAACTTCTCATAAAGCCGTTATAACCACTTAATTTTTAGAAAACTAACGCACCATTACCTCTTTCCTTTTTATAAAAAAACCAAGGCATTATCATGTCACGTAAGGGAATTGAATCCAAAGTACTTTGTACATCTATTCTTTATAAAAGAATCGTTTCATGAAATATTAGGGCGTTGGACCCAAAAGTACTTTCACCATTAAAACCAAGTTACTTACTTTTTAAAACTCAAGTAACTTATACTTTTAAGACCAAGTAACTTATACTTTTCAAATCGAGTTAATACACATTTTCGAAATTCAAGTCCCAAGTACTTTCGAAAATCAAGCCTCATGTACTTACAATATTAATACTTTTATGAGCCGTGAATAGGTTGTTCTCGTTTATAACGATCTTGTTAAATCAGTCATGATCTAGAAAATGTAATACAATTTTGTCTTATCTTAGTTTCTATGCAGATGGAGAATTCTACTCATTTCAATATAATTGATTGTCGATACATTTTCATTAACGTTGCAATGGCTTGTTTGATACCTATTCTCATTAGTATAGTAATTTACCAAGGTCAACTCGACTCTAGTACTTCCTAACGATTCTTACCAACATCCCCATAAGACTTGGTAAGAACTTAGGAATATTCTAGATATACCTTTAGCATAAAATTAATAACATGAATACTTCTTATAACAAGGCAAGTATACTTAAAGAATAAGTCATGTATACCCCAATAACAAGGCAAGTATACTTCAAGAAAATAAGTCATGTATACCCCAATAACAAGGCAAGTATACTTCAAGAAAATAAGTCAAGTATACTCCAAATAACAAGGCAAGTATACTTCAAGAATAAGTCATGTATACCCCAATAACAAGGCAAGTATATTTCAAGAAAATAAGTATACTCCAAATAACAAGGCAAGTATACTTCAAGAATAAGTCATGTATACCCTAATAACAAGGCAAGTATACTTCAAGAAAATAAGTCAAGTATACTCCAAATAACAAGGCAAGTATACTTCAAGAATAAGTCATGTATACCCCAATAACAAGGCAAGTATACTTCAAGAAAATAAGTCAAGTATACTCCAAATAACAAGGCACGTGTACTTCAAGGATAGTCATGTCGATAGAAGGAAGAAGTTCACATACCTCGTGACGACTAACTCATACGACAAGTAGCAAAATGCTTCGAAGTACTTTAACCTCATCAGCTATTCCTTAAGCCAAGTAGACTATGCTACACGTAGTACTTCAACCTATAATGATGATAGTGTCACGACCCGACCCCGGGCCCGCGACTGTGCCCTACCTGTAAGGCCACCTTCCGTAAAATATACATAATAAAACAGTAATTTTTTTTTCTTTACAACCCAATCCACAAGACATGACTACATGTCACGACCCGACCCCGGGGCCGAATCGGTAGTGCACCGGCACCCGTCAGTATACATCGAGAGAATAGCAATGAACATACATAACACATAAACCTGTATATAGTAAACATCACTGGCAAGCCGAAAAGGCCGCCTTCCATAGAATATACTTATCCAAAAGTAAAACAGTACAACTTTGTTCTTACAACCCATACCACAAACGTGACTACAGACCTCTAGGAATAACAACTATGGCGGGACAGGGCCCCGCCATACCCCTGAATGTACATAATACCCATAGCATCAGGGAAAAACCGTACCAACAAAACAAGCCTCCGGAGGAATGGAGCTCTGACACCAGACCAGTTATCCTAAGAATGAGGATCCACCACCTGCTTACCCTTACCTTCGGCATGAACGCATCCTCCGAGGAAGGGGGTCAGTACACAATATGTACTAAGTATGCGAAACTGGAAAAATACTGAAAATGACTCATAAGTCTAAAATAACTGGAGACATGTATGATAATCAATTTACAGAACAATGTGCCTTACTAATAATGAGAATATCAAGCATATACTATACTGCATGAAAATAGGACGCTCATGATCAAAGCAAGGTCACCCGCCCGCAGTATCATTAAGCAATCCTACTCTTGGGACTATTTCACCCGTATGGGTCATGTGGACCCGCATGAGGTATTCCTCGCATAGGCTGTACTCACCCGCATGGGACTATTTCACCCGCATAAGCCCTACGGACTCGCATGAGGTATTCCTCGCATCGTGGGTAGCAAATCCACGGAATATGCAAATGTCACAACCCGGGTCCAAGGATCAACCACCATGGAAGCATACCCGTGGAATCCCACCTCACTGTCGGTACGTCCGGATAAGCTCATAACTTCTTTAGACTTTCAGTAATACACAATATGGATCTCATTCTTTATGACTTTAAGGCACTTTCTTATTGCTTAATCAAATCCGGAGAATTTAACCCGAAGTACTATGTACTTCTACTCTTTCAAAAGATCCCTTTTTCACATAAAAACCCCCATTTTACACTCTAAGCAATTGATACCTTTAAATCAAATTGCCCTACTCAATTTCAATCCTTTCATCTTTGTTTACCTTAATCAAGAAGACCATTCCTTTAACCTTCCATAAAGTTATTATAACCGACTCCCCATAAAGTCGTTATACTAACTTTATGCTTTAGAAATTAAGACATTCTTATCCTTTCATAAGGCTGTTATAACTAACTTCCCATAAAGCCGTTATAACTCCTTATATCTTAAACAATTTCGTTCTTTTATTAACCAAGAGACTTATACTTTAAATCAGTTTACACAATTTTCAAAATACTTTTTCCTGTCAAGAAATCCTTGTCTACCTTATTAGAATAAACCATTTGTTATACCCCGTATTTCCAGAGTATGTACGTGAGGGCGTACGTATAAAAGTTTAAGCCTTAAGTTAGGCAAGGACCAAAAACTTTGTGCACAACACACGAAAAGAATCGTTTTCCGACGAATAGTTTTCCAAACTTTGCGAAGGAAAAAATACGGCTATGTCATTTATTATTTTTGTGGATTTTTCCGAGAGATGTAATATTTTGGACCAACGACAAGGCGACACTTGGCCCTCAAGTGGACGGCAAAGCCATGGGAGTCTTGGCACGTTTTTTGTGTTGATTTTTGGTCAAGGGTTAGGTAGGATATTTTGTGTAGTAGATGGATAGGGACACATGGATAAATCCTCACCCTACACTTGCACCACACTTGTCTTGATCTTGGCCATTGGTTGACCTATAAATACCCCCTTAGTTGATGAACTTCTTCATCCACACTTAGACATTTCTAAGTCTTAAAATCCCTTCCCCCCCCCCTCCCTTGAGAGCTCTAGCCGAGAGCACATCTCCCCCCCCCCCTTCCTAGTTATGCTAGCCGAAACCCCTCCCCCTTTGTGAGCCTTGGCCGAAACTACCCCCCCCCCCCTTGCCTAGTTGTTTTCGTATAATACTCCCCCCCTTGGTAGAAAAATACTCTCCAAGTATTGTTACTATTCCCAAATACCTTATATTATTCCAAGGTTATACCTATACTAAAAGCCCAGAAATACTATTATACTTCCTTTAGCCACTAAACAAAACCCTAAGGAAAATCTTCATAGTCGGTTGAAGTGTTGGGTAGAAGTTGTGTAGAACTTCTAAGGGTTTCTGGGAGCGAATTGAGCGCCTGAATAGAGCTAAACGTTGCTCAGATCGACATTAAACATGGATAATTTTGGGCTTATCGAGGTAAATACTACTGTCCTTCTATTGTAATTGGAAATTACATACTGTAGTAGTATAGAAATGAATATAAGATACATAGAAGGATAGTAAAGAAGATATTTGAATTGATATCACATCAGAAGAATATTAAAGAAGAAGACTGAACTGTACTTACATAGGACTGTATTTACAGTAGACTTGTGTAGTTTGGTGGGTAGGGAAGTCTTTGCCAATTTTCTCGTAGAATAAAGGAATCAGATCTAGAATTATTTTACAGTAGTCTAGACGTTGATAGACTTGTATGACCATTATAGGGTGAAATCGCGAGTAGCGTATTCTACTCGAAGAAGTGAAGAAGGCTAGCAGGATTACAGTACTTTGGAGCTATTTGCTAATAGTCGATAATCGTCGCGAGGTATGTGATTCTTCCTATCCTCTTGTGTCACGACCCGACCCCGGGCCCGCGACTGGTGTCCTACCTGGGCACCCTTAAAGGTACATATCAGAGAATAGTAGCAGAACATACATACATCTCAAAAGAAATAAATAACAGGCTAGCCGATAAAGCCACCTTCCAAGAGTATATACGTAACCCAAAAGCAGTTACCCTTTTTTTTTCCTTTTTTTTTTCCACAACCCAATCCACAAGATATGAATACAGACCTCTAAGAATTTTGACATCACAACTGTGACGGGGCAGGGCTCCGCCATACCTCTGAATGTACATAAATCTACAACCTCAGGGAACTGTACCAAAATACAAAGCCTCCGTCGGAGAAATAGAGCTTTCCAAAGACTGAATAGAGATCCTAAGAGCAAGGATCACCAACCTGTGTACCTAACACCTGCGGGCATGAACGCAGCCCCCCGAAGGGGGTCAGTACAACAAGTACCGAGTATGGAACATAAATAAGGTACAGTAACCAAATCATAACTATATAAAAGAATGACAGGGGCAAGTATAAAAATGAAATACCAGATCCAACCGTGCCATTTTTAACTCCTGAAATCAATTGTATATTAACCGTTCCTTTCCTTCTTTCAATAAGAATTAACATCATATTCTTACATACATACTTAAGAATTTAATCAAGTTTTTCCACATAACTTACATAACATAATCCGACCCTTTATGGAGGGACTTCTCATTTTGGAGCTTGCTTTGATTATCCATACGTGATAACGTAATCCGACCCATTTGCGGGACACGGTGTACTGATGAATAATGTGACATAACCCGACCCGCCTGTGGGGCTCGGTGTACTGATGAAATATGTAGCATAACCCGGCCCGCCTGTGGGGCTCGGTGTAAAATGACGTAACCCGGCCTATGTGTAGGCTCGGTGTATATGACGTAACCCGGCCTATGTGTAGGCTCGGTGTGTCTCATAACATAACCCGGCCTATTTGTAGGCTCGGTGTATCTCATAACATAATCCGGCCTATTTGTAGGCTCGGTGTGATCTTCCTTACATAACATTTTTAAACCATCTTTTCACTTCTTAAGTCGTTATAACAACTTCCCATAAAGCTATTATAACAACCTTTCATTTTAGAGAATTTAAGACACTTTTATTCTTACAACATTAGGGAAACTAGACCCAAAAATACTACGTACATACATACTTACAAAGAATCATAAAACTCCTTTCTTTTTAAAGCTCAAGTCACATACTCTTTTGGAAACCATCTTCTTAACTTTTGAAATAAATTAAGAAGTCATACTTTTTAAAATTAAGTCATTTTCACTTATAAAATCAAGGCTTATAGTCTCAAAACATCGTAGCATACACTCTTTAAAATCATGCGGCTTATACTTATAACATCATGTCATATATACTTTAAAAATCAAGTCTCATAACTTGAAAAATAAAGTTTTATAATCCTTTAAAGAAAATCAAAGTTCATAGTCTTAAAACTTTATAACATACATTCTTTAAAGTTCATTTACTTATACTTATAAAATAAACTTACTTACTTTAAATAAATCAAGACACATAGCTTTAAATCAAATCT
Organism: Przewalskia tangutica; assembly: GCA_029844215.1. Lineage (NCBI taxonomy): Eukaryota > Viridiplantae > Streptophyta > Magnoliopsida > Solanales > Solanaceae > Przewalskia > Przewalskia tangutica. Next base: position 202,561 of record JAQGDG010000048.1, read on the forward strand.
CATAATTTCATATCCATTCTTACCAACATCTCCCATAAGACTTGATAAGGACTTAGGATAATTTAAACATACTTTTAACTTAGAATCAACAACGTGAATACTTCTTAACTTCTAAGAGTAGAAGGAATCATGAAATAATATTACATGGTTATTTCATACGTAGGATCATGCCCAAAAGAAGGAAGAGGTTCACATACCTTTTGTTGAATCACTCGTCGATACAACGTATATACTGTATAGTACTTTGATCTTATATTCAAGAATTTCTACCACCTGAGTTTTCTTGCCAAGTCGTTCCAGTTGTCTGAATGCACCATCACGTTGGCTATGGAAAATTAAATCACCGTCCTCTAACAACTACTGGTCCAAATCGTTCCCTTCCTAAATCCTCTTCCTCATCTATTATATACTTGTCTTCAACACTCATATCATTTTATTTAATGAAAAACATATCACTGACAATACTACTGTAGGAACAAAGCTAAGTATTCACAACATCTATTTCAAGACACTAATTAGCTGAGCAAGTACAAAAGTAGTAGAGTATCCACGAGAAAGCCCTCTTTTTGTTCTAAACTTATTTCTTTAATAATTAGTTAAAGTAAAAATAAACACTAGGTTGGCTAACTTATCTGGATCAGCAAACGACTTCACTCCCATTTAACACATGTCACCTACACACCCACGTGTCACCCAAATTTAAATTAAAAGACTTGCATCCGTATAATTTATTAATTGCACACCTAATTAATTCTAGACCTCACTTCATTTAAATCTTAAAAATTCATAAGACCTTCATATACTCGATGTCTTAATTTGTAATATGACATTAGTCCATCACCTATTTTGAGAATATACTACCATTATTAGTAATCTCTATCGTCATACTTGTTACATCTAAAATTATTTCGGGATCACATCCTTTTATATACTAATTTTCTTATTAGCATACGTAAATATAACAAAATATTTCCCAATGCTCGGGTCTATTTCCTTCGTTTTCATGCTCAAATTATTGTCCAAAATTACGAGGCGTTATATCTTGAGCATGATATTTTAAAAGAATATATATATAGTACGGTAGACGTACGTGTGTTAACTGAACGTAGTTCTACGGCAATGTCTTTGACTTAAGCCTGAATAATAAGAATCTTGAAGTATTTCAAAAGAATTAAGAATCGTTTTGAAAAGAGTAATACTTGGTTTTGAAAGCTTAAGAGTTATACTAGCTTTATGGGAAGTTAGGCATAACGACTTAAGAGAGATAAAAAGAATGGTTTATTGATTGTAGAAGATAAGAGACTTGACTTAATTGAATTTTGTTAAAAAGTGTAAAACCTCATTTCGTGAGAAATGAGTACTTGGTTTTTAAAAGGAATATGTTTACTGATTTCAGAAATCAGAATAAGTATCGAACAAACCACTGCAGCGCTAATAAAGGGAAATGTATTGAATAATTAAGTATTATTAAAACCAGTAGAAACCTCCATCTGCATAGAAGCTAAGATGAGACAAAATGATATTACATTTCCTAGATCATGGCTGCTTTAATAAGATTGTTATAAACAAGAACAACCTACTCACACATAAGGCATACATTACTCAATTGTTTAAAAGAGAGTACGTTATTTGATTAAGACTATGAACTTTGAAATCTTTCGAAACTAAAAGACTCGAGTATCTGAAATTAGGCAAACGGGAACTTTCGGAAAAGAATGTTGTTACTTGATTTTAAAACATGAACATATTTGGTACTACGGATAATAGTATCGAGTTGTTTTTACGTAAAAAAAGGTCTTTTTGAAAGGATAAATGTATGTAGTACTTTGGGGTTAAAACTCGGATTGGTTGTAATAAAATAAATGTATGTGAGTATGATTAAACTTGCCTATACTTGTGGTGATTAGCCTTTGTTGTGCAAGTGTTGTATTTCGTATACCGCGTCTCGCCGAGTGGCTCATTATCTGATTGATTGATGGACATACTGACACGATGGGTGGCCCACGAGTATGCTTCCACTAATCGATCCTTTTGGACATACTGACACGATGGGTGGCCCACGGGTATGCTTCCATTAGAAGTGTTATCTTGTTATTGGCTTGGACATACTGACACGATGGGTGGCCCACGAGTATTCTTCCATTCTGATGGTTATCTTGTTATTTCCTTTTGGACATACTGACATGATGGGTGGCCCACGGGTATGCTTCCATTAGGAGAGTTATCTTTTTACCGGCTTGGACATACTGACACGATGGGTGGCCCACGAGTATGCTTTCATTCTGATGGTTATCTTGTTATTTCCTTTTGGACATACTGACACGATGGGTGGCCCACGGGTATGCTTCCATTAGGAGAGTTATCTTGTTATCGTCTTGGACATACTGACACGATGGGTGGCCCACGAGTATGCTTCCATTCTGATGGTTATCTTGTTATTTCCTTTTGGACATACTGACACGATGGGTGGCCCACGAGTATGCTTCCATTAGGAGAGTTATCTTGTTATCGGCTTGGACATACTGACATGATGGGTGGCCCACGAGTATGCTTCCATTCTGATGGTTATCTTGTTATTTCCTTTGGACATACTGACACGATGGGTGGCCCACGGGTATGCTTCCATTAGGATGGTTCCATGGCCATGCTTATACCGAGGTAAGATGCCGGGGCATGCGGCCGTTGTGCGGGTTATATTTGAGTGATGACTTTGAGGGCGTGAGTCCCTGACTTGACATGACTGCTTTTATATTGTGAACTGTAGTTTTGTTATCATACATGTCTCCTGTTTTGTTTTAGACTACTATGATTTCATTTGCAGTATTTTTCAGTTTCACATACTTAGTACATGTTGTACTGACCTCCTTCGGGGGGCTGCGTTCATGCCGCAGGTAGAGGTACATCGGTCGTCGATCCCCGCTTCTAGGATCACAAATCAGCGTATTGGGAAGCTCCGTTTCTCCGGAGGCTTATCTTTTGGTATGTTACCCTGAGTCTGTAGGTTCTTGTACATTCGTGGTATGGCGGCCCGCCCCGCCATAGTTGTCGTTACATTCTGTGAGGTCCGTAGTAATGTGCAAGGTGGTTTGTAAAAAGGATTAAACTGTTCAAACTTTGTATTTATATATATGCCGAAAGGCGACTTTCTCTCAGAAAATGTGTTTCATTTTACAGTTGTTTCATGTCTTGTTTTTATGTTCCGCTGATTACTCTGATGTATGACTACTTGGGTGCCCGGGTTAGGCACTGATCCACGCCCCGAACGGTCTGTTATACCCGTAGTTCCGTGGTATTTATGTGAGGACGCATTTGCGAGCATAATGGCGTAAATTTTGGAAAGAAAGGAAGATGTGATTTTTCGACGGAAAAGTTTCCGGTTTTTGTGAAGAAAAAGGTTCGTTAATGGGAATTGGGTTCCCAGATTTGGTATTTGTACTTCGTGGATTATTTTAGAATTATGAGATTTTATTTTCGAAAATGGTCACGTGGGGCCCACGGGAGAAATTTACGGTTTTGTGGGGCCCGCTTTGTTTATGAGATTTTCGGTATTTTGGATATTTTCGGAAGACGAAATATTTTGATTTGTGCAGTGGGGCGACACGTGTCACCCCCATGTGGCCAAGAGTGGTCGATTCTTGTTGACACTTGGCCTTGGCCGAATTGGCCTTACAAGTGGCAAGCCACTTGTCTTGTTTTGTGTTGGCCATGTGGTGTGGTGGGACCCACACACACATGGCCCAATCTTGACCATACACTTACCTTGATCCTAACCCTTGAATCCTCTATATAAACCCCCTTATCTTGATGAATAATTTCATTCCTCACTTAAGAGCTTTCAAGGCAAAATAATACTCCCTCCCCTTTGAAGAGTTTTCGTCCCTCCCCCCCTCTTGTGTAGAAATACTTCAAGTATTATTGTATAGTCCCAAATACCTTGGCCTAGTATCCTAGTAGTATTCCAAAGTTGTTTTAATACAAGGAGCCCGGAAATACTACTTTTTCCAATAGTCGCAAAACGAAACCCTAGAAAAACCTTCATAGCTTGGTTGAAGTGTTTAGAGAAGTTGTTTAGAAACTTCTAAGGGTTGCTTGGAGCGGGTTGGAGCGTAAGGATTTGGAGCTAAACGTTGCTCAGGATCGACATATATCTTGGATAATTTTGGGCTTATCGAGGTAATAATCTATGTCCCCCTATTGTAATTGGATATTACATATTGTAGTGATTTAGAATTGAGTATAAGATATATTGGAAGGATGATTATAAAGGATTGAACTGTATTTACAGTGGATTGTCCTTACAGGAGAGTTGTGGAGTATTATTGTGACGCAGACTTGAACACGTCCGGTTCGACGGGTAATCCTCGAGTTGTTGGCACGCGGGCCTGGTAGGGAGGAGATTTGGGGAGGTCTTGCCGAATATTCTGTAGAATACGGAACCATGTATTTAAAATATTCTACGAATAGATCTAGGAGTTGATAGGCGTTTTGTGGCCTTTATAGTTGCGATTTGAGTAGCGTATTCTACTTGAAGAGTGGAAAAGGCTAGCAGAGTTACAGTACTGAGGAGCGTTTTGCTAATTGTCGATAATCGTCGCGAGGTATGTGAACCTCTTCCTATCTTTTCTAGCATGATTGTTGTGAACTATGTAGTACGGTAGAGTACATGTGCTAAGTGATTTGGTTGGTTTAAAACATAGGGTGTTATAATAGCTTTATGGGAAGTTAGTTATAACGACTTTATGTTGGTAAAAGAATGGTTTATTGATTGTAAAAGTTAAGAGACTTGATCTTCAAAGATAAGAGACTTGACTTATAACCGACTTGATTTTGAAAGTTAAGAGACTTGATCTTGAAAGATAAGAAACTTGACTTATAACGACTTGTTTTCGGAAAAAGAGAAGTAACTTGATTTTAAGTATAGGTTACTTGTTTTGAAAAGAGTAAGTTATTTGGGTTTTTAAAGAATACTTGTTGTTTTAAAAGAAAAGAGACTTGTGGAATTGAAGAGTTTTTGGTTTAGAACATAAAGTGTTATAACAGCTTTATGGGAAGTTAGTTATAACGACTTTATGAAAACAAAGGAATGGTTTTATAATTGGTTTTAAAATGGTAAACTTGACTTTAAAGGAGAAGTGTTTTGGTCTAAAAAGAAGGCATGGTATTGTCTTAATTTGGTTTAAAAAGGAAAGTATGGAAGTTGTTTTGGTTTACTTAAAATGTTAGTCACTTTATTTTGATACTACGGGTATCGGGTGACTTTTGTAAAAGAAAAAGATCTTCTAAAAGAATTTAACGTACGTAGTACTTTGGGGATTAAAACCTGGACTTTGTCATAAAATGAAAGTACCTTGAGTTGTGTGTAACGTGCCTATGTTTGCGTGTGATAGCCTTGTTGTGCAAGTGTTGTATTCTTATGTTACTGCGTCTCTCGATGGAGGGCCGGTCATGTTATTCTTGATCATTTTGGACATACTGACACGATGGGCGCCCACGTATGCTCCACTATGATAGTCCACGGGCATCTTGACTCGATGGATGGTCCACGTACGCGCCATGATGAGGGTTCGCTTCGTTGATAGTGTTATTCCATGGACTAGCTTTCCATGAGGTTTTACCGATTCGGCCTTGGTATCCGTGGTTGGCTTTCGACTTGCCCCGCCTCGTGGCTGATTCGCCTGTACCAGTAGTTAGCCTTCCCACTTGCCCCATTCGGTTTAGTGGCGAAGTCTCGTGACACGGCCTCGTACTGGTAGTTAGCCTTCAGATTGGTTCTGGCCACACGTGACACACGGCCTTGGTACCGTAGTCGGCTTTCGTACTTGCCGCGTGTCGCCCGTGGTTTGGTTGTATAGTATTGTTAGTACGGTTGTTTTGACACAGTGGGACCTAGTGTTCATGTACTTCTTGGTGTGATTATATCATAGATCGCCGGCAGCTGGCGAAGGTATTCCATGGGCATGATTGATGTTGTGGCGTGAGACCCATTGTTATACTTGAGTAATGACTTTGAGCGTGAGTCCACGACTTGACATGTCATTATATATTATGGACTGTAGTTTGGTTATCATACATGTCTCCTGCTTTATATAGACTATTATGATTTCATTTATAGTATTTTACAGTTTCACATACTTGGTACCTGTTGTACTGACCTCCTTCGGGGGGCTGCGTTCATGCCGCAGGTAGAGGTACATCGGTTGTGGATCCGCGCTCTTAGGATCACAGTCCATCTTTTTGGGAAGCTCCGTTTCTTCGGAGGCTTATCTTTGGTATAGTCCCCTGTCAGTGTAGTTACTTGTACATTCAGGGGTATGGCGGGGCCCTGTCCCGTCATAGTTATGGTTACATTCTTAGAGGTCTGTAGTACTGTTGTGGGCAGGGTTGTAAAAGGATTAAACTATTCAGGTTAATATATATATGTATATATTCAGGAAGATGACCGTTTTGGTTAACCTGTTTCATACTTTATGTCTTGTCTCATGTTTTAGTTTTTATTTTCGCTGATTTTCTCTGATGTTGTATCACTAGGGTGCCCGGGGTAAGACACCAATCACGGGCCCGGGATCGGGTCGTGACAAAAGTGGTATCAGAGCAGTTAGTCCTCGGAAAGTGTCTACAGACCGTGTCCAGTAGAGTCTTGATTATCGATGTGTTGTGCACCACATCTATAATCAGGAGGCTGTAGGACATTTAGGATTGGTTTCCATTCTTCTCACTCTGAGATCGTGCCTTAGAGTTGTGTTGTAAGTTGGACTCCCTCTGACGTATTCTTTTGTACCAGTTATGCCTCTACGCAAGGCAACCAGAGCCCGTGCGGCAAGGCGAGAGGAGCTGCGAGTAGAGCACGGAGGTTACCAGGCGAGGCCCGATTTTACCCGGCGTGGTGCTACAGACGGCGGATTCTACGATGCCGCCACCCCCCTCAGAGTTTAGAGCAGCAGCAGTAGCTACTGAGGCCACGATATCTGAGCCTCCAGTCCCACGGCCAGGAACAGAGGATATGGGTTGTGCGAGATGGCCGATTACTAGTTAGGTTTATGGCGAGACTTGAGGACAGACGGAGCCGGGGTACCAGAAGGCACCCGGGCCGATAGTTGAGACTTCGACTTCTTAAGTTGCGTACCACCGATGTTCTATGGATCGAGAGCTAGATGACCTCGTGAGTTTATCCGCGATTCTGAGGATCGTGAGAGTGATCAAGGCCGGAGACCGAGTCGATGGTCTTAGGTTCGCATCGGCCGCGTGATACCGCAATGATCGTTTGATTCGCGAGCTGTCCCTGGGAGCATGCGCTCAGCGGTATGGGACGAGTTCTCGTGGGCATTTCTTGCACATTTCTTGCCTCCGCGAGATGAGGGCACGCCGGCAGTGTTTACGATCTTTGAGACAGGGAGGACGCGCCGGGAGTACAACGTAGTTTGACTCGTTGGCTCGATATGTCCTCGCGTTAGTAGCTAATATGGAGGACATAGTGCACCGCTACGTCACAGTGCTCGATTACTACTTTGCAGAGGCATGATCGGGTGTAGCTCTTCATCCTGGCATTGACATTGCCCTCATGCAGCTTATGTACTTAGGTGTGAGCGGAGAGGTCGACGGAATGACCAGATCAGCGAAGAGGCGAACAGCAGGGTCTTTTGGTGACTTTCGAGGCGGACCGCCTCAGCAGCAGACTAGTTATGCGCCTTCACCAGCTCAGAGTGGTCCTCCACAGTTGTCGGGACGTTCGGGATATTCAGGAGCAGGTCAGGGCTCCCAGGTTTCAGATTTTCAGGGGAGTAGGAGTGCTCTCCGGATGAGGTCACCCTTGTCTCAGTGTGGCCGTTGTGGAAAACTTCATAAGGGAAAGTGTCGTACTAATTTGGGAGATTGTTATGCTTGCGGCCAACAGGGCCATTTGGCGAGAGACTGTCCGACCAGAGGTAGCGCGGATGTTGAGACTCGGCCTTCGGGATCTGTTGCGGGTTCTTCGCCGATAGCTAGGCGGATGTTCATGCATCGCAGCCACGCATGCAGGTCGCGGTGGAAGTTCCCAGTTTTAGCGGTCCTTTGAACCGCCTATTTACAGGTATATCCTTAACCCTCTAGAGACTTGTATGTATTGATATTATGATGATGTGTTAAGTGTTATGATCGGATAGCTTTGAGTTAAAAGGTGATTTAGAAGCCTGGTTAGTAAAAAGGGTAAGTCTGGGGATGTGAAAATTGTGAACCTTAGAATATTACAGTTGAGACCTTAGATGTAAGGTCGTCTTGAGTAAAAGATTTTACGGTTATTCTTTGTCGAAACACTTGGTATGCGTGAAGTGTGTTGAGGGATATTTCCTTGGGTTGTGTAAGATGAAAGTGGTAGCTTTCATGACTTGAATAAGTAAGATTGTTCCGGATCGGGGAACAAGAGTTGGTGCGATTATGGGTCGGGTTGAGGACCGTTCGCGGGTCAACCCGCAGCCCGAAAGGAGATGTGGTCAGTTTGAGGTGGTCCCGCCAGGTGGTAGGATCACGAGGGTGCGAGGCCCAAGTTTAGGTAACCATCGTATGAGTTCGCGGATGTGTTCGACCGGAATCGGATCGTGAAGGCCGGGAATGACCTTAAAGGAATTTGAGGCTAGTAAGATGACCAAGTTTGGAGGTAGTGACTCCAAGGTTTTGGAAACCGAAGTGATGAAGGGAGTGTGGTACGTGTAATAGAAAGAGCTCTGGTGTTATACCCCGTATTTCCAGAGTATGTACGTGAGGGCGTACGTATAAAATTTGAGCCTTATAGATTTGGCAAGTTTCGAAAATTGTACACAAGTGCCGAAAAGAGTCATTTTTCGACGAAACGTTTTACAAGACTTGCGAAGGGAAAATTCCGGCTATGTCATTTATTATTTTTGCGGATTTTTCCGAGAGACGAAACATTTTGGACCAACGGGAGGGTGACATGTGTCACCCTCACATTGGAAGCAAGTGGACGGCAAAGGCAAGTCAAGGGTACGTTTTTTGTGCCTTGGGTTAGGTAGGATATTTGTGCAAGTTGGTGTGGTAGATGGATAAGGTCCACATGGTTGAAATCTAGCCCTACACTTGCCTTACACTTGGATGGATCTTGGCCGTTGGTTGGCCTTTGCTTGACCTATAAATACCCCTCTAAGTTGAAGACTTTCTTCATCCAAAACTTGAGCAATCTTTCTAAGTCTCAAAATACTCCCTCCCTCTCAAAGCTCTCGTCCAAATCACCCCTCCCCTCTTTGAAGCCTTGCCGAGAGCCTCCTCCCCTTTTGGGTGCCCTAGCCAGGTACCCCTCTAGCCTAGTTGTTTTCGTATAATACCCCTTGTTGTGGTATAGAAATACTCTCCTTGTATTGTTATAATGTCCAAATACCTTGGCTCAAATACCTTGTAGTATTCCCAAGGTTACACTTATACAAAAGCCCAGAAAATACTATTACACTTCCTTTAGCCACTAAACGAAGCCCTAAGGAAAACCTTCATAGTCGGTTGAAGTGTTAAGTAGAAGTTGCGTAGAACTTCTAAGGGTTGTTTGGAGCGGGTTGGAGCACTCGGAGTAGGAGCTTAACGTTGCTCAGGATCGACGTTAAACTTGGATAATTTTGGGCTCATCGAGCATGAACTACTTGGAAGGTGGGCAAGGCTAGCCGGGTTATAGCCGTGAAGCGTTTTGCTTATAGTCGATAATCGCCGCGAGGTATGTGATTCTTCCTATACTCTTGAGCATGATATCTTAAAGGAAGATATATATAGTACGGCAATGTCTTTTGACTTAAGCCTGAATAATATATAACGATAGACGTACGTGTGCTAATTGAACGTAGTTGTACGGCAATGTCTTTTGATTTAAGCCTGAATAATAAGAAACTTGAAGTAAGTCACAAGAGTTAAGAAACCATTTTTGAAAGAAGAGTAACACTTGGTTTTAAAGGTTTTAAAGAGAGTTATACTAGCTTTATGGGGAGTTAGGCATAACGTCTTAAGAGCGGTAAAGAAAATGGTTTACAGATATTAGAAGTTAAGAGACTTGATCTTATAAGATAAGAGACTTAACTTAAATGAATTAATATGAGTTTTGTGTGAAACCTCATTCGTGAGTAATGAGTACGTGGTTTTTTAAAAGGAATAATGTTTCTTGATTTGAAATCGAATGTGTATCGACAAACCACTGCAGCGTTAATAAAGGAAAATGTATTGAATAATGAAGTATTATTAAAACCAGTAGAAACCTCCATCTGCATAGAAGCTAAGATGAGACAAAATGATATTACATTTCCAAGATCATGGCTGCTTAATAAGATTTATGAACAAGAATAATCTACTCGCCTATAGCATATGTTACTCAATTGCTTTAAAAGAGATTAAGACATTGAACTATGAAACTTTTCTAAAATAAAGAGACTTGAGTAATTGAAATTAGGCAAACTGGAACTCTAGGGAAAAGGAGGCATTCTTTTTTCTTAAATTGGTTTAAAACATAAAGTGTTATAACAACTTTATGGGAAGTTAGTTATAACGACTTTATGAAAACAAAAGAAGGGTTTCATCATTGGTTTAAATGTGGTAACTTGACTTTTTAAAAGAGAAGTGTTTTGGTCCAAAAAGAAGGCATGGTATTGCCTTAACTTGGTTTTAAAAAGGAAAGTATGAAAGTTGTTTTGGTTTACTTAAAAGATATAAGTCACTCATTTTTTTATACTACGGGTATCGGGTGACTTTTATAAAAGGAATGGATCTCTTAAAAGGAATTTAACGTACGTAGTACTTTAGGGTTAAAACCCGGACTTTGTCATAAAATGAAAGTACTTTAAGTTGTGTGTAATTTGCCTATGTTTGCGTGTGATAGACTTGTTGTGCAAGGAATGTATTTCACCCGACTACCGTGTTCATGGGATAAACCGGGAATGTATTTCACTCGACTACCATGTTCATGGGATGTGTCACAACCCGAACCCGGGCCCGTGACTGGTGCCTTACCCCGGGCACCCTAGTGATACAACATCAGAGTAATCAGCGGAACATAAAACAAGACATGAAAATATTATGAAGTAAGAAACGATGTCGGAGAAAACTTGCCTTACGCATATATATAAATCAATTTTAAAACCGACGATTACATCCCATTACAACTCGCCACAACAGCATTACTGCACCTCTAAGAATGATACGACAACCAGGGCGGGACAGGGCCCCGCCATACCCCTGAATGTAAATACCTACAACGACAGGGGACTATACCACTGATAAGCCTCCGGAGAAACGGAGCTTCCCATACGCTGAACTGTGACCCCGAGAACTAGGATCAACGACTGGTGTACCTCAACCTGCGGCATGAACGCAGGCCCGGGCGAGGTCGGCATAACAGTACCAAGTATGTGAAATAAAATATCGTAAATGAAATCATAGTAGTCTATATAAAGCAGAGACATGTATGATAACCAAAACTACAGCTCACAATAAATAGCGAATATGTCAAGTCGTGGACTCACGCCTCAAAGTCATCATAAAACCGCACGGTAAGTGCGAAGGCATAGCCGACTACTAAAACCTACAAGACAAACAAGGTCGTAAATCAGATTACATGAGATCTGCTGCATCACACATGATCAAAGCCGCCACTCGCTCGCAGATCTAATGCGCGTCAGCCTCGAACTTCCCATAGCTCGCACGTGGCCACTCCAATGGCCCGCATGAGGTATTCCCGCATCGAGGGTAGCTACTCCCCGGCCGCGTCCTGGACTCGCCGTCCGCATGGCCACAACGACCGCATGACCACAAGTGCCGCAAACTCACCTGGAACTGTAGTAGCTCCGCAAAGGCCAAACAGACCTCACTAAGGTAGTCTCGAAGCATAGGTCACTAGACCCGCTGAGTCTACCCCGCGTGGAGGCGCTTAACCCCTAATCATGAGTGATATAATATCATCATAACAAATTATCGTTAAACAACCTAAGCACAACAAGGGAAAACCCCTTTACACAAACATCACAAGATACTAACTCACGTAGCATCCTAACATGTTTACTTATCAAGTCAACAAGAAAGTATTACAAGACTATCACAAATCAATACAATCAAGTTATTCACACAAGGTACTTTCTACATTATGATTAACCAGGTTGGGTATCTATTCCCAAGGTACTTCATACATTATCTTTTAAAAGATACGTTACGTTTACAAAAGTCACACAATACCCGTAGTATATGAAAATAGAGTGATTATCTTTTGAAGTAAATCAAAACACTTACCTTTGTAAAATCAAGTAACAACATTATTTTCCAAACGTCCAAGTTTGCCTAATTTCAAATGTTCACGGTTCTTATTTTAGAAAGGTTTCGTAGTTCATAGTCTTATTCATTTAAGAATATAATTCTCTTTTAAACCATCTGAGAAAACATAAGCCTTATATGTGAGTAGGATATTTTTGTTTATAACAATCTTATTACAAAGACGTGATCTAGAAATATCATTTTGTCTCATCTTAGCTTCTATGCAGATGGAAGTTTCTCGGTTTTAATAATACTTAATCACAAAATATTTCCTTTTATTAACGCCGCAGGTGGTTTGTCGATACACATTCTCGATTTCAAATCAAGAAACATGCTTAAGCCGTTATACCTAACTTCCCATAAAGCTAGTATAACTCTTAAGTTTTCAAAACCCAAGATACTTCTTCTTTCAAAATGATTCAAAATCTTTTGAAACACTTCAAGTTCTTTATTATTACACAACCAGCCAGTTATAGTTCAAATCAGTCACCCTTTTAAAAACCACAAGTATTTTCTTACCTACATAAAGCTGTTATAACCAACTTCCCATAAAGCCGTTATAACACTTTATGTTTTAGACCAATCAAATACATTTAACACACGTACGCTCATCGTACTACATAGTTACATACATATCATGCTAGAAGAGATAGGAAGAGGTTCACATACCTCGCGACGCGTATCGACTAATAGCCAAACGCTCCAAGTACTTCCAACCGCCGCTACTCCTTAAGCCAAGTAGATCGCGTCACACGCAGTACTTCAACCTATAAGGCCACAAGGCGCTTATTAATATTTAGATCTCTTCGTAGAACATTCTACAGAAAATTCGGCAGCACCTCCCCCCCCCGCAACAGCGTAAATCTCCTCCTTCATCTGGCCGCTACCAAGCCAACCGGGGGTTATACGCCTAATCCGGACGTACAATTCTACCTCACGAAAAGCTACACAAGTCTCATCTGAATACACCATGTAATTACGCTCAAGATTTCTTTACATTCGTGCTTAAGTCGCAAGACATTGCTGTAAGTATTATTCAGCTTAAGTCAAAAGACATTGCCGCACAACTATGTTCCATTCTATATATAGTATACTTTAACTATATATTCAACAACATGTAATTTCCAATTACAACAGAAGGTCAAAAGTGTTTACCTCGATAAGCCCAAAATTATCCAAGTATAAAGTCGATCCTGGGCAACGTTTAGCTCCAACTCCGTGCGCTCCAACCCGCTCCGAACCACCCTTAGAAGTTCTAACCAACTTCTACTTAATACTCCAACTAACTATGGAGATTTTCCTTGGTTTCGGTTTTTGATCAAGGGAAGTATAATAGTATTTCTGGGCTTTTCGTATCAGTATAACCATGGAATACTACAACGTATAAGGGCCACGGTAGTTTGGGTATAGTAACACCACTTTTGAGAGTATTTCGACCAAGAGGGGGGGTATATATACGAGACAACACCACAAGGGGGGGTGTATACCCTCGCCAACCCCACTAGAGTGGGTACTCTCGCCAAGGGGAGGGGGCGTTGGACGAACACCACAAGAGAGGGGAAGGGATTTCTAAGACTTAGAAATTTTTGGAATGGATGAAGAAGTCTTCCAAAGGGGGTATTTATAGTACAAGCTGGCCAACCAATGGCCAAGATTAAGCCAAGTGCAGTGTAGGGTCAAGATTATGCCAGCACCTTATCCATCTACCACCAAAATATCCTACCAACTCGCCAAACAATGGCCAATTCGTCCAACCCTATTACCGCAAAGTCCTTCCAATGAGAGGGTGACAAGTGTCGCCGCCTCTTGGGTCCAAAATGTTTCGCCTCTAAAAATCCGCAAAATTAAAAATGACATAGCCGGAATTTTTCCTCGAGTGGAAAACGCGTTTAAAAAAACGACTCTAACCGTGTTGTGCACAAAGAATAATTCGCCAAGCCTATTCTCAAGTTCAAATTTTTCACGACTCTTACGTACATACTGCGAAATACGGTATAACATTCTCCTCCTAGAAACATTCGTCGATACTTCTAAGTTGTCACGACCTGCTCGGGGCGTGGATCGTGCCTTACCCGCACCCAAGTAGTCATACATCGTGAGAACAATCGGAATATAAAACAAGACATGAAACATGATATAACTAGAACATTTTATCTCAAGAAAAGGTTGCCTTTCGGCATATATACATAAACCAAGTTTTTGCGATACATCCCAACCGCATAAATACGACTACGCACTCTAAGGAAATAACAACTATGGCGACGGGGCCCCGCCATACCTCGATCAGACACAACTATCTACAACAGGAGATCATACCTAAAAGTAGAGCCTCGGAGAGAGTGGAGCTCCCGACACCAACGTAGAGATCCTAAGGATGTGGATCTAGCACCGCTTCCTCTAGAACCTGCGGCATGAACGCAGCCCCAGGCGAGGTCGATAACAGTACCAAGTATGTGAAACTATAAAGTACTTTAAATGAAATCAAGGTATTTAAAACCTTTTCACAAATACATTCGCCAATTGCACATAGTGCCACATCACAACAATAATAAAGAATAGGAAAATCAGAATGGTCTAGTCTAGGCCGCGAATGATCGAAGCAAGGCCAACCGCCCATAGTATCATTCTCGTGCCTAGTCCTGGACTTCCGCACCGCATAGTCACACATGCACTGCATGAGGTATTCCCCGTGACGGGGTAGCTAGCCCCGATTCTCCTCGGACTTCCGCACCGCATAGCCTCAAAAGACCGCGATAGTCCCATGGACCGCATAGGGCATCCCCGTGACGCTAAACACCCGAATGATCAATCACGAGCATACCGCAGCTCCGCATAGTCTCATAGACCGCATAGCCGTATAGACCGCATCAAGGTGGCAAGCCCTGTATAACAAGTCGAGGGTAGGTGATACAATAACAAGACAACGGACTTACCTGTTAGCAACGTAAGCACAACAAGAATGACCCCTTTCACACATTACAAGGCATTTAACACACAAAGATCATAGTATGTCTATCTATCAACCAATCTTACTACACTTAACAGAAAGCAATACAAGGCTTTTATAAACAAACAAGTAAACAGTTCCTTTTATCATTCTTAGGTTGTTATACCTACTTCCCATAAAGCTAGTATAACTCTTAAGCTTTTGTTTTAACACCAACTATTACTCTTCTGTTAAAATGATTCATTATTCTTTTGACATACTTCAAGGTTCTTATTATTCAGGCTTAAGTCAAAAGACATTGCCGATTATCATATGTACGTCTGCCGTACTATATATACTTAAAATATCATGCTCATGAGTATAGGAAGAATCACATACCTTCTCGGCGAAATCCACCTGCCAAGTCGAGTATGTCGCGCGCAGAGAATCAGCCTATAATAGTCACAGACATCTATCAAAGTCTAGACTATTCTCAGAGGTCATTCTAAACAGAGGGTCCTCAATTCTACGGAAAGTCGGGCAGCACAACCCTACCCGTGAGCTATATAAGTTCATCAGAAAACAAATTCTATGTAAGTACCAGATATTCTTCTTTTATACCCTTCTAAGGTGTTACACCAATTCTATTCCTTAATAACCTTCTAAGTATTTATACTTATTTCAATACTTCTACAATATGCATTCTCTAATTACAAAAGAGGGTTAGGATTATTTACCTCGATAAGCCCAATAATATCCAAGTAAAAGTCGATCCCGAGCGGTTTAGCTCCTAATCCAAAGCTCCAAGCGCTCCAAGAATCCTTAGAAGTTTCCCACAACTTCTACTAAGTACTAAGGGATTTGGGCTAGGTTAAATTGGGCATTATAACAATACTAGAAGGCAACTTTTCTACCAAGGGAGGGTAGGTTTCGGCTAGGCTGGGGTGGGGTAGCCTCGGCCAAGCTTCTCAAGGGAGGGGGTGTTGGACTAATTGTTTACAAAGGGAGAGGAAGGATTTTAGACTTGAAAGCTTTTGTGGATGAAGAACTCTTCATCTCAAGAGGGGTATTTATAGGTCAAGACATGGCCAACCAATGGCCAAGATTTAGCCAAGTGCTAGGCAAGTGTAAGGTCAAGATTAGGGCAAGTGTACCTAGCCAACTTGCACACAAAATATCTAACCAACTTTATGACAAGGATGGTCATCCATTCGCCCTATTGCCGTGACAAGTCCACCAATGAGAGGTGGCAAGTGTCTCCTCTCGTTGGTCCAAAGTGTTACGCCTCGGAAAAATCCGCAAAAATTAGAAATGACATAGCCGTAATTTATCCTACGAAAGCTGTGGAAACGTTTCGTCGGAAAACTATTCATTTTGTGAGTTGTGCCCAATTATTTTCGTCCAAGCCTAGCTTTTAAGGCTAACTCAGACGTATTCCTTACGTACATACTCTGGAAATACGGGGTATAACATTCTCCCCTCCTTAGAAACATTCGTCCCGAATGTTCCTTCCCAAGACAGATAACGATAAGGTTCTTCATAACTTAAACAGTTGCAAATGCCACACACGGCCACAAAACAACACTTAGGCAAAACGATAACGAAAATTTACAAGTAGGAAAGTGAATTACCTGGAGGTGTGGGGAATAGGTGAGGATACTTCTGCCTCATGCCATCCTCGGCTTCCCACGTCATCTCCTCCCTGAGCTCGTTCCGCCACAAGACTTTGACTGCCACGCCTCGTCCGCAGACGCCTAACTCCGACGATCGACTATCGCTATGGGAATCTCCTCATACGATAACCCCCCACACCGACATCGTCAATCGGTGTACCCTAGATGGATCCCCGATACATCTCCTCAAAGATAGATACGTGAAAACCGGATGCACCGCTTCCGGATCGGACGGCAGATCCAACTCATAGCAACCTTGCCTACCTCGCGACAATCAAACGCCCGATGTACTGGCCGAAGTTATCCTTCTTCCCGAATCTCATCACACCCTTCATGGGTGACACCTTCAGAAAACCCAATCATCAATCGCGAACTCGGATGTCGACGCTGATGATCTCATACGACTTGCCGACTCGAGTCATAATAGCCGCTCTTGATAAGCTTCACCTTATCCATCGCTCACGCACCAAGTCTGTCCCACTAATCGCATTCGCCCACATCGAACCATGCTATCGGCGATCTGCACTTCCTCCCATACAAAGCCTCATACGGCGCCATCCGAATGCTAGAGTGGTAGCCGTTATTATACGAACTCTACCAGGCAAGTGATCCTCCCACTACCACTGAAGTCAATAACACAGCTCGCAGATATCCTCAAGAGTGCGGATAGTGCGCTCGCCTGTCCGTCTGCTCGTGGATGAAATGCGATTTCGTGCTCACTCGGCCCCTAAACCCTCTGGAAGGACCTCCGAGTTAGCCGTAAACCGGGCTCCATGCGATATGATCGAAATAGGGACTCCATGCATCCGACGATCTCTGATGTAAAGTCCGCATAATCCTCACCGAAAGTCGCCCCGACGGAAGAAAGTGGGCTGATTTCGCCACCGTCGACGATAACCCATATAGAATCATGTCTCCGAAAGTGCGAGGCAATCCCGTGATGAAGTCCATGTTGATCACCTCCCACTTCCGTGTCGGGATCTCTATCGTCAGAACAAACCACCGTGCCTCCGTGCTCTACCTTCACCGCCGACAACACGCATCGAGCTACGAACTCGCAACGCCCTCTTCAAACCATCCCACCAATACACGATCTAAGGTCGTGGTACATCTTGGTCGACTCGACGGATGGAGTAACGCGCTACCGCAGTGCTTCCCCAAGAACTCCGCCAAGTCACGAAACATCCGAACACACAACCTGCCTCAAACCTTAGCACCCCATCAAAGTGCTACTCAAAAGGACCCTTGCCTCACGAAGAGTCAGATCACGATAACGTGCAAAACCGATCCTCGAATCGCCGCCTCTTCACCTCCTCGACGGCGATGGAAGACTTCGGCAACCTCACGAACTCTAACCCCATCGCTATCGGAATCAATCAAGCGGACACCAAGGCTCGCTAATCGATGCAAATCACGAACCATGCCCTCCTCTCCGGCCGCACTCGATAGACTCCCATCGACCTACGACTAAGAGCATCCGCCACAACATCGCCTTCCCGTGGTACAGGATATCGACGCCATAGTCCTTAAGCAACTCTAACCACCGCTCTCGCCGTAGGTTCGGCTCCTCGTGAAGATATACTTGGAGGCTCTTGTGGTCTGTATAAATATCCACGTGAACCCCATACAAATAGTGCCTCCGGATCTTCAAAGCGTGAATCACCGCCACTCCAAATCATGGGTGGGTAGTTCCTCGTGTATCTTAAGCCGGGATGCGTATGCTATAACTCGCCTGCCGCATCAACACACATCCCAACCCGATGCCCGACGATCACAATACACCACGTAACCATCCGACCTCGGGAAGAGTAAGAACCGGGCGCCGCCGCCTCTCCTTTAGCAATCGGAAACCCCGCCACACGCATCACCATCAAACTTAGCCGCTCGAGTCGGCCTAGTCAATGGTGCAGAGATAGAAGCAAACTTCTACGAACCGATAATATCCTGCAAGGCCCAAAAATCGCGAACCTCGCCGAGTAGTAGGTGCAGGCCAAGTCCTCGATCGCTTCGATCTTGCCGTATCCACTCGAATGCCATCACCCGCAATGTGCCCAAGAAAAGCCACCAAGTCAACCAAAACTCACATTTGGAAAACTTCGCATACACCGCTGATCCCGAGAATCACAAGATCCTCAAATGCTCCGCATGCTCTCGCTCCGGCGAGAATAAACCAAGATATCATCAATGAACACTATCACAAACGCGGTCCAAAATGGTTTGAACACTCGGTTCATCAACTCCATGAATACCACGAGCATTGGTCAACCCAAAAGACATGACCGAACTCATAATGCCCGCACGTCCGAATGCGATCCTAGGGACATCCACCTCTCTAACTCGAACTCGATGATAGCCCGATCGTAGATCAATCTTGAAAAACATCTCGCGCCCGCAATCGATCGAACAAATCATCAATCACGGGAAGAGGGTATCTGTTTAATGGTCACCTTGTTCACCGTCAGAATCAACACACATGCGCAGCGCCCCGCCCTTCTTCTTCACGAACAATACCGCGCCCGGAGAAACACTAGGTCCGATGAAACCCTTCTCCAACAAATCACTCACCGCTCCTTCAACTCTCTCAACTCGCAGTGCCATCCTGTATGGCGGAATGGAAATAGCCGAGTGTCCGCAAGACATCTATACAAAACTCGATCTCCTCTCGGGAGGATACCCGAGGTCATCCGAAACACGCCCGGGAACTCTCTCGACCATCGAATCGATCAAAATCTGGTACCGCAGCCTTCAGATCAAACACCCGAACGAGATGGTAGATATACCCTTCTCGCACTATCTTCCTAGCCTCGAGGTAGGAAATAAACCTACCTCGGCGATACCGTGCTCCTCCCACTCAACAACCGGCCTCAGAAAATGGAACTGCATTACTCTCTCTCAGCCTACATTGGCATAGCAAGAAGCTAGCCAATCCATCCCCATGATCACGTCGAAGTCGATCATCTCCAACTCTATCAAGTCGGCAAGTGGTCCGACGATCAGAATGGTCACAGACAAGCTCTATATACCCGCCGAGCTACCACCGAATCACCCACCTGCGTAGCTACCTCGAAGTGGTCTATGGACTCGTGCTCTATCCCTATCCTACTAGCAACAAGGGAGATATATAGGACGAGTAGAACCCGGATCTATCAAAGCATATACATCAAACCCGTGAACCGATAAGGTACCGTGGCGACATCGGTGAGGCCTCACGATCCCGCTTACCGGACAAAGCATAAATGCGGTTACGAGGACCGCTAGAATCGAACTCGCGCCACGACCTGCCGCGACCGCTGATCTCTGAGTACCACGCCCGGCGAAAATCGCTTCGGGGATGAAGCGGCAATGACTGTAGCCGGGCCCTACCCCGCCACGCTTCTGGCCGCAAACTCGCGAAATGACCACTGGCCACAAGTATGGCAAGTTCCGTAGTAGCATAACAGCTCCGAATGGAATCTACCACAACGCACACCAATGCAGACCTCGAGCGGTTAGCCCCTCGTTACTCGAAATCCGAAGTCCCGGGCCCCGACCGCCCCGATCGCTCTGGTATCTTGAAAATGATGTAGGAGTGCTCGAGCCATTGTGGTGCAACCGACTTCACGATGCCGCCACTCGAGAACCACCAAAAGAACCGCCGCCCCGGCCTTCTTCTCGGGCTGATATCGGCCTACCCGGCGTCTCTACGCCTCGCATCCCAATGCATGAGCTCGCATACGTAATGTCCATGCTCGTCAAGGGCGGACACACCCGCACAAGACTTCGCCATATAGTCGTCTCAGCCCTGACGTGGCGATGCACCCGGTCCTCCATATCGCTACAGCGAGAACATATCGAGCCAATGAATCAAACTCGACATTGTACTCTCTAACCGCGCGCCCTCCCGCCTCGAGAACAAAAATCGCTGATCGTGCTCTCTCATGCGGAGGCAAGAAGTGTGTGAGAAAAGCCTCAAAACTCATCCCATACTGCTGAGGTGCATGCTCTCCCGAAAGCTCCCATGAATCAAACCAATCGATCGCGGTATCACGCACCGATGCGAACCGAACGTCACAGACTCGGGCCTCAAGCCACGATCACCGCGATAATCCTTCGCGGTGACGGATGAACTCCTCGGATCATCCTCCGACTCGACCCATAAAACTCGCGGCTACAACTAAGGAAATCCCGTAGTCTCAAACTATTCGCCTCGTGCACTACGGGTGCGATCGAGCTGAGCTGAATCGCCGATCCAGCCTCTCTCGTATCGGGCCACAACTTTAGCCAAAAGTGGGCCATCTCTCAGACCCTAACCTCCGCCCAGCCGTGGGACAGAGGTGGGTACTGTGGTCTCTGCTGGGGCCAGCGGCGTCGTGGAACTCGCCGTCTCGGGTATAGACTGGGCCTGAGCCCTCGTGACTCTCGGTGTCATACTAGCGCCTCCTACGCTTTGCCCTTCTTCTCGGGGCCGGGTTGCCTTACGCGAGGCATATCTCATTCAGAAAGGACTGCGTTAGAGGGGTCCAACCTATAACACAGCTCTAAAGCACGATCTCAGAGTGAGAAGAATGGAACCCAATCCTAAATATCCTATAGCCTCCTGATTATTGGTGTGGTGCACAACACACCGATAATCAAGACTTACTAGATACGATCAGACATTTTTCCGAGGATTAATCGCTCGATACCACTTTTGTCACGACCGCCCGGCCCGTGGATCGTGCCTTACCCGGGCACCCAAGTAGTCATACATCAGAGAACAATCAGCGGAATATAAAACAAGACATGAAACATGATATAACTAGAACATTTTATCTGAAGAAAAAGGTTGCCTTTCGATATATACATAAACCAAGTTTTTGCTACATCCCAACTGCATAACATGACTACAGCACTTAAGGAAATAACAACTATGGCGGACGGGGCCCCGCCATACCCTGATCAGATACAACTATCTACAACAGGAGATCATACCCAAAAGTAGAGCCTCCTAGAGAGTGGAGCTCCCGACACCAACGTAGATCCTAAGGATGTGGATCTAGCACCGCTTTCCTCTAGAACTCGCGGCATGAACGCAGCCCCCAAGGAGGTCGATAACAGTACCAAGTATGTGAAACTATAAAGTACTTTAAATGAAATCAAGGTATTTAAAACCTTTTCACAAATACATTCATTCAATTGCACATAGTGCCACATCACAACAATAACAAGAATAGGAAAATCAGAATAGTGTCTAGTCTAGGCCGCGAATGATCGAAGCAAGGCCAACCGCCCATAGTATCATTCTGCGTGCCTAGTCCTCGACTTCCGCACCGCATAGGTCACACATGCACTCCATGAGGTATTCCCGCGACGGGGTAGCTAGCCCCTGCACTCTCCTCGACTTCCGCACCGCATAGCCTCAAAAGACCGTGATAGTCCCATGGACCGCATAGGCATCCTCGTGATCGGGCTAAACACCCTAATGATCAATCTCGAGCATACCGCAGCTCGCATAGTCTCATAGACCGCATAGCCGTATAGACCCGCATCAAGGGTGGCAAGCCCTGTATAACAAGTCAAGGGGTAGGTGATACAATAAAGACAACGGACTTACGGTTAGCAACGTAAGCCAAAGAAGAATGACCCCTTTCACACATTACAAGGCATTTAACACACGCGGATCATAGTATGTCTACCTATCAACCAATCTTACTACACTTAATGAAGCAATACAAGGCTTTTATAAACAAACAAGTAAACAGTTCCTTTTATCATTCTTAGGTTGTTATACCTACTTCCCATAAAGCTAGTATAACTCTTAAGCTTTTGTTTTAACACCAACTATTACTCTTCTGTTAAAATGATTCATTATTCTTTTGACATACTTCAAGGTTCTTATTATTCAGGCTTAAGTCAAAAGACATTGCCGATTATCATATGTACGTCTGCCGGACTATATATACTTAAAATATCATGCTCGGGAGTATAGGAAGAATCACATACCTTCTCTACGAAATCCACCGCCAAGTCGAGTATGTCATGCAGAGAATCGACTATAATAGTCACAGACATCTATCAAAGTCTAGACTATTCTGTAGGTCATTCTAAACAGAGGGTCCTCAATTCTACGGAAAGTCGGGCAGCACAACCCTACCCGGTGAGCTATATAAGTCTACTGTGAAAACAGTCCTATGTAAGTACAGTTTGATATTCTTCTTTTATACCCTTCTAAGGTGTTACAGTTCAATTCTATTCCTTAATAACCTTCTATGTATTTATACTTATTTCAATACTTCTACAATATGCATTCTCTAATTACAAAAGAGGGTTAGGATTATTTACCTCGATAAGCCCAATAATATCCAAGTAAAAAGTCGATCCTGAGCGAGGTTTAGCTCCTAATCCAAAGCTCCAAGGCGCTCCAAGAATCCTTAGAAGTTTCCCACAACTTCTACTAAGTACTACGGAATTTGGGCTAGGTTAAATTGGGCATTATAACAATACTAGAAGGCAACTTTTCTACCAAGGGAGGGGTAGGTTTCAGGCTAGGGGCGGGTAGCCTCGCCAAGCTTCTCGAGGGAGGTGTTGGACGAATTGTTTACAAAGGGAGAGGAAGGATTTTAGACTTGAAAGCTTTGTGGATGAAGAACTCTTCATCTCAAGAGGGGTATTTATAGGTCAAGACATGGCCAACCAATGGCCAAGATTTAGCCAAGTGCTAGGCAAGTGTAAGGTCAAGATTAGGGCAAGTGTACCTAGCCAACTTGCACACAAAATATCTAACCAACTTTATGACAAGGATGGTCATCCATTCGGCCCTATTGCCGTGACAAGTCCACCAATGAGAGGGTGACAAGTGTCGCCCTCTCGTTGGTCCAAAGTGTTACGTCTCTCGGAAAAATCCGCAAAAATTAGAAATGACATAGCCGGAATTTATCCTACGAAAGCTGTGGAAACGTTTCGTCGGAAAACTATTCGTTTTGTGAGTTGTGCCCAATTATTTTCGTCCAAGCCTAGCTTTTAAGGCTAACCTTTTGTACGTATTCCCTTACGTACATACTCTGGAAATACGGGGTATAACATAAGTCTTAAACCAAACGTGCGCCAATATAGTCTTCACTACTATACTTACCTGAACAATCCTGCCACAACTGGCCACAACAACACCTGCGCAAAATACTTACGTCCAAGTCCACGAGGAAACACCTCTAACATCACCACAAACACCTCTAACATCACAACGCTCCCATCCAAGGGTCTAAAATATAATTCCTTCGCACTTTCTCCATACAAAAGAAATGGTCACATCTCTGCTCGTAATACATGCTCGCTTCTCCCTTTACTCGTCGTGATACCACTTTTGTCACTTTACCGCGAGGTTCTAGTGTCACTCCGGCGACCTAACAAATGGTATCGGGCTGCATGCGATCCCTGAGGCTGTCGTACACTCGAACTCTTACCACATTTCTGATACTTTTCGCCAAAACTGGGTTACTATCTCTAACGTGGTCATCATTAATCGGGAACACTGGATGGATCTCGATACTTTCCGATCATAACAATACGAAAGATCGGACGTCGCCTCCTAAGTCGGACGGCAAATGCTAACATATAGGCAACCTGGCCTATTCTTCACATGAACTCAAAAGGGCCCAAAGTAACTCGGGCTAAGTTCCCTCTGTTTTCCAAAACTCGCCACACCCAACCCGGGGTGGTACTTTCAAGACCGACCATCAATCCTCGAACTCTAAAGCGCCGATTATCCGCACGATTTCTCCGAGCCGCGGACCTCTTCTAGACAAGCGTTACCTATCCACAAATCTGGAACAAGCCTGAACCAACTATCTGAATCTTGCCAACATCGAACCAATCGACCGGCGACTTACACTTCCGCCCTGCAAGGCGTCATAAAGCGACATCCCATACTGAAATGGTAGCTACTAAAACACTCCCTCAACAGGAGACAACAATCCTTACAGCTACCCCTGAAATCCACACACTGGCCCGAGGGCGAATACGATACAGAGACTCACCTGAGTTCCTAATCCTGCCTGGTAAAACTTCCAGAAAAAGAAACAACCGTAACCCACTGTCTGTCATAAGGTAAAGGTAGGCACCCCGTGCAGCCTTACAACCTTTCTGATATAACGCCTCGCAACATACCACTGAGTACACGGTTTGGATTAAAAGATAAGACGGGCTGACCTCATCGGCCCGACTACTGATTGAACGCATCCACGAATTCGTACGCCGGTTAACTAAACTTGGGCCTAACACCCTTATAACCCTAACACAAAGCCGGACCACCACAAACTGACCCCACCACCATACAGGTCGCGGATTGACCCGCAACGTGGCCTCAACCCGACCCAACGCAAGACACTAGCTCCCAACCGGAAAACTCGACTAATCACGCATTTAAAACCTGGCGGTCTTCTTAGCTCAACTACCCTCTTTCATTCCACACTACTCGGACTTATCCCAAAACATATCTCCCGTGCACAATGCACTCCGACAAGGGTCAAACATAAAATACTTCTTTACTCGAGATGGCCTTACCTCTAAGGTCTCTGCGTATAAAGCTCAAGGCTCACACTACCCTATCCGTCAATCTTTCCTGCACTAACCATGATTTCTAATCACTAATTACACATCGCTATCGAACATAGCACATGATATACCCATCTTATCATACATACCGATCTCTGAGGTTAAGGATATACCAGATTCACCGCTTCACTCTCCTTAGTCGTTCTAAACAAACCTACCCTCAGTAGGCACATAGCTAGGAGATGACGAACTACCCACCGATCCTGAAGGTTGAGTCCTCCTACTAGGACATCCTTTCGACACATGGCTCGACTACGGCCGCAGTAAAACAAGTACCAACTAAAGATGACATTCCCGACGACGTCACACATCGAACAGGGGAAAACAGAATCCGGCCGGCCGAACTCACGTGTGAACCGGAAACTCGAGCTCGACCAACCCATGCACCGAACGCCCCGAAATGCGGAAGACCACTGCGACCGGCGAGGTGCATATCTAATCTGGCCGCGAGGCGACTTGCTAAAGTTACCAAAGGACTTGCGCTCGCCTCTTCTCGCCTTCGTTAACCCGCCGATCTCTACGCTTGGCCTCGCGCGCAAGCCCGCATACGTGCCATGCTCAAGCCTTCAATCAAGAATTACTCGCACAACCCTTTCTAAGATATTCATCAAGACTCGCGGTACATCCAGATACTCTCCGTAGCCAAATCCATAGCTAGTAACAGGGTTGTCTCTTTGCAATCTATATTATTTGTTCCCGGTCGTGGGACTGAAGGTTCATATATCATGGCCGCAGTAGGAACTGCTGCCGCCGTGCTAAACTCTGCTGGGGCTGGTGACGTAGCATAACTCCCCGACTGAAGCACCTAACTCAGGTGATGGTTGGGCTGTGCCTCGTAACCCTCAGATTACTCAGCCTCTCGCCGCTTTGCCCTCCTGGGCCCGGGTTGCCCTACGCGGAGGCATAACGATACGGGAAAGAAATACGTGAGAGGGTCCAACTTACAACACAGCTCTTGTCACACCCTGAACCCCGGGCCCGTGACTGGTGCCCTACCTGGGCACCCTTCTACCTTAACAACATAAGTAAACTGCGGAATTTAAATAACACCTCATTTTTTTTTCTTTAAAACCAACATACGTGCAAGGGCAAAGCCGACAAGGCTGCCATATAAACATAAACAAAAGACACTACACCGTACATGAGTCCAATCCCACATATGAATATGCACTTGGGAGTTAAATCAACTATGACGGACAAGGCCCCACTGCATCTATAATCGCGTACAAAGCACAGCTCGAAAGAACCTATACCAAAAGATAAACTCGAGAAGGAGCTATCCAAAACTCGCGAGGTGGTCCTACACTGCGATCACCAAATCATTACCTAAACTCGGCATGAACGCACCGGCAGGAGGTCGAAGACAAGAATGTACCAAGTATGTGAGCGATGAAATCGTAATAAAATCATAATCTAAATAAAGCAGAGACATGTATGATATCCAACTACATACATAACACATAAGCATATATCAAGTCGTGGACGCAGCCCTCAAAGTCATTACTCAAATATAGCCATGGGTCTCACGCCCATAATATCAATCATGCCTGGAATCCTTCCTCACCGCCGCATCCATGATGTAATAACACCAATAAGGATACATGAACACCCACCCCACCGTGTCCTAAATACCACGTGGTCTCATGCCTAATCCCACATCGTAAAGCATGACCATAGGGTAACACAAACAAATCCGGACATATATGATAATCAAATTACAACGCATTGTGCCTTACTAACAATGAGTAAGCGATAGTATCCTTACAATATAAACTAGGAAGCTCATGATCAAAATAGGACCATCCGCGCGGTATCATTTAGCCATCCTACTCGGGACTATTTCACCCGCGTAGGCCGCGTGGACCAGCGTGAGGTATTCTCGCATAGGACTATTTCACCCGTAAGCCCTTACGGACTCGCATGAGGTATTCCTCGCGATAGGTCGGACCCGCCCGCGTGGGACTATTTCACCCGCATAAGCCCTACGGACTCGCACGAGGTATTCCTCGCATCGTGGGTAGCAAATCCACTAATTATACAAATGCCACCAACCCGGAATGACCCAACGACTAATATAACAATAGCACACAACCGGCTATTTCAAAGACACATAGGCAAATCCTTAATTACAAGCCAAAGTCCTTACTAAGGCACACTTAGAATAATTCTCTTTAACAAGCCAAAGTACTTATCAAGGCACACTTAGACAAATTCTCAATTTATCAAGCCAAAGTACTACAAAAGTCCTTAATATTATAATTCTCTATTAACAAGGCAAAGTACTTATCAAGGCACACTTAGACAAATTCTCAATTTATCAAGCCAAAGTACTAATCAAGGCATACATAGAATAATTCTCTTTTAACAAGTCAAAGTACTTATCAAGGCACACTTAGACAAATTCTCAATTTATCAAGCCAAAGTACTAATCAAGGCATACATAGAATAATTCTCTTTTAACAAGTCAAAGTACTTATCAAGGCACACTTAGACAAATTCTCAATTTATCAAGCCAAAGTACTACATACGTACATTCTTTTATAAAAGACTCCTTTCTATGTAAAGCCCCAAGATACTAACACCCGTAGTATCAAGGCGTGTCTATTTTTCAAAGTAAGTTCTTAATAGTTCGTTCATAAAATACTTACAAAACAAGTTCTTAACTTTCAAAATACTTCAAGTCTCTTAATAGTTAGAAAACAAGTTTTCTTCTACTTTTTAAACCTCAAGTAACTTCACCCTTAACACAAGTTACTTCTCTTAAATCATGTCATTTCTCCTCTTTTAAATCAAATAAGTAAATCACTCCTTTGACTCCCCTAAAGTCATTATAATGACCTTTAGGTTTAGAACTAAGGCACTAGCCAAAAGATTTGGAAACCACTTCCTTTTCAAGTCTCTATGTACTTTAAGAAAATACCTTCACTTTTAAGAATCCAAACTTCCCTAAGGAAATGGATTATACTACTTACAATTTAAACATCAAAGTACACTCAAGGAAGTACATAGAACAAATTCTATTTTAGGCAATCCAAATACAAGCAAGGAATGGATCATTCAAGGAGTAGAACTTACTTTCTTTATTCTAAGGAATCATGCTAGAAGAGGTGATAGTTCACATACCTTTTCGGCTAAATCCACAAGCTAAGCCGAATACACCGTACGTAGAAGTGTCAACCTAAAATGGTCACAACAAGACTATCAACTTCTTGTCTCTATGTAGAATAATACTAAGTATTTAGTCTCTAATTCTACGGAAAATCGGGCAGCACTTCCTTTGTTTCTACTCACTTTGCCACCTTTTTCAAGGCCGAATACAATAACCAACAAGCCACATTTAAGGCTCCAACAACAACCAAACAAAGGGGATTACACGTCTTACACCACGTGTAAAATTCCGCCCCACAATTCATACAAAGTAGTTCCATAATTAAAGCCATTCTCGGCCAACTTACAACCAACAACACTAAGTCTTTTCCAACCCTTTTCCAAATTCCAAGTTCTTAGGTCAACATGTTATTTAGTCATAGACAACATCAACAACTACAATTTCCTTCTTTATTCAACATGCGACTACTTAAACTAATAATCAACTTGAATTCCAATCTTAAAGCTAAACATGCTAGATTTCGGATTAGGGTTCCAATAGTCAAAATACTTATCAAACTTCATACTATATAACACATGCTAAAATCCATAGCTACAACAATAAGTAAGTCTTAACTACTAAAACGACAAAATTTATACCTTTCCAAGCCCTTAAAATTTCCAAGATCCAAAGTCGCGCCTTAGCAATTCTTAGCTCATTTCCTTAAGTTCCAATCCGCTCCAAGCATTCCTTAGAGGCCTATGAAGAACCCTTCTTCAAGTTCCAACTTCAAAGTTGAAGAACTCCTTTAGTTTCCGCCTTGCGACTAACGTAAAAATGCGTTTTTTCCGAAATCTTTCTATTGAGATAACCTTACAATACCCTTGGGGACATTGGGTTAAAGTCTTGTGGCTAATGGATCAAAACTACAAAAATTTGTCTTCCAAAAGAAGCCTTGGCCGAGAGCACTTTAGTGAAGAACAATGTTTTCTTGAAATTTTTTCTAAGTATAGAACTTGTCTTGCACTAGTGTAGGATATATACTACTTAGGAGGGCTTAGATAATACCACGTGAGGCTAGGATGAAGAGCAATTACTAATTAACTGGCAAGTTGACTTGGTCAACTTTCTGCTCAAGACTTTGTTCATCTACAATGGTCAATGACCATTTTACCCTTGCACAATTTCGACCAAGGCCAAGTGTGGGGTGCCACGTGTCGCCTCTCATTCGTCCATAAAATTCAGAATCATGGGCCCCACAAAATATAAAATTCTCGGGTGGGCCCCACGTGACCAAATCTGTAATAATAACTTTCCTTAATATTAATAAGTCCCATACTCTTGAAATAATGTATTTTGAGAATCCAATTCTCAACAACGAACTTTTTTCCTTTCCGACGTTAGGAACATTTTCCGTCGGAAAAACAATTCTTCCGTTCGTACGATTTCCAAGTCTTGATTCCTACGCATTCTCTTTTACAAGTCCTGGACTTACTGGTGTAACAATTTCAAGGCACGATCTCGAGTGAGAAGAATAGAAACCAATCCTAAATATCCTATAGCCTCACGATTATTGGTGCGTGCACAACATACCGATAATCAAGACTCATCGATACTGGCATAGACACTTTCAGAGGATTAATCGCTTCGATACCACTTTGTCACGACCAACCGGGCCCGTGATCGTGCCTTACCGGGCACCCTAGTGATACAACATCGAGTAATCGGGAACATAAAACAAGACATGAAAATATTATGAAGTAAGAAACATGTCGGAGAAAACTTGCTTACGGCATATATATAAATCAATTTTAAAACCAACGCTACATCCCATTACAACTCGCCACAACAAGATTTCTGCACCTCTAAGAATGATACGACAACAATGGCGGACAGGCCCGCCATACCGCGAATGTAAATACCTACAACGGCGGACTATACCACGATAAGCCTCCGAGAAACGGAGCTTCCCATACGCTGAATCGACCGAGAACTAGGATCAACGATCGTGTACCTCAACTCGCGGCGTGAACGCAGCCGGCGAGGTCGATAACAGTACCAAGTATGTGAAATCAAAATATCAGAATGAAATCATAGTAGTCTATATAAAGCGGGAGACATGTATGATAACCAAAACTACGCTCACAATAAATAAGCAAATATGTCGTCGGACTCACGCCTCAAAGTCATCATAAAACCGTGCGGTAAGTACGGCGCATAGCCGACTACTAAAACCCAAGACAAACAAGGTCGTATCATGAGATCTGTCTAGACCATTGTCACGACCGATCCGGCCCGTGATCGTGCCTTACCGGGCACCCTAGTGATACAACATCAGAGAAAACCAGCGGAAATAAAAACTTAAACATAAACATGAGACAAGATAATGAAACAGGCCAACCAAACGGTTACCTTCCAATAAAATATATATAAACAACTTTTTTTTTTTTTTTTAAAAACGAACAGTTTAATCCTTTTACAAAACCCTGCCCACACAAGCTGCACTCTAAGAGTTTATATACAACTATGACGGACAGGCCCCGCCATACCCCAGAATGTACAAGAACTCTGGACTCGTGGTAACATACCAACAGATAAGCCTCCAAGGAACGAGCTTCCCAAAACGCTGAAATGAGATCCTAAACGCGGATCGGCAAATGATGTACTACCATGCGGATGAACGCAGCTTCGGGCGAGGTCGATAACAGTACCAAGTATGTGAATCAGAAATATCAGAAATGAAATCATAATAGTCTATAAAAGCGAGACGGTATGATAACCAAACTACGATACACACATATGCTTATATCAATTCGTGGTCTCATGCCCACAACATCAATCCCGCGTGAGTACCTTCTCTCACCGGCGATGCATGATATGATAACAACAAGACAAAGAATCCAAATGGGAGCATACGTGCATCGTGTGTCGGTATGTCCAAAGGGAACAAATAAGACAACATTCCAAATGTAAGCATACCCGCGCGCTACGATCGTGTCGGCGTGTCCAAAGGGAAACAATAAGACAAAGATTTCAAATGGAAGCATACCCGCGCGCTTACGATCGTGTCGGTATGTCCAAAGGGAGCAAATAAGACAACATTCCAAATGGAAGCATACCCGCGCGCTACGACGTGTCGGTATGTCCAAAGGGAAACAATAAGACAACAAGGCGGTAATCAAAGTGGAAGATACCCGCAGCGCTACGATCGTGTCGATATGTCCAAAGCGATTAACAAAAGTAACACTATCAACCGTGAACGCACTGTGGAATTTATCCGCCATCGCCGGCCACGCCCAAGTAAGTTCTCAACAAGTCAACCGATCCTCCATCGACGCGTAGTATAGAAACACAATTCTTGCATAACAAAGGCTATCACAACAAGCATAGGCAAGTTTCACAACAACAAGCATAGGCAAGTTTATACACAACTCAAGTACTTCCATTTTATGCCCAAGTTCGGTTTTAACCTAAAGTACTACGTACGTTAAATTACTTTTAAAGAGATTTATTCCTTTTATAAAAGTCACCCGATACCCGTAGTATAAAAATAGAGTGACTTATATCTTTTAAGTAAACCAAAACAACTTCCATACTTTTTTTTTTTAAAGTCAAGTTACCACGTTAAAACCAATGATAAAACCTTTCTTTTGTTTTCATAAGGTCGTTATAACCAACTTCCCATAAAGCTGTTATAACACCTTATGCTTTAAACCATTTTAAGACAACACAATGCCTTTCTTTTCCCAAGGTTCCAGTTTGCCTAATTTTAATTACGCAAGTCTCTTTTTGAAAAGTTTCATAGTTCAATGTCTTAATCTCTTTTAAAACAATTGAGTAACATATGCCATAGTCGAGTAGGTTATTCTTGTTCATAATCAATCTTATTAAGCAGCCATGATCTAGAAAATGTAATATCATTTTGTCTCATCTTAGCTTCTATGCAGATGGAGGTTTCTACTGGTTTTAATAATACTTAATTATTCAATACATTTTCCTTTATTAACGCTGCAGTGGTTTGTCGATACACATTCTGATTTCCAAATCAAGAAACATTATTCCTTCCAAAACCAAGTACTCATTACTCACGAATGAGGTTTCACACAAACATCCATATTAAGTCAAGTCTCTTATCCTTTAAGAATAAGTCTCTTAACTTCTAAACCATTAAACCATTCTTTTTATCTCTCTTAAGGCGTTACACCTAACTTCTCATAAAGCTGGTATAACTCTTATGTTTTCAAACCAAGTACACACTTCTTTCAAAAAGGTTTCTTAATCTTTTAGAATACTCCAAGGTTCTTTTACATCCAGTCGGTTATAAGTCAAATCGGTTATCTTTTAAAACCACAAAGCATTTCTCATTTACATGAAGTTTGTTATAACACTTTATGTTTAAAGACAATCAAATACATTTAACACATGCGTCTACCGTACTACATAGTTATACACATATCATGCTAGAACAGATAGGAAGAGGTTCACATACCTCGCGACGAGTATCGACTAATAGCAAAACGCTCAAGTACCCCAAACCGTCACACTCTCGTCAAGCGGATCACCCACACGTAGTACTACAACCTATAGAGGCCACAAAGCGCGCTATTAATATCTTTAGATCTCAATGTAATATTCTACGAAAATTCGGCAAAGACTCTCCCGCAACAACAGAAATCTCCTCCTCTATCGAGGCGGCTACCAAGCCAACCAGGGGGGTTAACACGCCTAACCGACGCGTACAATTCTACTCACAAAGAATACTACACAAGCCTCACCGTAATACACCCTATGTAATTACTGATTCGATTCTTCTTAAAATTCAGCTTAAGTCGCAAGACATTCACGTAAGTATTATTCAGCTTAAGTCAAAAGACATTGCCGCACAATTATAATGTTACTGACTATATATAGTATACATCAACTATATATTCCTACAACATGTAATTTCCAATTACAATAGAAGGTCAAGAGTTTTTACCTCGATAAGACCAAAATTATCCGAGTTTATATGTCGATCCTGAGCAAGGTTTAGCTCCTACTACGTGCGCTCTACCCCGCTCCAACCAACCCTTAGAAGTTCTAACCAACTTCTACTTATAACTTCAACTACGGGTGAAGATTTACTTAGGGTTTCGTTTTTGTAGTGAGGAAGTATAATGGTATTTTCTGGCTTGTATAAGTGTAACCTTGGGAATACTACAAGGTATTTGGGCCAAGGTATTTGGACATAACAAAAATACTAGAGAGTATTTCTATACCACAACAAGGGGTATTTATACGAGACAACTAGGATAGGGGGTGTGTACCCCACGCCAAGCCTCTACAAAGGGAGGGTAGGTTTCGCCAAGGGCCTTCAAGAGGGAGGGTGTGGTGGACGAGATCACAAGAGGGAGAGGGAGGGTTTGAGACTTAGAAAGATTGCTCAATTTTGGATGAAGAATGTCCTCAACTAGAGGGTATTTATAGGTCAAGTGAAAGCCAACCAATGGCCAAGATGAAGACAAGTGTGGTGCAAGTGTAGGCTAGATTTCAACCATGTGGACCTTATCCATCTACCACACCAACTTGCACAAATATCCTACCTAACCCAAGGCACAAAAAACGTGCCTTTGCTTGCCTTTGCCGTCCACTTCTCACGTCCAATGTGAGGGTGACACATGTCACCCTCCGTTGGTCCAAAATGTTTCGTCTCTAAAAATCCGCAAAAATTATAAATGACATAGCCGAATTTTCCTTCGAAGTCATGGAAACGTTTAGTCGAAAAACGACTCATTTTGGTAGCTATGCACAAATTCGAACCTATGCCTACTTTAAGGCTCAAATTGTATCGTCACGCCTCACGTATATACTCTGAAATACGGGTATAACATTCTCCTCCTTAGAAACATTCGTCGAATGTTCCTTCTCAAACAGATAACGGTTCTTCTAACAAGTTGCCAACGCCACACCTGGCCACGAAATATCACACGTTCTCTTCCTTCCTTACTCGTCGTGCCCTTCTCGGACACTTGAACTCCTCTAGCATACGTACCACACTTCAGTCATCGCTTTCCCAAAACTTTGGAGTCACTACCTCCAAACTTGGTCATCTTACTAGCTTCAATCTCCCTTAAGGCCATTCC
Source organism: Przewalskia tangutica (assembly GCA_029844215.1). NCBI lineage: Eukaryota > Viridiplantae > Streptophyta > Magnoliopsida > Solanales > Solanaceae > Przewalskia > Przewalskia tangutica. Next base: position 237,202 of record JAQGDG010000048.1, read on the forward strand.
CGGCCTTCACGATCCGCCTCTGGTCGAACATATCCACGAACTCATACGATGGTTATCTAATCATGGGCCTAGCACCCTCGTGACCCTACCACCTGGCGGGACCACCCAGAGCTGACCCCACTTTGAAACCGGCCGCGGGTTGGCCCTCAACATGGCCCCAACCCGACCCACTTACGCATCAAGCTCTTGTTCCCCTATCCGGAACAATCTTACCTATACAGGTCATGAAAGCTACCACTTCCATTACACACTACCCAGGGACTTTATCACACAAAACGTTCTAGGCATAAAAATGCACTCCGACAAGGATCACTTGCAAAATCTGGTACTCAAGACGGCCTTACATCTAAGGTCTCAACTGTAATATTCTAAGGTTCATCATTTTCTCACCCTCAAGCTTACCCTTCTCACAACCAGGTTCTACATCACGTTTTAGCACAACGCTATCCGAACATAACACTAAACACATCATCACATCATCAATACATACAAAACTCTAGAGGGTTAAGGATATACCTGAAAATAGGCGATTCAGAGGACCGCTAAAACTGTGAACTTCCACCGCGACTCTACCGTGGCCCGCCTGTATGAACATCTGCTCGACTATGGAAGGTGAAGAACCCGCTGATCTCGTAGTCATGCTATCCTACCGCCACACCTGGTCGGACAATTTCTCCCAAATGGCCTGCTGGCCGCATGTAAAACAAACTCGGACTAGCACGACATTCCCATGCGAGTCTACCACACGGTCACAACGAGTATGGGTGGCTTGGTGGTTAACACCCTCGCCTCCCGAAAATCAACCTGGAGCCACGACCGCTCCTCGAAAACTCGGCGCTCAAGATTGTAGAGGACCACTGCATCTTGGCGGAGGCACATAACTAGTCTGCTTCAGGCGGTGCGCTCGAAAATCACCAAAGGACCTGCGATTCGCCCTTTCTGCGACTTTGGTCATTCCGTCGATTTCTCCGCCTCACCTCCAAGTGCATAAGCTGCATGCGGCAATGTCCATGCGGTGAAGAGCTACACCCGAACAACTCTACGCTAGGTAATCATCGAGCCTGTAACATATCGGTGCACTCGATCCTCCATACTAGCTACTAATGCGAGGACGTCTACGCCAATGAGTCGAACTCCACATTGTACTCGAACCGCACGCCTGCTCGCCGCAACACCAAAAATCTGTCGCCCGAGCCCTCCTCATCTGCGAGGCAAGAAATGTGCAAGAAAGGCCTCGAGAACTCGTCCCCATAAAGCTGGAAGTGCATGCTCTCCCGGGACGCCTCACGAATCAAACCCGATCATTGCGGTATCACGCACCGATGCGAACCTAGGACCACCGACTCGGTCTCCGATGCCTTGATCACTCATGATCCGCAGAATCGCCGGATGAACTCCTGCGATCATCCTCGGGCCTCGACCCATAAAACTCGGCGGGTTACACTCGGAAAATCCCGTAATCTCAAGCTATGCTCGCCGGTGAACTACGGTGCTCACTGGGGATCGAATCTGCTGCGTCCAGCTTATCCTCAAGTCGGGCCACAACCCTGGCCATTAACTGGGCCATCTCCTTGTAACCCATCTCTTCTCGCCTCACTGTGGGATCGAGGCTCGAGTCTTGTGGTCTCAGAGATCGCGCCGCTTTACTCGTATCTTCCTTCACGCCTGCCTTCGGGCCGGGTTGCCTGCTTGCGGAGGCATAATCGTAAAGGAAAGGAATACGTCGGAGGGTTCAACTCATCACACACTCTAAGGCACGATCTCGGAATGAGAAGAATGGAAACCAATCCTAAATGTCCTATAGCCTCCTCGATTATAGATGTGGTGCACAACACACCGATAATCAAGACTTACTGTAGACACGCGTAGACACTTTCCGAGACTAATCGCTCGATACCACTTTGTCACGACCCGATCCGGGCGTGGTCGTGCCTTACCCCGCACCCTAGTGATACAACATCGAGAAAACCAAATAAATAAAAACTTAAACATGAACATGAGACAAGATAATGAAACAGCCAACCAAACGGTTACCTTCCAATAAAATATATATAAACAACTCTTTTTTAAAACGAGCAGTTTAATCCTTTTACAAAACCACCTTGCCCACACAAACCTCACTCTAAGAGTTTATACAACAACTATGACGGACAGGGCCCGCCATACCCCCGAATGTACAAGAACCTACTGGACTCGTGGTAACATACCAACAGATAAGCCTCCAAGGAACGGAGCTTCCCAAAACGCTGAAATGAGATCCTAAACGCGGATCGATAATGATGTACTCTACTGCAGATGAACGCAGCCCCCAAGCGAGGTCGATAACAGTACCAAGTATGTGAAGCGAAATATCAGAATGAAATCATAATAGTCTATAAAAGCGGGAGATGTGTATGATAACCAAACTACGATGCACACATAATGATTATATCAATTCGTGGTCTCATGCCCACAACATCAATCCCGCCTGAGTACCTTTCTCACCGCAGCCTATGATATGATAACAACAAGACAGCAATCCAAATGGAGCATACCCGCGTGCGCTACGCATCGTGTCGGCATGTCCAGGGAAACAATAAGACAACATTTCAAATGGAAGCATACCTGCGCTACGCATCGTGTCGGTATGTCCAAAGGAGCAAATAAGACAACATTCCAAATGGGAAGCATGCGATGCGCGCTCGTGTCGATGTCCAAAGGGAAACAATAAGACAACAAGGTGGTAATCAAAGTGGAAGCATACCCGCGCGCCACGATCGTGTCGATATGTCCAGCGATTAACAAAGTAACACTATCAACGAGAATGTACGTGGAATTTATCCACACGCCGTTATACCCGTATTTCCAGAGTATATGCGTGAGGCGTATACAATTTGAGCCTTAAAGTAGGCATAGATTCGAAATTTGTACACAACACCGGTTAGAGTCGTTTTTAGGCGAAACGTTTCCACGCTTCGTAGGAAAATTCGCTTTGTCATTTATAATTTTTATGGATTTTTCCGAGAGGCGTAACATTTTGGACCAACGGGAGGGTGACATGTGTCACCCTCACATTGGAAGAGGTTGGACGGCAATTGGCCATTCTTGGCACGTTTTTGTTGCCCAATTTTGGTCAAGGGTTAGGTAGGATATTTTTGTGTAGATGGATAAGGTTGCACATGGCTTAATCTTGGCCTTGCACTTGGCACCATCTTGGCCATTGGTTGGCCTTCACTTGACCTATAAATACCCCCTTAGTTGATGAACTTTCTTCATCCAAAAATTGAGCAATCTACCTAAGTCTCAAAATACTCCCTCCCTCTTGTAGTTCTCGTCCAAAGCCTCTCCCCCTCCTAGTGGCCTTTGGCCGAGAGTTTCCCCCCCCCCTAGCCTAGTTGTCTCGTATAAATACCCCTTGTAGTGGTATAGAAATACTCTCCTAGTATTGTTATAATGTCCAAATACCTTGGCCCCAAATACCTTGTAGTATTCCCAAGGTTACACTTATACTAGCCCAGAAAATACCATTATACTTTCCCTCAGTCGCTAAAACGAAACCCTAAGTAAAACTTCACCCGGAGTTGAAGTTATAAGTAGAAGTTAGTTAGAACTTCTAAGGGTTGTTGGAGCGGATCGAGCACTCGGAGTAGGAGCTAAACCTTGCTCGGGATCGACATATAAACTCGGATAATTTTGGGCTTATCGAGGTAAACATTCTTGACCTTCATTGTAATTGGAAATTACATGTTGTAGGAGTATATAGTTAAAGTATACTATATATAGAATTGAACATAGCTGTGCGGCAATGTCTTTTGACTTAAGCCTGAATAATACTTACGGCAATGTCTTGCGACTTAAGCCTGAATTTAAATAAGAGAATCAATCGTAATTACATAGGGTGTCAGACATGGAGACTTGTGTAGTATTGTGAGTAAATTGTACACGTCCGGTTAGACGTGCAAACCCCGGGTTGGCTTGGTAGCCGCCTCTGAAAGGAGGAGATTAACGCTGCGGGAGAGTCTTGAATTTTCTCGTAGAATATGGAACGATGTTAATAAGCGCGCGTGGCCTTATAGGTTGAAGTACTACGTGTGGTGCGATCTACGTGGCTTAAGGAGTAGCCGACGGTTTGAAGTACTTGGAGCGTTTTGCTATTAGTCGGCACTCGTCGCGAGGTATGTGAACCTCTTCCTATCTCTTATAGCATGATATGTGTGAACTATGTAGTACGGTAGACGTACATGTGTTAACTGTGTTTGATTGTTTTTAAAACATAAAGTGTTATAACGGCTTTATGGGAAGTTGGTTATAACAGCTTTATGTAGGTAAGAAAATACTTTGTGGTTTTAAAAGGTAACTGATGTGAATTATAACTAGCTAGTTATAATAAAGAACTTGATGTATTTCAAAAGATTTATAAATCGTTTTGAAGGGAGAGTAACACTTGGTTTTAAAGGTTTTAAAAAGAGTTATACTAGCTTTATGGGGAGTTAGGTATAATGTCTTAAGAGAGGTAAAGAAAATGGTTTACTGATGTTAGAAGTTAAGAGACTTGATCTTATAAGATAAGAGACTTAACTTATTTGTTTAATGTGAATGTTTGTGTGAAACCTCATTCGTGAGTAATGAGTACTTGGTTTTATTTAAAGGGATAATGTTTCACGATTTCGAAATCGAATGTGTATCGACGCACCACCGCAGCGTAATAAAGGAAAATGTATTGAATAATGATGTATCGTATTAAAACCGAGAAACCTCCATCCGCATAGAAGCTAAGATGAGACAAAATGATATTACATATCCTAGATCATGGTCGCTTAATAAGATCGATTATAAACAAGAATAACCTACTCACATATAAGGCATATGTTTCTCAAATCATTAAAGGAGAATTATGTTTTAAAGGATTAAAACTATGAACTAAGAGACCTTTTCTAAAAATGAGAAACTTGAGCATTTGAAATTAGGCAAACTTGAGCGTTTGGAAAATAAGGTTGTTACTTGATTTTTACAAAGGAAAGCATTTTTGTTTACTTAACAATGTTCGTCACTCTATTTTTATACTACGGACATCGGTGACTTTTATAAAGGAATGGATCTCTTTAAAAGGAATTTAACGTCGTAGTACTTTAGTGGTTAAAAACCTGACTTTGGCATAAAATGAAAGTAGCTTGTGTTGTGTAACTTGCCTATCTTGGTTGTTGTGTAACTTGCCTATGCGTGTTGTGTAACTTGCCTATCTTGGTTGTTGTGTAACTTGCCTATGCTTGTGTTGTGTAACTTGCCTATGCTTGTTGTTGCGTAGCTTGCTTATGCTTGTGATGATAGCCTTGGTTGTGCAAGAATTGTTATTTTTATGGACTAGCTTTCAATGAGGTTTCTTCTTGTTCGGCCTTGGTCACGGTGGTCGGCTCTCGCTTGCCCGTCTCATGGTGATTCGGCCTTGGTACCGGTGTCACTCGCACTTGCCCGTTCGATGTAGTGAAGTCTCGTGTCTGACCTTGGTCCTGGTGGTCACCCTCGTACTTGCCGGTCGGCTCGTGGCCGGCCTTGGTATCCGATGATCGGCTCTCGCTTGCCGTGTCGGCTTCGTGTTTTGGTTGCATTATATTATTGTACGGTCGGATCTGGTAGTTATACTTGTCCTATACGGTTTTTATGACACAGTGGGACTCGTGTTCATGTATACTCCTTGGCTTGTCATATCATAAAGCTAGGTGAGGAAGAAATTCCACGGCACGAGTGATAATTTGGAGCGTGAGTCCACGACTTGATGTAACTAGTTATATGTTATGTCACGTAGCTTGGTCATCATACATGTCTCTGCTTTATATAGACTATTATGATTTCATTTCTGATATTCTGATTTCACATACTTGGTACTGTTGTCTTGACCTCCTTGAGGCTGCGTTCATGCCGTAGAAGTACATTGGTTGTCGATCCCGCTCTTAGGATCACCTTTGCGCATTGGGAAGCTCGTTCCTTCTGAGGCTTATCTTTTGGTATGTGTTCCACTGAGTTGTAGGTTCTTGTACATTCAGGGTATGGCGCCACTGTCCGTCATAGTTGTTGTAAATCTTAAGTGCAGCCTTTGTGTGGGCGGGGTTTTGTAAAAGGATTAAAGCATTCGTTTTGAAAGAGTTGTTTATATATATTTTATTGGAAGGTAACCGCTTGGTTGGCTTTGTTTTATTATCTTGTCTCATGTTCATGTTTAAGTTTTTATTTCCAGGTTTTCTCGATGTAGTATCACTAGGTGCCGGTAGGCACGATCACGCCCGGATCGGGTCGTGACAAAAGTGGTATCGAGCGATTAGTCTCGGAAAGTGTCTACGCCGTGTCTAGTAGAGTCTTGATTATCGATGTGTTGTGCACCACATCTATAATCGTGAGGTGCGAGACATTTAGGATTGGTTTCCATTCTTCTCATTCCGAGATCGTGCCTTAAAGTCGTGTGATAAGATGGACCTCTGACGTGCCGTTTTACGCTTATGCCTCGCGTAAGGCAACCGGGCGAAGGGCAAGCAGCGAAGGAGGCTGCGAGTAAGCGTGGCGAGACCACAATACTGAGCCTCCAGTCCGCGATGCGGAAGCGGAGAGATGAGTTACAAGAAGTGGGCCCATTAATGGCGGGGTTGTGGCGGACTTGAGGATAAGTGGGCCGGCGGTTCCAAGAGCACCGATGGTTCACCCTGATCGGATAGTTCGAGGCTACGGATTTTTACGAGTTGTAGGCGCCCGAGTTTTATGGGTCGAGGCACGAGGATGATCCAGGAGTTTATCAAGCGATTCTGACGGATCGTAGAGTGATCAAGGCATCGGAGACCGAGTCGGTGGTCCTAGGTTCGCATCACCGCGTGATACCGCATGATCGGGGTTTGATTCGTGAGCTGTCGGGAGAGCATGCACTTCCGGCTTTATGGGACGAGTTCTCGAAGGCCTTTCTTGCACATTTCTTGCCTCCACGATGAGAGGGCTCGCGAACAGATTTTTGGTGTTCTGACGAGCGGCGTCTGATTCGGGAGTACAATGTGGAGTTCGACTCATCGGCGTGCGTCCGCGTTGGTAGCTAGTATGGAGGATCGAGTGCACCGATTTATTCTGAGGCTCGATGATCACCTAGCCGAGTTGTTCGGTGTAGCTCTTCAGGCATGGACATTGCCGCATGCGAGCTTATGCGGGATGTGAGAGGATAAATCGACGGAATGACTGAGTCGTGAAAGAGGGCGAGCAGTGGTCCTTTGGTGACTTCGAGGCGGACCGCCTCAGCCGAGCGATTATGCGCCTCGCGGTCTGAGTGGTCCTCCACGCCTTGGGACGCCGAGATATTCGGGGAGCGGTCGGGGCTCCCTGTGTTTCAGATTTTCGGAAGCGGGAATGCTCGCGGATGAGGTTGCCCTTGTCTCGGTGTGGCGTTGTGGAAAGCTTCATAAAGGAGAGTGTCGTACTAACTCGGGGATTGTTATTTTTGCGCCAACAGGCCATCGGCAGAAGACTATCCAGGTGGGTAGCTGGCGGATAGCATGGACTACTAGGCGATTGCGGGTTCTTCACCTTCCATAGCCAGCGGGATGTTCGTACCGCGAGCCGGTAGAGGTCGCGGTGGAAGTTCCCAGTTTTAGCGGTCCTTTGAACCGCCTATTTTCAGGTATATCCTTAACCCTTTAAAGATTTGTATGCATGAGATGATGACCTTATTATTGTGTGCTACGTTCGGATAGCGTTATGATGGTTATGAGTTAGAAAGCTTGGCTAGTTGAAAGGATTTGTATGGGGCATGGAAAGTGTGAACTTTAGAATATTTCTTGTTGAGACCTTAGATGTAAGGTCGTCTTGAGTACAGTTTTGCAAGTGATCCTTGTGGAATACATTTTATGCCTAGAATGTGTTGTGTGATAATTTCCTTGAGTAGTGTTAAATGGAAGTGGTAGCTTTCATGACCTGTTGAGGTAAGATTGTTCCGGGTCGGGGAACAAGAGCGTGATGCGTTAGTGGATCGGGTTGGGGCCGTGTTGAGGGCCAACCGCGGCGGTTTCAAAGTGGGTCAGCTCGGGTGGTCGCCGGTGGTAGGGTCACGAGGGTGCTAGGCCCGAGTTTAGATGACCATCGTATGAGTTCGTGGGTATGTTCGACCAGAATCGGTCGTGAAGGCGGGAATGGCCTTAGTAAAGAAGTGAAGCTAGTAAGATGACCAAGTTTGGAGGTAGTGGCTCAAGGGTTGGAAACGAAGCGTTGACTAAAGTGTGGTGCGATACTAGAAGAGTTCGTGTTCGAGAAGAGTACGGCGAGTAAGGGTAAAGCGAGCATGTATTGCGAGCATAGATATGATCATTTCTTGTGACGGAGAAGGTCACGAAGGATGTATATTTTAGACCTCGGGAATCGCGTGCGATCAGGTACCATTTGTTAGGTCGCGGAGTGACACTAGAACCTCGCGGCAAGGTGACAAAAGTTTGTGATGTTAGAGGTGTTTCCTCGTGGACTTGGATGTAAGTATTTCTGCGGTGTTTCGTGGCGGTTGTGGCGTTGGCAACTTTTTAGAAGAACTCTATCGTTATTCGTCTCGAGAAGGAACATTCGGACGAATGTTTCTAAGGAGGAGAATGTTATACCCGTATTTCCGGAGTATATGCGTGAGGCGTGCGTATACAATTTGAGCCTTAAAGTAGGCATAGATTCGAAATTTGTACACAACACCGGTTAGAGTCGTTTTTAGACGAAAGCGTTTCCACGACTTTCGTAGGAAAATTCCGCCTTTGTCATTTATAATTTTTGCGGATTTTTCCGAGAGGCGTAACATTTTGGACCAACGGGAGGGTGACATGTGTCACCTCACATTGGAAGAGGTTGGGCGGCAATTGGCCATTCTGGCACGTTTTGTTGCCCAATTTTGGTCAAGGGTTAGGTAGGATATTTTTGTGTAGATGGATAAGGTTGCACATGGCTTAATCTTGGCCTTACACTTGCCTTGCACTTGGCACCATCTTGGCCATTGGTTGGCCTTCACTTGACCTATAAATACCCCTTAGTTGATGAACTTTCTTCATCAAAATTGAGCAATCTACCTAAGTCTCAAAATACTCCCTCCTCTTGTAGTTCTCGTCCAAAGCCTCTCCCCTCCTCCTAGTGGCCTTTGGCAGAGTTTCCCTCCCCTTTGTGGTGGTTAGCCGTGGGTACCCCAGCCTAGTTGTCTCGTATAAATACCCAGTAGTGGTATAGAAATACTCTCTAGTATTGTTATAATGTCCAAATACCTTGGCCCCAAATACCTTGTAGTATTCCCAAGGTTACACTTATACTAGCCAGAAAATACCATTATACTTTCCCTCGATCGCTAAAGCGAAACCTAAGTAAATCTTCACGTAGTTGAAGTTATAATTAGAAGTTGGTTAGAACTTATAAAGGTTGTTTTGAGCGGATTAGAGCACTCGGAGTAGAGCTAAACCTTGCTCGGGATCGACATATAAACTCGGATAATTTTGGGCTTATCGAGGTAAACATTCTTGACCTTCATTGTAATTGGAAATTACATGTTGTAGGAGTATATAGTTAAAGTATACTATATATAGAATTGAACATAGCTGTGCGGCAATGTCTTTTGACTTAAGCCTGAATAATACTTACGGCAATGTCTTGCGACTTAAGCCTGAATTTAAATAAGAGAATGAGCGTAATTACATTGTATTGATGAGACTTGTGTAGTATTCGTGAGTAAATTGTACACGTCCGGTTAGACGTGCAAACCCCCGGTTGGCTTGGTAGCCTCGGTAAAGGAGGAGATTAACTTGCTGCGGGAGAGTCGCGAATTTTCGTAGAATATGGAACGATGTTAATGGCGCGGCCTTATAGGTTGAAGTACTACGTGTGGTGCGATCTACGTGGCTTAGGAGTAAGCGGTTTGAAGTACTTGGGCGTTTTGCTATTAGTGGCACTCGTCGCGGTATGTGAACCTCTTCCATCTCTTATAGCATGATATGTGTGAACTATGTAGTACGGTAGACGTCGTGTGTTAAGCGTGTTTGATTGTTTTAAAACATAAAGTGTTATAACGGCTTTATGGGAAGTTGGTTATAACGACTTTATGTAGGTAAGAAAATACTTTGTGGTTTTAAAAGGTAATCGATGTGAATTATAAGCGGCTAGTTATAATAAAGAACTTGATGTATTTCAAAAGATTTATAAATCGTTTTGAAGGAGAGTAACACTTGGTTTTAAAGGTTTTAAAAAGAGTTATACTAGCTTTATGGGAGTTAGGTATAATGTCTTAAGAGAGGTAAAGAAAATGGTTTCTTGATGTTAGAAGTTAAGAGACTTGATCTTATAAGATAAGAGACTTAACTTATTTGTTTAATGTGAATGTTTGTGTGAAACCTCATTCGTGAGTAATGAGTACTTGGTTTTATTTAAAGGGATAATGTTTCTTGATTTGAATCGGAATGTGTATCGACAGACCATGCGGCGTAATAAAGGAAAATGTATTGAATAATGATGTATCGTATTAAAACCGGTAGAAACCTCCATCTGCATAGAAGCTAAGATGAGACAAAATGATATTACATATCTAGATCATGGTCGCTTAATAAGATCGATTATAAACAAGAATAACCTACTCACATATAAGGCATATGTTTCTCAAATCATTAAAGGAGAATTATGTTTTAAAGGATTAAAACTATGAACTAAGAGACCTTTTCTAAAAATGAGAAACTTGAGCATTTGAAATTAGGCAAACTTGAGCGTTTGGAAAATAAGGTTGTTACTTGATTTTTACAAAGGAAAGCATTTTTGTTTACTTAACAATGTTCGCCACTCTATTTTTATACTACGGACATCGGTGACTTTTATAAAAGGAATGGATCTCTTTAAAAGGAATTTAACGTCGTAGTACTTTAGGAGTTAAAACCGGACTTTGCATAAAATGAAAGTAGCTTGTGTTGTGTAACTTGCCTATCTTGGTTGTTGTGTAACTTGCCTATGCGTGTTGTGTAACTTGCCTATCTTTGGTTGTTGTGTAACTTGCCTATGCTTGTGTTGTGTAACTTGCCTATGCTTGTTGTTGCGTAGCTTGCTTATGCTTGTGATGATAGCCTTGGTTGTGCAAGAATTGTTATTTTTATGGACTAGCTTTCCATGAGGTTTCTTCTTGTTCGGCCTTGGTCACGGTGGTCGGCTCTCGTACTTGCCCGTCTCATGGTGATTCGGCCTTGGTACCGTGAGTCGACCCTCGCTTGCCCGATTCGGTGTAGTGACGAAGTCTCGTGATCTGACCTTGGTCCCCGGTGGTCAGCCCTCGTACTTGCCCGATCGGCTCGTGGCCGGCCTTGTATCCGAGTCGGCCGCACTTGCCGTGACGGCCGTGTTTTGGTTGCATTATATTATTGATACGGTCGGATCTGGTAGTTATACTTGTCCTATACGGTTTTATGACACGTGGGACACGGTGTTCATGTATACTCCTTGCATCACATATCATAAAGCTATGGCTGAGGAAGAAATTCCACGCACGCAGTGATAATTTGGAGCGTGAGTCCACGACTTGATGTAACTAGTTATATGTTATGTCGTAGCTTGGTCATCATACATGTCTCGCTTTATATAGACTATTATGATTTCATTTACGTGATTTCTGATTTCACATACTTAGTACTGTTATCGACCTCCTTCGGCTGCGTTCACGCCGCAGTAGAAGTACATGGTTGTCGATCCCCGCTTAGGATCACCTTTCAGCGCATTGGGAAGCTCGTTCCTTCTGAGGCTTATCTTTGGTATGTGTTCCCCGAGTTGTAGGTTCTTGTACATTGGGGGTATGGCGGGCCCTGTCCGCCATAGTTGTTGTAAATCTTAGAGTGCATGCAAGGCGGGGTTTTGTAAAAAGGATTAAACTGTTCGTTTTGAAAGAGTTGTTTATATATATTTTATTGGAAGGTAACCGTTTGGTTGGCCTGTTTTATTATCTTGTCTCATGTTCATGTTTAAGTTTTTATTTCCGCTGGTTTTCTCTGATGTAGTATCACTAGGGTGCCCGGGGTAAGGCACCAGTCACGGGCCCGGGATCGGGTCGTGACAGCCGGTCACGTCCAAGTAAGTTCTCAACAAGTCAACCGATCCTCCATCGAGAGACGCGGTAGTATAGAAACACAATTCTTGCACAACAAAGGCTATCACAACAAGCATAGGCAAGTTTCACAACAACAAGCATAGGCAAGTTTATACACAACTCGAAGTACTTCCATTTTATGCCCAAGTTCGGTTTTTAACCCTAAAGTACTACGTACGTTAAATTACTTTTAAAGAGATTTATTCCTTTTATAAAAGTCACCCGATACCCGTAGTATAAAAATAGAGTGACTTATATCTTTTAAGTAAACCAAAACAACTTCCATACTTTTTTTTTTTTTAAAGTCAAGTTACCACGTTAAAACCAATGATAAAACCTTTCTTTTGTTTTCATAAGGTCGCTATAACCAACTTCCCATAAAGCTGTTATAACACCTTATGCTTTAAACCATTTTAAGACAACACAATGCCTTTCTTTTCCCTAAGGTTCCAGTTTGCCTAATTTTAATTACGCAAGTCTCTTTTTGAAAAGTTTCATAGTTCAATGTCTTAATCTCTTTTAAAACAATTGAGTAACATATGCCATAAAGTAGTAGGTTATTCTTGTTCATAATCAATCTTATTAAGCGACCATGATCTAGAAAATGTAATATCATTTTGTCTCATCTTAGCTTCTATGCAGATGGAGGTTTCTGCGGTTTTAATAATACTTAATTATTCAATACATTTTCCTTTATTAACGCTGCGATGGTTTGTCGATACACATTCTGATTTCAAATCAAGAAACATTATTCCTTCCAAAACCAAGTACTCATTACTCACGAATGAGGTTTCACACAAACATCCATATTAAGTCAAGTCTCTTATCCTTTAAGAATAAGTCTCTTAACTTCTAAACCATTAAACCATTCTTTTTATCTCTCTTAAGGCGTTACACCTAACTTCTCATAAAGCTGGTATAACTCTTATGTTTTCAAACCAAGTACACACTTCTTTCAAAAAGGTTTCTTAATCTTTTAGAATACTCCAAGGTTCTTTTACATCCAGTCGGTTATAAGTCAAATCAGTTATCTTTTAAAAACCACAAAGCATTTCTCATTTACATAGAGCTGTTATAACACTTTATGTTTAAAGACAATCAAATACATTTAACACATGTACGTCTACCGTACTACATAGTTATACACATATCATGCTAGAACAGATAGGAAGAGGTTCACATACCTCGCGACGAGTATCGACTAATAGCAAAACGCTCAAGTACCCCAAACCGCGCTACACTCTCGGTCAGCGGATCACTCCACACGTAGTACTACAACCTATAGAGGCCACAAAGCGCCTATTAATATCTTTAGATCTCAATGTAGAATATTCTACGAAAATTCGGCACCTCCCCGCACAACAGCGTAAATCTCTCCTCTATCGAGGCCACCAAGCCAACCGGGGAGGAGGTTAACACGTCTAACCGACGCGTACAATTCTACTCACGGAATACTACACAAGCCTTCATCTGATACACTATGTAATTACAGTTCACTTCTTAAAATTCAGCTTAAGTCGCAAGACATTGCCGTAAGTATTATTCGAGCTTAAGTCAAAAGACATTGCCACAATTATAATGTTCTGTACTATATATAGTATACATCAACTATATATTCCTACAACATGTAATTTCCAATTACAATAGAAGGTCAAGAGTGTTTACCTCGATAAGCCCAAAATTATCCGAGTTTATATGTCGATCTGAGCAAGGTTTAGCTCTACTCCAAAGCGCTCTAACCCGCTCAACCAACCCTTAGAAGTTCTAACCAACTTCTACTTATAACTTCAACTACGGTGAAGATTTACTTAGGTTTCGTTTTTGTATCGAGGGAAGTATAATGGTATTTTCTGGCTTGTATAAGTGTAACCTTGGGAATACTACAAGGTATTTGGGCTAAGGTATTTGGACATAACAAAAATACTAGAGAGTATTTCTATACCACAACAAGTGGGTATTTATACGAAACAACTAGGCTAGGGGGTGTGTACCACGGCCAAGCCTCTACAAAGGGAGGGGTAGGTTTCGACGAGGGGCCTTCAAGAGGGGAGGTGTGGTGGACGAGATCACAAGAGGGAGAGGAGGGTTTGAGACTTAGAAAGATTGCTCAAATTTTGGATGAAGAATGTCCTCAACTAGAGGGGTATTTATAGGTCATGTGAAAGCCAACTAATGGCCAAGATGAAGACAAGTGTGGTGCAAGTGTAGGGCTAGATTTCAACCATGTGGACCTTATCCATCTACCACACCAACTTGCACAAATATCCTACCTAACCCAAGGCACAAAAAACGTGCCTTTGCTTGCCTTTGCCGTCCACTTCTCACGTCCAATGTGAGGGTGACACATGTCACCCTCCCGTTGGTCCAAAATGTTTCGTCTCTCGGAAAAATCCGCAAAAATTATAAATGACATAGCCGGAATTTTCCCTTCGAAAGCTGTGGAAACGTTTCGTCGAAAAAGACTCCTTTTGGTAGCTATGCACAAATTCGAACCTATGCCTACTTTAAGGCTCAAATTGTATACGTACTCCCTCACGTATATACTCTGGAAATACGGGGTATAACAACCATCACATGATCAAAGCTGGCCACTCGCCCGCAGTATCTAATGTGCGCGTCTAGCCCTGGAACTTCCCATAGCTCCGCATGGGCCACTCCAATGGCCCGCATGAGGTATTCCCCGCATCGAGGGTAGCTCCTCGGCAGCCGTCTGGACTCGCCGTCGCGTAGCCACAAAGACCGCATGACCACAAGGGCCGCAAACTAACCTGGAACTCTCGTAGCTCCGCATAGGCCATACAGACCCGCATAAGGTATTCTCGAATCATAGGTCACTAGACCGCTGAGTCTACCCGCGTCGGAGGCGACAACCCCGAATCATGAGTGATATAATATCATCATAACGACTTATCGTTAAACAACCTAAGCACAACAAGGAAAACCCTTTACACAAACATCACAAGATACTAACTCACGTAGCATCCTAACATGTTTACTTATCAAGTCAACAAGAAAGTATTACAAGACTATCACAAATCAATACAATCAAGTTATTCACACAAGGTACTTTCTACATTATGATTAACCGTGTGGTATCTATTCCCAAGGTACTTCATACATTATCTTTTAAAAGATACGTTACGTTTACAAAAGTCACACAATACCCGTAGTATATGAAAATAGAGTGATTATCTTTTGAAGTTAATCAAAACACTTACCTTTGTAAAATCAAGTAACAACATTATTTTCCAAACGTCCAAGTTTGCCTAATTTCAAATGTTCACGGTTCTTATTTTAGAAAGGTTTCGTAGTTCATAGTCTTATTCATTTAAGAATATAATTCTCTTTTAAACCATCTGAGAAAACATAAGCCTTATATGTGAGTAGGATATTTTTGTTTATAACAATCTTATTACAGCAGCCATGATCTAGGAAATATCATTTTGTCTCATCTTAGCTTATCACGGATGGAAGTTTCTCGTTTTAATAATACTTAATCTGTCAAAATATTTCCTTTTATTAACGCTGCAGTGGTTTGTCGATACACATTCTGATTTCCGAAATCAGTAAAACATTCTTAAGCCGTTATACCTAACTTCCCATAAAGCTAGTATAACTCTTAAGTTTTCAAAAACCCAGTATTACTTCTTCTTTCAAAATGATTCAAAAATCTTTTGAAACACTTCAAGTTCTTTATTATTACACAACCAGCCAGTTATAGTTCAAATCAGTTACCCTTTTAAAAACCACAAGTATTTTCTTACCTACATAAAGCTGTTATAACCAACTTTCCATAAAGCCGTTATAACACTTTATGTTTTAGACCAATCAAATACATTTAACACATGTACGTCTATCGTACTACATAGTTACACACATATCATTCTAGAAGAGATAGGAAGAGGTTCACATACCTCGACAGTATCGACTAATAGCAAAACGCTCAGTACTTCCAACCGTCGGCTACTCCTTAAGCCAAGTAGATCGCGTCACACGCGATCTTCAACCTATAAGGCCACGCTTATTAATATTTAGATCTCTTCGTAGAACATTCTACGAAAATTCGACACCTCCCCGCAACATGGCGTAAATCTCTCTCTGTCGGCTACCAAGCCAACCGGGGGTTATACGTCTAATCCGGGCGTGCACAATTCTACCTCACGAAAAGCTACACAAGTCTCATGTCTGATCCTATATAATTCTGATTCGATTACTTTCTTACATTCGGGCTTAAGTCGCAAGACATTGCCGTAAGTATTATTCGAGCTTAAGTCAAAAGACATTGCCGCAAAACTATGTTCCATTCTATATATAGTATACTTTAACTATATATTCAACAACATGTAATTTCCAATTACAATGTAAGGTCAAAAGTGTTTACCTCGATAAGCCCAAAATTATCCAAGTATAAAGTCGATCACAGGCAACGCGTTTGGCTCGACTCCGTGTGCTCCAACCCATTCGAACCACCCTTAGAAGTTCTAACCAACTTCTACTTAATACTCCAACTAACTATGGAGATTTTCCTTAGGGTTTCAGTTTTGCGACTGAAGGGAAGTATAATAGTATTTCTGGGCTTTTCGTATAAGTATAACCATGGAATACTACAAGGTATAAGGGCCAAGGTATTTTGGGTATAGTAACAATACTTTTGAGAGTATTTCTACCAAGAGGGGGGGTATTTATACGAGACAACACCACAAGGGGGGGGGTGTATACCCCTCGGCCAACCACACTAGGAGGGGGAGGTACTCTCGGCCAAGGGGGGAGGGGCTCTCGGCCAAGTGGGGGAGGGGGGTGTTGGACGAACACCACAAGAGAGGGGGAAGGGATTTCTAAGACTTAGAAAAATTTTGGAATGGATGAAGAAGTCTTCCAAAAGGGGGGTATTTATAGTACAAGCCAAGGCCAACCTGTTATACCCCGTATTTCCAGAGTATGTACGTAAGGACGTACGTAGGAAAGTTTGTGCCTTAAAATGCAAGGGCCGAAAATTATTTGTTCACAACACCCGATTAGAGTCGTTTTTCGACGAAACGTTTCCACAGCTTACGTAGGGAAAATTCCGGCTATGTCATTTATATTTTTTGCGGATTTTTCCGAGAGACGAAACATATTTGGACCAATGGGAGGGTGACACTTGTCACCCTCATTGACGATAAGAGGGTGGTTGGCCTTGGCGATTGGTTCACGTTTTTGTGCCTTGTTTTGGCCTTGTTTTGTGCAATGTTTTGTGGCTTGTTTTGTGGAGTAGGGACTAGGGGGCACTTGGGCACATCTTGGCCCTCACTTGCCCCCACGTGGCTTGATCTTGGCCCTTGGTTTCCTATAAATACCCTCCCTTTGATGAGTTTTCTTCATCCACTCCTCACTCCTCAAGTCTTGAAAGCCCTCCCTTTTTCGTGAGGCCCTTGGCCGAGTAGCCCCACTCCTTGTGGTGTGGCGAGACCCACCCCCTTCCTTTAGGGTTAAACCGTGGGGTACCCCACTTGCCTTGTTGTTCTCGTAGAATACACCACTCTTGGTAGAAATACTCTCCATAGTATTGTTACTATACCCAAATTACCTTAGCAGTATACCTTGTAGTATTCCAAAGATACCTCTATCGTAGAGCAGAAATACTACCTTTTGTCCTTTAATCTCAAACCGAAACCCTAAGGAAATCTTCATAGTTGGTTGAAGTATTTAAGTAGAAGTTGGTTAGAACTTCTAAGGGTTGTTTGGAGCGGATTGGAGCGCGGAGTAGGAGCTAAACCTTGCTCGGGATCGACATTATAACTTGGTTAATTTTGGGCTTATCGAGGTAATTATCTTGTCCTATTGTAATTGGAAATTACATGTTGTTAGAATATATAGTTGAAGTATACTATATATAGAAATTTGAACGTAGTTATCGGCAATGTCTTTTGACTTAAGCTGAATAATAAGAAACCTTTTCAAAGAAGAAGTCTTGTTGTAATTACATAGGGGTGTATTACGGTAGACTTGTGTAGCTTTTACGTGAGATAGAATTGTGCGTCGGATTAGGCGTATAACCCCACAGTTGGCTTGGTAGCCGGCCCGATAGAGGAGGAGATTTCTGTTGCGGGAGAGTCTTTGCGAATTTTACGTAGAATGTTCTACGAAGAGATCTAGATGTTAATAAGCGCGCTTGTGGCCTTATAGGTTGAAGTACTACGTGTGACGCGATCTACTTGGCAGGAGTAGCAAGCGGTTGGAAGTACTTGGGCGTTTTGCTATTAGTCGATACTCGTCGCGAGGTATGTGAACCTCTTCCTATCTCTTCTAGCATGATATATGTGTAACTATGTAGTGCGGTAGGCGTCTGGTGTTAAATGTATTCGACTGGTCTAAAACATAAAGTGTTATAACGGCTTTATGGGAAGTTGGTTATAACGACTTTATGTAGGTAAGAAAATACTTGTGGTTTTAAAGGTAATCATTTTAACTATAAGCGGCGGGTTATGTGATAATAAAGAACTTGAAGTATTTCAAAGATTTTGAATCATTTTGAAAGAAGAGTAATACTTGGTTTTGAAAACTTAAGAGTTATACTAGCTTTATGGGAAGTTAGGTATAATGGCTTAGAAGGTTTCTTGATTTGAAATCGAATGTGTATCGACAAACCAACTGCGGCGTTAATAAAAGGAAATGTTTTGATTAAGTATTATTAAAACCGGAGAAACGTCCATCTGCATAGAAGCTAAATGAGACAAAAATGAATTTCCTAGTTCATGGGCTGCTGTAATAAGATTGTTATAAACAAGAATATCCTACTCACACATAAGGCTTATGTTTCTCAGATGGTTTAAAGAATTATATTCTTAAATGAATAAGGCTAGGAACTACGAAACCTTTCTAAAATAAGAAAGCGTGAACATTTGAAATTTGGCAAACTTGGGCGTTTGAAAAGAATGTTGTTACTTGGTTTTACAAAGAGAAGTGTTTTGATTTAATTCAAAAGATAATCACTCTATTGTTATATACTACGGGTATTGTGTGACTTTTGTGAAAGTAACATATCTTTAAAGAGTTATTGTATAAAGTACTTTGGGGATAAAAACCCGATCTCGTTAATCATATAGTAGAAAGTACCTTATGTGTGAATAACTTGATTGTATTGGGTTGTGATATCATTGTAATACCGTCGTGTTGATTTGATAAGTAATCAGATTAGGATGCTACGTGTGTTAGTGATACGTGATGTTTGTGTAAAGGGGTTTTCCGCTTGATTGTGCTTATGTTGTTTAAGCGATAAGCTGTTATGTTGGTATTATACCACTCACCGTGTTCAGGGGTTAAGCGCCTCCGTCGGGGTAGACTCGAGCGATGCAGGACCGTGATTGAGAATACCTCATGCGGGTCCCGGGGCTATGCGAACTACGAGAGTTCGAGTTAGTGTGCGGCCTTTATGGTCATGCGATCTATGTGGCCATGCGGATTGCGAGTCGGGCGATCGATGCCGGAGTAGCTGCCCTCGATGCGGGGTTATACCTCATGCGGGCCTATGAGATTGGCCTATGCGGAGCTGCGGGGAGTTCCAGGGCTAGACGCGCACATTTGATATTGCGGGCGAGCGACCAGCTTTGATCATGTGACGGTCTAGACGGATATCATGATCTGATTTATGACCTTGTTAATGCGTAGGTGTTAGTAGTCGGCTATGCCTTGCACTTACCACCTGTCTTTATTTTATTTGGACACGGTGGGACTGCTTTGTTCATATGTATTCCTTGGTGCTTTTCTATCATTGGCTGGCGGTGAAGGTATTCCACGGGCATGATTGATGTTGTGGGCGTGAGACCCATTGTTATATTGGAGTGATGACTTTGAGGGCGTGAGTCCCTGACTAGACATGACTGCTTATTTATTGTGAACGGTAGTTTGGTTATCATACATGTCTCCTGCTTTCTATAGACTACTATGATTTCATTCTGATATCTTCATGTT
The DNA here is from genome assembly GCA_029844215.1 of Przewalskia tangutica. Lineage (NCBI taxonomy): Eukaryota > Viridiplantae > Streptophyta > Magnoliopsida > Solanales > Solanaceae > Przewalskia > Przewalskia tangutica. Next base: position 257,228 of record JAQGDG010000048.1, read on the forward strand.
TCACATACTTGGTACTGTTGTCTTGACCTCGCCCGAGGCTGCGTTCATCTGCGAGTAAAGGTACACCGATCGTTGATCCTCGCTCTTAGGGTCACGATTCGGCGTTTGGGAAGCTCGTTCCTCGGAGGCTTATCTTGGTATAGTCCCGCATTGATTGTAGGTGCTTACATTCGGGGTATGGCGGAGCCTGTCCGTCGTTGTTGTCATATCATTCTTAGAGTGCAGCGTAATGCTGTTATGGGCGAGTGGTAGAAAGGGATATGCTATTCAAATTGTTATTTATATATCTTGTGGTAACCGTTTTTGGTTGCTTTGTATTCTTATTCCTTGTCTTATTACATTGGTTTCATGTATTGTCTTTATGTTCATTGATTACTCGATGTTGTATCACTAGGGTGCGGGGTAAGGCACGATCCACGGGCCGGGCAGTCGTGGAAGTGGTATCGAGCGATTAATCCTCGGAAAGTGTCTGAGACCGTATCGATGAAGTCTTGATTATCGGTGTGTTATGCACCACACCAAATAATCAGGAGGCTATAGGATATTTAGGATTGGTTTCTATTCTTCTCACTCTGAGATCGTGCCTTAGAGCTGTGTTGTAAGTTGGGCCCTCTCACGCATTTCTTTCCACTGCAGTTATGCCTCGCGTGGGCAACAGCCCGGGAGGGCAAAGCGGCAGGAGGCTGCGAGTAAGTCTGAGAGAGGGTTCGTGGGCACGACCCAATCATCACTGAGGTGGTGCTTCGTTCGGGAGTTTTGCGGCGTCGCTAGCCAGCGAGTTTTAGCGGCGGCGAATTTCTCTGCGGCCATGATATATGAACCCGGTTCCACGGCGAGGGCAGAGAATATAGATTGCAAAAAGCGACCACTGTTACTAGCTATGGATTTGGCTACCCGAGAGTATACCGATGTCTGCGAGTCTTGATGACTATCTAAGAGAAGGTTGTGCGAAAGTAATTCTTGATTGAAGCGAGCATGGCACGTATGCGGGCTTATGCGCGGCGGCGAAAGCGTAGAGATCGGCGGGTTAGCAGGCGGCGGATAGATGGCGAGCAGCGGGAGTCCTTTGGTAACTTTAGGCGAATCGCCTCGCGTGAACTTGATATGCACATCCGCGGTCACGAAAGGTCCTCGCGGGGTTCGGGGCGTTCGGGGTATGCGAGGAGTTGGTCGAGCTCGAGCTTAGGTTCACGGCTACGTAGGTTCGGCCGGCGGATTGATTTCTCCCGGTATTCGCAATGTAATGAGCGTCGTCGGGAATGTCGTCTTTTGTTGGTACTTGTTTTACTGCGGCGTCGAGGGCCGTGTGTCGAAAGAATGTCTAGTAAGAGGACTTAGCCTTGAGGATCGGTGGGTAGTTCGTCATCTTCCTTGCTATCGCCTACTGCAGGCGAGTTTTATTAGAACGACTAAGGGAGTAAAGCGATAAATCTGGATAGATCCTTAACCTCTAGAGATCGGTAGGTGTGATAAGATGGGTATATCATAAGGGCTATGTTACGATGGCGATGTGTTAATTGTGATTAGAAATCATGGTTAGTGCAGGAAAGATTGGGGATAGAGAAAGTGTGAGCCTTAGAGTGTTATCGTGGAGACCTTAGAGGTAAGGCCATCTCGAGTAAAAGATGTATTGTTTATGTTTGACCCTTATAGGAGTGCATAGTGCGCGTGAGTTATGTTGTGGGATAAGTCCACGAGTAGTGTGGAATGAAGAGGGTAGTTGAGCTAAGAAGACCGCTAGGTTTTCGTAGCGTGATTAGTGAGTGTTCGCCCGGGGAGCTAGCATTTTGCGGCGTTGTCGGGTCGGGTTGAGGCCGCGTTGCGGGTCAACCGCGGCATGTTTGGTTGTGGGGTCGGTTGTGGTGGTCCCGCCTTGTGGTAAGTCACGAGGTGTTAGGCCGAGTTTAGTTAACCCGTCTGAGTTCGTGGATGCGTTCGACCGATGGTCGGGCGAGGAGGTCGGCCGTCTTGTCTTACAGAAAGACCGTTTACTCGGCGGTGTTGATTAATCGAAGGTTGTAAGGCTGCGGGGTGCCTACCATCACCTTATAATGACAGTGGAGCCAGTGCAGGCTGTTTTGTTTGGAAGTTTTACCAAGCGGGGTTAAGAACTTCGGTGAGTCTCGAGAATCGCGTTCGCCCTCGGGCGGTGTGTGGATTTGGGGTAGTAGTAGGGATTGTTGTCTCTGTGGAGAGTGTTTAAGCTACCATTTCGGTGTTCGGATGTCGCCTTATGAAGCCTTGTAGGGCGGATGTGTAAATCGCCGGTCGATTGGTTCGATGTTGGCAATATTGAGATAGTTGGTTGGACTTGTTCCAGCGGTGTGAATAGGGTAAAGCTTGTCTAGAAGAGATTACAGCGGCTCGGAGAAATCGTGCGGATAATCGTCGGCGGCGCTTAGAGTTCGAGTTGACGGTCGGTCTTCTTGAAAGTACCACCGGGTTGGGTGTGGCGAGTTTTGGAAAGCGAGAGAACTTAGCGAGTACTTTGGGCCGCACGAGTTCATGTGAAGAATAGGCGGGTTGCCTATATGTTAGCAATTGCCGTCCGACTTAGGAAGCGATGCGTCCGGTCTTTCGTATTGTTATGATCGGGGAAGTATCGGAGATCCATCCAGAGTGTTCCCAGTTTATGATGACCACGTTAGAGGTAGTAACCGAGTTTTAGGCGAAGCGATGTCGGAAGTGTGATAGGTTATAAGAAGGAGTTCGAGTGTTGAAGTGTCGACATCCTCGGGAATCATGGCGATCGGTACCATTGTTGGAGTCGCGGGTGACACTAGAACCTCGCGGCAAAGTGACAAAAGTGGTATCGGGAAGAAGCGAGCATGTATGGCGAGCATAGATGTGATCAATTTTTTTTTATAAAGAGAAGGTGCGAAGGAAGTATATTCTAGACCCCGGAGAGAGGTGTTGGTGGTGATGTTAGAGGTGTTTCCTCGTGGACTTGGATGTAAGTATTTGCGCAGGTGTTTCTATGGCCAGGTGTGGCAGGTTTGTTCTCGTAAGTATAGTAGTGAAGACTATACTGGCGCGCGTTTGTTTTGGGACTTAGAAGGAACATTCGGGACGAATGTTTCTAAGGAGGGGAGAATGTTATACCAGTATTTCCGGTATATGCGTAAGGACATGCGTAGGAAAGTTGTGCCTTAAAATGCAAGGGCGAAAATTATTTGTTCCTGACAGATTAGAGTCTTTTTCGGAAAGCGTTTCCACGACTTACGTAGGAAAATTCGGCTATGTCATTTATATTTTTGCGGATTTTTAGAGGCGAAACATTTTGGACCGATGGGAGGTGACACTTGTCACCCTCGTTGGAGCGATAAAGAGGGTGGTTGGCCTTGGCGATTGGTTCACGTTTTTGTGCCTTGTTTTGGCCTTGTTTTGTGCAATGTTTGTGGCTTGTTTTGTGGAGTAGGGACTAGGGGCACTTGGGCACATCTTGGCCCTCCACCCCCACGTGGCTTGATCTTGGCCACTTGGTTTCCTATAAATACCCCTCCCTTTGATGAGTTTTCTTCATCCACTCCTCACTCCTCAAGTCTTGAAAGCCCCTCCCTTTTTCGTGAGGCCCCGCCGAGAGTAGCGCCCCACTCCTTGTGGTGTGGCGAGACCACCCCTTCGCTAGGGTTAAGCAGTGGGGTACCCCACGCCTTGTTGTTCTCGTAGAATACACCCCACTCTTGGTAGAAATACTCTCCATAGTATTGTTACTATACCCAATTACCTTAGCCGTATACCTTGTAGTATTCCAAAGATACCTCTATCGTAGAGCAGGAAATACTACCTTTTGTCCTTTTAATCTCAAGCCGAAACCCTAAGGAAATCTTCATAGTTGGTTGAAGTATTTAAGTAGAAGTTGGTTAGAACTTCTAAGGGTTGTTTGGAGCGGATTGGGCGCGGAGTAGGAGCTAAACCTTGCTCGGGATCGACATTATAACTTGGTTAATTTTGGGCTTATCGAGGTAATTATCTTGTCCCTATTGTAATTGGAAATTACATGTTGTTAGAATATATAGTTGAAGTATACTATATATAGATTTGAGCGTAGTTATCGTGATGTCTTTTGACTTAAGCTGAATAATAAGAAACCTTTTGAAAGAAAATCTTGACTGTAATTACATAGTGTATTACGGTAGACTTGTGTAGCTTTTACGTGAGATAGAATTGTGCACGTCGGATTAGGCGTATAACCCCACTGGTTGGCTTGGTAGCGGCCAGATAGAGGAGGAGATTTCTGTTGCGGGAGAGTCTTTGCGAATTTTACGTAGAATGTTCTCGAAGAGATCTAGATGTTAATAAGCGCCTTGTGGACTTATAGGTTGAAGTACTACGTGTGGCGCGATCTACTTGGCTTAAGGTAGCGAAGCGGTTGGAAGTACTTGGGCGTTTTGCTATTAGTCGATACTCGTCGCGAGGTATGTGAACCTCTTCCTATCTCTTCTAGCATGATATATGTGTAACTATGTAGTGCGGTAGGCGTCTGGTGTTAAATGTATTTGATTGGTCTAAAACATAAAGTGTTATAACGGCTTTATGAGAAGTTGGTTATAACAGCTTTATGTAGGTAAGAAAATACTTGTGGTTTTTAAAAGGTAATCATTTTAACTATAACTGGCGGGTTATGTGATAATAAAGAACTTGAAGTATTTCAAAAGATTTTTGAATCATTTTGAAAGAAGAGTAATACTTGGTTTTTGAAAACTTAAGAGTTATACTAGCTTTATGGGAAGTTAGGTATAACGGCTTAAGAAGGTTTCTTGATTTGGAAATCGAATGTGTATCGACAAACCAACTGCGGCGTTAATAAAGGAAATGTTTTGTGATTAAGTATTATTAAAACCGGTAGAAACTTCCATCTGCATAGAAGCTAAGATGAGACAAAATGATATTTCTAGGTCATGTTCTTTGTAATAAGATTGTTATAAACAAGAATATCCTACTCACACATAAGGCTTATGTTTCTCAGATGGTTTAAAAGAGAATTATATTCTTAAATGAATAAGGCTAGGAACTACGAAACCTTTCTAAAATAAGAAACGTGAACATTTGAAATTTGGCAAACTTGGACGTTTGAAAAAGAATGTTGTTACTTGGTTTTACAAAGAGATGTGTTTTGATTTACTTGAAAGATAATCACTCTATTGTTATTTACTACGGTATTGTGTGACTTTTGTGAAAGTAACATATCTTTAAAGAGTTATTGTATAAAGTACTTTGGGGATAAAAAAACCGATCTCGTTAATCATATAGTAGAAAGTACCTTATGTGTGAATAACTTGATTGTACTGGTTTGTGATAGCCTTGTAATACCTTCGTGTTGATTTGATAAGTAATCATATTAGGATGCTACGTGTGTTAGTGATACGTGATGTTTGTGTAAAGGGTTTTCCTTGATTGTGCTTATGTTGTTTAAGCGATAAAGCTGTTATGTTGGTATTATACCACTCGCGTGTTTCGGGGTTAAGATGCCCTCCGTCTGGGGTAGACTCGAGCTGATGCAGGACCGTGATTCGAGAATACCTCATGCGGGTCGGGGCCTATGCGAGCTACGAGAGTTCGAGTTAGTGTCGCGGCCTTTATGGTCATGCGGTGCATGTGGCCATGCGGTGCGAGTCGGGGCGATGCGGGAGTAGCCCGCCGATGCGGGGTTATACCTCATGCGGGCCTATGAGATTGGCCTATGCGGGCTGCGGGGAGTTCGGGGCTAAACGCGCGCATTTGATATTGCGGGCGGCGACCGGCTTTGATCATGTGGCGGTCTGAGCGAGATATCATGATCTGATTTATGACCTTGTTAGTCTTGTGGGTGTTAGTAGTCGGCTATGCCTTCGTACTTACCTGTCTTTGTTTTATTTGGACACGGTGGGACCTGCTGTTCATATGTATTCCTTGGTGCTTTTCTATCATTGACTGCCGGCAGTGAGGAATGTATTCCACGGGCATGATTGATGTTGTGGGCGTGAGACCCATTGTTATATTGGGGTGATGACTTTGAGGGCGTGAGTCACGACTAGACATATTTGCTTATTTATTGTGGCTGTAGTTTGGTTATCATACATGTCTCTGCTTTACATAGACTACTATGATTTCATTTCTGATATCTTCATGTTTCACATACTTGGTACTGTTATCGACCTCCGAGCTGCGTTCATCTGCGAGTAAAAGGTACACGATCGTTGATCCTCGCTCTTAGGAGTCGCGATTCGGCGTTTGGGAAGCTCCGTTCCTCGGAGCTTATCTTGGTATAGTCCACATTGATTGTAGGTGCTTACATTCGGGGTATGGCGAGCCCTGTCGTCGTTGTTGTCATATCATTCTTAAGTGCAGAAATGCTGTTATGGCGAGTGGTAGAAAGGGATATGCTGTTCAAATTGTTATTTATATATCTTGCGTAACCGTTTTTGGTTGCTTTGTCTTCTTATTTCTTGTCTTATTACATTGGTTTCATGTATTGTCTTTATGTTCCGATTACTCGATGTTGTATCACTAGGGTGCGGGGTAAGGCACGATCCACGGGCCGAGCGGGTCGTGACCTGACGATGGCCAAGATTAAGCCAAGTGTCATGCAAGTGTAGGGTCAAGATTATGCCAAGTGCACCTTATCCATCTACCACCAAAATATCCTACCAACTCCTTGACCAAACAATGGCGGTCGTCCAACCCTATTACCGCCCAAGTCCTTCCAATGAGAGGGTGACAAGTGTCGCCCTCTTGTTGATCCAAAATGTTTCGTCTCTCGGAAAAATCCGCAAAAATTAAAAATGACATAGCGAATTTTTCCTCTGAAAATGAAGCGTTTAGTCAAACGACTCTAGCAAGGTGTTGTGCACAAAGAATAATTCGGCCAAGCCTATTCTCAAGTTCAAATTTTTCTACGTACGTCCTTACGTACATACTCTGGAAATACGGGGTATAACAGGATGAACCGGGAATGTATTTCACTCGACTACCGTGTTCATGGGATGAATCGGGAATGTATTTCACTCGACTACCGTGTCCACGGGATGGACCGGGAATGTATTCTATCCGACTACCGAGTTCATGAGATGAGCAGGAATGTATTCCACACGTTTCTATCTTTGGGTCCATGAGATGGGCGAGACATGTTATACGTATCACATGATTTGTACCTAGGCTATGCGGTGAGGAAGGAGTTCCACGGGCGTGAGGATGACTTTGAGGCGTGATTCACGACTTGACATGATTGCATTTATGTTGTGAGCGTAGTTTGGTTATCATACATGTCTCTGCTTTATATAGCTATTATGATTTCATTTCTGATATTTTCTGATTTCACATACTTGGTACTGTTATGCGACCTCGCCCGAGTGCGTTCATCTGCGGTAGAAGTACATCGGTGTCGATCCGCGTTTAGGATCACATTTCGGCGTGTTGGGAAGCTCCGTTCCTTGGAGGCTTATCTTTTGGTATGTTACCACGATGCAGTAGGTTTCTTGTACATTCGGGGTATGGCGGGGCCACTGTCCGTCATAGTTGTTGTAAAATCTTAAGTGCAGCCTTTGTTGTAGGCGAGTTGTAAGGATTATAGCATTCAAATGTTATATATATATCTTTGAAAAGGCAACCGTTTTGGTTGCTGTTTTCTTTCATCTTGATCCATGTCTATTTATATGTTTAAAGTTTTTATTTCACTGGTTTTCTCGATGTTGTATCACTAGGGTGCGAGGTAAGGCACGATCCACGGGCAGGTTGGGTAGTGACAAAGTGGTATCGAGCGATTAGTCCTCGGAAAGTGTCTGATCCGTGTCTAGTAGAGTCTTGATTATCGGTGTGTTGTGCACCACATCTATGTCGAGGCTATAGGACATTTAGGATTAGTTTCCATTCTTCTCATTACGAGATCGTGCCTTAGAGGCGTGATAAGTTGGACCCTCCGGCGTATTCCTTTCATTTACAGTTATGCCTCTGCGTAAAAGGCAACCCGAGCCCGGATGGGCAAGCGTCGAGAGCTATTAGTGAGATCTGAGAGAATGCAGCGCGAGCGGTCGATACTGAGCAGTGCTTCCGGCAATGAGTTTAGCGGCCCGGCACCAGCGAGTTTAAGCGCGGCGATGCTGCTGAGACTCTGATACTGGCGGATGAGATGGGGTACAAGGAGATGGCGATTCTTGCGGCGAGTCGTGGCGAATATGAGGATAAGGCTGAATCTGCGATTCGATCCGGTAGCACCGTAGTTCACCCCGGCGACGATTTGAGACTACGGGATTTTACGAGATGTAACGCTTGAGTTTTATGGGTGAGGCACGAAGATGATCGCGAGGAGTTCATCCGGCGATTCTGGTCGTGAGTGATCAAGCATCGGAGACCGAGTCGGTGGTCTGAGTTCGCGTCGGCTGCGTGATACATGATCGTGGTTTGATTCGTGGGAGTTGTCGGGGAGAGAATGAACTTCGGTATATGGGACGAGTTCTCAAAGGCATTTCTTGCACACTTCTTGCCTCGCAGATGAGAGGCTCGGGTGGCAATTTACGGCGTTGAGGCGGGGCAGGCGGGCGGTTAGAAGTACAATGTGGAGTTCGACTCGTTAGCTCGGTATGTCCCCGTAATGTAGGCGACATGGAGGGCCAGTACCGCTACGTCAGGGCTAGATGATTACTTGGCGAGGCTTATGCGGGTGTAGCTCTTGACGAGCATGGACATTGCCGCGTGCAAGCTTCATGCACTAGGATGTGAGGCACGGAGAGGTCGACGGAATGGCCGAGATCGGCGAGAAGAGGCGAGGCAGCGGTCCTTTGGTAACTTTCGAGGCGGACCGCCTCAGCGATCTAGTTATGTACCTCGCCCGATGCAGTGGTCCTCCGCGATCTTGAGGCGTTCGGTATTCGGGGCTGATCGAGCTCCGGGGCTTCGTTCCAGCGGTATACGTGAGTTCTAGCAGCGGATTCATGTCCCCGCGGTGTGCGCGATGTGGCGGCGTCGTCGGGAATGTCATCTTTCGGTGCTTGTTTCACTGCGGCCGTCGAGCCATGTGACGAGAGCGTGCTTATAGGAGAATGCCGGCGGCTTAGCGCGACCTCTTGGATCGATGGCGGGTTCGCCGCCTTCTACGGTATGCGCCTGCGAGTGCCTATGATTAGAGTGGGCGGTAGGTCGGTATATCCTTAACCCTCTAGAGTTTTGCATGCTTGATATGATGATCTTTTGTTGTGTGCTATGAACGGATAGCGTTGTGTTAGTTATGAGTTAGAAATCATGGTTAGTTGAAAGGGTAAGCCTGGGGGTGAAAAATGATGAACCTTAGAATATTACAGTTGAGACCTTAGATGTAAGGCCGTCTTGAGTACCAGATTTTGCAAGTGATCCTTGTCGGAGTGCATTGTATGCCTAGAATGTATGGTGTAATAAGTCCCTGGGTAGTGTGAAATGGAAGTGGTAGCTTTCATGACTGTATAAAAGATTGTTCCGGATCGGGGAACAAGCGCTTGATGCGTTAAGTGGGTCGGGTTGGGCCATGTTGCGGGCCAACCCGCGGCCTGTGTCGAGGTGGGGTCAGCTCTGGGTGGTCCCGCCAGGTGCTAGGGTCACGAGGGTGCTAGGCCCAAGTTTAGATAACCATCGTATGAGTTCGTGGATTCGTTCGACCAGAATCGGTTCGTGAAGGCCAGGAATGACCTTAAGGAAGATTAAGGCTAGTAAGATGACCAAGTTTGGAGGTGGTGACTCCAAAATTTTGAAGCGGCGATGGCGAAGTGTGAATGCGTATACTAGAAGAGTTCAAGTGTTCGAGAAGGGCACGACGAGTAAGGAAGGGAGAGAACGTGTGTTATTTTGTGGCCAGGTGTGGCATTGGCAACTTGTTAAGAAGAACTTCATCGTTGTCCGTCTTGAGAAGGAACATTCGGGACGAATGTTTCTAAGGAGGGAAGAATGTTATACCCCGTATTTCCAGTATATGCGTGAGGCGTGCGTATAAAATTTGAGCCTTATAGATTTGGCATGTTTGAAAATTGTACCTGAGTGCGAAAGAGTCGATTTTCGGCGAAACATTTTACAAGACTTGAGAAGGAAAATTCCGGCTATGTCATTTATTATTTTGCGGATTTTTCAGAGGCGAAACATTTTGGACCAACGGGAGGGTGACATGTGTCACCCTCGCATTGGAAGCAAGTGGGCGGCAAAGCAAGTCGAGGCACGTTTTTGTGCCTTGGGTTAGGTAGGATATTTGTGCAAGTTGGTGTGGTAGATGGATAAGGTCCACATGGTTGAAATCTAGCCCTACACTTGCCTTACACTTGGATGGATCTTGGTCATTGGTTGGCCTTTGCTTGACCTATAAATACCCCTCTAAGTTGAAGACTTTCTTCATCCAAAACTTGAGCAATATTTCTAAGTCTCAAAATACTCCCTCCCTCTCAAAGCTCTCGTCCAAATCACCTCCCCCTCTTTTGAAGCCTTGGCGAGAGCCTCACTCCCCTTTGTGGTGCCACTAGCAGGTACCCACTAGCCTAGTTGTTTTCGTATAATACCCCTTGTTGTGGTATAGAAATACTCTCCTTGTATTGTTATAATGTCCAAATACCTTGGCACAAATACCTTGTAGTATTCCCAAGGTTACACTTATACAAAAGCCCAGAAAATACTATTACACTTCCTTTAGCCACTAAACGAAGCCCTCAGGAAAACCTTCATAGTCGGTTGAAGTGTTAAGTAGAAGTTGCGTAGAACTTCTAAGGGTTGTTTGGAGCGGGTTGGAGCACTCGGAGTAGGGCTTAACGTTGCTCGGGATCGGCGTTAAACTTGGATAATTTTGGGCTCATCGGCATGAACTACTTGGAAGGTGGGCAAGGCTAGTAGGGTTATAGCGAGTGAGCGTTTTGCTTATAGTCGATAATCGCCGCGAGGTATGTGATTCTTCCTATACTCTTGAGCATGATATCTTAAAGGAAGATATATATAGTACGACAATGTCTTTTGACTTAAGCCTGAATAATATATAACGATAGACGTACGTGTGCTAATTGAACGTAGTTGTACGGCAATGTCTTTTGATTTAAGCCTGAATAATAAGAAACTTGAAGTAAGTCACAAGAGTTAAGAAACCATTTTTGAAAGAAGAGTAACACTTGGTTTTAAAGGTTTTAAAGAGAGTTATACAAGCTTTATGGGGAGTTAGGCATAACGTCTTAAGAGCGGTAAAGAAAATGGTTTACTGATTTTAGAAGTTAAGAGACTTGATCTTATAAGATAAGAGACTTAACTTAAATGAATTAATATGAGTTTTGTGTGAAACCTCATTCGTGAGTAATGAGTACGTGGTTTTTTAAAAGGAATAATGTTTTACTAATTTCGGAAATCAGAATGTGTATCGACAAACCACTGCAGCGTTAATAAAGGAAAATGTATTGAATAATGAAGTATTATTAAAACCAGTAGAAACCTCCATCTGCATAGAAGCTAAGATGAGACAAAATGATATTACATTTCTAGATCATGGTGTAATAAGATTTATGAACAAGAATAACCTACTCGCCTTTATAGCATATGTTACTCAATTGCTTTAAAAGAGATTAAGACATTGAACTATGAAACTTTTCTAAAATAAAGAGACTTGAGTAATTGAAATTAGGCAAACTGGAACTCTAGGGAAAAGGAGGCATTCTTTTGTCTTAAATTGGTTTAAAACATAAAGTGTTATAACAGCTTTATGGGAAGTTAGTTATAACGACTTTATGAAAACAAAAGAAGGGTTTCATCATTGGTTTAAATGTGGTAACTTGACTTTTTAAAGAAGTGTTTTGGTCCAAAAGAAGGCATGGTATTGCCTTAACTTGGTTTTAAAAGGAAAGTATGAAAGTTGTTTTGGTTTACTTAAAGATATAAGTCACTCGTTTTTTATACTACGGGTATCGGGTGACTTTTATAAAAGGAATGGATCTCTTAAAAGGAATTTAACGTCGTAGTACTTTAGGAGTTAAAACCGGACTTTGTCATAAAATGAAAGTACTTTAAGTTGTGTGTAACTTGCCTATGTTTGCGTGTGATAGACTTGTTGTGCAAGGAATGTATTTCACCCGACTACCGTGTTCATGGGATGAGCAGAGAATGTATTTCACTCATTACCGTGTTCATGGGATGAGCAGGAATGTATTTCACTTTCGACTACCGTGTTCATGGGATGAGCCGAATGTATTTCACTCGACTACCGTGTTCATAGGATGAGCAGGGAATGTATTCACTCGACTACAGTGTCCACGGGATGGACCGCGAATGTATTCTATCCGACTACCGAAGTTCAGAGATGAGCAGAATGTATTCCACACGTTTCTATCTTTGGGTCCATGAGATGGGCGAGACATGTTATACATATCACATGATTTGTACCTAGGCGGCGGTGAGGAAGGAGTTCCACGAGCGTGAGGATGACTTTGAGGCGTGAGTCACGACTTGACATGATGCATTTATGTTGTGAAGCGTAGTTTGGTTATCATACATGTCTCTGCTTTATATAGTATTATGATTTCATTTCTGATATTTTCTGATTTCACATACTTGGTACTGTTATGCTTGACCTCCTTGAAGCTGCGTTCATCTTGCGGTAGAAGTACATCATTTGTCGATCCGCGTTTAGGATCACATTTGGCGTGTTGGGAAGCTCGTTCCTTGAGGCTTATCTTTTGGTATGTTACCACAGTGCAGCAGGTTCTTGTACATTCGTGGTATGGCGGGGCCACTGTCCGTCATAGTTGTTAAAATCTTAAGTGCAGCCTTTGTTGTGGGCGGGGTTGTAAGGATTATGCTGTTCAAATGTTATATATATATATATCTTTGAAAGGCAACCGTTTTGGTTGCTTTGTTTTCTTTCATCTTAATCCATGTCTATTTATATGTTTAAAGTTTTTATTTCCATTGGTTTTCTCGATGTTGTATCACTAGGGTGCGGGTAAGGCACGATCACGGGCAGGTTGGTCGTGACATCGGTGTCTGAAGAAGTGGTACGAGTAAGAGAAGAAACGGACGCGTGTTATGAAACGGAAGTGATCATTTCTTTTGTAAAGTGGAGATGTGAAGGGAGTGTCCTTTAGACCGTGGGTGTGAGCTTTTTGTGATGTTAGAGGTGATTCCTCGTTGGCTTGGATTTGTATGTTATACGATGGCCATTGATGGCATGATTGGTTTCGTAAGTATAGTAGTGAAGACTATCACAGAGCGCGCGTCGTTTGGAGACTTAGAAGGAACATTCGGGACGAATGTTTCTAAGGGGGGAAAAATGTTATACCCCGTAGTTCCAGGGTATTTATGTGAGGATGTACCTACGAGTATACGACAAAAATTTTGGAAAGAAAGGAAGATGTGATTTGTCGACGGAAAAGTTTCCGGTTTTTGTGAAGAAAAAGGTTCGTTAATGGGAATTGGGTTCCCAGATTTGGTATTTGTACTTCGTGGATTATTTTAGAATTATGAGATTTTATTTTCGAAAATGGTCACGTGGGGCCTGAGGAGAAATTTACGGTTTTGTGGGGCGCTTTGTTTATGAGATTTTAGGTATTTTGGAAATTTTGGAAGGCGAAATATTTTGGGCCAGTAGAGGCGACACGTGTCACCCCGTGTGGCAAGAGTGCGGTCTTGTTGACACTTGGCCTTGGCCGAATTGGCCTTACAAGTGGCAAGCCACTTGTCTTGTTTTGTGTTGGCCATGTGGTGTGGTGGGACCCACACACACATAGCCCAATCTTGACCATACACTTACCTTGATCCTAACCCTTGAATCCTCTATATAAACCCCCTTAGCTTGATGAATAATTTCATTCCTCACTTAAGATCTTTCAAGGCAAAATAATACTCCCTCCCCTTTGAAGAGTTTTCGTCCCTCCCCCCCTCTTGTGTAGAAATACTTCAAGTATTATTGTATAGTCCCAAATACCTTGGCCTAGTATCCCTAGTAGTATTCCAAAGTTGTTTTAATACTAGGAGCCCGGAAATACTACTTTTTCCAATAGTCGCAAAACGAAACCCTAGAAAAACCTTCATAGCTTGGTTGAAGTGTTTAGAGAAGTTGTTTAGAAACTTCTAAGGGTTGCTTGGAGCGGGTTGGAGCGTAAGGATTTGGAGCTAAACGTTGCTCAGGATCGACATATATCTTGGATAATTTTGGGCTTATCGAGGTAATAATCTATATCCCCCTATTGTAATTGGATATTACATATTGTAGTGATTTAGAATTGAGTATAAGATATATTGGAAGGATGATTATAAAGGATTGAACTGTATTTACATTGGACTGTACTTACAGTAGACTTGTGTAGTATTATTGTGAAGCAGAATTGAACACGTCCGGTTAGACGTGTAATCCCCTGGGAGTTGTTGGCCTGGTAGCGGGCCTTGGTAGGGGAGGAGATTTGTGTGTTAGCGGGGGGGAGTCTTTGCGAATTTTCTGTAGAATACGGAACCATGTATTTAAAATATTCTACAAAGAGATCTAGGAGTTGATAGGCGTTTTGTGGCCTTTATAGGTTGCAGTACTTCGAGTAGCGTATTCTACTTGAAGAGTGGAAAAGGCTAGTAGAGTTACAGTACTGAGGAGCATTTTGCTAATTGTCGATAATCGTCGCGAGGTATGTGAACCTCTTCCTATATTTTCTAGCATGATTGTTGTGAACTATGTAGTACGGTAGACATACATGTGCTAAGTGATTTGGTTGGTTTAAAACATAGGGTGTTATAATAGATTTATGGGAAGTTAGTTATAACGACTTTATGTAGGTAAAAGAATGGTTTATTGATTTAAAAAGTTAAGAGACTTGATCTTCAAAGATAAGAGACTTGACTTATAAACGACTTGATTTTGAAAGTTAAGAGAATTGATCTTGAAAGATAAGAGACTTGACTTATAACGACTTGTTTTCGGAAAAAGAGAAGTAACTTGATTTTAAGTATAGGTTACTTGTTTTGAAAAGAGTAAGTTATTTGGGTTTTTAAAGAATACTTGTTGTTGTTTTAAAAGAAAAGAGACTTGTGGAATTGAAGAGTTTTTGGTTTAGAACATAAAGTGTTATAACAGCTTTATGGGAAGTTAGTTATAACGACTTTATGAAAACAAAGGAATGGTTTTATCATTGGTTTTAAAATGGTAAACTTGACTTTAAAGGAGAAGTGTTTTGGTCTAAAAAGAAGGCATGGTATTGTCTTAATTTGGTTTAAAAAGGAAAGTATGGAAGTTGTTTTGGTTTACTTAAAATGTTAGTCACTTTATTTTGATACTACGGGTATCGGGTGACTTTTGTAAAAGAAAAGGATCTTCTAAAATAATTTAACGTACGTAGTACTTTGGGGATTAAAACCTGGACTTTGTCATAAAATGAAAGTACCTTGAGTTGTGTGTAACGTGCCTATGCTTGCGTGTGATAGCCTTGTTGTGCAAGTGTTGTATTCTTATGTTACCGCGTCTCTCGATGGAGGGCCGGTCATGTTATTGTTGATCATTTTGGACATACTGACACGATGGGCGGCCCACAGGTATGCTTCCACTATGATAGTCCATGGGCATACTGACTCGATGGATGGTCCACGGGTATGCAGCCATGATGAGGGTTCGTTTCCCTGTTGATAGTGTTATTCCATGGACTAGCTCTCCATGAGGTTTCTTGATTCGACCTTGGTATCGGTGGTTGGCTTTCGTGCTTGCCGCTTCGTGGTGATTCGGCCTTCGTACACAGTAGTTAGCCTTCGCACCCGCTCGGTTTAGTGGCGATGTCTCGTGACACGGCCTTGGTACCTGGTAGTTAGCCTTCGTACTTGCCGGTCGACTCGTGACGACCTTGGTACCGTAGTCGGCTTTCGTACTTGCCGTGTCGCCGTGATATGGTTGTATAGTATTGTTAGTACGGTTGTTATGACACAGGTGGGACCTAGTGTTCATGTGTACTTCTTGGTGTGATTATATCATAGACTGCCGGCAGTGAGGAAGGTATTCCACGGGCATGATTGATGTTGTGGGCGTGAGACCCATTGTTATACTTGAGTAATGACTTTGAGGGCGTGAGTCCCTGACTTGACATGACTGTTTATATATTATGGACTGTAGTTTGGTTATCATACATGTCTCCTGCTTTATATAGACTATTATGATTTCATTTACAGTATTTTACAGTTTCACATATGTTATACCCCGTATTTCCAGAGTATGTACGTAAGGACGTACGTACGAGAATACGACAGAAAGATTGGAAAGGAAGAAAGAGGTGATTTTTCCACGGAAAAGTTTCCGGTTTTTGTGAAGGAAAAGGTTCGTTAATGGGAATTGGATTCCCAGTTTGGTATTCTGACTTCTGGAATATTAGAGAATTATGGAATTTTATTTTGGAAATGGTCACGTGGGGCCCACGGAGAAATTTACTGTTTTGTAGCCCACTTTGTTTTAGAGATTTTGGCCATTGTGGATATTTTCGGAAGATGTTTTACTTTGGGCCAATAGGAGGGTGACACGTGTCACCCCCGCCTAGGTGGCTTGGCCGAATGACCTTTGTGCACAACACCCGGTTAGAGTCGTTTTTAGACGAAAACTTTTAGCAGCTTTAGTAGGGAAAAATACGGCGATGTGCTTTTTAAATTTTTCGGATTTTTACGAGAGACGAAAAAATTTTGACCAACCGGAGGGTGACATGTGTCACCCTCACATTAAGCAAGTGGCGCCAGTGGAAGATGTGGTTCACGAATTGGCTTGATCTTTTGGCTCACGTTTTTGGCCCTATTGGTTCCTTGTTTTGTGCCTTGTTTTGGCCTTGTTTTGTGGCTTGTTTTGTGCCATGTTTTGTGGAGTAGGGGTTAGGGTGCACTTGGCTTGATCAAGGCCTTACACTTGCCTTGCACATGGCTTGATCTTGGCCATTGGTTGGCCTTTGGCTTTCCTATAAATACCCCCCCTCTCTTTGAAGACTTCATTCATCCAAATCTTCCAAGTCTTGGAAACCCCGCCCCTCCCGCTTGTTGACTCTCGTCCCAGGGCCCTCTCCCTTGAAAGTGGCCTTTGGCGAGGTCTCCTCTCCCCCTTGTGAGTCTGTAGTAGGTACCCCCACTGCTTTAGTTGTTTTCGTATAATACCCTTGTTGTGGTATAGAAATACTCTCTAGTATTGTTATAATGCCCAAAATACCTTAGCCTTAGACCTTGAAGAATTCCAAAAGTTACCTCTATAAGTAGAATACGGAAATACTACCGTGTGGCCTTTTTAGGCTCAAACCGAAACCCTAAGGAAATCTTCATAGTTGGTTGAAGTATTTAAGTAGAAGTTGGTTAGAACTTCTAAGGGTTGTTTGGAGCGGATTGGAGCGTCTGAGTAGGAGCTAAACCTTGCTCGGGAGCGACATTAAACTCGGATAATTTTGGGCTTATCGAGGTAAATATCTTGTCCCCATCGTAATTGGAAATTACATAAGTGTTGAATATATAGTTGTTGTATACTTTATATATAAAGCCCGAACTTAGTATTGTGGCAATGTCTCACTTTGAAGAATAAAGAATCTGATCAGGCGTAATTGCATAGGGTGAATTGCGATGAGACTTGTATAGTATTGCGGTGTAGTAGAATTGTACGTCCGATAGGCGTGTAAACCCCGGTTGGCTTAGTAGCCGGCCTCGATAGAGGAGGAGATTTCTGTTGTGGCGGGGAGGTGTGCCAATTTTTGTAGATTATGGAACGTTGAGATCTAGATGTTAATAAGCGCCTTGTGGCCTTATAGGTTGAAGTACTACGTGTGGAGTGATCCACTTGTGTTATACCCCGTATTTCCCGAGTATGTACGTAAGGACGTACGTAGAAAATTCGAATTTGAGGATTAGGCTTGGCCGAAATTTATTTGTTCACAACACCCGGTTAGAGTCGTTTTTCGACGAAACGTTTTCACAGCTTTCGTAGGGGAATTTCCGGCTATGTCATTTTTAATTTTTGCGGATTTTTCCGAGAGACGAAACATTTTGGACCAACGGGAGGGCGACACTTGGCACCCTCCAATTCGTGGACTTGAAACGTCCATTGGGACGATTTGGCTAAGCCTTTGCACGTTTTGGTGCCTTGGCTAAAGTCAAGGGTTGGTAGGATATTTTTGTGTAGTAAATCCTAGCCCTACACTTGCTATACACTTGATGGATCTTGGCCATTGGTTGGCCATTCCTTGACCTATAAATACCCCTAAGCTTCAAGAGTTCTTCATCCAAAAATGTGCCTAAGTCTTGAAATCTCTCCCTCTCCTCAACCTTGAAATCGTCAACACCCCTCCTGTTAAGGCCTTTGGCGAGAGCCTCCCCTCCCCTTGTGGTGTTTTGCGTGGGTACCCCCTAGCCTAGTTGTCTCGTATAAATACCCCTTGTTGTGGTATAGAAATACTCTCCTAGTATTGTTATAATGTCCAAATACCTTGGCCCAAATACCTTGTAGTATTCCCAAGGTTACACTTATACAAGCCCAGAAAATACCGTTATACTTTCCCTCACTACTAAAGCGAAACCCTAGGAAATCTTCACCCGTTGTTGAAGTTGTAAGTAGAAGTTGGTTAGAACTTCTAAGGGTAGTTTGGAGCGGGTTGGAGCGCACGGAGTTGGAGCTAAACCTTGCTCAGGAGCGACTTTAAACTAGGATAATTTTGGGCTTATCGAGGTAAATATCTTGTCCCTCTATTGTAATTGGAAATTACATATTGTTGAATATATAGTTGAAGTATACTATATAAAGAATCAACGTAGTAGTCGGCAATGTCTTTTGACTTAAGCACGAATAATACTTACGGCAATGTCTTGCGACTTAAGCCCGAATTTAAATAAGAGCTGATCGTAATTACATAGGGTGTATTCAGACATTGTGTAGCCTTGTGTAGTAGAATTGTACACGTCGCTTAGGCGTGTAAACCCCTGGTTGGCTTGGTAGCCGGCCTCGATAGAGGAGGAGATTAACGCTGTTGCGGGGGGGGGAGGTGCTGCCGAATTTTCTGTAGAAAGATGAAAACTTGTGTTTAAGAGTTAATAGACGTTTGTGGCCTTTATAGGTGAAAGTACTAAGAGTAGCGTATTCTACTCGAGGAGTGGAAAGGGCTAGCAAGGTTGTAGTACTTGGAGCTTTTTGCTTATTGTCGATAATCGTCGCGAGGTATGTGAACCTCTTCCTATCTCTTCTAGCATGATATGTGTGAACTATGTAGTACGGTAGACGTACATGTGTTAACTGTGTTTGATTGTCTTTAAAACCTAAAGTGTTATAACGGCTTTATGGGAAGTTGGTTATAACAGCTTTATGTAGGTAAGAAAATACTTTGTGGTTTTAAAAGGTAACTGATGTGAATTATAACTGGCTTGTTATAATAAAGAACTTGATGTATTTCAAAAGATTTATAAATCGTTTTGAAGGGAGAGTAACACTTGGTTTTAAAGGTTTTAAAAAGAGTTATACTAGCTTATGGGAAGTTAGGTATAATGTCTTAAGAGAGGTAAAGAAAATGGTTTACTGATGTTAGAAGTTAAGAGACTTGATCTTATAAGATAAGAGACTTAACTTATTTGTTTTAATGTGGATTGTTTGTGTGAAACCTCATTCGTGAGTAATGAGTACTTGGTTTTACTTAAAGGGATAATGTTTCTTGATTTGAAATCGTAATGTGTATCGACAGCAGCTGCGGCGTTAATAAAGGAAAATGTATCGAATAATGAAGTATTGTGTTAAAACCAGTAGAAACCTCCATCCGCATGAAGCTAAGATGAGACAAAATGATATTGCATATCCTAGATCATGGTGCTTAATAAGATCGATTATAAACAAGAATAAACTACTCACATATAAGGCATATGTTTCTCAAATCATTAAAGGAGAATTATGTTTTAAAGGATTAAAACTATGAACTACTAAACCTTTTCTAAAATGAGAAACTTGAGCATTTGAAATTAGGCAAACTTGAACGTTTGGAAAATAAGGTTGTTACTTGATTTTACAAAGGAAAGCATTTTGTTTATTTAACAACGCCGTCACTCTATTTTTATACTACGGACATCGGGTGACTTTTATAAAAGGAATGGATCTCTTTTAAAGAATTTAACGTCGTAGTACTTTAGGAGTTGAGACCTGACTTTGGCATAAAATGAAGGTACTTTGAGTGATGTGAAACTTGCCTATGCTTGTTGTGGTGAAACATTCCTATGCTTGTTGTTGTGAAACTTGCCTATGCTTGTGATGATAGCCTTTGTTGTGCAAGTGTGGTGTTTCGTGTTCTACCGCTCTCGATAGAGGCGGTTGGCCCAGTTGAGGCTTCTTTGTTCGGCTGGGTATCCGGTGGTCGGCCTCGTGCCCCGCCTCGTGGATTCGGCCTTGGTATCTGGTAGTCACCGTGACTTGCCCGCTACGTATAGTGACGGTTTCGTGATACCTTCGTCCCCGTGGTCACCCTCGTACTTGCCGGTCGGTGCGTGACCGGCCTTGGTATCCGGTAGTCGGCTCTGCACTTGCCGTGACGGCCGTGTTTTGGTTGCATTATACTATTGGTACGGTCGGATCTGGTAGTTATACTTGTCTATACGGTTTTTATGACACAGTGGGACACGGTGTTCATGTATACTCCTTGGTATTGTCATATCATAAAGCTGGCGGTGAGGAAGAAATTCCACGCACAGTGATAATTTGGAGGCGTGAGTCCACGACTTGATGTAACTAGTTATATGTTATATCGTAGTTTGGTCATCATACATGTCTCCGCTTTATATAGACTATTATGATTTCATTTCTGATATTCTGATTTCACATACTTAGCACTGTTATCGACCTCGGCCGGGGCGTTCAATCTGCAGTAGAAATCGTTGTCGATCCATTCTTAGGATCACCTTTCAGCGTATTGGAAGCTCGTTCCTTCGGAGGCTTATCTTTTGGTATGTGTTCCACTGAGTTGTAGGTTCTTGTACATTCGTGGTATGGCGGGGCCACTGTCCGTCATAGTTGTTGTAAATCTTAAGTCCAGCACCTTTGTGTGGGCGGGTTTTGTAAAAAGGATTAAAGCTGCGTTTTGAAAGAGTTGTTTATATATATTTTAATGGAAGGTAACCGTTTGGTTGGCCTGTTTATTATCTTGTCTCATGTTCATGTTTAAGTTTTTATTTCCCGGTTTTCTCGATGTTGTATCACCGGGTGCCCGGTAGGCACTATCACGGGCCCGGATCGGTCGTGACAAAAGTGGTATCGAAGCGATTAATCCTCGGAAAGTGTCTGCACGCGTGTCTAGTAGAGTCTTGATTATCGGTGTGTTGTGCACCACATCTATAATCGTGAGGCTATAGGACATGTAGAATTGGTTTCCATTCTTCTCATTACGAGATCGTGCCTTAGAGCTTTGTGATAAGATCGACCCTCCGACATACTTCGTTTTACGATTATGCCTCGCGTAAAGCAACCCGGCCCGAAGGGCAAAGCGTGAAGGCTGCGAGTAAAGCGGCAGAGACCACAAGATACGAGCCTCGATCCATGATGCAGGCGAAGGAGATGAGTTACAAAGTGGGCGATTAATGGCGGGGTTGTGGCGGACTTGAGGATAGGTGGGCCAGTTCGATGCAGAGTGGTTCACCCTAGATCGGATAGTTCGAGGCTACGGGATTTTACGAGTTGTAGCCGCGAGTTTTATGGGTCGAGGCACGAGGATGATCCGCGAGTTCATCCGGCGATTCTGACGGATCGTAGAGTAATCAAGGCATCGGAGACCGAGTCGGTAGTCCTAGGTTCACATCACCGCGTGATACCGCAATGATCGGTTTGATTCGCGAGCCGTCGGGAGAGAATGCACTTCCGGCTATATGGGACGAGTTCTCGAGGCATTCCTTGCACATTTCTTGCCTCGCGGATGAGAGGGCTCGGGCGAACAGATTTTTGGTGTTGCGGCGAGCAGGCGTGCGGTTCGGGAGTACAATGTGGAGTTCGACTCATTGGCGTGCGTCCGCGTTGGTAGCTAGTATGGAGGATCGAGTGCACCGATTTGTTCAGGCTCGATGATCACCTAGCGAGAGTTGTTCGGTGTAGCTCTTCAAGGGCATGGACATTGCCGCATGCAGCTTATGCAGGATGTGAGGAGAGGATAAATCGACGGAATGACCGGTCGTGAAGAGGCGAGCAGCGTGGTCCTTTGGTGACTTTCGAGGCGGACCGCCTCGGCCAGCCGAACTAGTTATGTACCTCCGCCGTTGAGTGGTCCTCCGCAGCCTTCGGGACCTGGGATATTCGTGAGGCGGTCGTGGCTCCTGTGTTTCGATTTTCGGGGAGTAGAGTGCTCGCCGGATGAGGTTGCCCTTGTCTCGGTGTGGCGTTGTGGAAAACTTCATAAGGGAGAGGTCGTACTAACTCGAGATTGTTATTTTTGCGCCAACAGGCCATCGGCAGAAGGCGTCAGACCAGGTAGCACGTAGGATAGCATGGACTACTAGAGCGATTCATGTTCTTCACCTTCCGTAGCGTGCAGAGGTTCGTACCTGAAGGCCGGTGTCGCGGTGGAGTTCCGATTTTAGCGGTCCTTGAACCGCCTAGTTTGTGTATATCCTTAACCATCTAGAGTTTTGTATGTTATGATAATGTGTTAAGTGTTATGTTGGATAGCTTTGTGCTAAAATGTGACTTGAAGCTTGCTTAGTGAAAAAGGGTAAGCTCAAAGTGAGATAATGATGAACCTTAGAATATTACAATGAGACCTTAGATGTAAGGCCGCTTGGGTACAAGATTTTGCAGTGATCCTTGTCGAGTGCATTTTATTCCTAGAAAGTATTGTGTGATAAGTCCTGGTTGGGTAAATGAAAGTGGTATCTTTCATGATGCGATTTAGCAAGATTGTTCGTGTCGAGCAAGAGTTGGCGCGACATGGGTCGGGTTGGGGCCGTGTTGCGGGCCAACCGCACTGCTTCGATGTGGGGTCAGCTCGGTGGTCGCCAGTGGTAGGGTCACGAGGGTGCTAGGCCCAAGTTTTGGTAACCATCGTATGAGTTCGTGGATATGTTCGACCGAGCGGTCGTAAAGGCGGGAATGGCCTTAAGGAAGATTGAGGCTAGTGGATGACCAAGTTTGGAGGTGGTGACTCAAAGTTTTGGAAACTAAAGCAATGACTAGAGTATGGTGCGTATACTAGAAAAGTTCAAGTGATCGAGGAGGGCACGACGAGTAAGGAAGGAAGAGGACGTGTGTTATGTTTGTGGCCATGTGTGGCGGTGGAAACTTGTTAGAAGAACTTCATCTTTATCGCCTTGAGAAGGAACATTCGGACGAATGTTTCTAAGAGGAGAATGTTATACCCGTATTTCCAGTATGTACGTGGGACGACGTAGAAAATTCGAATTTGAGGATTAGGCTTGGCCGAAATTTATTTGTTCACAACACCCGGTTAGAGTCGTTTTTAGACGAAACGTTTTAACAGCTTTCGTAGGGGAAATTACGGCTATGTCATTTTTAATTTTTTCGGATTTTTCCGAGAGACGAAACATTTTGGACCAACCGGAGGGCGACCCTTGGCACCTCCAATCGTGGACTTAAACGCCCATTGGGACGATTTGGCTAAGCCTTTGCACGTTTTTGGTGCCTTGGCTAAAGTCAAGGGTTGGTAGGATATTTTTGTGTAGTAAATCCTAGCCCTACACTTGCTATACACTTGGATGGATCTTGGCCATTGGTTGGCCATTCCTTGACCTATAAATACCCCCCTAAGCTTGAAGAGTTCTTCATCCAAAAATGTGCCTAAGTCTTGAAATCTCTCCCTCTCCCTCAACCTTGAAATCGTCCAACACCCCTCCCCTTTGTTAAGGCCTTTGGCCGAGAGCCTCCCCCCTCCCCCTTGTGGTGTTTTGCCGTGGGGTACCCCCCCCCCTAGCCTAGTTGTCTCGTATAAATACCCTTGTTGTGGTATAGAAATACTCTCCTAGTATTGTTATAAATTCAAAATAACTTGGCCCAAATACCTTGTAGTATTCCCAAGGTTACACTTATACAAGCCCAGAAAATACCGTTATACTTTCCCTCAGTCACTAAAACGAAACCCTAAGGAAATCTTCACCCGTTGTTGAAGTTGTAAGTAGAAGTTGGTTAGAACTTCTAAGGGTAGTTTGGAGCGGGTTGGTGCGCCTGAGTTCGAGCTAAACCTTGCTCGTGAGCGACTTTAAACTAGGATAATTTTGGGCTTATCGAGGTAAAAATCTTGTCCTCTATTGTAATTGGAAATTACATATTGTTGAATATATAGTTGAAGTATACTATATAAAGAACTGAACGTAGTAGTCGCAAATGTCTTTTGACTTAAGCTGAATAATACTTACGAGAATGTCTTGCGACTTAAGCCGAATTTAAATAAGAGAGTTGAACTGTAATTACATGGACTGTATTACACAGAGAATGTAGCCTTCTGTGTAGTAGAATTGTACACGTCCGCTAGACGTGTAAACCCCCGCCGGTTGGCTTGGTAGCCGGCCTCGATAGAGGAGAGATTAACGTTGCGGGGAGAGTCTTTCAATTTTACGTAGAAAGATTAAAACTTGTGTTTCAGAGTTAATAGACGTTTGTGGCCTTTATAGGTGAATGTACTAAGAGTAGCGTATTCTACTCGAAAGTGGAAAGGGCCAGCAAGGTTGTAGTACTTGGAGCTTTTTGCTTATTGTCGATAATCGTCGCGAGGTATGTGAACCTCTTCCTATCTCTTCTAGCATGATATGTGTGAACTATGTAGTACGGTGACGCATGTGTTAATCGTGTTTGATTGTCTTTAAAACCTAAAGTGTTATAACGGCTTTATGGGAAGTTGGTTATAACACTTTATGTAAGAAAATACTTTGTGGTTTTAAAAGGTAATCACGTGAATTATAATCGCTTGTTATAATAAAGAACTTGATGTATTTCAAAAGATTTATAAATCGTTTTGAAGGAGAGTAACACTTGGTTTTAAAGGTTTTAAAAAGAGTTATACTAGCTTATGGGAAGTTAGGTATAATGTCTTAAGAGGTAAAGAAAATGGTTTCTTGATGTTAGAAGTTAAGAGACTTGATCTTATAAGATAAGAGACTTAACTTATTTGTTTTAATGTGGATTGTTTGTGTGAAACCTCATTCGTGAGTAATGAGTACTTGGTTTTACTTAAAGGGATAATGTTTCCGATTTCGAAATCGAATGTGTATCGGCTGCACCACCGCAGCGTTAATAAAGGAAAATGTATCGAATAATGAAGTATTGTGTTAAAACCGGTAGAAACCTCCATCTGCATAGAAGCTAAGATGAGACAAAATGATATTGCATATCCTAGATCATGGTCGCTTAATAAGATCGATTATAAACAAGAATAAACTACTCACATATAAGGCATATGTTTCTCAAATCATTAAAGGAGAATTATGTTTTAAAGGATTAAAACTATGAACTACGAAACCTTTTCTAAAAATGAGAAACTTGAGCATTTGAAATTAGGCAAACTTGAACGTTTGGAAAATAAGGTTGTTACTTGATTTTACAAAGGAAAGCATTTTGTTTATTTAACAACGCTCGCCACTCTATTTTTATACTACGGACATCGGGTGACTTTTATAAAAGGAATGGATCTCTTTTAAAGAATTTAACGTACGTAGTACTTTAGGGTTGAGACCCGGACTTTGGCATAAAAATGAAGGTACTTTGAGTGATGTGAAACTTGCCTATGCTTGTTGTGGTGAAACATTCCTATGCTTGTTGTTGTGAAACTTGCCTATGCTTGTGATGATAGCCTTTGTTGTGCAAGTGTGGTGTTTCGTTACCGTCTCGATAGAGGCGGTTGGATCGTCGAGGCTTCTTCGCTCGCCCGTATCGGTGGTCGCTCGTATTTGCCGTCGTGGTGATTCGGCCTTCGTATCGGTAGTCACCCTCGCTTGCCGCTCAGATAGTGACGGTTTCGTGATACGGCCTTGGTCCCTCGTGGTCACCTCGACTTGCCCGATCGGTGCGTGACCGGCCTTGGTATCCGGTAGTCGGCTCGACTTGCCCGTATCGGCCGTGTTTTGGTTGCATTATACTATTGTACGGCCGGATCTCGTAGTTATACTTGTCCTATACGGTTTTATGACACAGTGGGACTCGTGTTCATGTATACTCCTTGGTATTGTCATATCATAAAGCTGGCAGATGAGGAAGAAATTCCACGCACGAGTGATAATTTGGAGGCGTGAGTCCCGACTTGATGTAACTAGTTATATGTTATGCATCGTAGTTTGGTCATCATACATGTCTCGCTTATATAGACTATTATGATTTCATTTACAGATTCTGATTTCACATACTTGGTACTGTTATCGACCTCCTTGGGTGCGCTCACGCAGCAGAAGTACATCGATGTCGATCCCCGCCTAGGATCACCTTTCGTATCGAAGCTCTTCCTTCTGAGGCTTATCTTTTGGTATGTGTTCCCGAGTTGTAGGTTCTTGTACATTCGTGGGTATGGCGGGCCCGTCCGCCATAGTTGTTGTAAATCTTAGTGAGCCTTTGAGTAAGCAAGGTGGTTTTGTAAAAGGATTAAACCGCTCGCTTTGAAAGAGTTGTTTATATATATTTTAATGGAAGGTAACCGCTTGGTTGCTTTGTTTATTATCTTGTCTCATGTTCATGTTTAAGTTTTTATTTCCGCTGGTTTTCTCGATGTTGTATCACCGTGCCCGGTAAGGCACTACCACGCCCGGATCGGTCGTGACAACTTGGCTTAGGAGTAGCCGCGGTTTGAGGTACTTGAGCGCTTTGCTATTAGTCGACAATCGCCGCGAGGTATGTGAACCTCTTCCTATCTCTTCTAGCATGATATGTGTGAACTATGTAGCACGGTGACGCATACGCGTGTGAATTGTATTTGATTGTTGTAAAACATAAAGTGTTATAACGACTTTACGGGAAGTTCGTTATAAACTTTATGTAGGTAAGAAAATACTTTGTGGTTTTAAAAGGTAATCACGTGAATTATAATCGCTTGTTTAATAAAGAAATTGATGTATTTCAAAAGATTTATAAATCGCTTTGAATGAGAGTAACACTTGGTTTTAAAGGTTTTAAAAAGAGTTATACTAGCTTTATGGGGAGTTAGGTATAATGTCTTAAGAGGTAAAGAAAATGGTTTATCATGTAAAGGTTAAGAGACTTGATCTTATAAGATAAGAGACTTAACTTATTTGTTTTAATGTGAATGTTTGTGTGAAACCTCATTCGTGAGTAATGAGTACTTGGTTTTATTTAATGGGATAATGTTTCACTGATTTCGGAAATCAGAATGTGTATCGACAGACCACTGCAGTGTTAATAAAGGAAAATGTATTGAATAATGATGTATCGTATTAAAACCAGTAGAAACCTCCATCTGCATAGAAACTAAGATGAGACAAAATGATATTACATTTTCTAGATCATGGTCATTGTAATAAGAATGTTGTAAACAAGAATAACCTACTCACGCGAGACTTATATTACTCAATTGTTCTAAAAGGAATCAAGTGATTAAGTTTATGAACTATGAAACCATTTGAAAATGGAAAGCTTGAGTAATTGAAACTAGGCAACCGAACTTAGGAAAAGAATGTTGTTACTTGATTTTGAAAAGGAATGTGGGTTTGTCATTCTAATACTACGTATCGTGACTTTTATAAAGGTAATGGATCTCTTTTAAAAGAACTTAACGTATGTAGTACTTTGGGGTTAAAACCTGATTTTTGCCATAAAATGAAAGTACTTTGAGTCAGGTGAAACTTGCCTATGCTTGTTGTTGCGAAACTTGCCTATCTTGTTGTTGTGAAACTCGCCTATGCTTGTTGTTGTGAAACTTGCCTATGCTTTGTGATGATAGCCTTTGTTGTGCAAATGTGGTATTTCGTGTTCCGGCGTCTCGATAGAGGTCGGTTGACTTGTTGAGAACTTACTTGGGCCGCAATGACGGAGAAATTCCACCGCACGTTCTCGCTAATAGTGTTACTTTTGATAATCACTTTGGACATACCGACACACGATGCGTAGCGCGCGGGTATGCTTCCATTTTGGTTGATGTCTTTTGTTAATCGCTTTGGATATCGACACGATGCGTAGCGCACGGGTATGTTTCCATTTTGATTATCGCCAGTGATTTCCTTTCGACATCGACCACGATGCGTAGCGCACGTATGCGCCCATTTGGAATGCCGTCTTATTGTTTCCCTTTCGACATACCGACACGATGCGTAGCGCACGTATGCGCCCATTTGGAATGCCGTCTTATTGTTTCCCTTTGACATATCGACACGATGCGTAGCGCGGTATGCTTCCATTTGGATTGCCGCTTGTTGTTGATGTCACATGGACGGTCTACACCGGCGTGATTCCGGCATGCGCCAGGGCATTGGTATTATTGTTGCATCATGGACATGTCTACACCGGCGCAGATTCGGCACGCGGCCATGATGCGAACTCGATTGATGTTGTGGGCGAGACCCATAGTTATATTTGAGTGATGACTTGAGGCGTGAGTCCCCGATCGACATGACTGCTTATGTTGTGAATCATAGTTTGGTTATCATACATGTCTCCGCTTTATATAGACTAGTATGATTTCATTTGATTTTCTGATTTCACATACTTGGTACTGTTATCGACCTCCTTGGGCCGCGTTCATGCCGCAGTAAGTACATCGGCGTGGATCCGCTCTTAGGATCTCATTTCACGTATTGAAAGCTCCGTTCCTTCTGAGGCTTATCTTTGGTATGTTTCCGAGTTGTAGGTTCTGTACATTCGTGGTATGGCGAGCCTGTCGTCATAGTTGTGTAAATCTTAGGTCACAGAAGTGTGGCGGGGTTGTAAAAGGATAACTGTCGGTCTTATGTATATACCGAAGGCAAGCTTGGTTGCTTTGTTTACTTATTATATCTCATTTCATGTTTAAAGTTTTTATTTCACGTTCTCTCGATGTTGTATCACTAGGGTGCCCGGTAAGGCACCAAAGGTCGGTTTGGGCGTTACAAAGTGGTATCGAGCGATTAGTCCTCTGAAAGTGTCTACGCATCGTGTCTAGTAGAGTCTTGATTATCGGTGTCAGGTGCACATCTATAATCAGGAGGCTATAGGACATTTAGGATTGGTTTCCATTCTTCTCATTCTGAGATCGTGCCTTAGAGCCGTGTTGTAAGTTCGACCCTCCGACGTGTTTCGCTTTTACCGCTATGCCTCTGCGAAGGCAACAATGCCTGTAGTGGCAAAGAAGTAGCGAGAGCTACTAGTCGCACTCGAGAGTTGTTAGGGCTTGTGCCTGTATACCGTATAATGAACCTTAGAATATGTCACGACGGGACCTTAGGGGTAAGGTCGTCTTGAGTTAAAGATTTATATTATGTTTGACCCTTCGAGTGGTAGTATCGTGGGATTTATTTGTGTGATAAGTCCACGGGTAGTATGAGACGGAAGTGGTAGCTTTCATGACGTGAAATAGTAAGATTGTTCGGATCGGGAACAAGAGTTTGGCGGTTGGGGTCGGGTTGAGGACCATTTCTGGTCAACCAGAACCGGTTTGGGGTGGGGTCGGTTCAGGTGGTCCGCCAGTGGTAGGGTCACGAGGATGCTAGGCCCAAGTTTGTATGACCATCGATGAGTTGGTGGATATGTTCGACCGTGCGGATCGCGGAGGCGGGAACGGCCTTAGAGAAGATCGAAGTTAGTGAGATGACCAAGTTTGGAGGTAGTGACTCGAGGGTTGGAAAGCAGTGTTGACGAGTGTGGTACGAACACTGTAAAGAGTTCGGTGTTCGAAAGGACAACGAGATAGGGAGAAGTGAACGTGTGTGATCGTTTCTTTTGTGAAATGGGCGTGAAGGAGTATATTTTAGACCTCGTGTAAGGGTTTTGTGATGATTAGAGGTGTTTCCTCGTTGATTTGGGTTTAAGTATCGTGCGCTTGTTATTTTTTATGGCAGTGTGGCATGATTGTTTTAAACGATAGCAGTGAAGGCGATACTAGCGCAGGTTTGTGTGGTGACTTGAGACGGAACATTCGGGCCGAATGTTTCTAAGGAGGGAAGAATGTTATACCGTATTTCCGGTATGTGCGTGGGACGTGCGTGCGAGAATACGACGTAAAGATTGGAAAGCGAAGAAAGAGGTGATTTTTCCACGGAAAAGTTTCCGTTTTGTGAAGGAAAAAGGTTCGTTAATGGGAATTGGATTCCCAGTTTGGTATTCTGACTTCCCGAATATTAGAGAATTATGGAATTTTATTTTGGAAATGGTCACGTGGGCCCACGGAGAAATTTACTGGCTTTGTGGCCCACTTTGTTTTAGAGATTTTGGCCATTGTGGATATTTTCGAAGATGTTTTACTTTGGGCGATAGGAGGGTGACACGTGTCACCCCCGCCAGGTGGCTTGGCCGAATGACCTTGTGCACAACACCCTTAGAGTCGTTTTCGACGAAACGCTTCGCCTTCGTAGGAAAATTCCGCTATGTCCTTTTTAAATTTTGCGGATTTTTCCGAGAGACGAAACATTTTGGACCAACGGAGGTGACATGTGTCACCTCACATTGGAAGCAGTGGGCGCCAGTGGAAGATGTGGTTCACGAATTGGCTTGATCTTTTGGCTCACGCTTGGCCCTATTGGTTCCTTGTTTTGTGCCTTGTTTTGGCCTTGTTTGTGGCTTGTTTTGTGCCATGTTTTGTGGAGTAGGGGTTAGGTGCACTTGGCTTGATCAAGGCCTTACACTTGCCTTGCATGGCTTGATCTTGGCCATTGGTTGGCCTTTCGCTTTCCTATAAATACCCCTCTCTTTGAAGACTTCATTCATCCAAATCTTCCAAGTCTTGAAACCCCTCCTCCCTCTTGTTGACTCTTGTCCAAGAGCCCTCTCCCTTGAAAGTGGCCTTTGGTCGAGGTCTCCTCTCCCTTGTGAGTCTAGCCAGTAGGGTACCCCACTGCTAGTTGTTTTCGTATAATACCCTTGTTGTGGTATAGAAATACTCTCTAGTATTGTTATAATGCCCAAAATACCTTAGCCTTATACCTTGAAGTATTCCAAAAGTTACCTCTATAAGTAGAATACTAAATACTACCTTTTGTCCTTTTAGTCTCAAACCGAAACCCTAAGGAAATCTTCATAGTTGGTTCAAGATTTAAGTAGAAGTTGGTTAGAACTTCTAAGGGTTGTTTGGAGCGGATTGGAGCGTCTGAGTAGAGCTAAACCTTGCTCGGAGCGACATTAAACTCGGATAATTTTGGGCTTATCGAGGTAAATATCTTGTCCCCCTATCGTAATTGGAAATTACATAAGTGTTGAATATATAGTTGTTGTATACTTTATATATAAAACTGAACTTAGTATTGTGGCAATGTCTCCTTTCAAGAATAAAGAATCAATGTAATCAGAATTGCATAGGACCGAATTGCGATGAGACTTGTATAGTATTGCAGTGTAGTAGAATTGTACACGCCCGATAGACGTGTAAACCCCCACGGTTGGCTTCGTAGCGGCCTCGATAGAGAGAGATTTCTGTTGTGGCGGGGAGGTCTTCGAATTTTCGTAGATTATGGAACGTTGAGATCTAGATGTTAATAAGCGCGTGGCCTTATAGGTCAAGTACTACGTGTGGAGTGATCCACTGGCTTGCAGGAGTAGCCATGTTTGAGGTACTTGAGCGTTTTGCTATTAGTCGACAATCGTCGCGAGGTATGTGAACCTCTTCCTATCTCTTCT
Organism: Przewalskia tangutica; assembly: GCA_029844215.1. Lineage (NCBI taxonomy): Eukaryota > Viridiplantae > Streptophyta > Magnoliopsida > Solanales > Solanaceae > Przewalskia > Przewalskia tangutica. The sequence goes on from JAQGDG010000048.1 coordinate 288,882, forward strand.
AGCATGATATGTGTGAACTATGTAGTACGGTGAGCGTCATGTGTGAATTGTATTTGATTGTTGTAAACATAAAGTGTTATAACGGCTTTATGGGAAGTTGGTTATAAACTTTATGTAGGTAAGAAAATACTTTGTGGTTTTAAAAGGTAACGATGTGAATTATAATCGGCTTGTTTAATAAAGAAACTTGATGTATTTCAAAAGATTTATAAATCGTTTTGAAGGGAGAGTAACACTTGGTTTTAAAGGTTTTAAAAGAGTTATACTAGCTTTATGGGAGTTAGGTATAATGTCTTAAGAGGTAAAGAAAATGGTTTCTTGATGTAAGAAGTTAAGAGACTTGATCTTATAAGATAAGAGACTTAACTTATTTGTTTTAATGTGAATGTTTGTGTGAAACCTCATTCGTGAGTAATGAGTACTTGGTTTTATTTAATGGGATAATGTTTCACTGATTTCGGAAATCGAATGTGTATCGACGCACCAACTGCGGCGTTAATAAAGGAAAATGTATTGAATAATGATGTATCGTATTAAAACCAAGAGAAACCTCCATCCGCATAGAAACTAAGATGAGACAAAATGATATTACATTTTCTAGATCATGGTCATTGTAATAAGAATGTTGTAAACAAGAATAACCTACTCACGCGAGACTTATATTACTCAATTGTTCTAAAAGGAATCAAGTGATTAAGTTTATGAACTATGAAACCATTTGAAAATGGAAAGCTTGAGTAATTGAAACTAGGCAAACTGGAACTTAGGAAAAGAATGTTGTTACTTGATTTTGAAAAGGAATGTGGGTTTGTCATTCTAATACTACGTATCGTGACTTTTATAAAGGTAATGGATCTCTTTTAAAAAGAACTTAACGATGTAGTACTTTGGGGTTAAAACCGGATTTTTGCCATAAAATTAAAGTACTTTGAGTTGTGTGAAACTTGCCTACGCTTGTTGTTGCGAAACTTGCCTATGCTTGTTGTTGTGAAACTTGCCTATGCTTGTTGTTGTGAAACTTGCCTATGCTTGTGATGATAGCCTTTGTTGTGCAAATGTGGTATTTCTGTGTTACCGCGCCTCTCGATAGAGGGTCGGTTGACTTGTTGAGAAATTACTTGGACGGCCCGCAATGACGGAGAAATTCCGCACGCGTTCGCATTAATAGTGTTACTTTGATAATCACTTTGGACATACTGACACGATGCGTAGCGCACGGGTATGCTTCCATTTTGGTTGATGTCTTTTTGTTAATCGCTTTGGATATCTTCACACGATCGTAGCGCGCGGGTATGTTTCCATTTTGATTATCGCCGTGATTTCTTCGACATCGACCACGATCGTGGCGCTGCGGGTATCGTCCATTTGGAATGTTGTCTTATTGTTTCCCTTTGGACATCGACACGATGCGTAGCGCTGCGGGTATGCGTCCATTTGGAATGCTGTCTTATTGTTTCTTCGACATACCGACACGATCGTAGCGCGGGTATGCTTCCATTTGGATTCTGTCTTGTTGTTGATGTCATACGGACGTGTCTACACCGATGCGCAATTCGGCACGGGCCGTGGGGCATTGGTATTATTGTTGCATCATGGACATGTCTACACCGATGCAGATTCCGGGCACGCGCCGCGATGCGAACTCGATTGATGTTGTGGGCGTGAGACCTTTAGTTATATTTGAGTGATGACTTGAGCGCGAGTCCCGATCGACATGATCGTTTTATGTTGTGGAATCGTAGTTTGGTTATCATACATGTCTCCCTTTATATAGACTAGTATGATTTCATTCTGATTTTCTGATTTCACATACTGGGTACTGTTATCGACCTCCTTCGGTGCGTTCAATCCGCAGTGTAAGTACACGGCCGTGGATCCGCTCTTAGGATCTCATTTCGCGTATTGAAAGCTCCGTTCCTTCGAGGCTTATCTTTGGTATGTTTCCACTGAGTTGTAGGTTCTTGTACATTCTGGGTATGGCGAGCCCTGTCCGTCATAGTTGTGTAAATCTTAGGTGCAGAGAATTGTGGGCGGGTTGTAAAAGGATAACTGTTCGGTCTTATGTATATATCCGAAGGCAACTGTTTGGTTGCTGTTTACTTATTATATCTCTATTTCATGTTTAAAGTTTTTATTTCGCCGGTTCTCTCGATGTTGTATCACTAGGGTGCCCGGTAAGGCACGATGGTCGGTTTGGGCGTTACAACATACTTGGTACTGTTATCGACCTCGCGGGGGGCGTTTCATGCCGGGTAAGTACATCGGTTGTGGATCCGCTCTTAGATCATGATCCGACTTTTGGGAAGCTCCGTTTCTTCGAGGCTTATCTTTGGTATAGTCCCCTGTCAGTGTAGTTACTTGTACATTCAGGGGTATGGCGGGGCCCTGTCCCGTCATAGTTATGGTTACATTCTTAGAGGTCTGTAGTACTGTTATGGGCAGGGTTGTAAAAGGATTAAATTGTTCAGGTTAATATATATATATGTATATATTCAGGAAGGTGACCGTTTTGGTTAGCCTGTTTCATACTTTATGTCTTGTCTCATGTTTTAGTTTTTATTTCCGCTGATTTTCTCTAATGTTGTATCACTAGGGTGCCGGTAGGCACCATCACGGCCCGGATCGGTCGTGACAGGTCGTGACAAAAGTGGTATCGAGCGCTTAATCCTCGGCAGTGTCTCAGGCATCGTGTCTAGTAGAGTCTTGATTATCGATGTGTTGTGCACATCTATAATCGAGGAGGCCGCAGACATTTAGGATTGGTTTCCATTCTTCATTCGAGATCGTGCCTTAGAGCCGTGTTATAAGTTGGACCTCTCGACGTATTGCGTTTACCGATTATGCCTCGCGCCAAGGCAACCCCGGCAGATGGGCAAAGCGAGGAGCCGCTAGTAGGATACATAGAATGCGGGCGCAGCGGTCTTTACCGAGATAGTGCTTGAACGATGAGTTTTTGCGACGCCGCCACAAATTGAGTTTAGAGCGCAACGATGGGCCGCCGAGACCACGATTCGAGCCTCTCCCACAGGCGAGAGGATATAGTTACAAAGAGATGGCCCGCCATCGCCGTGATCGTGGCAGCACATGAGGATAGGCGGACGCAGCGCCTCGAGAGCACCCGTGGTTCACCCGAGATCGGATAGTTTGAGGCTACGGGACTTTCGAGTTGTAGCCCGCCGCGAGTTCTACGGGTCGAGGCCCGAGGATGATCCGCAGTGTTCATCCGAAGCGATTCTGGATCATAGAGTGATCAAGGCTTGAGACCGAGTCGGTGGTCTTAGGTTCGCATCGGCCGCGTGATCTGCAATGATCGTTTGATCGTGGGAGCTGCGGGAGAGTATGCACTTCCAGCCATTTGGGACGAGTTCTCGTGGGCATTTCTTGCACATTTCTTGCCTCCACGATGATAAGGGCTCGGCCGATGATTTAACGCTGAGGCAGCCGCGCACGGCCGGGAGTACAATGTGGAGTTTGACTCATTAGCTCAGACGCCCCCGCATTGGTAGCCGACATGGAGGACGAGTGCACCGCCACGCCACCGGACTTGACGACTACTTGGCGAGGCTTGTTCGGTGTAGCTCTTCACCGCATGGACATTGCCCGCATACGTGCTTATGACCGATGTGAGGAGCGAGAGGTCGACGGAATGACCGAGATCGCGAGGAGAGGCCAGGGACAAACAGGTCTTTTGGCGACTTTCGAGGCGGACCGCCTCAACATCGACTAGTTATGCGCCTCCGCCAAGCAGAGCAGTGGTCCTCCACAATCTTCGTGGCATCCAGAGTATTCGGAGCGTGTCGTGGCTCCAGGTTCAGATTTTCGGAGAGCGGTGTTAGCTACCGAAGCCACCCCTACCGTTGTGGCCGATGTGGTAGACTCCATTTTGGGGAGTGTCGTGCTAGTTCGGGAGTTTGTTTTACATGCGACAGCAGGCCATTTTATGAAACTGTCCGACCGAGGTAGCATCGCGGGCAAAGACAAACTACGGATCTATGGCTGGTTCATCACCTTCATACATGCACTGGCAGGCGCAGACCGTGATTAGAGTAAAGCGGTAGATACAGTATATCCTTAACCTCTAGAGTTTTGTATGCTTGTTATGATAATCTTATTGTGTGCTATGTACGGATAGCGTTGTGTTAATTGTGGGTTAGAAAACATGGTTAGTTGAAAGGGATAAGTATGGGGATAGGGAAGGTATGAACCTTAGAATATTGCATGTTGAGACCTTAGATGTAAGGTCGTCTCGAGTAAAGGATTTTGCAAATGATCCTTGTCGGAGTGCTCTATATGCCTAGGGTGTATTAGCATGATAAGTCCTTGGGTAATGTGAGATGGAAGTGGTAGCTTTCATGACGTGAATTAGTAAGATTGTTCCGTATCGGGGAACAAGTGTTGGAGCGATAGCGGGTCGGGTTGAGTACCGATCGCGGGTCAACCCGCCGCGATGATTGGTGGTCGGTTCGTGGTCCCGGGTGGTAGGGTCACGAGGGTGATAGGCCCAAGTTTAGATGACCATCGTATGAGTTCGTGGATATGTTCGACCAGAATCGGATCGTGGAGGCCGGGAATGGCCTTAAAGAAGATCGAGACTAGTAAGATGACCAAGTTTGGAGGTAGTGACTCCAGAAATTTTGGGAACTGAAGTAATGACTGAAGTATGGTACGTATACTAGAAGAGTTCAAGTGTTCAAGAAGAGTACGATGAGTAAGGAAAGAAGTGAACATGTGCTGAGAGAATGGAAATGATCATTACTTTTGTGAAGTAAAGGTGCGAAGGGAATATCTTTTAGACCGGGGGTGGAAGCTTTTGTAATGCTAGAGGTGATTCCTCGTTGACTTGGGTTAAGTAATTGCGCCTGTGTTATTTTGTGGCCAGGTGTGGCATGGGCAACTTGTTAAGAGAAACTTTATCGTTATCCGTCGTGGAAGGAACATTCGAGACGAATGTTTCTAAGGAGGGGAGAATGTTATACCCCGTATTTCCAGAGTATGTATGTGAGGGAGTACGTATAAAATTTTAAGCCTTAAGTTAGGCAAGGACCGAAAATTTTGTGCACAACACACGAAAAGAATCGTTTTCCGACGAAACGTTTTCCAAACTTTTTGGCGAAGGAAAATACTATATGTCATTTATTATTTTATGCGGATTTTTCCAGAGATGTAATATTTTGACCAACGAGGGCGACACTTGCCTCAAGTGGACGGCAAAGCCATGGGAGTCTTGGCACGTTTTTTGTGTTGATTTTTGGTCAAGGGTTAGGTAGGATATTTTGTGTAGTAGATGGATAAGGACACATGGATAAATCCTCACCCTACACTTGCACCACACTTGTCTTGATCTTGGCCATTGGTTGGCCTATAAATACCCCCTTAGTTTATGAACTTCTTCATCCACACTTAGACATTTCTAAGTCTTAAAATCCCTTCCCTCTCGAGAGCTCTGCCGAGAGCACCACTCCCCCCCCCCCTTCCTAGTTATGCTAGCCGAAACCCCTCCCCCTTTGTGAGCCTTGGCCGAAACTACCCCCCCTTACCTAGTTGTTTTCGTATAATACTCCCCCCTTGGTAGAAAAATACTCTCCAAGTATTGTTACTATTCCCAAATACCTTGGCCCAAATACCTTGTAGTATTCCAAGGTTATACCTATACCTTGGCCCAATAAATTGTCTTCTAGTATTGTTACTATTCCCAAATACCTTGGCCCAAATACCTGCCTTGCCCTTCTGGGCCCGGGTTGCCTTGCGTGGAGGCATAACTGGTACAGAAAAGGAATACGTTAGAGGGGTCCAACTTATAACACAGCTCTAAAGCACGATCTCAGAGTGAGAAGAATGGAAACCAATCCTAAATATCCTATAGCCTCCTGATTATTGGTGTGGTGCACAACACACCGATAATCAAGACTCTACTAGATACGGTCTGTAGACACTTTCCGAGGATTAACTGCTCTGATACCACTTTTGTCACGACCGATCCTGCCCGTGATCGTGCCTTACCCGCACCCCAAAGAGGCATACATCGTGAGTAACCAGCGGAATATAAAAACAAGACATGAAACAATATGAAATGAGAAACAGTTTATCTGAGAAAAAGTTGCCTTTCGGCATAAATATATACATCAAGAGGGAACAGTTACATCCCAACTTTACAACAGGACTACAGACCTCTAAGGAAGTAAACAACTATGGCGGGACAGGGCCCCGCCATACCCTGAAAGTACAAAATATCTACAACACCAGGGAGAGTCGTACCCAAAAGTCGAGCCTCCGGAGGAATGGAGCTCCTGACACCAGAGTAAAGATCCTAAGAATGAGGATCTACCACCGCTTCCCTTACCGCGACATGAACGCACCTCAAGGAGGTCGAGACAACAGTACCAAGTATGTGAAACTGTAAAGTACTTTAAATGAAATCATATCATTTTAAAACCAATTTTACAAATATGTACGAAACAACCAATGTAACCGCACATGTTGCCACAGCATAACCAAAAGCAAAATAAATATAACATAATTGGTCTTTTCTAGGCCGCTAATGATCGAAGCAAGGCCAATCGCCCATAGTATCATTATGCGAGCCTAATCTCGAACTCCCGCATCCGCATAGGTCACACGCACCGCATGAGGTATTCTCGCATCATAGTCACATTGCATCGCATGCAGGTATACCTCGTGACGTAACACACCCGAGTGATCATCCCGAACTCCCGCATTCGCATGGTCACACGCATCGCATGAGGTATTCCTCGCATCGAGGTGGCAAGTCCTCGCATCATAACAAGTCGTGGGTATGTGATATAATAGCAAGATAATCCGCTTAACGTTTAACAACGTAAGCACAACAAGAATAACCCCCTTACACAAACATCACAAGACACTAACACACGTAGTATCATAATATGTCTATTTATCAAAACCATCTTACTACACTTTCCAGAAATCAATACAAGGCGTTCATAAAAAAATAAGTAAACCGTTCCTTTTATCTTTCTTAAGTCTTTATACCTAACTTCCCATAAAGCTAGTATAACTCTTAAGCTTTTTGTTTAAAAACCAAGTATTACTCTTCTTTTAAAAATTATTCATAATTCTTTTGAAATACTTCAAGATTCTTATTATTTAGACTCAAGTCAAAAGACATCAAAGTAAAACCATGTTCAGTTAACACACGACGCTCACCGTACTATATATATATTTTAAAAATATCATGCTCAAGAGGATAGGAAGAATCACATACCTCCTCGGCGAAATCCACCTGCCAAGTCGAATATGTCGCGCGCAGAGTATCAACCTATAATAGTCAAATACGTCCATCAACGTCTAGACTACTTTGTAGAATATTCTAAGCAGAAGGTTCTCTATTCTACGGAAAATTGGGCAGCACTTCCCTACCCGTCAAACTACTCAAGTCTCATCAGAATACAAATTCCATGTAAGTACAGTTCAATTCACTTCTTTTATACCATCCTTCTATAAAATGTAAATACAGTCCAATTCTCTTCTTTAATATCCTTCTATACCATATACGCAATTCTAAACTACTATTAAATGTAATCTCCAATTACAATAGAAGGACAAGATATTTACCTCGGTAAGCCCAAAATTATCCAAGTTTAAATGTCGATCCTGAACAACGTTTAGCTCCTAATTTGCACGCTCCGATAGCTTCAAGAAACCCTTAGTAGTTTCTAAACAACTTCTACTTAACACTTCAACCAACTATGAAGATTTTCCTAGGGTTTCGTTTTGTGACTAAAGGATATAAAGTAGTATTTTCGGGCTTTTAGTATAGAGGTAACTTGGGAATACTACAAGGGATTTGGGCTAAGGTATTTTGGAATAGTAACACTACTAGAAGACAATTTCTACCAAGGGTGGGGGGTGTTGTTTCGGACGAGACAACTAGGAAAGGGGGGGAAGAGTTGGGACGAGAACTTCAACAAGGGAGAGGGAGTTTTTGGAGACTTGGAAATTGTTTTTGTGGATGAAGAAGTCTTGCACTTGAGGGGGGTATTTATAGAACCTTCAATGGCCAAGATTAAAACAAATGGAGGGTGTAGATTAAGTAGCTTGTGTGAGTGGAGTCTTCCACCAAGTGTCCACCACAATATTGGGACATATGTCCACCACAACATTGGAACATATGTCCACCACAACAAAGAGCCATGTGGCCTTCCACTAGCACAAAAAAAATGTCCAAGGCAAGCCCTCACTTGCCCACAAAAATCGTCCACCTACTCCCACTCACCCAAAGAAAATATCTTGCAAGACTTGACTATTTGACTTATCCACTAGCCCAACATTTTCGTCCAAACATGCCACCTAAGGGTGACACATGTCGCCCTCCTATTGGTCCAAAATATTTCATCTCTCGGAAAAATCCGTAATCGGTTAAAATATTAAAAACGTAGAATTTCCTTCACAAGGTTCGGAATCTTTTCCGTTGAAAGTTCACAATTTCATCCTAAACCTAATTAGGGCTTAAACAATTGTACGTACATCCTCACATACATACTCTGGAAATACGGGGTATAACATATCAAGTCATAACAACTTTTCAAGACAAGTCACAATACCTTTTAGAAATACATTTAGGCTTCTAAATCAAGTGACTTCTTTCTTTTAAAACTTTAAGCAATTGATGCCTTTAAAATCAATTTGCCTTTCATTATTTCAAGTCATTTTTCATACTTAAATTTCTTAGAGTAAACCACTCTTTAACTTTCCATAAAGCTATTATAACCAACTTCCCATAAAGCCGTTATACTAGCTTTATACTTTAGAAACTTACATTCTTCTTTATAACCGAGAGACTTAAACTTTCCAAACAAAACAAGTGTCATATACCTTCAAAAATACTTTAAGTCTCTTAACATTTAGAAAGTAAGATATCCTTAATATTTTAAACAAGTGAGTTAATTCCCTAACTCAACCAACTTGGACATTTCTTATAATAAGCCAAGGATATCAAAGGAACTAAATTCGTCAAAACCTCGTACGTCTACCGTACTATATACTTACAACTATTCATGCTCAAGAGATAGGAAAGTTCCACATACCTCTTCGGTTCAATCCACTTGCTAAGTCCAATATTGTTATACCCCGTAGTTCCGGAGTATGTATGTAAGGACGTACGTACGAATGTATAAACCATAATTAGGGTAAGAATGAAAGATGTGATTTCTCGACGGAAAATATTTTCGAACCTTGTGAAGGAAATTTTACGTTTTCGATATTTTATCCAATTATGGAATTTTTCCGAGTGATTAAATATTTTGGACCAATAGGAGGGCGACATGTGTCACCCCAAGAGCCATGTTGGACGTTTTTTTTCAAGTTAGTGGGCAAGTCAAATGGTCAAAGTCTTGCATGACATTTGTGGGACAAGTGGAGAAAGGAACCTACACAAACAATCTATACCATACACATGTTTCAATCCTAACCCTTGGTTGTCCTATATAAACACCTCTAGTTGATGAAAATCTTCCACACTTAGAATATTTCAAGACTTGAAAATATTTTTCTCTCCCTCCCTTGTGCTCTCGTCCAACCCCTTTATTTCTTGAGCAAATGTTGTCCAAAAATTCTTAAACTTATAAGTGTTCTTCCTTAATGTATTAGGAAGATTATTAACCAAGAGTTAGACAAGATTTCACACCCCTAGCCTCAAAAATCCTCACAAAGCCGAGAGTGGACAGATTTGGAACTTTAGTGTTCTTCACTTTTTGGAGTTAATTCTTGAATAGAAGTTGGTTAGAAACTTCTAAGGGTGACTTGTGGTGGTTTGGAACACAAATATTGTAGCTAAAACTTGCTTAGGAGCGACTTTAAGTTCTTGGATATTTTTGGGCTATTATTGAGGTAATGAACCTTAACCTCTTTGTGAAGTTGATTATTATGTATATTGGATATTATACATATATTGGAAGTATATTATGAAGTATGGGATATAAGGAAAGATTTGGATCTTGTTAAGATGTTAAAAGGAGAATTGGCATATTAAGCCATTAAAATGGTAAAAATGTATCCATTACTTACTAAGAAGTTAACAACAAAGGAACTATAACTTATATTAAGATTGGAATATAAGTTGGAAGACTAATGAAGTAATTGGATAAATAAAATTGTAAAAGTTGGCCAAGGACCCCAACTTAAGGACCGTATTTACTTTGGACCGTATTTACTTTGGACTGTATTTACATTGTTGTTAAGGGGAAGATTGTTAAATCGCGTTCCGTTTGGGCGTGTGATCCCCTTCTTTAATTATTGTTGTTATGAAGGAGAGATTGTTAATCGCGTTCCGTTTGGGCGTGTTATCCCCTTTTTTAATTATTGTTGTTATGAAGGAGAGATTGTTAATCGCGTTCCGTTTGGGCGTGTTATCCCTTTCTTTAATTATTGTTGTTATTAAGGAGAGATTGTTAATCGCGTTCCGTTTGGTCGTGTGATCCCCTTCTTTAAAATTCGGAATTATTGCACCTTAATTATAGTATGTTAATTATCATATTCGCCTTGAAAAGGTGGAAAATTGAGTAGAAACGGGGGAGGTGCTGCCGAATTTTCCGTAGGATATGGAACCTTGTGTCACGACCCATTCCGGGGCCCGTGACTGGTGCCTTACCGGGGCACCCAAGTAGTCATACATCAGAGTAATCAGCGGAAATATAAAACAAGACATAAAACAGTTTATAAAATAAGACACAGTTTATGTGAGAAAACGTCGTCTTTCGGCATATATATATAAACATGGTTTAGCAGTTACATCCGACATCGCATAACATGACTACGCACTTCTAAGGAAATATACAACTATGGCGGACAGGCCCCGCCATACCGATCAGACAAAACTATCTACAACAGGAGATCATACCCAAAAGTAGAGCCTCCTAAAAGATGGAGCTCCCGACACCAACGTAGAGATCCTAAGAATGTGGATCTAGCACTGCCGCTTACCGCGGCATGAACGCAGCCCCGGAAGTCAAGACAGTACTAAGTATATGAAATCAGAAAGTACTTAAATGAAAACATATCATTTTAAATTCGGTTTGCAAGTATGAAACAACCAGGGACCGCATAGTGCCACATCATAAACAAGAGCAAATAGGTAAATCAGAATGTGTCTTTTCTAGGTCGCGAATGATCGAAGCAGGCTAATTGCCCGTAGTATCACCATGCAAGCCTAATCTCGACTCAGAGTCCGCATAGGCCACTCACATAGGCCCGCATAGGGTACATAACCCGCATCGAGGGTAGCTACTCCTGCATCGCCCCGACTCGTAGTCCGCACGGCCACATAGACCGCATGAGGTATAACCCCGCATCACTAACCCGAACTCCCGTAGCCCGCATAGGTCCTCGACTGCATGAGGTATTCTCAATCATGGTCCTGCATCACCGAGTCTACCCCGCATCGGAGGCGCCTTAACCCCTGCATATGTCAAGAGGTGAGTGATAGTATACTAACATAACAACTTATCTTTAAACAAATGTAAGCACAACAAGAATACTCTCTTATACAAACGTTATACAAGACACTAACACACATAGCATCATATCATGTCTACTTATCAAACCATCTTATTATTCTTTTCACAATTCAATATAAGTCCGTTATAAACACATAGGCAAACTGCTTTCTTTTATCAATCTTAAGTGGTTATACTTAACTTCCCATAAAGCTAGTATAACTCTTAAGCTTCGCTTTAAAACCAATTAGTTCTCTTCTAAAAATGATTCAAGATTCTTTTGAAATGCTTTCGCTTCTTATTATTCAGTGCTTAAGCCGCGAGGCATTGCCGTAGTATTATTCAGCTTAAGCGGGAGGCATTGCCGTAGTTATTATTCGCTAACACACGCACGCCTACCGCATTACATATATATTGTAAAATATCATGCTTTAGGAAGAATCACATACCTTCTCGAAATCCACCGCCAAGTTGAATATGTCGCGCGTAGAGAATCCGCCATAATAGTCACGCACATCTATCAAAGTCTAGACTACTCAAGGTCATTCTAAACAGAGGTTCACAATTTATGGAAAGTCCAAAGACTTCCTACCCTGAGCTATATATGTTATACCTCGTAGTTGCGTGGTATGTTTGTGAGGACGCACGATTTGAGTACGCGTAAATTTTGAAAAGAAAGAAAGATGTGAGTTTTCACTTTAAAAGTTTCCTGCTATTTGTGAAGAAAAGGTTCGTTAACGGGAATTGGATTCCCAGATTTGGTATTTGGACTTCATAGATTATATTAGAATTATGGAATTTTATTTTCTGAAATGGTCACGTGGGCCCACGGAGAAATTTACTTGCCATGGCCCACTTTGTTTTCTAGATTTTGGCCATCAGGATATTTTTCAAAGACGCTTTTTAGGGCTATTAGGAGGTGACACGTGTCACCCCGCCAGTGGCTTGGCCAAAGTTACCTTGGGCACAAGTGCCGACTCAGAGTCGCTCCGACTAAACGCTTTCCACAGCTTTCGTAGGGAAAATTCCGCCATGTCCTTTTTAATTTTTGGATTTTTCCGAGAGACGAACATTTTGGACCAACGGAGGGTGACATGTGTCACCCTCACATCGGAAGCAAGGGCGCCCAAGTGGAAGAGGTGGTTCACGAATTGGCTTGATCTTTGTGGCTCACGTTTTGGCCCTATTGGTTCCTTGTTTTGTGCCTTGTTTTGGCCTTGTTTTGTGGCTTGTCTTGTGCCATGTTTTGTGGAGTAGGAGTTAAGGTGCACTTGGCTTGATCAAGGCCTTACACTTGCCTTGCACATGGCTTGATCTTGGCCATTGGTTGGCATTTGGGTTTGCTATAAATACCCCCTTAGTTGATGAACTTTCTTCATCCAAAAATCATTTCCAAGTCTTGAAATCTCTCCCCTTGCGAGTTGAAATTGCCCAAGCCCTCCCCTCATGAGCTCGCCGGCAGGTCTCCCTCAGAGCGAGAGCCGCCGCTGGTACCCCCTAGCCTAGTTGTTTTCGTATTATTCCCCTTGTTGTGGTATAGAAATACTCCCCTAGTATTGTTATAATGCCCAAAATACCTTAGCCTTGTGCCTTGTAGTATTCCAAAGATACCTCTTTACGTAGAGTCCTAAATACTACCTTTCGCCCTTTAGTCTCAAACCGAAACCCTAAGGAAATCTTCATCGCTGGTCAAGATGTGAGTAGAAGTTGGTTAGAACTTCTAAGGGTTGCTCAGGGTGGCTGGAGCGCACGGAGTGGAGCTCAACCGTGCTCAGGAGCGACATTACACTCGGATAATTTTGGGCTTATCGAGGTAATTATCTGTTCCCACTAGTGTAAATGGAAATTACCTGTTTGTGAGGATAGATAGTTGAAGATACTATATACGGGACTATACTTAGTATTCGCAATGTCTTTGACTTAAGCCCAAGAATAAAGAATCAATCGAATCAGATTTACATAGATCAGATTGCAAAGAGACTTGTGTAATTGTACGCCGCCCGTTAGACGTGTTAACCCTCGTCAAGCCGTAGCCGACCGATAGAGTGAGAGATTTACGCCACATGGGGTGAGGTGCCGAATTTTCTATAGAAAGATAAACTTGTGTTTTGGGGGTTAATAGACGCCAGACCTTTATAGTGAAAGTACTAAGAGTAGCGTATTCTACCGGCGAGCGAAAGTGGCTAGTGCGTTGTAGTACTGGAGCATTTTGCTTATTGTCGATAAATCGTCGCGAGGTACGTGAACCTCTTCCTATCTCTTCTAGCATGATACGTGTGTAACTATGTAGTACGGTAGACGCATACGTGTTTAAAGTATTTGATTGTTTGAAACATAAAGTGTTATAACGCTTTACGGGAAGTCGTTATAACAAATTTTACGTAGGTAAGAAAATACTTTGCGGGTTTTAAAAGGTAATCATGTGAATTATAACCGCTTGTTATAATAAAGAACTTGATGTATTTCAAAAGATTTATAAATCGCTTTGAAGTGAGAGTAACACTTTGTTTTAAAAGGTTTTAAAAAGAGTTATACTAGCTTTACGGGAGTTAGGTATAATGTCTTAAGAGAGGTAAAGAAAATGGTTTATCGATGTTAAGTTAAGAGACTTGATCTTACGAGATAAGAGACTTAACTTATTTGTTTTAATGCGGATGTTTGTGAAACCTCATTCGCGAGTAATGAGTACTTTGGTGTTATTTAAAGGATAAGGTTTTACCGATTTCGAAATCGAACGTGTATCGGCTGCATCACCGCAAATGCTAATAAAGGAAAATGTATTGAATAATGTCAGATCGTATTAAAACCGCAGAAACCTCCATCCGCATAAACTAAGATGAGACAAAATGATATTACATTTTCTAGATCATGGTCGTAATAAGAATGTTGTAAACAAGAATAACCTACTCTCACGCGAGACATATATTACTCAATTGTTCTAAAAGGAATCAAGTGATTAAGTTTACGAACTATGAAACCATTTGAAAACGAAGTTTCGAGTAATCAAACTAGTAAACCGAACTTAGGAAAAGAATGTTGTTACTTGATTTTGAAAAGGAATGTGGCCTGGCCATTCTAATACTACGTATCGGGTGACTTTGATAAAAGTAATGGATCTCTTTAAGGAACTTAACTTACGTAGTACTTTAGGTTAAAACCCTGACGCTGGCATAAAATGAAAGTACTTGAGTCAGGTATAACTCTATGCTTGTTTGTTGTGAAACTTGCCTATGCTTGTTGTTGTGAAACTTGCCTATGCCGTGATGATAGCCTTGTGCAAGTTGTTGTATTTCGTGTTACCGCCTCTCGATGGAGGTCGCTGACTTGTCGAGAACTTACTCGACGCGCGCCAGCTGACGAGAAATTCCACGCACGCCTCGCTGATTGTGTTACTTTGCTAATCGCTGACATACCGACACGATGCGTAGCGCACGTATGCTTCCATTTTGATATCGCCATCGCTTTCCTTGGGCATACCGACACGCGTAGCGCACGCATGTTCCCATTTGGAATGCCGCTTTATTGTTTCCTCGGGCATACCGACACGACGCGTAGCGCACGTATGTTCCCATTTGGAATGCCGCTTATTGTTTCCTCGGCATATCGACACGACGCGTAGCGCACGTATGTTTCCATTTGGAATGCCGCTTATTGTTTCCTTGACATATCGACACGACGCGAGCGCACGTACGCATGCTCCTTTGGATTTCTTGATTGATTAATGTTACACGGACATGTCTACACCGGCAGAATTCCGGCATGTGGCCACGTAGCAGGTCGACCACCCAAGATATCATATCGAGGTTACACGGGCATGCCTACACCGACGCAAAGATTCCGGTACGTGGCCACGCGCCTTGTTATTATTGTCGCATCACGGACATGTCTACACCGATGCAGATTCCGGCACGCGCCACGACGCGAACACGATGGATGCCGCTGGGCGCGAGACCCATAGTTATATTTGAGTGGTGACTTTGAGGCGCGAGTCCCCGACTTGATATGACCGCTATTTACGGTGAATCAGTAGTTTGGTTATCATACATGTCTCCCGCTTTATAGACTACTATGATTTCATTTACGCATTTCACCACATACTCTGCACTGCCAGATCGACTCCTTCGGCTGCGCTCATGCCGCAGTAGAGGTACATCGCTCGTGATCCTCGCCTAGATCTCATTTCAACAGTGTTGAAAGCCCGCCTTCGAGGCTTATCTTTGCATGCTTTCGAGTCAGAGGTTCTGTACATTCGTGGTACGGCGGCCCCCCCGCCATAGTTGTTGTAAATCTTAGAGGTCCGTAGTAATCGCTGTGGCAGGTTTGTAAAAAGGATAATCGTCGGGTTTTATGTATATATACCAAGGCAACTGCTTTGCTGGCCTGCTTATTTATCATGTCTCTTATTTCATGTTTAAAGTTTTTATTTCCGCCGGTTTTCTCTCGATGTTGATCGCCAGGTGCCCGGTAAGGCACCACCACGCCCGATTTTTGGGGCGTGACATAGTGGTATCGTGAGCGCTAATCCTGAAAGTGTCTACGCATCGTGTCTAGTAGTCTTGATTATCGCGTGTCAGGCACCACATCTATAATCGTGAGGCTATAGGACATTTAGATTCGTTTCCATTCTTCTCATTCCGAGATCGTGCCTTAGAGTCGTGTTGTAAGTCGACCCTCCGACGAAATTTTTCTCCTTATCGCTATGCCTCCGCGCAGGCAACCCGCCCAGAGGCAAGGCGCACCGAGGAGTCGCGAGTCGAGTACAGAGGGACACGAGGCACGCCCAATCATTACCTGTGGTAAGGCTTCATTCGGGAGTTCTCGCGACGCCACTAGCCCCAAAGCAGAGTTTTGTATACGTGATAAGCGGGTATACCTAAGTGTTGATCGAGAAGGCCAGGTTAATTATGAGTTAGAAAACATGCTTAGTCGGAGGATAAGTACGGGACACGGTAAGTGTGAACCTTAGATCGTCACGATCAGACCTGAGGTAAGGTCGCCTCGAGTAAAAGATTCGCTTTATGTTTGACCTTTATCGAGCGCGAGTATACGCGGGGTTTATTTGAGTGATCACCCACTGTAATGTGAGACGGAAGTGGTAGCTTTCATGACGTGATTTAGCGTGATTGTTCCGTGTCGGGAACAAGCGGCTTCGACGCGATCGCTGGTCGGGTTGAGGATGATACGGTCAACCCGTAGCCCGATTGAGGTGGGGTCAGTTCGTGGTCCCGCCAGTGGTAGGTCACGAGGATGCTAGGCCCAAGTTTGTATGATCATCGATGAGTTCGTGGACGCGCTCGACCGCAGCCGTTCGAAGGCCGGAATGGCCTTAAGGAAGTTCGAGGTTAGTAAGATGACCAAGTTCGAGGTAGTGACTCCGCAGATTTTCGAACTAAGTAACGATCAAGTATGGTACGACCGAGAGTTCAAGTGTTCGAGAAGCGGCACGACGCAGTAAGGAAAGAAGAGGACGCGCGTTATTTCGCACGCCGTTCGTGGCATCGCAACTCGTTAGAGGAACTTTATCGTTATCCGATTGAGAAGGAACATTCGACGAATGTTTCTAAGGCGAGGAGAATGTTATACCCCGTAGTTGCAGTGGTATGTTTAGAGGACGCACGCATTTAGAGTACTACAGTAAATTTTGAAAAGAAAGAAAGACGCGAGTTTTCGACTAAAAGTTTCCTGCTATTTGTGAAGAAAAAGGTTCGTTAACGGGAATTGATTCCCAGATTTGGTATTTGGACTTCATAGATTATATTAGAATTATGGAATTTTATTTTCTAAATGGTCACGCCGGCCCACTGAGAAATTTACTGCCATGGGCCCACTTTGTTTTCTAGATTTTGGCCATTGTGGATATTTTTCAAAGACGCTTTTTAGGGCTTACAGAGGGTGACACGTGTCACCCCGCCAGTGGCTTGGCCAAAGTTACCTTTGGGCACAAGTGCCGATCAGAGTCGCTTTCCGACTAAACGCTTTCCACAATTTCGTAGGAAAATTCGCTATGTCCTTTTAATTTTTGCGGATTTTTCCGAGAGACGAAACATTTTGGACCAACGGAGGGTGACATGTGTCACCTCACATTGGAAGCAAGTGGGCGTCCAAGTGGAAGATGGTTCACGAATCGCTTGACCTGTGGCTCACGCTTTGGCCCTATTGGTTCCTTGTTTTGTGCCTTGTTTTGGCCTTGTTTTGTGGCTTGTCTTGTGCCATGTTTTGTGGAGTAGGAGTTAAGGTGCACTTGGCTTGATCAAGGCCTTACACTTGCCTTGCACATGGCTTGATTCGCCATCGTTGGCATTTGGGTTTGCTATAAATACCCCTTAGTCGATGAACTTTCTTCATCCAAAAATCATTTCCAAGTCTTGAAATCTCTCCCCTTTGTGAGTTGAAATTCGCCCAAGCCCTCCCCTTGAGCTTGGCCGAGAGGTCTCCCTTAGAGCGAGGTTTGGCCGGGTACCCCTAGCCTAGTTGTTTTCAGATAATACCCTTTGTCAGGTATAGAAATACTCCCTAGTATTGTTATAATGCCCAAAATACCTTAGCCTCAGGCCTTGTAGTATTCCAAAGATACCTCTTTACGTAGAGTCCTAAATACTACCTTTCGCCCTTTAGTCTCAAACCGAAACCCTAAGGAAATCTTCATCGTTGAAGATGTGAGTAGGTTGGTTAGAACTTCTAAGGGTTGCTGGGGTGGTTTGAGCGCACAGTGGAGCTAAACCTTGCTCAGAGCGACATTAAACTCTGATAATTTTTGGGCTTATCGAGGTAATTATCTTATCCTCTATCAGAATTGGAAATTACATGCTTGTTAGATATATAGTTGAAGATACTATATACGGGACTATACTTAGTATTCGCAATGTCTTTTGACTTAAGCCCAAGAATAAAGAATCGAATCGAATCAGATTTACATAGATCAGAGCAAGAGACTTGTGTAGAATTGTACGCGTCCGTTAGACGTGTTAACCCCTCGTCAAGCTGGTAGCCACCGATAGTGAGGAGATTTACGCTGTCATGTGAGGTGCCGAATTTTCTATAGAAAGATAGAAACTTGTGTTTTGGGGTTAATAGACGCCAGACCTTTATAGTGAAAGTACTAAGAGTAGCGATTCTACTCGGCGAGTGGAAAGCGGCCAGTGCGTTGTAGTACTTGGAGCATTTTGCTTATTGTCGATAAATCGTCGCGAGGTATGTGAACCTCTTCCTATCTCTTCTAGCATGATACGTGTGTAACTATGTAGTACCAGACGCATACGTGTTTAAAGTATTTGATTGGTTTGAAACATAAAGTGTTATAACGCTTTACGAAGTCGTTATAAATACTTTACGTAGGTAAGAAAATACTTTGTGGTTTTAAAAGGTAATCGATGTGAATTATAACCGCTTGTTATAATAAAGAACTTGATGTATTTCAAAAGATTTATAAATCGCTTTGAAGTGAGAGTAACACTTTGTTTTAAAAGGTTTTAAAAAGAGTTATACTAGCTTTACGTGAGTTAGGTATAATGTCTTAAGAGAGGTAAAGAAAATGGTTTATCGATGTTAGGTTAAGAGACTTGATCTTACGAGATAAGAGACTTAACTTATTTGTTTTAATGTGGATGTTTGGTGAAACCTCATTCGTGAGTAATGAGTACTTGGTGTTATTTAAAGTGGATAAGGTTTTACCGATTTCGAAATCGTAACGTATCGCTGCACTACCGCAAATGCTAATAAAGGAAAATGTATTGAATAATGTCAGATCGTATTAAAAACCAGTAGAAACCTCCATCCGCATAGAAACTAAGATGAGACAAAATGATATTACATTTTCTAGATCATGGTCGCCGTAATAAGAATGTTGTAAACAAGAATAACCTACTCACGTGAGACATATATTACTCAATTGTTCTAAAAGGAATCAAGTGATTAAGTTTATGAACTATGAAACCATTTGAAAACGGTAAGGTTTCGAGTAATCAAACTAGGCAACCGAACTTAGGAAAAGAATGTTGTTACTTGATTTTGAAAAGGAACGGGCTCGGCCATTCTAATACTACGTATCGTGACTTTGATAAAAGTAATGGATCTCTTTAAGGAACTTAACTTACGTAGTACTTTAGGTTAAAACCCTGACGCTGGCATAAAATGAAAGTACTTTGAGTCAGGTATAACTCTATGCTTGTTGTTGTGAAACTCGCCTATGCTTGTTGTCGCGGAAACTTGCCTACGCCAGTGATGATAGCCTTGTGCAAGTGTTGTATTTCGTGTTACCGCTGCTCTCGGAGGGTCGTTGACTTGTTGAGAACTTACTCGACGCCGGCAAAGCGACGAGAAATTCCACTGCACGCCTCGCTGATTGGTTACTTTGCTAATCGCCGACATACCGACATCGCAGCGCATCGCATGCTTCCATTTTGATATCGCATCGCTTCCTTCGGGCATACCGACACGATGCGTAGCGCATCGCATGTTCCCATTTGGAATGCCGCTTATTGTTTCCTTCGGCATACCGACGATGCGTAGCGCACGCATGTTCCCATTTGGAATGCCGCTTATTGTTTCCTTTGGGCATACCGACACGATGCGTAGCGCATCGCATGTTTCATTTGGAATGCTGGCTTATTGTTTCCTTCGACATACCGACACGATGCGTAGCGCACGTATGCTCCTTTGGATTTCTTGATTGATTAATGTTACATGGATACGTCTACACCGATGCAGATTCGGCACGTGGCTACGCGTGGTCGACCACCCAAGATATTGTTATTCGAGGTTACGGGCATGTCTACACCGACGCAGATTCGGTACATGCGCCACGCGCCTTGTTATTATTGTTGCATCACGGACATGTCTACACCGGCAAAGATTCCGGCACGCGCCATGACGCGAACACGATGGATGTCGGGCGTGAGACCCATAGTTATATTTGAGTGGTGACTTTGAGGCGCGAGTCCTCGACTTGATATGATCGCTATTTACGGTGAATCGTAGTTTGTTATCATACATGTCTCCCGCTTATAGACTACTATGATTTCATTTACAAGATTTCGGGCCACATACTCTGCACTGCCAGATCGACTCCTTCGGGGCCGCGTCACGCCGCAGTAGAGGTACATCGCTCGTGGATCCTCGCCTTAGGATCTCCTTTCAGCGGTTGAAAGCTCCGCTTCCTTCTGAGGCTTATCTTTGGCATGTTTCCTCGAGTTGTAGGTTCTGTACATTCGTGGTACGCGGCCCCGTCCCGCCATAGTTGTTGTAAATCTTAGAGGTCCAGAGTAATCGCTGTGTGGTTTGTAAAAGGATAACCGTCGGTTTTATGTATATATACCAAGGCAACTGCTGCTGGCCTGCTTATTTATCATGTCTCTTATTTCATGTTTAAAGTTTTTATTTCCGCCGGTTTTCTCGATGTTGATCGCCAGGTGCCCGGTAAGGCACCGCCACGCCCGATTTTTGGTGTGACAATAAGTTTATCAGAAAACAAATTCTATGTAAGTACGCTTGATTATTCTTCTTTAAACCCTTCTACCGTGATAACACCAATTTATTCGCAATATTCTTCTAAGTATTTAATACTTATTCTTATACTACTACAGATGTATTCTCTAATTCAAAAGAGGGTTAGGATTATTTACCCTGTAGCCCAATAATATCCTAGATAAAAGTCGCTACCGAGCAAGGTTTTGCTCCTGTTGTACGCTCCAGGAAACCTTAGAAGTTCTTCACAACTTCTACTAAGTACTAAGTGGATTTGGGCTAGGTATTTTGGGCATTATAACAATACTAGAAGACAACTTTTCTACCAAGAGAGGGTAGATTTCGCTAGGCTAGTGGGGAGGCCTCGGCCAACTTTACTCTGGTGGGGAAAGTGTTTGGACGAAATGGCTTTAAGGAGAGGAGAGGATTTTTCAAGACTTGAAGTAATTTTGTGGACGAAGAACTCTTCATCTGGGGGTATTTATAGGTCAAGCCATGGCCAACCAAGGGCCAAGATGATGCCAAGTGCAAGGCAAGTGTCCATTCTATCTACTACACACAAATATCCTACCAACTCTTTGACTTGTGCAAAGGCACAAAAAACGTGCCAACCTTGTCCAATTCGTCCAATGGACGATTTCAAGTCCACCAATCGAGGTGCCAAGTGTCGCCTCCCGCTGGTCCAAAATGTTTCGCCTCTCGAAAAATCCGCAAAATTAGAAATGGCATAGCCGAATTTACCCTACGAAAGTCAGGAAACGCTTCGCCGAAACGATTCTTTTAGCGAAGTCAGGCACAATTTTCGAACTTGGCCTAACTTTAAGGCTAAACTTTCGTGACGCACGCCTCACGCATACTCCTAAATACGGTATAACATTCTCCCTTAGAAACATTCGTCCCAATGTTCCTTCCCAAGCATTAACGATAAGATTCTTCATAACTTAAACAGCTTGCAAATGCCACACACGCCACGTAACAACACTTAGGCATAAACGATAATGAAGATTTACAAGTAGAAAGTGAATTACCCGGAGGTATGGGAATAAGCGAGGATACTTCGCTTCATGTCTTCCTCGCCTTCCCAAGTCATCTCCTCCTAAGCTCGCTCCGCCACAAGACTTTGACTAAGCCACATCCTCGTCCGCAGACGCCTAACTCGACGATCGACTATCGCTACGGGAATCTCCTCATACGATAACCCCTGGTCACACCGACATCGCCAATCGGGTGTACCCTAGATGGATCCCCGATACATCTCCTCAAGATAGATACGTGAAAACTGACGACCGCTTCCGACGGACGGCAGATCCAACTCATAGGCACCTTGCCTACCTCGCGACAATATGAAACGCCCAATGTACTGGGCCGAAGTTTCCTTCTTCCCGATCTCATCACACCCTTCATGGGTGACACCTTCAGAAAACCCAATCATCAATCGCGAACTCCGATGTCGACGACGATGATCTCGTGATACGACTTATGTCGACTCGAAGCCGCCAATAGCCGCCTCGAATAAGCTTCACCTTATCCACCGCCGCACCAAATCCGTCCCACTAGCCGCACTCTCGCCCACATCGAACCAACCTATAGGCGATCTGCACTTCCTCCCATACAAGGCCTCATAAGGCGCCATCTGAATACTGGAGTGGTAGCTATTATTGTAAGCGAACTCAACTAGAGGTAAATGATCCTCCCAGCTACCCCTGAAGTCGATAACACAGGCTCGCAACATATCCTCAAGAGTCCGGATAGTGCGCGCCCGTCTGGCCTGTCTGCGGATGGAATGCAAGACTGTGCTCACCGCGCCCCAAAACCTTCTCGAAAGACCTCCGTGCTAGCCAGAACCGGGCTCTCGCTCGATATGATCGAATAGGGACTCCATGCATCGACGATCTCTGATGTAAAGTCCGCATAATCCTCACTAAAAAGTCGCCCCGACGGAAGAAAGTGGGCTGATTTTGTCACCGTCGATTTATAACCCATATAGAATCATGTCTCATCTGAAAGCGAGGTAATCCCGTGACGAAGTCCATGTTGATTACCTCCCACTTCCGTGTCTGATCTCAATCGCTCAGAATAAACCACCGTGCCTCGTGCTCTACCTTCACCGCCGACAACACGCACCGAGCTACTAACTCGCAACGCCCTCTTCAAGCCATCCCACCAATACACGTATCTAAGGTCGTGGTACATCTTGGTCGCACTTCGACGGATAGAGTAACGCGCTACCGCAGTGCTTCCCCAAGAACTCCGCCAAGTCCTCAAACATCCGGAACACACAACTCGCCTCAAACCTTAGCACCCCATCGTGCTACCTCAAAAGGACCCTCGCTCTCACGAAGAGACGATCACGATAACGCGTCAAAATCGATCTCGAATCAAGGCTTCTTCACCTCCTCGACGATGGAAGACTCGCAACCTCACGAACTCGAACCCCATCGCTATCGTAATCAATCAAACGGACACCAAGGCTCGCTAATCGATGCAAATCACGCAACCATGTCCTCCTCTCTAGCCGCACATCCGATAGGCTCCCATCGACTCTACGACTAAGAGCACCGCCACAACATTGGCTTTCCCGTGGTACAGATATCAACATCGTAATCCTTAAGCAACTCTAACCACCGCCTTCGCCGTAAGTTCACTTCCTCTGGCCGAAGATATACCGGAGGCTCTTGTGGTCCGTAAAAATATCCACGCCAACCCCATACAAATAGTGCTTCCGCATCTTCAAAGCGTGAATCATACCGCCAACTCCAAATCACAGCGGGTAGTTCTCCGTGTTTCTTCACCGTCGGACGATATGCTATAACCCCGCCATGTCGCATCAACACACATCCCAACCCGATGCCCGACGATCACAATACACGACATAACCATCTCGACCTCCGGAAGAGTAAGAACGGGCGGCCGCCGGGCCTCTTTCAAAGAATCGAAACCCCGCCACAAGCATCACCATCAAACTTCGCCGCCTCGAGTCACCTAGTCAATGGTGCAGTATATACAAACTTCTCCACGAATCGCCGATAATATCCTCGCAAGGCCCGTAAAATCGCGAACCTCACGAGTAAGAGGTTCAGGCTAAGTCCTCGATCGCTTCGATTCGTCAGATCCACTAATGCCATCACTCGACAATATGCCCAAGAAACGCCACCAAGTCAACCAAAACTCAGATTTGGAAAACTTGGCGACAATCATGGTCCCGAGAACTGCCAAGACAGCCTCAAATGCCCGCATGCTCCTACTCGAGCGAGAATAAACCAAGATATCATCAATGAACACTATCACAAACGTGTTCAAAATGGTTTGAACACTCGGTTCATCAAATCCATGAATACCGCACGAGCATTCGTCAACCCAAAAGACATGACTCAACTCATAATGCCCGCACGTCCTAATGCACCCTAGGGACATCCACCTCTCTCGACTGCACTGATGATAGCCCAACGCAGATCAATCTCGAGAAACATCTCGCGCTCGCAATCGTCGAACAAATCATCAATCCCGGGAAGGGTATCTCGTTTAATGGTCACTTTGTTCAACCGTCAGATCAACACACATGCGCAGCGCCCCGCCCTTCTTCTTACGAACAATACCGCGCCTCAGTGAGAAACACTAGGCTCGATGAAGCCCTTCTCCAAAGAAATCCCTAAGCCGATCCTTCAACTCTCTCAATCTCCGCAGTGCCATTCTCAGATGGCGAATGGAAATAGCCGAGTGTCCGCAATATGTTCATACAAAACTCAATCTCCTCTCGTGAGGGATACCCGGAGGTCGCCCTGGAAACACGCTGGGAACTCTCTCACCACCGAATCCGGAAAATCTGCACCGCAGCCTTCAGATCAAACACCCGAACGAGATGGTAGATATACCCTTCGCACCATCTTCCTAGCCTGAGGTAGGAAATAAACCTACCCCTGCCGATACCGTGCTCCTCCCACTCAACAACCGGCCTCAGAAATCGAACTGCATTACTCTCTCTCAGCCTACATTGGCATAGCAAGAAGCTAGCCAATCCATCCCCATGATCACGCCGGTCAATCATCTCCAACTCTATCAAGCCTGGCCAGTGGTCCGACGATCGTAAATGGTCACAGACAAGCTCTATATACCCGCCGAGCTACCACCGAATCACCCATCGCGTAGCTACCCTCAGCGGTCTATGGACTGTGCTCTATCCTCATCCTACTAGCAAAAGGGAGATATATAGGACAGAGTAGAACCTTGATCTATCAAGGCATAAACATCAAACCCGTAAATCGATAAGGTACCGTGACGACATCAAAGTAGGCCTCCGATCCTCGCTTACCGACACATAAATGCGGCTCGAGGACCGCTAGAATCGACCGCGCCACGACCGCCACGACTGCTCCATGAGTACCTTGCCCTCCATGCAGTAATTGTCTGGGACAAGCAGACCTTACGAAGAACCTCAGAGGTCGACTTTATCACGACCCGATTCCGGCCCGTGATCGTGCCTTACCCTGCACCTTAGTGATACAACATCGAGTAATCAGCAACATAAACGATACAAGACATATTATGAAATATGAAACAATAACTGAGAAAAACTTGCTTTCGATATATAAAATGACAACTTTTTCAACATGAACAGCTTAATCTTTTTACAAACCCCGCCACAACAAGATTACATGCACTTACTACGAATGATATGACAACCACGGGCGACAGGCCCCGCCAAACCCCGAATGTAAACACTTACTACGACAGGACTATACCACCGATAAGCCTCCGAGAAACGGAGCTTCCCAACGCCAAAATCAGACCGAGAGCTAGGATCAACGATCGTGTACTCAACTCATGCATGAACGCAGCCCCGGGCGAGGTCGCATAACAGTACTGTGTATGTGGAACTGAAAATACATATCAGAAATGAAATCATAGCAACATATAAAGCAGAGACATGTATGATAACCAAACTACGCACAACAAAGCCATGTCAAGTCGTGACTCACGCCTCAAGTCATCACTCAAGTATAACAATGGGTCTCGTGCCCACAACATCAATCATGCCCGTGGAATACCTTCCTCACCGCCAGCCATGATATAAAAGCACCAAGGAACACACATGAACACCGTGTCCCACCTGTGTCATAATAAAATCAGACGGTAAGTACGAAGGCATAGCCGATTACTAAAAACCCATACGCATCAACAAGGTCAGCGAATCAGATTATAAGATCTGTCTAGACCGCCACATGATCAAAGCCGCCACTTGCCCGCAGATCAATGTACGCTGCTTTAACCCCGAACTCCCGCACCCGCATAGCCAATCTCATCGCCCGCATGAGGTATTCTCGCATCGAGGGTAGCTACTCCCAAGATCGCCCCGACTTCGCACCGCATGGCCACATAGACCGCATGCCCATAAAGGACGCACACTAACTCGAACTCTAGCTCCAAGATAGGCCCTCGGGACTCGCATTTAGGTATTCTCGAATCATAGGTCCAACGACCCGCCTGAGTCTACCCCGCATCGGAGTGCAGCTTAACCCCATACTCATCGCAAGCTATGAGTGATGTAAAATACTAACACAACAATTTATCGTTAAGCAACATAAGCACAACAAAGGAAACCCCTTTACACAACATCACAAGATACTAACACACGTAGATCCTAGCATGTTTACTTATCAATCAACAAGAAGTATTACTGTGCTATCACAAACCAACACAATCAAGTTATACACACAAGGTACTTTCTACTATATGACAACAAGTTCTGGTTTTTATGCACAAAGTACTTCATACATTAACTCTTTAAAAGATACGTTATTTCACAATGTCACACAATACCCGTAGTATAAAATAGAGTGACTATCCTTTTAAAGTAAATCAATTACTTCTCTTTGTAAAATCAAGTAGCAACATTCTTTTCAATGATCAAGTTTGCCTAATTTCCAATGTTCAAGTTTCTCATTTTAGAAAGGTTTCAGAGTTCATAGTCTTATTCATTTAAGAATATAATTCTCCTTTAAACTATCTCGAGAAACATAAGTCTTATATGTGAGTAGATATTCTTGTTTATAACAATCTTATTACAAAGAAATGATCTAGAAATATCATTTTGTCTCATCTTAGCTTCTATGCAGATGGAAGTTTCTACCGGTTTTAATAATACTTAATTATTAAAACATTTCCTCTTATAAACGCTGCAGTTGGTTTGTCGATACACATTCGATTTCCAAAATCAAGAAACATTCTTAAGACGTTATACCTAACTTTCCATAAAGCTAGCATAACTCTTAAGTTTTCAAAACAAATCAAGTATTACTTCTTCTTCAAATGATTCAAAATCTTTGAAATACTTCAAGTTCTTTATTAACACATAACACGCCGCTATAGTTCAAATCGCTACCTTTTAAAACCACAAGTATTTTCTACCAACATAAAGTCGTTATAACCAACTTCCCATAAAGTCGTTATAACACTTTATGTTTTAAACCAATCAAATACATTTAGCACATGTACGCTTCACCGCATTACATAGTTCACACATATCATGCTAGAAGAGATAGGAAGAGGTTCACATACCGCGACGAGTATCGACTAATAGCAAAACGCTCCAAGTACTTCAAACCGCTCGGCCACTCCTAGCCAAGATCGCGCCACACGTAGTACTTCAACCTATAAGGCCACAAGGCGCTTTATTAACATTTAGATCCCTTCGAGAACATTCTACGTAAAAATTCAAAGACTCTCCCCAACAACAGAATCTCCTCCTCTATCGAGGCCGCCACCAAGCCAACCGGGTTATACATCTAACCCTAACGGTACAATTCTACTCCACTACTACTTCACAAGTCTACCAGAATACAACCCTAAGTAATTACGCCAAGAATCTTCTTTAAATTCAGCTTAAGTCAAAAGACATTGCCGATAACTACGTCGATTCTAAATATATAGTATACTTCAACTATATAGTCTAACAATCATGTAATTTCCAATTACAATAGAGGGACAAGATATTTACCTCGATAAGCCCATAATTATCCGAGTTTAAATGCTTGGCCCGAGCAAGGTTTAGCTCCTACTCCGCTCCGACCCGCTCCAAACAACCTCAGAAGTTCTAACCAACTTCTACTTACGACTTCAACTACGGTGAAGATTTTCCTGTGGTTTCGGTTTGTGACGACGAAGTATAATAGTATTTCGGCTTTTTGTATAGGTATAACCTTAGAATACTACAAGGTATACTACAAGGTAATTGGGGCATTATAACAATACTTTTGAGAGTATTTCTACCAAGAGAGGGGTTGTTATACCCGTATTTCCAGTATGTATGCGAGGACGCACGAGAATACGCAGAAAGATCGAAAGGAAGAAAGAGGATTTTTCCACTAAAAGTTTCCTGCTGTGAAGGAAAAGGTTCGTTAACGGGAATTGGATTCCCGATTTGGTATTCTGACTTCCGGAATATTAGAGAATTATGGAATTTTATTTTCTAAATGGTCACGTGGGCCCACGGGGAAATTTACTGTAAGGCCCGCTTGTTTTTGAGATTTCTGAAGTTGGATATTTTCTAAGACGAAATATTCGCGAATCGGGGCGACACGTGTCACCCCATGCACCCTTGGCCGATTTTACATTCGGGGCACAACACCCTGTGAGTCGCTTTTTCGACTAAACGCTTACGTAACTTA
This sequence comes from Przewalskia tangutica, assembly GCA_029844215.1. Taxonomy (NCBI): domain Eukaryota; kingdom Viridiplantae; phylum Streptophyta; class Magnoliopsida; order Solanales; family Solanaceae; genus Przewalskia; species Przewalskia tangutica. The sequence continues at coordinate 317,476 of JAQGDG010000048.1, forward strand.
CGGGCGGAAAATTCCGCTATGTCGCTTTGTTTTTTACGGATTTTTCCGAGAGACGAAACATTCGACCAACGAGGGTGATACGTGTCACCCTCACAACGGAGACAGTTCAAGACTGGGCCAAACATGTGGCAAGTTTGATATTTGTGTAGATATTTGTGAGGGTTTTCGGGGAGTAGGGTCTAGGGTGCACTTGGCTTGATCTTGGCCTTACACTTGCCTTGCACTTGGCTAGATCTTGGCCATTGGTGGCCTGGGTTTGCTATAAATACCTCCCTCGCAAGACTTATTCATTCACCTCACTTTGTCTAAGTCTTGAAATCCTCCTCCCTCTAGTAGCCTCGCCCCAAGCCTCTCCTCCCCTCCTCCTCCTCGTGGCCTTGGCCGAGAAGCGGTCCCCTCATGTGCTAGCCGGTACCCCTAAAGCTTAGTTGTTTTCGTATAATACCCTTGTCAGGGTATAGAAATACTCCCTAGTATTGTTATAATGCCCAAAATACCTTAGCCTTGTACCTTGTAGTATTCCAAAGATACCTCTTTACGTAGAGTCCTGGAATACTACCTTTGTCCTTTTAGTCTCAAACCGAAACCCTAAGGAAATCTTCATAGTTGGTTGAAGTAATCGAGCAGAAGTTGGTTAGAACTTCTAAGGGTTGTTGGAGTGGTTTGAGCGCACGGAGCGGAGCTAAACCTTGCTCGTGAGGCGACATTAAACTCGGATAATTTTGGGCTTATCGAGGTAATTATCTTCTCCTCTATTGTAATTGAAATTACATGTTTGTTAGGATATATAGTTGAAGTATACTATATATGGAACTATACTTAGTATTCGCAATGTCTTTTGACTTAAGCCCAGAATTAAGAACTGAACTAAAGTATTTACATGCGATCAGACGGCAAAGAGTTTGTAGAATTGTACACGCCCTATTAGACGTAAACCCCGTTGGCTTCGTAGCCTACTCTAGAGGAGAGATTTACGCCATGGGGAGGTGTCACGAATTTTCTATGTAAAGATGTAAAACTTATGTTTTGGGGTTAATAGACGCTTGTGACCTTTATAGCGAAAGACTAAGAGTAGCGTATTCTACTCGAGGAGTGGAAAGCGGCTAGCAAGGTTGTAGTACTTGGAGCATTTTGCTTATTGTCGATAAATCGTCGCGAGGTATGCGAACCTCTTCCTATCTTTTCTAGCATGATTGTCGTGGAACTATGTAGTACGGCAGACGCATACGTGCTAAGTGACTTGGTTGTTAAAACATACGCGTTATAATAGCTTTACGGGAAGTTAGTTATAACGACCTTATGTGTGAAAATGGTTTATCGACGTTAGAAGTTAAGAGACTTGATCTTATGAGATAAGAGACTTAACTTATTTGTTTTAATGTGGATGTTTGTGTGAAACCTCATTCGCGAGTAATGCAGTACTTGGTTTTAAAGGATAATGTTTTACCGATTTCGAGTCAAAATGTATCCAGCACTAACGCAGCTAATAAAAGGAAAATGTATTGAATAATGATGTGTTGTATTAAAACCAAGAGAAACCTCCATCCGCAGAAGCTAAGATGAGACAAAATGATATTACATTTTCTAGATCACGGTCAGTAAAAGATCGTTATAAACAAGAATAAACTACTCACGATATGACATATGTTACTTAATTGTTCTAAAAGGAATCAAGTGATTAAGTTTGGGAACTATGAAACCATTTGAAAATGAGAAGCTTGAGTAATGAAACTAGGCAAACTGAACTTAGGAAAAGAATGTTGTTACTTGGTTTTGAAAAGGAAGGGTTGGTCATTCTAATACTACGTATCGGGTGACTTTATAAAAGAAATGGATCCTTTAAAAGAACTTACGATGTAGACTTGGGGTTAAAACCCTGACTTTGGTATAAAATGAAAGTACTTTGTGTTGTTGTGAAACTTGCCTATGCTTGTTGTTGTGAAGCTTGGCTATGCTTATCGTGATAACCTTTGTCAGGCAAAGCGTTGTATTTCTGTGTTACCGCCTCTCATGGAGGCTCGCTGACTTGTTGAGAACTTACTGGACGCGCTTTAAAGGACGAGAAATTCCACCGCACGCTCCTCGCTGATAGTATTATTGTTGTTAATCACTTTGACATACGACACGATGCGTAGCGCATCGCATGCTTCCATTTTGGTTAAGGTCTCGCGTTAATCGCTTGATATATCGACACGACGCGTAGCGCACGTATGTTTCCATTTTGATTATCGCCAGGATTTCCTTTGGACATACCGACACGGCGCGTAGCGCACGGGTATGCGCCCATTTGGAATGCCGTTCTATTGTTTCTCTCGACATACCGACATCGATGCGTAGCGCACGGGTACGCGCCCATTTGGAAAGTTGTCTTATTGTTTCCTTTGGACATACCGACACGACGCGAGCGCACGCATGCTTCCATCTGGATTGCCGTCTTGTTGTTGAGGTCACATGGACATGTCTACACCGATGCAAGATTCGGGACACGCGCCACGACGCGACCGATTGATGTTGTGGGCGTACGCCAGACCCATAGTTATATCGAGTGATGACGGTTTTATGTTGTGAATCAGAGTTTGGTTATCATACATGTCTCCGCTTTATATAGACTAGTATGATTTCATTTACAAGATTGCATGGGCCACATACTTGGTACAATTGTATCGACCTTCTTGGTGGGCGCTCACGCCGCAGTGGCAGGTACATCGGCCGTGGATCCTCGCCATAGGATCACGCCAACAGATTCAAGCCCGCTTTCTCCGAGGCTTATCTTTTGCAGGTGTTCCTCGAGTTGTAAGTTCTCGTACATTCTGGTATGGCGGCCCCGTCCCGCCATAGTCATCAGATATCTTAGAGGTCTGTAGTATCGCTGTAAGTGTGGTTGTAAAAGGATTAAACTGCTCGTGTTTTATGTATATACGAAGGCAACCGCTTTGGTCAGCCTGCTTATTTATTATATCTCTTGTATAATGACTCATGTTTTATGTTCCGCTGATTTTTCTCGATGTATGTATCGCTAGTGGTGCCCGGTAAGGCACCAACACGCCCGATTTTCGGGCGTGACATAGTGGTATCGTGAGCGCTTAATCCTGAAAGTGTCTACGCACCGTGTCTAGTAGTCTTGATTATCGCTGTGTGCACCACATCTATAATCGTGAGGCTATAGGACATTTAGGATTGGTTTCATTCTTCTCATTCCGAGATCGTGGCCTTAGAGTCAGAAAGAAGTTGTACCCTCCGACGATCTCGTTTTTACCGCTTATGCCTCCGCGAAGGCAACCAGAGCCCGGCGGCAAGGCGCACCGAGGGTGCCGCGTGAGATACAGAGGAGTACGAGGCGCAGCCCGCATAAGACTGAGGTCAGGCTTCGACGGCGGTTCGCGACGCCGCCAAAGACCAAAGAGAGTTTAGAGCCGCACCGTGGCTGATGAGACTACAGCACTGAGCCTCCACCCCACACCGCGCAGGAGACGGGTTACGCGAGATGGCCCACTTGTCGCCGTGGTCAGGCCGATATGGCGACAGCCGGACGCAGCTCCGCCCAAAGAGCACCAGGTTCACCCCGAGCAGATAGTTCGAGGCTACGACTTTCTCGAGTTGTAGCCCGCCAGAGTTTTACTGGTCGAGGCTCGAGGATGATCCGCAGGAGTTCATCCGCAGCTACAATGCGATCACGCGGTGATCAAGGCTTCAGAGACCGAGTCCGGACTTTGGTTCGTGATCGGCCGCGTGATACCGCAATGATCGGGTTTGATTCACGGAGCTTTCCGGGAGAGCATGCACTCCAGCAGATGGGATGAGTTTTCGGGCTTTCCTCACGCACTTCTTGCCTCCGCATGGCGAGGGCACGCCGGCTGATTTTTGTTACCGAGACAGAGGGCGACCGCCGTGAGTACAATGTCGAAGTTCGATTCTTTGGCCCGATATGTCCCCTCGCGCTTAGTTGCAGATATGGAGGATAGGTGCATCGCCACGCCACCGGCTTGACGATTATATGGCCGAAGTTCGCGCGTGTTTCTTCACCGCATGGACATTGCCCGCACGCAGCTCACGACTAGACGCGAGGCACGATGGTCGACTGAACGACCGATCGCCAGAAGAGGGCCAGACGGCAGGTCCTTGCGGCTTTCGAGGCGGACCGCCAAGAAGAAGAGTTATATACCCCCACCGCATGCAGTGGTCCTCCACCGCCTTCGTGAGCAGTCGTGGCTCCGCGGTTCAGATTTTCGGCAGAGCAGGGTGTTAACCACCAAGCCACCCCTACCGTTGCGGACCATCGCGTAGGCTCCATTTTGGAGAGTGTCGTGCTAGATTGGGAGTTTGTTTTGCATGCATACAGTGTGGCCATTTTTCGAGGAACCGTCCACCAAGGGAAGTCGCGGATGTTACGACTCACCCTTCAGATCTGTGGCTGGTTTATCACCTTCTACAACATGCACTGCAGGCGTGCCTATGATTAGAGTGAGCAAGAGCTTCGTGCATATCCTTAACCCTCTAGAGTTTTGGTACGCTTGTTATGATGATCTCATTATTGTGTGCTATGTACTGATAGCATCGTGATATCGTGAGTTTGAAAACATGTTTAGTCGTGAGGTTACGATGGGCATGGTAAGATTAACCTTAGACTATGTCACGACCGAGACCTTGCGGTAAGGTCGCCTTGAGATTAAAGATTCGCTTTATGTTTGACTTTTATCGAGTAGTAGTATACGTGGATTTATTTGTGTGATAAGTCCGTGGGTAGTGGAGACGGAAGTGGTAGCTTTCATGACGTGAATTAGTAAGATTGTTCCGATCGGGAACAAGAGTTTCGCACGGCCGCTGGTCGGGTCGAGGACGGATACGGTCAACCCGTGAGTCTTGACATGTGGGGCTGGGTGGTCCCGCCAGTGGTAGGGTCACGAGGATGCTAGGCCCAAGTTTGTATGATCATCGATGAGTTCGTGGACGCGCTCGACCTGTAGCCGTTCAGAAGGCCGGAATGGCCTTAAGGAAGTTCGAGGTTAGTAAGATTGACCAAGTTGGAGGTGGTGACTCCAAGGTTTTGGGAATCAAGCGATGACTGAAGCGTGGTACGATGCTAGAAGAGTTCAAGTGTTCGGAAGCGGCACGACGAGTAAGGGAAGGAAGATAACGCTGTTATTTCGCGACTGCCGCAAGCGCTGCAATTTGTTAGAAGAGCTTCTTCGATATCCGTTTCATGAAGGAACATTCGACGAATGTTTCTGGCGAGGAGAATGTTATACCCCGTATTTCCGCAGTATGTATGCGAGGACGCACGCACGAGAATACTACAGAAAAGATTCGAGCGAAGAAAGAGGTGATTTTTCCACTAAAAGTTTCCGCTTTTGTGAAGGAAAAGGTTCGTTAACGGGAATTGATTCCCAGATTTGGTATTCTGACTTCGAATATTAGAGAATTATGGAATTTTATTTTCTGAAATGGTCACGCTGGGCCCACGAGAAATTTACTTGTGGGCCCGCTTTGTTTTTGAGATTTCCGAAGTTGGATATTTTCTGAAGACGAAATATTCTGGCGAATCGGGGCGACACGCGTCACCCCACGTGGCACCCTCGTCGATTTTACATTCGGGGCACAACACCGCTAGAGTCGCTTTTCGACTAAACGCTTACAGAACTTCACGGCGGAAAATTCGCCATGTCGCTTTGTTTTTTGGCGGATTTTTCCGAGAGACGAAACATTCTCGACCAACGGAGGTGATACGTGTCACCTCACAACGAGACAGTCGCACTTGGCCAAACAAGTGGCAAGTCGGCTTGATATTTGTGTAGATATTTGCAGGGTTTTAAGGAGTAGGGTCTAGGGTGCACTTGGCTTGATCTTGGCCTTACACTTGCCTTGCACTTGGCTAGATCTTGGCCATCGTTGGCCTTGGGTTTGCTATAAATACCCTCCTCAGGAAGACTTATTCATTCACTCCTCACTTTGTCTAAGTCTTGAAATCCCTCCTCCTCTAGTAGCTCTCGCCCTAAGCCTCTCCCCTCCCTCCTCCTTGTGGCCTTTGGCCGAGAAGCGGTCCCCCCTCAGGTGCTAGCCGTGGGTACCCCCAGCCTAGTTGTTTCGTGATAATACCCATTGTCAGGTATAGAAATACTCCCTAGTATTGCTATAATGCCCAAAATACCTTAGCCTTGTACCTTGTAGTATTCCAAAGATACCTCTTACGTAGAGTCCTGAATACTACCTTTGTCCTTTAGTCTCAAACCGAAACCCTAAGGAAATCTTCATACTTGGTCAGTAATTGAGCAGGTTGGTTAGAACTTCTGGCGGTTGTTCGGGAGTGGTTCGAGCGCACTGAGGAGCTAAACCTTGCTCAGAGCGACATTAAACTCTGATAATTTTGGGCTTATCGAGGTAATTATCTTGTCCTCTATTGTAATTGGAAATTACATGTTTGTTAGGATATATAGTTGAAGTATACTATATACGGAACTATACTTAGTATTCTAAGCAATGTCTTTGACTTAAGCCCAAGAATTAAGAATCGAACTAAACCGTATTTACATAGGATCGTATCAGAGGCTTGTGTAGAATTGTACACGCCCGTTAGACGGTAAAACCCCCGGTTGGCTTGGTAGCCTACCGTTAGAGAGGAGATTTACGCTGTCATGTGTGAGGTCGCCAATTTTCTATGTAAAGATAGAAACTTATGTTTTGGGGTTAATAGACGCCAGTGACCTTTATAGGTGAAAGTACAAGAGTAGCGTATTCTACCTCAGGAGTGGAAAGGGCTAGCAAGGTTGTAGTACTTGAGCATTTTGCTTATTGTCGATAAATCGCCGCGAGGTACGTGAACCTCTTCCTATCTTTTCTAGCATGATTGTCGTGAACTATGTAGTACGGTAGACGCGTATGCAAGTGACTTGGTTGGTTAAAACATATGGTGTTATAATAGCTACGGAAGTTAGTTATAACAACCTTATGTAAGTGAAAATGGTTTATCGACGCTAGAAGTTAGAGACTTGATCTTATGAGATAAGAGACTTAACTTATTTGTTTTAATGTGGATGTTTGCGTGAAACCTCATTCGTGAGTAATGAGTACTTGGTTTTTAAAGGGATAATGTTTTACCGATTTCGAGTCAAAATGTATCGCGGACCAACTGCGTTAATAAAAGGAAAATGTATTGAATAATGACGTTGTATTAAAACCGGTAGAAACCTCCATCCGCATGTGTTAAGATGAGACAAAATGATATTACATTTTCTAGATCACGGTCACTAAAAGATCGTTATAAACAAGAATAAACTACTCACGTATATGACATATGTTACTTAATTGTTCTAAAAAGGAATCAAGTGATTAAGTTTGGGAACTATGAAACCATTTGAAAATGAAAGCTCGAGTAATTGAAACTAGGCAACCGAACTTAGAAAGAATGTTGTTACTTGGTTTTGAAAAGGAAGCGGTTGGTCATTCTAATACTACTGTATCGGGTAAAAGACTTTTATAAAAGAAATGGATCCCTTTAAAAGAACTTACGATGTAGTACTTTGGGGTTAAAACCTCACTTTGGTATAAAATGAAAGTACTTTGTGTTGTTGTGAAACTTCTACGCTGTTGTCAAGCTTGGCTATGCTTATCAGGATAACCTTTGTTATTGCAAAGCGTTGTATTTAATGTTACCGCTGGCTCTCGATGGAGGGTCGGTTGACTTGTTGAGAACTTACTTGGACGCGCCAAGCGACGAGAAATTCCACGCACGCTCGCTGATAGTATTATTGTTGTTAATCACTTTCGACATACCGACACGATCGTAGCGCACGTATGCTTCCATTTTGGTTAAGGTCTCGTGGTTAATCGCTTTGGATATATCGACACGATGCGTAGCGCACGTATGTTTCCATTTTGATTATCGCCAGGATTTCCTTTTGGACATATCGACACGATCGCGTAGCGCACGCATGCGCCCATTTGGAATGCCGCTCTATTGTTTCCTCTGGACATACCGACACGATGCGTAGCGCACGTATGCGTCCATTTGGAAAGTTGTCTTATTGTTTCTTGACATACCGACACGATGCGTAGCGCACGCATGCTTCCATCCGATTGCTTTGTCTTGTTGTTGAGGTCATATGGACGTATCTACACCATGCGATTCCGGGACACGCCGATGCGACCGATTGATGTTGTGGCGTGAGACCCATAGATTATATCGAGTGACGGTTTATGTCGCGAATCGTAGTTTGGTTATCATACATGTCTCACGCTTTATATAGACTAGTATGATTTCATTTACAAGATTGTACGCTTTCACATACTTGGTACCGCCAGACTGACCTCCTTCGGGCCGCTCATGCCGCAGTAGAGGTACATCGGTCGTGGATCCTCGCCATAGGATCAGCCAACGCATTCAAGCTCCGCCTCCGAGGCTTATCTTTTGGCAGGTGTTCCCGAGTTGTAAGTTCTTGTACATTCGGGGTATGGCGGCCCCGTCCGCCATAGTCATAATATATCTTAGAGGTCTGTAGTAATCAGGGCGTGGTTGTAAAAGGATTAAACTGCTCGGTTTTATGTATATACGGAAGGCAACCGCTTTGGTTTGCTTATTTATTATATCTCTTGTATAATGACTCATGTTTTATTCCATGATTTTTCTCGATGTATGTATCGCTAGGTGCCTGGTAAGGCACTACCACGCCCGATTTTCGGGGCGTGACAGGGTATTATATGAAAACAACTAGGCAGTGGGTACCCACTGCTAGCACCCAGGAGTGGAGGTATACCTCGCCTACCCCACTGTGGGGTACTCGGCCAGGGGAAGGGTGCTCTCGCTAAGCCTCACAAAGGGGGACGAAACACAACAAGGAGGGGAGAGTTTAACACTTAAAGATTTGTGGAAAGGATGAAGAATTCATCAAAGGGAGAGGTATTTATAGGTCAAGGGATGGCCAACCAAAGGCCAAGATCAATCCACGTGTTAGGCAAGTGTAGGGCTAGGATTTACCAAACACAAATATCCTACCTACCGACTTTGTCAAGGCACAAAAACGTGCCTTACCTTGTCCATTTCGTCCAAGTCGACGATTTCAAGTTACTAATTGGAGGTGCTGGCGCCCTCTTGTTGGTCCAAAATATTTCGCCTCTGAAAAATCCGCAAAAATTAAAATGACATAGCCGAAATTCCCTACGAAAGTCAGAAAACGCTTTACCAAAAACGACTCTAACCGGGTGTTGTGCACAAAATTTAATCGCCAAGCCTTTCAAGTTCGAAATTTCCTACGACGCTCCTGCGCATATACCGAAATACGGTATAACATTCTCCTTCCTTAGAAACATTCGTCGATGTTCCTTCTAAGTCTCAAACAACGCGCCAAGATAGTCTTCACTACTATACTTACGAGAACAAACTCGCCACACATGGCCACGTAAACAATCGCTAGAAAATACTTATATCCAAGTCCACGAAACACCTCTAACATCACCACAACCACCTCTCTCCGTGGTCTAAAATATACTTCCTTCGCACCTTCTCTCTACAAAAGAAATGATCACATCTATGCTCGCCATACATGCTCGCTTCTCTTTACTCGTCAGATACCACTTTGTCACTTTGTCGCGAGCCTTGCTCCGACGCATTCAACAAATGGTACCGTTGCTGCGATCCCGAGGATGTCGTACACTCGAACTCTTACCACATTCGACACGCCAAAGATTCAAAACTCGGTTACTATCTCTAACGTGGTCATCATTAATCGAACACTGATGGATCTTCGATACTTCCCGAACATCACAATATTTAAAGACCGACGATCGCTTCCTACGCCGACGCAAATGCTAACATAAAGCAACTCGCCTATCCTTCACATGAACTCACAAAGGCCCAAAGTAACTCGCTAAGTTCCTCTGCTTTCCAAAACTCGCCGCACCCAAACCCGGTGGTACTTTCAAGACCGACCGCCAACTCAACTCTAAGCGCCGCCGACATCCGCATCGATTTCTCCGAGCCGCCAAAACCTTCCTGACAGCTTCCCATCCATAGTCCGCTGAACAAGCTCGAACTAACTATCCGCACTCGCCAACATCGAACCAATCGACCGGCAACTTACACTTCCGCCCCTACCAGGCTTCAAAGGACGACATCCGAACATTGAAATGGTAGATCAAACACTACCTCCACAGGAGACAACAATCCCCACAACTATCCCTGAAATCCAAACACTGGCCCGAGGGCGAACGCGACTCGAGACTCACCAGTTCCTAACCCCGCCAGTAAACTTTAGAAAACGGAAATAGCCACAACCTGGGCTTCACTGTCTGACGTAAGGTGAAGGTAGGCACCCCGTGCAGCCTTTCAACCCTTCAGATAACTCAACACAGCCGAGTAAACGGTCCCGAACGAAGAACACGATGGGCTGCCCATCGACCCACCACCGGCCGAACGATCCACGAACTCGTGACCGGGTTAATCGAATACGGGCCTAACACCTCGTGACCTACCACAAGCGCGACCACCACAAACCGACCCCACCACTAAAATCGCCGCTGTTGACCCGCAACGTGGCCTCAACCCGACCCGCAACGCGCATCATACTAGCTCCCGAACCGAACAATCTCACTAATCACGTTACTTAAAACCTAGGTCTTCTTAGCTCAACTACCCTCTTTCATTCCACACTACTAGGACCTGTCCCAACATAACTCACGCGGCACTATGCACTCCGATAAGTGGTCAAACATAACACTACACCTTTTCTCGAGATGGCCTCACCTCTAAGGTTTCTACGATAAAGCTCTAAGGCTCACACTTTCTCTATCCCCAAAATCTTACTCTGCTAAACAACCATGATTTCAAATCACAACTAACACACTGCTATCGTAACATAGCACCTAAGGTATACTCACCTTATCACCTATACAAAACTCTGTAGGGTTAAGGATAGATCTATGTTCATCGCTTCACTCCCTTAGTCGCTCTAATCAAACTCGCCTGCAGGCGCACAGCTAAGGAGGTGACGAACTACCCACCGATCAAGGCAAAGTCCTCCTACAAGGACACTCTATCGACAATGCACTCTCGACGGCCATAGGTACAACAAGTACCAACTAAAGACGACATTCCCGATGACGCTCACACTGGTGAACCGAAGATCCGGAGTTCTCACCAACTCCGCGCACTCGAACGCCCCGATATCCGTGGAAGACCACTCGCACCGGGCGAGGTGCATATCAAATCTGGCCGCGAGGCGACTTGCCTCGAAGTTACCAGCGACCTTGCCGCTCGCCCTCCTCTCGCCGCCCTTCGTTAACCCGCCGATCTCACGCTTTCGGCCGCGCATAAGCCCGCATAATGTGCCATGCTCAAGCCCAATCAAGAATTACTCTTGCACAACCTCTTTTAGATAGTCCTCAAGACTCAGACATCGGTATACTGTAGCCAAATCTATAGCTAGTAATGGTCGCCTTTGCAATCTAAATTCTCTGCTCCCTGGCCGTAAGAAGGTTCAAATGTCATGGCCGCAGAGGAATCGGCCGCCGCATAAACTCATTGGGCTAGCGACGTCGCAGAACTCCCGAACGAAGCACCACCCCGGTGATGATTGGGCTGTGCTCACGTAATCCTCTCAGACTTACTCAGCCTCCACCGCCTTGCGCTCCTCCCGGCCGGTTGCCTACGCGAGGCATAACGGTAGTGGAAAGAAATACGCCGTAGGGTCCAACTTACAACACGACTCTAAGGCACGATCTCGGAGTGAGAAGAATAGAAACCAATCCTAAATACTCCTATAGCCTCCTCGATTATTGGTGTGGTGCACAACACACCGATAATCAAGACTTCATCGATACGGTCAGACACTTTCCGAGGATTAATCGCTCGATACCACTTTTGTCACGACCGATTCCTGCCCGTGGATCGTGCCTTACCCCGCACCCTAGTGATACAACATCGTAGTAATCACTTAACATAAACGATACAAGACATATTATGAAATATGAAACAATAACTGAGAAAACTTGCCTTTCTAAGATATATAAAATGACAACTTTTTCAATACGAGCAGCTTTAACTTTTACAAACCCCGCCTACAACAGCATTTCAGCACTTCACGAATGATATGATAACCATGGCGGACAGTGGCCCCGCCAAACCCCTAATGTAAACACTTACTACGATGTGACTATACCATCGATAAGCCTCCGAGAAACGGAGCTTCCTAACGCTGAAACCGGACTCGAGAGCTAGGATCAACGATCGCGTACCTCAACTGGCGATGAACGCAGCTCGGGCGAGGTCGCAAGACAAAAATCGAGTATGTGAAACTGAAAATACATACCGTAAATGAAATCATAGCACCATATAAAGCAGAGACATGTATGATAACCAAACTACGCTACAACAAAGCATCATGTCAAGTCGTGACTCACGCCTCAAGTCATCACTCAAGTATAACAATGGGTCTCGTGCCCACAACATCAATCATGCCCGTGGAATACCTTCTCACCGCCACTTCATGATATAAAAGCACCAAGGAACACACATGAACACCGTGTCCCACTGTGTCATAATAAAATCAGACGGTAAGTACGAAGGCATACCGACTACTAAAAACCTACAGCACTAACAAGGTCATGAATCAGATTATAAGATCTGTCTAGACCGTCACATGATCAAAGCCGCCACTTGCCCGCAGATCAATGTACGCTGCTAACCTCGAACTCCCGCAGCCCGCATAGGCCAATCTCATCGCCCGCACGAGGTATTCCCGCGTCGAGGGTAGCTACTCCCGCATCGCCCCGACTTCGCACCGCACGCCACATGGACCGCATGCCCATAAAGGACGCACACTAACCTCGAACTCGTCAGAGCTCGCGATAGGCCCCGGGACTGCATGAGGTATTCTCGAATCATAGGTCCATCGACCACTCGAAGTCTACTCCCTGACGGAGGCGCTTAACCCTAATCATCTCAAGAGATGAGTGATGTAAAATACTAACACAAAAATTATCGTTAACAACATAAGCACAACAAAGGAAACCTCTTTACACAACATCACAAGATACTAACACACGTAGCATCCTAGCATGTTTACTTATCAATCAACAAGAAAGTATTACTGTGCTATCACAAACCAACACAATCAAGTTATACACACAAGGTAATTTCTACTATATACAACAAGTTCTGGTTTTATCCCCAAAGTACTTCATACATTAACTCTTTAAAAGATACGTTACTTTCACAATGTCACACAATACCCGTAGTATAAAATAGAGTGACTGTCCTTTTAAAGTAAATCAATTACTTCTCTTTGTAAAATCAAGTAGCAACATTCTTTCCAATGATCAAGTTTGCCTAATTTCCAATGTTCAAGTTTCTCATTTTAGAAAGGTTTCAGAGTTCATAGTCTTATTCATTTAAGAATATAATTCTCCTTTAAACTATCTGAGAAACATAAGTCTTATATGTGAGTAGGATATTCTTGTTTATAACAATCTTATTACAAATGCATGATCTAGAAATATCATTTTGTCTCATCTAGCTTCTATGCAGATGGAAGTTTCTATCGGTTTTAATAATACTTAATTATTAAAAACATTTCCTCTTATAAACGCTGCAGTTGGTTTGTCGATACACATTCGATTTCAAAATCAAGAAACATTCTTAAGACGTTATACCTAACTTTCCATAAAGCTAGCATAACTCTTAAGTTTTCAAAACAAATCAAGTATTACTTCTTCTTTCAAATGATTCAAAAATCTTTGAAATACTTCAAGTTCTTTATTAACACATAACACGCCGCTTATAGTTCAAATCGCTTACCTTTTAAAACCACAAGTATTTTCTACCAACATAAAGTCGTTATAACTAACTTCCCATAAAGTCGTTATAACACTTTATGTTTTAAACCAATCAAATACATTTAGCACACGACGCTCACCGCACTACATAGTTCACACATATCACGCTAGAAGAGATGAAGAGGTTCACATACCTCGCGACGAGCATCGACTAATAGCAAACGCCCAAGTACTTCAAACCGCTTCGCTACTCCTTAGCCAAGAGATCGCGCCATACGTAGTCCTTCAACCTATACGGCCACAAGGCGCTTATTAACATTTAGATCCCTTCGTAGAACATTCTACGTAAAAATTCAGAAGACCTCCCCGCAACAACAGAAATCTCCTCCTCTATCGAGGCCGCCACCAAGCCAACCTGGGGGTTATACATCTAACCCTAACTGCACAATTCTACTCCACTGCACTACTTCACAAGTCTCATGTAATACACCCTAGTAATTACAGCTCGCATCTTCTTTAAATTCAGCTTAAGTCAAAAGACATTGCCGATAACTACGTCAGTTCTAAATATATAGTATACTTCAACTATATAGTCTAACAATCATGTAATTTCCAATTACAATAGAGGACAAGATATTTACCTCGATAAGCCCATAATTATCCGAGTTTAAATGCTTGGCCCCGAGCAAGGTTTAGCTCACTACTCAGGCGCTCCGACTCAGCTCCAACAACCCTTAGAAGTTCTAACCAACTTCTACTTATGACTTCAACTACTGTGAAGATTTTCCTGTGGTTTCTGGTTGTACAGACAGAAGTATAATAGTATTTCGGCTTTTTATAGTATAACCTTAGAATACTACAAGGTATACGCTAAGGTAATTGGGCATTATAACAATACTTTGAGAGTATTTCTACCAAGAGAGGGGTATTATATGAAAACAACTAGCAGGGGTACCCCACTTGGCCAGCACCCAGGAGTGGTATACCTCTACCCACTGGGGTACTCTCACAAGGGGAAGGGTGCTCTCGGCTAAGCCTCACAAAGGGGGGACGAAACACAACAAGGAGGGGAGAGTTTAACACTTAAAGATTTGTGGAAAGGATGAAGAATTCATCAGGAGAGGGTATTTATAGTCAAGGACGCCAACCAAAGGCCAAGATCAATCCACGTGTTAGGCAAGTGTAGGGCTAGGATTTAACAAACACAAATATCCTACCTACAATTGACTTTGTCAAGGCACAAAAAACGTGCCTTACATTGTCCATTTCGTCCCAGTTGGACGATTTCAAGCAACAAATTGGAGGGTGCCAGTGGCGCCTCTTGTTGGTCCAAAATGTTTCGCCTCTCGGAAAAATCCGCAAAAATTAAAATGACATAGCGGAAATTCCCTACTAAAGTGAAAACGCTTCAAAAACGACTCTAACCGTGTCAGGTACAAAATTTAATCGCCAAGCCTTCTTGAAGTTCGAAATTTCCTACGCACGCTCTCGCTGCATACTGAAATACGGTATAACACCTACCACCGCGCCACTCCTAGTCGAGCGCCTCTGCAAAATGACCTGTGGCCATAATCAAACAAGCTCCCGTAGTCGAAGTGGGACCTGGACCGTGACGCCACACCGGCAGGGGTGGTCCCGACGCCGCTGCGGGCGCCGACGCTCAAGTCCCGGGGCCGCCGCTCGAATATCACGGGTGGGCTTTGAGGACGGCAGAGTGCTCAGCCGGGCTGCAAATCTAGATCGCTGCCGAGGCCGCCACCACGATAGCCACCAAAAGACCCTGCCGCCCTGGTCTTCGCCGCCGCTGTGCCAACCCGTCGGCCTCTACGCCTCACATCCAAGAGCATGAGCTCGCATGCGGTAATGTCCATACCGTGAATAGAAACACCGCATGACTCGCCATATAGTCATCTAGCCCGTGATGGCGGTGCACCCTATCCTCCATATCGCTACAATGCTGGGACATATCGAGCCAATGAATCAAACTCGACATTGTACTTCGACAAGGCGTCCTCTCGCCTCGGCAAAAAATCTATCGCCGCGCCTCCTCATCCGCGAGGCAAGCATGAGTGAGAAAGCCTCGAGAACTCATCCTAGGCCCGGACGCGTGCTCTCCCGATAACTCCAGATCAAAACAATCGACCGCGTATCACGCAGCCTATGTGAACTAAAGATCACGACTCGGTCTCCGATGCCCGATCACTCGTAATCCTCAGCCGACGGATGAACTCGCGATCATCTCCGCCGACCGTAAAACCGGGCCACAACTCGTAGTCTCGTAGCCTCAAACTCTGCGCCTCGCCGTGAACCACGGCACGATCGGCTGGATCGAATCCGATTCACTGTCCTCGTGTTCGCCACAATCCTAGCCAATAGTGGGCCATCTCCTTGCACCATCTCCTCCGCCCAGTGTGGGACAGCGAGGTGCGGATCGTAGTCTCGCTGGATCGGCGGCGTTGAACTGCCGCCTCGTATAGATCGGGCCCGAGCCCTCGCGACTCTAGGTGTCCCATCAGCGCCTCCTCCGGCCGCTTTCTGAGCCGGGTTGCCTTACGTGGAGGCATAATCAAGCAGTAAGGAATACGTTAGAGGTCCAACTTAACACTCTAAAGCACGATCTCGGAGTAAGAAGAGTGGAAACCAATCCTAAATATCCTATAGCCTCTCGACATTGGTGGTGCACAACACACCGATAATCAAGACTTACTAGATACGGTCAGACACTTTCAGAGATTAATCGCTCGATACCACTTTGTCACGACCCATTCCGGTTCGCGGATCGTGCTTCACGGCACCCAAGTAGTCATACATCGTAGTAATCAGCGGAAATATAAAACAAGACATGAAACAGCTTTATAAAATAAGATACGCTTTATGTGAGAAAACGCCGCTTTCTAAGCATATATATAAACATGGTTTAGCAGCTACATCCGAGCATCGCATAACATGACTACAGCACTCTAAGGAAATATACAACTATGGCGGGATTGCCCGCCATACCGATCAGATAAAACTATCTACAACAGGAGATCATACCCAAAAGTAGAGCCTCTAAAAGATGGAGCTCCCACACCAACGTAGATCCTAAGAATGTGGATCTAGCACTGCCACTTACTGCAGCATGAACACGCCCGGAAGGAGGTCAAGACAACATGTACTAAGTATATGAAATCAGAAAGTACTTAAATGAAAACATATCATTTTAAAATCGGTTTTGCAAGTATGTATGAAACAACTAATGGACCGCATATAGTGCCATCATAAACAAGAGCAACAATAGGTAAATCAGAATGTCTTTTCTAGGCTGCGAATGATCGGCAGGCCATTGCCAGTAGTATCACCATGCAAGCCTAATCCTCGACTCAGAGTCCGCATAAGCCACTCACATAGGCCCGCATATGGTACATAACCCGCATCGAGGGTAGCTACTCCCTGATCGCCTCGACTCGTAGTCCGCATGGACACATAGACCGCATGAGGTATAACCCGCATCACTAACCTCGAACTCCGTAGCTCCGCATAGGTCCCGGACTCGCATGAGGTATTCTCGAATCATGGTCCTGCATCACCGAAGTCTACCCCGCACGGAGGCGCCTTAACCCCTGCAATATGTCAAGAGGTGAGTGATAGTATACTAACATAACAACTTATCTTTAAACAAATGTATACAACAAGAATACTCTCTTATACAAACGTTACAAGACACTAACACACATAGCATCATATCATGTCTACTTATCAAACCATCTTATTATTCTTTCACAATTCAATATAAGTCTGTTATAAACACATAGGCAAACCTTTCTTTTATCAATCTTAAGTGGTTATACTTATCTTCCCATAAAGCTAGTATAACTCTTAAGCTTCGCTTTAAAACCAATTAGTTCTCTTTAAAAATGATTCAAGATTCTTTTGAAATGCTTTCATTCTTTATTATTCAAAGCTTTGCCGAGGCATTGTAAGTATTATTCGAGCTTAAGCCATGAGGCATTGCCGTAAGTATTATTCAGCTTAAGCCGTGAGGCATTGCCGTAGTTATTATTCGCTAACACATGTACGCCTACCGTACTACATTATATATTGTAAAATATCATGCTTTAGGAAGAATCACATACCTTCTCGCGAAATCCACCGCCAAGTTGAATATGTCGCAGAGAGAATCACCTATAATAGTCACGACATCTATCAAAGTCTAGACTACTCAAGGTCATTCTAAACAGAGGGTTCACAATTCTATGGAAAGTCAAGCACTTCCTACCCTATGAGCTATATAAGTTTATCAGTAACAATTCTATGTAAGTACAATTTGATTATTCTTCTTTAAACCCTTCTATCGTGATAATACCAATTCTATTCTCGCAATATTCTTCTAAGTATTTAATACTTATTCTTATACTACTACAAGATGTATTCTCTAATTCAAAAGAGGGTTAGGATTATTTACCTCGGTAAGCCCAATAATATCCTAGATAAAGTCGCACTGAGCAAGGT
The DNA here is from genome assembly GCA_029844215.1 of Przewalskia tangutica. Lineage (NCBI taxonomy): Eukaryota > Viridiplantae > Streptophyta > Magnoliopsida > Solanales > Solanaceae > Przewalskia > Przewalskia tangutica. Next base: position 335,728 of record JAQGDG010000048.1, read on the forward strand.
TTTGCTCCAAGTTGTACGCTCCATGAAACCTTAGAAGTTCTTCACAACTTCTACTAAGTACTATGATTTGGGCTAGGTATTTTGGGCATTATAACAATACTAGAAGGCAACTTTTCTACCATGAGGGGGTAGATTTCAGCTAGGCTAGTGGAGGCCTCGCCAACTTTACTCAAGGGGGAAGGTGTTTGGACGAAATGGCTTTAGGAGAGGAGAGGATTTTTCAAGACTTGGAAGTAATTTTGTGGATGAAGAACTCTTCATCTAAGGGGGTATTTATAGGTCAAGCCATGGCCAACCAAGGGCCAAGATGATGCCAAGTGCAAGGCAAGTGTAGGGTGAGGATTTAGGCAAGTGTCCATTCTATCTACTACACACAAATATCCTACCAACTCCTTGACTTGTGCAAAGGCACAAAAAACGTGCCAACCTTGTCCAATTCGTCCAATGGACGATTTCAAGTCCACCAATTGGAGGGTGGCAAGTGTCGCCCTCCCGTTGGTCCAAAATGTTTCGTCTCTCGGAAAAATCCGCAAAAATTAGAAATGGCATAGCCGGAATTTACCCTACGAAAGCTGTGGAAACGTTTCGTCGGAAAACGATTCTTTTAGCGAGTTGTGCACAATTTTCGAACTTGGCCTAACTTTAAGGCTAAACTTTCGTACGTACGCCCTTACGTACATACTCCGGAAATACGGTGTATAACACCTTGTTCTTAGAAATATCCTACGAAGAGATCTAGAGGTTAATAGATGTTTCATGGACATTATAGGTTGAAGTACTACGAGTAGCGTATTCTACTTGAAGGGTGGAAAAGGGCTAGCAATGTTATAGTACTTTGGAGCGTTTTGCTAATTGTCGATAATCGTCGCGAGGTATGTGAACCTCTTCCTATCCTTTTGTTATACCCCGTATTTCCAGAGTATGTACGTAAGGGAATACGTACAAAAGTCTAGCCTTAAAGTTTAGGCACAAGACGTTTTTTTTGGGCACAACTCACAAAACGAATAGTTTTCCGACGAAACGTTTCCACAGCTATCGTAGGGTAAATTCCGGCTATGCCATTTCTAATTTTTGCGGATTTTTCCGAGAGACGAAACATTTTGGACCAACGGGAGGGCGACACTTGGCACCCTCCAATTGGTGGACTTGAAATCGTCCATTGGATGAATTGGGGTTAGATTGGCACGTTTTTTGTGCCTTGGCACAAGTCAAGGAGTTGGTAGGATATTTTGTGTGCAAGTTGGCCAAGGACACTTGCCCTAATCTTGACCTTACACTTGCCTAGCACTTGGCTAAATCTTGGCCCTTGGTTGGCCATGTCTTGACCTATAAATACCCTTAAGATGAAGAGTTCTTCATCCACAAATTCCTTTCCAAGTCTTGAAAATCCTCTCCTCTCCCTTATAGCCTTTTCGTCCAACACCCCCTTTTAGTGAGCTTGGCCGAGTCAAACCCTACCTAGCCTATCCGATATCTACACCCCTCCCTTGGTAGAAAAGTTGCCTTCTAGTATTGTTATAATGCCCAAAATACCCTAGCCCAAATCCCTTAGTCCTTAGTAGAAGTTGTGAAGAACTTCTAAGGTTTCTTCGAGCTACCGGAGCGTACAACTTAGGAGCTAAATGTTATACCCCGTATTTCCAGAGTATGTACGTAAGGGAATACGTACAAAAGTCTAGCCTTAAAGTTTAGGCAAAACATTTTTATTTGTGCACAACTCGCTAAAAGAATCGTTTTCCGACGAAACGTTTCCACAGCTTTCGTAGGGTAAATTCCGGCTATGCCATTTCTAATTTTTGCGGATTTTTCCGAGAGACGAAACATTTTGGACCAACGGGAGGGCGACACTTGGCACCCTCCAATTGGTGGACTTGAAATCGTCCATTGGATTAATTGGGGTTAGATTGGCACGTTTTTTGTGCCTTGGCACAAGTCAAGGAGTTGGTAGGATATTTGTGTATAGTTAATCCTCACCCTACACTTGCCTTGCACTTGTCTTAATCTTGGCCATTGGTTGGCCACTTCTTGACCTATAAATACCCCCTTAGAGATGAAGAGTTCTTCATCCACAAATCTTTCCAAGTCTTGAAAATCCTCTCCTCTCCTTGGTAGTCTTTTCGTCCAACACCTACCCCCTCCCTGAAGGCCCTTGGCCGAATACCCCTCTAGCCTAGTAGTTTGGCCGAGGCCCCCTAGCCTAGCCAAAAATCTACCCTCCCTTGGTAGAAAAGTTGTCTTCTAGTATTGTTATAATGCCCAAAATACCCTAGCCCAAATACCTTAGTACTTAGTGAAGTTGTGAAGAACTTCTAAGGTTTCCTCGAGCATACAACTTAGAGCAAAACCTTGCTCATGCGCGACTTTTCTAGGATATTATTGGGCTTACCGAGGTAACTAATCCTAACCTCTTTGAATTAGAGAATACTTACGTTGTAGTATAAGAATAAGTATAAATACTTAGAATAATATAGCAGATAGAATTGAATCATATCACAAAGAAGGGTTTAAAAGAAGAATAATCAAATCAGATTACATAGGACTGTTTTCACAGTGGACTTATATAGCTCACCGGGTAGGGAAGTGCTGCCCAACTTTCCATAAAATTGTGAACCCTCTGTTTAGAATGACCTTCAGAGTAGTCTTTGATAGATGTATGTGACTATTATAGGCTGACTCTCTGCGCGCGACATATTCAACTTGGCAGGTGGTTTTCGCTGAGAAGGTATGTGATTCTTCCTAAAGCATGATATTTTACAATATATATAGTACGGTAGACGTACATGTGTTAACTGAATAATAACTACGGCAATGTCTTTTACTTAAGCCTGAATAACACTTACGGAAATGCCTCACGGCTTAAGCCTGAATAACACTTACGGCAATGCCTCACGGCTTAAGCCTCAATAATAAAGATCCAAAGCATTTCAAAAGAATCTTGAATCATTTTTAATGTAAGAGAACTAATTGGTTTTTAAACGTGCTTAAGAGTTATACTAGCTTTATGGGAAGTTAAGTATAAACACTTAATATTTATAAAAGAAACAGTTTGCCTATGTGTTTATAATGACTTATATTGAATTGTGAAAAGAATAATAAGATGGTTTGATAAGTAGACATGATATGATGCTATGTGTTAGTGTCTTGTAAAGTTTGTGTAAAAGAGTATTCTTGTTGTGCTTATGTTGTTTAACGATAAGTCGTTAGGTTAGTGTAACATCACTCACCTCTTGACATATTACCGGGGTTAAGCCGCCTCCACGCGGTAGACTCAAAGTGTCCGGGACCATGATTCGAGAATACCTCATGCGGGTCCAAGGGACCTATGCGGAGCTACGGAGTTCCGTGTTAGTGTGCGGGTTATACCTCACGCGGTCTATGTGGCCATGCGCGACTACGAGTCCAGACGATGCCGAGGAGTAGCTACCCTCGACGCGGGTTATATACCCTATGCGGGCCTATGTGATTGGCCTATGCGGACTACGGGAGTCCAGGATTAGGCTTGCATGGTGATACTACGGGCAATTGGCCCTGCTTCGATCATTCGCAGCCTAGAAAAGACCTGTTACAATTTACCTATTGCTGCTCTTGTTTGTGATGTGGCACTATGTGCGGTTTCCTTGGTTGCTTCATACATACTTGCAAAACTGTTTTTAAAATGATATGTTTCATTTAAGTATTTTACAGTTTCATATACTTAGTACCGTTGTATCGACTTCCTTCTGGGCCGCTCATGCCGCAGGTAAGGCAAGGTGTGCTAGATCCACATTCTTAGGATCTCTACGCTGGTGTCGAGCTCCATCTTTCCGAGGCTCTACTTTTAGGTATGATCTCCTGCTTTAGATAGTTTTGTACAGTCGGGTATGGCGGCCCCGTCCCGCCATAGTTGTATATTTCAGAGGTCAGTAGTCATGTTGTATGCTTGGATGTAATCGCCAAACCATGTTTATATATATATATGCCGAAAGGCGATGTTTTCTCACATAAACCGTGTCTTATTTTATAAATCGTTTTCATGTCTTGCTTTATATTTCCGCCGATTACTCGATGTATGACTACTTGGGTGCCTAAGACACCATCACGCCCCGAACGGGTCGTGACAAAAGTGGTATCGAGCGCTAATCCTCTGAAAGTGTCTACGCATCGTATCTAGTAGTTCGATTATCTGTGTTGTGCACCACACCAATAATCGTGAGGCTATAGGATATTTAGGATTGGTTTCATTTTTCTCATTCCGAGATCGTGCTTTAGAGTGTTATAGGTTGGACCCTCTAACGTATTCCTTTCCCCACGCTTATGCCTCCACGTAAGGCAACCCGCCCGTGGCGGCAAGGCAATGGCGAGTCGCTAGCGTGACACCCAGAGTCACGAGGCCTGTGCCCGCCATACCGTAGACGGCGAGTTCTATGACGCCGCCAGCCAAAGAGACCACAGCACCCACACCTCCGCCCCACACCGGGCGAGGAGTTAGGCAAGGAGATGGCCCACTATTGGCTAAAGTCAGGCCCGACACGAGAGAGGCCGGATGCGCCTGGGGCCCAGCCCACGGCCGCACCGTGGTACACCCGAGGCGTATAGTTTGAGGCTACGAGATTTCGAGTCAGAGCCCGCCGTAGTTTTACGGTCGAGGCGGAGGATGATCCGCAGGAGTTCATCCGTCGCCTTCATGGATCACGCGGTGATCAAGGCCTCAGAGACAGTCCGTGACCTTCGGTTTGCATCGGCCGCGTGATACCGCAGCCGATTGGTTTGATTCGCGAGTTATCCCGGGAGAGCACGCGCCCCACTACTGGGATGAGTTCTCGAGGCTTTCCTCACTCACTTCTTGCCTCCACAGATGGCGAGGCGCGGCCGATAGATTTTACCGCCGAGGCAGAGGACGACCGCCGTGAGTACAATGTCGAGTTTGATTCATCGCTCGATATGTCCCAAAGATTGGTAGCGATTATGGAGGATAGGGTACACCGCCACGCCACCGCTAGATGACTATATGGCCGAAGTCGTATGCGGGTGTTTTTCTTCACCGTATGGACATTACCCGCACGCAGCTCATGCTCAGGATGTGAGGAGCGTAGAGACCGCCGGGTTGATGTGCAGCAGCAGGTAAGACCAGGACGGCAGGGTCTTTTGGTGGCTATCGTGGTGGACGGCCTCAGCAGCAGTCTAGATTTGCACCACAGCCAGCTCAGAGCACTCCTGCACCGTCCTCAGCACAGCCAGGATATTCGAGGCGCACTGTGGCCCCGTGACTTCGTGACGTCCGTAGCGCAGAGGTATCGCCGATCGGACCACCTCGCCGGTGGCCGATGCGATCCCACTTCGAGTTGTGGTGCTTCTACGGAGCTTGTTTCAGTGGCCAGCGGGGTCACTATGCGAGGAACCGTCCACCGCGGCGGCTTGATGGTAGGGTCACCTACGTTCTTTCACCGGTCTTCTTCATCCCCGATAGTTACTCGCCGGAGGGCAAGGTACTCATGGGCCGGCAGTCGCGGCGCAGGTCGTGGCGCTGGTCCCGATTCTAGCGGTCCTCGTAACCGCATATATGCTTTGTCCACCGACAGATCGTGAGGCCTCACCGATGTCGCCACAGTACCTTATCGCCTCGGGTTTGATGTTTATGCCTTGATAGATCCGGTTCTACTGCCCATATATCTCCCTGTTGCTAGTAGGATAGGGATAGAGCCCGAGTCCATAGACCCTTTCGAGGTAGCTACGCCAGTGGTGATTCGGTAGCTCGGCGGGTATATAGAGCTTGTCCCGTGACCATTTACGGTCGTCGGACCAGCCGACTTGATTGAGTTGGAGATGATTGACTTCGACATGATCACGGGACGGATTGGCTAGCTTCTTGCTACGCCAATGTAGACCGCAGAGAGAGTAGTACGGTTCCAGCTTTCCGAGCGGTTGTTGAGGGAGGAGCACGGTATCGCCGGTGGTAGGTTTATTTCCTACCTCAAGGCTAGGAAGATGGTGCGTAAGGGTATATCTACCATCTCGCTCGTGTTTGATAATCAAGCCGCGGTACCAGATTTTCATCGGGCCAGAGTCACGAGTTCCCGACGTGTTTCCGCATGACCTCCGTATCCTCCCGAGGGAGATTGAGTTTTGAATTGACATATTGCGCACACTCGGCCTATTTCCATTCCGCCATACGTAATGGCACCGCCGAGTTGAGAGAGTCAAGGATCAACTTAGAGATTTGCCGAGAAGCGGCTTCATCGTGCCTAGTGTTTCTCCCCGGGAGCGCCTATTGTTCGTGAAGAAGAAGGGACGACGCCGCACGCATGTGTTGATTACAGCATGAACAAGGTGACCATTAAGAACAGATACCCTTCCTGTGATTGATGATTTGTTCGACCAGCGGTGGTGCGAGATGTTTCTCCAAGATTGATCTACGATCGGGCTATCATCAAAGTAGTCGAGAGAGGTGGATGTCCCTAGATCGCATTCCGACCCGCGGACGCATTATGAGTTCGTGGTCATGTCTTTTGGGTTGACCAATGCTCCGGCGGTATTCATGGATTTGATGAACCGAGTGTTCAAACCATTTTTGGACACGCTTGTGATAGTGTTCATTGATGATATCTTGGTTTATTCTCGCCAGAGCAGAGTACGCGAGCACTTCGGCGATGGCCGACAGCTTCCAGATCAGCAGCTTGACGCCAAGTTTTCCAAATGTGAGTTTTGTTGACTTCGCATGCTTGGGCATATTGTGGGCCGATGGCATTCGAGTGGATACGCCAAGATCGAGGCAATGACTTGCCTAGACCTACTCCGGCGAGGTTCGCAGCTCGGGCCTTGCAGGATATTATCTACGGTTCGTGGAGAAGTTTGCTTCTATCTCGCACCATTGACTAGGCTGACTCGTAAGGCGCCAAGTTTCGTGGACTGATGCTTGTGAGCGTGGTTTCGATTCCGAAAGAGAGATCGACGACCGCCTGCTTCTTACTCTTCCGTAGGTCCATGGTTATGTCGTATTGTGATCGCGGGCATCGGGTTGGGATGTGTGTTGATGCAGATGGCAGGGTTATAACATACGATCCCGACACCAAGAAACACGAGAGGAACTACCCCACCCATGATTTGGAGTCGCGGCCGTGATTCACGCCAAGATCCGAGGCACTATTTGTATGGGTTCACGTGGATATTTTTATCACCACAAGAGCCTCCAGATATCTTCAAACGAGGAGCCGAACTTACGGCGTAGACGTGGTTAGAGTTGCTTAAGGATTACGATGTTGATATCCCGTACCACCCGGAAGGCCAATGTTGTGGCGTATGCTCTTAGTCGTAGGTCGATGGGAGCCTATCGGATGTGCGTAGAGAGGAGGGACATGGTTCGTGATTTGCACCGCTAGCGAGCCTTGGTGTCCGCTTGATTGATTCCGATAGCAGTGGGGTTAGAGTTCGAGGTTGCCGAGTCTTCCATCGCTGAGGAGGTGAAGAGGCAATAGCTCGAGGATCCACTTTGATTCGATATCGTGATACAGCCTCTTCGTGAGGCGCGGTCCTGAGGTAGCACCATGGGGTGCTAAGGTTTGAGGGCGATTGTGTGTTCCGGATGTTTCGTGACTTCTGGCAAGTGTTCTCGGGAAGCACACAAGCGCACTCTATCCATCCGGTCGACCAAGATGTACCACGACCTTAGATCCGTATTGGTGGGATGGCTTGAAGAGGACGCCGCAGTTCGTAGCTCGCCCATGTTGTCGCAGTGAAGGTAGAGCACCGCAGGCCCGTGGTTTGTTGCAGCGATAGAGATCCCGACCGGAAGTGGGAGGTAATCAACATGGATTTTATCACGGATTACCTCGCACTCGGAGAGACATGATTCTATATGGGTTATCGCCGACAGTCGACGAAATCAGCCCACTTTCTTCCCGTCAGACGACTTTTCACCGAGGATTATGCCGACTTTACATCCGAGAGATCGCCGATCGCATGGAGTCCCTACTTCGATCATATCGCATGCAGGAGCCCGCCTTACGGCTAACTTATTGATGTCCTTCAAGAGGGGTTTAGGACGCAGTTTGCCCGAGCATCGCATTTCATCCACGCATGTGACGGACAGCAGAGCGCACTATCCGCACTCGAGGATATGCCGCGAGCCCGTGTTATTGACTTCAGTGGTAGTTGGGAGGATCATTTGCCTCTAGTTGAGTTCGCGTATAATAATAGCTACCACTCCAGTATTCAGATGGCGCCTTACGAGGCCTTGTATGGGAGGAAGTGCAGATCGCCTATAGGTTGGTTCGATGTGGGCGAGGTGCAGCTAGTGGGACCAGATTTGGTACAAAGCGATGGATAAGGTGAAGCTTATCCGAGAGCGCTATCGATACCGAGTCGATGTAAGTCGATGCAGATCATCGTCGCTGCACCTTGAGTTCGAGGTTCATGATTGGTTTTCCTAAAGGTGTCACCCATGAAGCGGTGTGATGAGATTCGGAAGAAGGGAAACTCAATTTCAGGTACATCGGGCCGCTTCAGATTGTCCGCAGGTAGGCAAGGTTGCTACGAGTTGGATCTGCCGTCCGATCCGGAGGCAAAGCATCCGGTTTTTCACGATCTATGCTGAGGAGATGTATCGGGGATCCATCTAGGGTACACCCGATTGACGATGTCCAGGTGACCGAGGGGTTATCGTATGAGGAGATTCCCATAGCGATAGTCGATCGTCAGGTTAGGCGTCTGCGGACCAAGGACGTGGCTTCATCAAAGTCTTGTGGCGGAACGAGCTAAGTGAGGAGATGACGTGGGAAGCCGAGGAGGATATGAGGCGTAGTATCTCACCTATTCCCACACCTCCGTAATTCACTTTCCTACTTGTAAATTTTCGTTATCGCTTCGCCAAGTGTTGTTCTCGCGGTGTGTGGCATTTGCAATCATAAAGTTATGAAGAATCTTATCGTTAATCGTTTGGGAAGGAACATTCGACGAATGTTTGGCGAGGAGAATGTTATCACGAGAAGGGTTTAAAAGAAGAATAATCAAATCAGATTTACATAGGACTGCTTTCACAGCCGACTTATATAGCTCACCGGCAGGGAAGTCTGCCCAACTTTCCATAAAATTGTGAACCCTCTGCTTAGAATGACCTTGAGTAGTCTTTGATAGATGTCTGACTATTATAGGTCGACTCTCACGCGACATATTCAACTTGGCAGGTGGTTTTCGCTGAGAAGGTATGTGATTCTTCCTAAAGAATGATATTTTACAATATATATAGTACGGTAGACGTACATGTGTTAACTGAATAATAACTACGACAATGTCTTTTACTTAAGCCTGAATAACACTTACGGCAATGCCTCACGGCTTAAGCCTGAATAACACTTACGGCAATGCCTCACGGCTTAAGCCTGAATAATAAAGATCTGAAAGCATTTCAAAAGAATACTGAATCATTTTTAACAGAAGAGAACTAATTGGTTTTTAAACAGAAGCTTAAGAGTTATGCTAGCTTTATGGGAAGTTAAGTATAACCACTTAAGATTTATAAAAGAAACAGTTTGCTTATGTGTTTATAACAGACTTATATTGAATTGTGAAAAGAATAATAAGATGGTTTGATAAGTAGACATGATATGATGCTATGTGTGTTAGGTTAGTGTAACATCACTCACCTCTTGACATATTACCGGGGGTTAAGCTGCCCTCCGATGCGGGGTAGACTCAGGCGGTCTGGGACCATGATTCGAGAATACCTGCTGGTCCAAGGACCTATGCGAGCTACGGAGTTCCGTGTTAGTGCGGGTTATACCTCACGCGTCTATGTGGCCATGCGGACTACGAGTCCGGGACGATGCCGAGGAGTAGCTACCGACGCGGGTTATATACCCTACGCGCCTACGTGATTGGCCTATACGCGACTACGGAGTCCGTGATTAGGCTTGCATGGTGATACTACGAAATTGGCCCCGCTCGATCATTCGCAGCCTAGAAAAGACTCGCTACAATTTACCTATCACGCTTTGTTTGTGATGTGGCACTATGCGCGTTTCCTCGTTGCTTCATACATACTTGCAAAACTGCTTTTTAAAATGATATGTTTCATTTAAGTATTTTACGCTTCATATACTTAGTACCTATTGTCTCGACCTCCTTCTGGCCGTTCATGCCGCAGTAAGCGGCAGTGCTAGATCCACATTCTTAGGATCTCTACGTTGGTGTCGAGCTCCATCTTTTCCGAGGCTCTACTTTGGGTATGATCTCCCTGTTGTAGATAGTTTTGCTGACAGGTATGGCGGGGCCCTGTCCCGCCATAGTTGTATATTTCCTTAGAGGTCTGTAGTCATGTTGTACAGTGTCAGATGTAACTGCCAAACCATGTTTATATATATATATGGCGAAAGGCGATGTTTTCTCACATAAACTGTGTCTTATTTTATAAACTGTTTCATGTCTTGCTTTATATTTCCGCTGATTACTCTGATGTATGACTACTTGGGTGCCCCGGTAAGGCACCAGTCACGGGCCCCGGAACGGGTCGTGACACTAAACCTTGCTCAGGCGCGACTTTATCTAGGATATTATTGGGCTTACCGAGGTAACTAATCCTAACCCTCTTTTGAATTAGAGAATACATACTGTAGTAGTATAAGAATAAGTATTAAATACTTAGAAGAATATCACAGAATAGAATTGAACTGTTATCACGCAGAAGTGTTTAAAGAAGAATAATCAAATTGTACTTACATGGGATCGTTTCACAAAGAGACTTGAGTAGCTCACCGTAGGGAACGCCCAATTTTCCGTAGGATATAGAACCCTCTGCTTAGAATCATTTACAAGGTAGTCAACGCTGATAGGCGTGTCGACTATTATAGTCGATTCTCTGCGCGACATATTCAACTTGGCGGTGGTTTTCACGAGAAGGTATGTGATTCTTCCTAAAGCATGATATTTTACAATATATATGTAGTACGGTAGACGCATACGTGTTAATCGAATAATAACTATGGCAATGCCTCACGCTTAAGCTCGAATAATACTTACGAATGCCTCACGGCTTAAGCTGAATAATAAAGAATCAAAGCATTTCAAAAGAATACTGAATCATTTTTTAACAGAAGAGAACTAATTGGTTTTTAAAACAGAAGCTTAAGAGTTATACTAGCTTTATGGGAAGTTAAGTATAACCACTTAAGAATGATAAAAGAAACAGCTTGCCTATGTGTTTATAACAGACTTATATTGAATTGTGAAAAGAATAATAAGATGGTTTGATAAGTAGACATGATATGATGCTATGTGTGTTAGTGTCTTGTAACGTTCTTGTTGTGCTTATGTTGTTTAAAGATAAGCTGTTATGTTAGTGTACTATCACTCACCTCTTGACATATTACAGGGGTTGTCGCCTCCGACGCGGTAGACTCAGCGATGCAGGACCATGATTCGAGAATACCTCATGCGGTCCAGTGGACCTATGCGGAGCTACGGAGTTCCGTGTTAGTGATGCGGGTTATACCTCATGCGGTCTATGTGGCCATGCGGACTACGAGTCCGGGGCGATGCCGAGGAGTAGCTACCCTCGACGCGGGTTATGTACCCTACGCGGCCTATGTGAGTGGCCTATGCGACTACGAGTCCGAGATTAGGCTTGCATGGTGATACTACGCAATTGGCCTCGCTCGATCATTCGCACCTAGAAAAGACCTATTACGCTTACCTATTGTTGCTCTTGTTTATGATGTGGCACTATGCGGTCCCCTCGTTGTTTCATACATACTTGCAAAACTGATTTTAAAATGATATGTTTTCATTTAAGTATTTTACAGTTTCATATACTTAGTACCTGTTGTACTGACCTCCTTCGGGGGGCTGCGTTCATGCCGCAGGTAAGGGCAAGCAGGTGCTAGATCCACATTCTTAGGATCTCTACGTTGGTGTCGGAGCTCCATCTTTTCCGAGGCTCTACTTTGGGTATGATCTCCTGTTGTAGATAGTTTTGTACAGTCGGGTATGGCGGCCCTGTCCCGCCATAGTTGTATATTTCCTTAGAGGTCTGTAGTCATGTTGTACAGTATCGGATGTAACTGCTAAACCATGTTTATATATATAGGCCGAAAGGCGATGTTTTCTCACATAAACTGTGTCTTATTTTATAAACTGTTTCATGTCTTGTTTTATATTTCCGCTGATTACTCTGATGTATGACTACTTGGGTGCCCCGGTAAGGCACCAGTCACGGGCCCCGGAATGGGTCGTGACACCTTTCTAGCATGATTATTGTAAACTATGTAGTACGGTAGACGTACGTGTGCTAAACGAATTTGGTTGGTTTAAAACATAAAGTGTTATAATGGCTTTATGGGAATTTAATTATAAGAACTTTATGTAGGTAAAGAATGGTTTACTGATTTTTAAAAGATAAGAGACTTGACTTATATTTGGCTTGATTTGATATGTGAAGAACTTGAATTGCGTGGAAAGTTGTCAAACCTCATTCGTGAGTAATGAGTACTTGGTTTTTAATAATAATGTTATATTGAATTCGGAAATGGGAATGAGTATCGAACAAGCCATTGCAGCGTTATTAAAGGAAAATGTAATGACTAATAATTAACTTAAAACAAGTAGAATCTTCCATCTGCATAGATGCTAAGATAAGACAAAATTGTATTACATTTCCTAGATCATGGCTGCTTTAATAAGATCATTAAAAACAAGTTTTGATTTTCTTAAAAATTCCAAAGTAAGGGACTTGATTTATACAAGAGAGAGACTTGAAAAATTGAAGTGTTTTTGTTTAAAAGAGAAGGCATGCTTTTATCTTAAGTTGGTTTAAAAAGAAGTGTTATACCCCGTAGTTGCAGGGTATGTAAGTGAGGACGTACGTACGAGAGTACGACAGAAATTTTGAAAAGAAAGAAAGATGTGAGTTTTCGACGGAAAAGTTTCCGGTTTTTGTGAAGAAAAAGGTTCGTTAATGGGAATTGGATTCCCAGATTTGGTATTTAGTCTTCATAGATTATATTAGAATTTTGGGATTTTATTTTCGGAAATGGTCACGTGGGGCCGACGGGAGAAATTTACGGTTTTGTGGGGCCCGCTTTGATTTTGAGATTTTTGGCCGTTATGGCTATTTTCGGAAGACGAGATATTTTGGACGAATCGGGGGGCGACACGTGTCACCCCATGTGGCACCCTTGGCCGAAATATGTTTGTGCACAACACCCGGTTAGAGTCGTTTTTCGACGAAACGTTCTACCTAACTTACGAAGGGTAATTTACGGCTATGTCATTTAGTATTTTTGCGGATTTTTCCGAGAGACGAAACGTTTTGGACCAACGAGAGGGCAACAATTGGCACCCTCTCGTTGGTGGACTTGAAGGGGCGGTTAGGGCCGATTGAATGGGCAATTGTTGGTAGATATTTGTGTAGATATTTGTGAGGGTTTTAAGGAGTAGGGTCTAGGGGGCACTTGGGCATATCTTGGCCCTCCACTTGCCCCCCACTTGGCTAGATCTTGGCCATTGGTTGGCCTTTGCTTGGCCTATAAATACCCTCCCCCTTTGAAGACTTCTTCATCCATTCCATAATTTCCAAGTCTTGAAAACCTCCCTCCCTCCCTCCTTGTGGTTTCGTCCCTCCCCTCTTCCTTTGAGAGGCCTTGGGAGAGGGGTGCACCCCCCTCCTAGAGGCCTTGGCCGAGGGGTACACCCCCCCACCCCCCTCCTAGTGGTGTGCCGAGAGGTACCCCCCCCCTCTTGGTAGAAATACTCTCCATAGTATTGTTACTATACCCAAATTACCTTAGCCGTATACCTTGTAGTATTCCAAAGATACCTCTATACGTAGAGCCCGGAAATACTACCTTATGTCCTTTTAGTCTCAAACCAAACCCTAAGGAAAATTTCCATAGTTGGTGGAGTATTAAGAAGAAGTTGTAGAACTTCTAGGGTTGTTTGAACGGGCCGAGCGCCATGAGTAGGAGCTAAACCTTGCTCAGGATCGACATTATAACTTGAATAATTTTGGGCTTATCGAGGTAAATACTCTTGTCCCCTTAATGTAATTGGAAATTACATGTTGTAGGATTGTATAGTTGAAGTATACTATGTATAGATCGGAATAATACTTGCGGCAATGTCTTTTGACTTAAGCCTGAATAAAGAAGAGAACTGAACTGTAATTACTTAGGATTGTATTACAGTAGACTTGTGGTATTGTTGTGTTGAAGAATTGTATACGTCCGGTTAGACGATAAAACCCCCGGTTGGCTTGGTAGCCGCCTCGTTAGAGGAGGAAATTTACGCTGCCATGCGGGGAGATCTTGCGAATTTTCTGTAGAATATGGAACCAAGTGTTAATAGACGTTTGTGGTCTATATAGGTGGAAGTACTGCGAGTAGCGTATTCTACTTGAAGGGTGGAAAAGGCTAGCAGGGGTACAGTACTGTGGAGCGTATTGCTTCTTGTCGATAATCGTCGCGAGGTATGTGAACCTCTTCCTATCCTTTCTAGCATGATGTTTTGTAAACTATGTAGTACGTGACGCATACGTGCTAAATGAGTTTGGTTGGTTCAAAACATAGGGTGTTATAATAGCTTTATGGGAAGTTAGTTATAACGACTCTATGTAGGTAACAGAATGATTTATTATTGTAGAAGTTAAGAGACTTGATCTTGAAAGATAAGAGACTTAACCTAATTGACTTGATGTGTAACATTTTGTTAAAAATATTGTAAAACCTCATTAGCGAGTAATGAGTACTTGATTTTAAAAGAATAATGTTTTATCAATTTAAAATGAGAATAAGTATCGAACGAACCACGCAGCCGCTAATAAAGGGAAATGTATTGACTAATCAAGTATTATTTAAACCAGTAGAAACCTCCATCTGCATAGAAGCTAAGATGAGACAAAATGATATTACATCTCCTAGATCATGGCTGCTGTTAAAAGATTGTAATAAACAAGAATAACCTACTCACATATAAGGTATATGCTTCTCAAATTGTTTTAAAGGATTTAAAACTATGAACTACGAAACCTTTCAAAAAATGAGAAACTTGAGTAAATGGAATTAGGCAAACTTGAACGTTTGGAAAAGAATGTTGTTACTTGATTTTACAAAGAGAAGTGTTTTGATTTACATCAAAAGATAATCACTCTATTGTTATATACTACGGGTATTGTGTGACTTTTGTGAAAGTAACGGATCTTTAAAGAGTTATTGTATAAAGTACTTTGGGGATAAAACCCGATCTCGTTAATCATATAGTAGAAAGTACCTTATGTGTGAATAACTTGATTGTATTGGTTTGTGATAGCCTGGTAATACCTTCTTGTTGATTTGATAAGTAAACATATTAGGATGCTACGTGTGTTAGTATTCTGTGATATTTGTGTAAAGGGTTTCCTTGTTGTGCTTATGTTGTTTAAACGCGAGCCGCCAGCCTGGTATTACATCACTCACCTCTTGACATGTTTCCGGGTTAAGTCGCCTCCGACGCGGGTAGACTCGCGTGTCCAGGACCATGATTCGAGAATACCATGCGGTCCCGGGGCCTATGCGGAGCTACGAGAGTTCCGTGTTAGCGGCCTTTATGGTCACGCGGTCTACGTGGGCTACGCGTCGCGAGTCCGGGACGATGCCGGAGTAGCTACCCTCGATGCGGGTTATACCTCACGCGCCTATGAGATTGTCCTATGCGAGTCGCGGAGTTCCAGGCTAGACGCACACATTTGATATTGCGAGCGACCAGCTTTGATCATGTGACGGCCTAGACAGATATCATGATACGCTTTATGACCTTGTTAGTACCGCTGGTGTTAGTAGTCGGCTATGCCTTCGCATTTACCCCGCACTATTTTATTTGGACACAGCGGACCCGTTGTTCATGTGTATTCCTCGTGTTTTTCTATCATAGATCGCCACAGAAGGTATTCCACGCATGATTGATGTTGTGGGCATGAGACCCATTGTTATATCGAGTGATTACTTGAGGTGTGAGTCCTCGACTAGACATGATCGCTATTTATCGTGAATCGTAGTTTGGTTATCATACATGTCTCCCGCTTATAGACTACTATGATTTCATTTACGATCATCATGTTTCACATACTTGGTACTTGCATCGACCTCCTTCGGGCCGCGTTCATGCCGCAGTAAAGGTACACCGCCGTTGATCCTCGCCTTAGGGTCACGTCATTGCTTGGGAAAGCTCCGCTTCTCCGAGGCTTATTCGTATAGTCCCCTGTTGTTGTAGTGCTACATTCAGGTATGACGGCCCCGCCCCGTCGTTGTTGTCATATCATTCATGAGGTTTGTAGTATCGCTGTGGGCGTGGTTGTAATGGATGTAATCGCTCAAATTGATATTTATTTATACCGAAGGTAACCGCTTTGGTTAGCCTGTCTTCTTATTTCACCGCCTTATTACATTGGCTTCATGTTATTGTTTTATGTTCCCGATTACTCGATGTTGTATCACCAGGTGCCCGGTAGGCACGATCACGCCCGGATCGGTCGTGACAAAAGTGGTATCGTGAGCGCTTAATCCTGAAAGTGTCTACTGCATCGTATCTAGTAGTTCTGATTATCGGTGTTGTGCACCACACCAATAATCGTGAGGCTATAGGATATTTAGGATTGGTTTCATTCTTCTCACTCGAGATCGTGCTTAGAGCCGTGTTATAAGTCGACCCTCTAACGTAATTCTTTCCTTATCGTTATGTCTTCAGAAGGCAACCAGGCCTGTGAGGGCAAGCGCGAGGAGTCGCGAGTCGAGTACGCAGGGTTGCGTGGGCACAGGCCCAATCATCACCTGGGGTGGTGCTTCATTTGGGGAGTTCTGCGACATCACTAGCCCCAGCAAAGTTTAGCACAGCGGCAGCAGTTCCTACTGCGACCATGACATTTTGAACCTTCGCCCACGCATCGAACAAAGAATATAGATTGCAAAGAGGCGACCCTGTTACTAGCTATGGATTTGGCTACAGAGAGTGTACCGATGTACCGCGAGTCTTGATGACTATCTAAGAGAGGGTGTGCAAGAGAAGTTCTTCAGTTGTGTTTGAGCATGGCCTGTGTACGGGCTTATGCGCAGCAGGCCAAGAAATGTAGAGATCGACTGGTTAACCGAGGATGCAGAAGAGGCCGTAATGCAGTCCTTTGGTAACTTTCGAGGCGAACCACCTCAGCAGCAGATTAGATATGCACCTCCACCAGTGCGGAGTGGTCCTCCACAGGGTTCAGGACGTTCGGGGTATGCAGGAGTTGGTCAGAGCTCCAGAGCTTCCAGTTCACAGCTACACGTAGTTTCCACCACCGGATTTAGTTTTCCCCGTGTTCACAGCTGCGATGACGCCATCCCGGGAAGGTCGCTCAGAGTTGGTACTTGTTTTATCGCGCCGCCGTGGCCATGTGTCGAAAGGATGTCCTAGTGGGAGGACTCCGCCTTCAGGATCGGTGGGTATTTCGTCATCTTCCCTAGCTATGCGCCCTACGGGGCAGGTTTGATTAGAACGACTAAGGGGAGTGAAGCAGTAAATACAGATAGATCTTTAACCCTCTAGGGATTAGTATGTGTAATAAGTGAGTATACCTTAAGTGTTATATTCGATAGCATTGTGTATATTGTGATTAGAGAATCATGGTTAGTTAACCGTAAGAATCGTGGCCGAAGTATAAAGAGGCCAGAGCCTCTATCACGGGAACAGACCCGAACCGTGGCTCTCCGTATGGCACGTCCTGAGAAGGGAACTAAGGTCCAAACCTCAGGGATCGCATGCAGTCCGGTACCATTTGTTGGGTCGCCGGAGTGACACTAGAACCTCGCGGCAAAGTGACAAAAGTGGTATGAAAGATGGTATAGTATGTTTAACCCTTATCTGTGTGCATAGTGCACGTGAGATATGTTGTGTGATAAGTCCCTGAGTAGTGTGGAATGAAAAATGGTAGTTGAGCTAAGAAGACCGCTAGGTTTTCGTAACGTGATTAGTGAGATTGTTCCGGATCGGGGAGCTAGTTTTTTTGCGCATCACGGTCGGGTTGAGGCCACGTCGCGGGTCAACCCGCGCCCGCTTGGTGGTGCGGGCCGTGGTGGTCCCGCCAGGTAGGGTCATGAGGGTGTTAGGCCCATGTTTGGTTAGCCAGCGTCTGAGTTCGTGGATGCATGTGACCTGTAGTCGGGCTGATGAGGTCAGCCCATCGTGTCCTTCATTTAGGACTGTTTACTCGGCAGAGGGTTATGCGAGATGTTGTTTCAAGAAGGTTGTAAGGTTGCACGGTGCCTACCTTCACCTTATGATGCAGTGAAGCCCGTGATGGGCTATTTTCATTTTCGAGTTTTACCAGCAGGTGGACTCGCAGTCTCAGACGCATTCGCCTCGCCGGTTTGGATTTCGTGGGTAGTCGAGGATTGTTGCCCCTGTTGAGGAGTGTTTTTATAACTACCATTTCGGATTCTGATATCGCCTTACGCTTCCTCAGGGCGGAAGTTGCCACGGCCGATTGGTTCGATGTTGGCAAGGTTCGATAGTTGGAGATAGTAACCTGCAGATTTCGAACGGAATCGCAAATGTAAATGTGGTAAGTTATGAGAAAGAGTTCGAGTGTACAAGAAGGGTACGACACGTAAGTGAAGAAGCGAGCATGTATGGCGAGCATAGACGCGATCATTCCTTTGTAAGAAGAGGTGCGAGGAAGTATATTTTAGACTTCGTAAGGGAGTTTGTGATGTCGAGGTGTGTTATCGTGGACCGATGTAAGTATTTGCGCAGTGTTTCGCGTGGCCGTATGGCAGATTGTTTTCGTAAGTATAGCGTGAAGACTATATCGCGCATGCTTGTTTGAGACTTAGAAGGAACATTCGTGACGAATGTTTCTAAGGAGGGAGAATGTTATACCCGTAGTTGCAGTGGTATGTAAGTGAGGACGCATTATGAGAGCAATGTAAATTTTGAAAAGAAAGAAAGATGTGAGTTTTCGACTAAAAGTTTCCGCTTGTGAAGAAAAGGTTCGTTAACGGGAATTGGATTCCCGATTTGGTATTTAGTCTTCATAGATTATATTAGAATTTTGGGATTTTATTTTCTAAATGGTCACGTGGGCCCACGGAGAAATTTACTGCTTTGTGGGGCCCGCTTGATTTTGAGATTTTTGGTCGTTATGGATATTTTCTAAGACGAAATATTTTGGATTTAATCGGGGCGACACGTGTCACCCCACGTGGCACCCTTGGCCGAAATATGTTTGTGCACAACACCCTGCTAGAGTCGTTTTCCGACGAACGTTCTACCTAACTTACGGGCGGTAATTTACTGGCTATGTCATTTAGTATTTTCGGATTTTTCCGAGAGACGAAACGTTTTGGACCAACGAGAGGGCAACACTTGGCACCCTCTCGTTGGTGGACTTGAAGGGGCGGTTAGGGCCGATTGAATGGGCAATTGTTGGTAGATATTTGTGTAGATATTTGTGAGGGTTTTAAGAGTAGGTCTAGGGGCACTGGGCATATCTTGCCCTCCACTTGCCCCACTTGGCTAGATCTTGGCCATTGGTTGGCCTTTGCTTGGCCTATAAATACCCTCCCCTTTGAAGACTTCTTCATCCATTCCATAATTTCCAAGTCTTGAAAACCTCCTCCTCCTCGTGGTTTCGTCCTCCCTCTTCCTTTGAGAGGCCTTGGGAGAGGGTGCACCCTCCCAGAGGCTCGCCGGCGGGTACACCCTCCTAGTGGTGTGCCGAGAGGTACCCCTCTCTGGTAGAAATACTCTATAGTATTGTTACTATACCCAAATTACCTTAGCAGATACCTTGTAGTATTCCAAAGATACCTCTATACGTAGAGTCTTAAATACTACCTTATGTCCTTTAGTCTCAAACCGAAACCCTAAGGAAAATCTCCATAGTTGGTTGGAGTATTAAGAAGTTGTGTAGAACTTCTAAGGGTTGTTTGGAACGGTTGAGCGCGCGAGTAGAGCTAAACCTTGCTCAGATCGACATTATAACTTGGATAATTTTGGGCTTATCGAGGTAAATACTCTTATCCCCTTAATGTAATTGGAAATTACATGTTGTAGGATTGTATAGTTGAAGTATACTATGTATAGATCGAATAATACTATGCAATGTCTTTTGACTTAAGCCCTAATAAAGAAGAGAACCGAATCAGAATTACTTAGGATTGTATTACTGAGACTTGTGGTATTGTTGTTGAAGAATTGTATACGCCCGTTAGACGTATAAACCCCCCAAGTTGGCTTGGTAGCCTACTGCAGAGGAGGAAATTTACGCTGCCATGGGGAGCCGAATTTTCTCAGAGAATATGGAACCAAGTGTTAATAGACGCCAGTGGTCTATATAGCGGAAGATCGCGAGTAGCGTATTCTACTCGGGCGGTGGAAAAGGCTAGCGCGGTACAAGATCGCGAGTGTATCGCTTCGTCGATAATCGTCGCGAGGTATGTGAACCTCTTCCTATCCTTTCTAGCATGATGTTTTGTAAACTATATAGTACCAGAGACGCATACGTGCTAAACGAGTTTGGTTGGTTCAAAACATGTGGTGTTATAATAGCTTTACGGGAAGTTAGTTATAACGACTCTATGTAGGTAATGTAATGATTTATTATTGTAGGTTAAGAGACTTGATCTTGAAAGATAAGAGACTTAACCTAATTGACTTGATGTGTAACATTTTGTTAAAAATGTTGTAAAACCTCATTAGTAGTAATGAGTACTTGATTTTAGAAGAATAATGTTTTATCAATTCGAAATGAGAATAAGTATCGAACTAACCACAAAGCGCTAATAAAGTGGAAATGTATTGACTAATCAAGTATTATTTAAACCAAGAGAAACCTCCATCCGCATAAGCTAAGATGAGACAAAATGATATTACATCTCCTAGATCATGGTTGTTAAAAGATTGTTATAAACAAGAATAACCTACTCACATATAAGGTATATGCTTCTCAAATTGTTTTAAAGGATTTAAAACTATGAACTACTAAACCTTTCAAAAATGAGAAACTTGAGTAAATGGAATTAGGCAAACTTGAACGCTTGGAAAAGAATGTTGTTACTTGATTTTACAAAGAGAAGTGTTTTGATTTACTTCAAAAGATAATCACTCTATTGTTATATATTACGTATTGTGTGACTTTTGTGAAAGTAATGGATCTTTAAAGAGTTATCAGATAAAGTACTTTGGGGATAAAACCCGATCTCGTTAATCATATAGTAGAAAGTACCTTATGTGCTAATAACTTGATTGTATTGGTTTGTGATAGCCCGTAATACCTTCTTGTTGATTTGATAAGTAAACATATTAGGATGCTACGTGTTAGTATTCGTGATATTTGTGTAAACGGGTTTCTCGCTGCTTATGTTGTTTAAACGCGAGCCGCCAGCCGTATTACATCACTCACCTCTTGACATGTTTCCGGGTTAAGCCGCCTCCGACGCGGATAGACTCAGCGGTCCAGGACCATGATTCGAGAATACCTCACGCGGTCCCGGGGCCTATGCGAGCTACGAGTTCCGTGTTAGTGCGCGCCTTTATGGTCACGCGGTCTACATGCGCTACGCGGATCGCGAGTCCAGGATTTACGTCGGGAGTAGCTACCCGACGCGGGTTATACCTCACGCGACTACGAGATTGGCCTATGCGAGTCAGCGGAGTTTCGTGGCTAGACGCGCATTTGATATTGCGCGAGCGACCGCTTTGATCATGCGACGCCTAGACAGATATCATGATACGCTTTATGACCTTGTTAGTACCGCTGGTGTTAGTAGTCGCCATGCCTTCGCATTTACCCCGCATCGCTTTATTTGGACACGTGGGACTCGCTGCTCACGCGGTATTCCTCGTGCTTTTCTATCATGATCGCCAAGAGGCGAAGGTATTCCACGCATGATTGATGTTGTGGGCATGAGACCCATTGTTATATCGAGTGATGACTTTGAGGCGCGAGTCCCCGACTAGACATGATCGCTATTTATCGTGAATCGTAGTTTGGTTATCATACATGTCTCGCTTATAGACTACTATGATTTCATTTACGATCTTCATGTTTCACATACTGTACTTGTCAGATCGACTTTCGGGCCGCTCATGCCGCAGTAAAGGTACACCCGCCGTTGATCCTCGCCTAGGGTCACAAGCCGTTTGGGAAAGCTCCGCTTTCTCCGGAGGCTTATCTTCGTATAGTCCTCGTTGTTGCAGTGCTTACATTCGTGGTATGACGGCCCCGTCCGCTGCCGTTGTCATATCATTCATGAGGTCCGTAGTATCGCTGCGCGTGACAGTTGTAATGGGATGTAACTGTTCAAATTGATATTTATTTATACTGAAGGTAACCGTTTTGGTTAGCCTGTCTTCTTATTTCACTGTCTTATTACATTGGCTTCATGTTATTGTTTTATGTTCCGCTGATTACTCTGATGTTGTATCACTAGGGTGCCCGGGGTAAGGCACCAGTCACGGGCCCGGGATCGGGTCGTGACAAGAAGGCATGGAAATTGTTTTGGTCTACTTAAAAAGATAGTTGCTCTATTTTGATACTACGGGTATCGTGTGAATTTTTGTGAAAGAAATGGATCTTTTTAAAGAGTTAAAGTATGTAGTACCTTGGGGTTAAAACCCCGATGTGTTGACATGAAATGAAAGTACCTTTTGTGAGTAACTTGCCTATGTTTTGTGATAGCCTTGTAATACTTTCTTGTTGTCTTGATAAAGTGAACATGTTCTGATGCTACGTGTGTTAGTGTCTTGTGACGTTGTGTGAGGGGGTTTTTCTTATTGTGCTTATGTTGTTTTAACGATAAGCCCGTTGTGCAGGTATTATATCACTTACCCCCGACTTGTTATGATGCCGGGTTAAGCTGCCTCGACGCGAGGAATACTCACGCGGGTCCACGGGACCTATGCGAGTCGCGGAGTTCTGGAATGTGATGCGAGGAATACCTCACGCCGTCTACGTGGGTACGAGGATTGCGGAATCCGTGACGCCGCCGAGGTTAGCTTCTCGCGATGCGAGGAATACCTCACGCGCCTACGGCCTATGCGCGAATCGCGGAGTTCCAGATTAGACGCCAAGACAATGATATCGCGGGCGAAAGTGGCCCACCTTCATCATTTGGCGGTGTAGAAATACCTCGTGATACGCTTTATAGCATTGTTGGTACTGGGTTCTAGTAGTCGCCATGCCTTCGCATTACCCCCGCACGGTTTTATTATGACACGCTGGGACCCGTGTTCATGTATTCCTTGGTGTTTTATATCACTGATCGCCAAGCTGAGGGCGAATTCCATGGGCATGATTGATATTGTGGGCATGAGACCAATGGTTATATTTGAGTGATGACTTTGAGGGCGTGAGTCCCTGACTTGACATGGCTGCTTACATATTGTATATTGTAAATTGGTTATCATATATGTCTCCTATTTTATATAGACTATTATGATTTCGCCATGATTTTCGCCACATACTTGGCACTGCAGATCGACCTCTTCGGGAGCCGCGCTCATGCCGCAGTAGAGGTACATCACGTTGATCCTCGCCGTAGGATCACGTCAATTGCTGGGAAGCTCCGCTTCTCCGAGGCTTATCTTTTGCATGATTCCCGAGATTGTAGGTACTTGTACATTCGTGGTATGGCGGCCCCGTCCCGCCATAGTTGTTATAGAAATTCTGAGGTCCGTAGTATCACAAGGGTGGTTTGTAAAGGATGTAACTATTCAAGTTTTGGTTTATATATACACGCTAAAGGCGACATTTTCGTTAGATCGTTTTACTCTTTATTGTTTCATGTCTTTGTTTTTATATTCCGCTGGTTACTCTGATGTATATCTACTTGGGTGCCCGGGTAAGGCACCAGTCACGGGCCCGGGATCGGGTCGTGACAAAAATGCCGTACGTAGTATTATTAACCTATAATGACCATAATACGTCTATTAACTTCTAGTTTCAAACTTAGAATATTCCAAATGCAAAGCTACTAAATTCTACGGTAAATCGGACAGCACTTCCTTTGTTTCTACATACTTTGCCACCTTTTTCAAGGCCGAATTCAATAACCAAACATGCCACATTTAAGGCTCAACAATGTAGTTATCAATAGGGGATTACACGCCTACAAGACGTGTAAAATTCCGCCCCACAATTATATCAAACTAGTCCAAAAATACAATGTCAATTCGGCCAAAGGTGTATCAACATATCAACCTTTCCACTTTCCTTTTTCAATTCAAGTTATTTAGTATAACATGTTATCAAGCCTCAATTGAGTATAACTACTACAATCTTCAAGTAGGTAATATGCGACGATTCTAATTAACGACCAAAATGTAATTAAATTTCAAATGACTCAACATGTCATTTTCGGATTGAGCTTCTAAACTTCCATAACCCTTACCAATATTCATAACACATATCACATGATCACTTATAACTTATCATAACTTAGAATCTCCAATTACAAAAGTAAGATGAAGATT
This sequence comes from Przewalskia tangutica, assembly GCA_029844215.1. Classification (NCBI taxonomy): domain Eukaryota; kingdom Viridiplantae; phylum Streptophyta; class Magnoliopsida; order Solanales; family Solanaceae; genus Przewalskia; species Przewalskia tangutica. The sequence goes on from JAQGDG010000048.1 coordinate 360,172, forward strand.
ATTACCTCATTTAGCCCAAATATGATCCAAGATTACAAGTCGATCCTTAGCAACTTTAGCTCCTCTTTTCGACGTTCCAATCCACTCCAAGCAACCCTTAGAAGCTTATGAAGAACTCATCTTCAACTTCCAACTTCAAAGTTGAAGAACTCCTTAGGTTTTCGCCTTGCGACTAATACGAAAATGCCACTTTTTCGGGATCTTTCTATTGAGATACCCTTACAATACCCTTATGAACCTTGGTTTAAAGTGTGGAGCTTATTGGACAAAAATGGAAAAATTTTGTCTTGAAGGAACCCTCAAACCCGAGAGCTTCCAATAAGTGTTCTTCAATTCTTGAAATTTTTTCTAAGTGTAGAGCCTTTGTCTTGCTACTAGTACATATATATAACACAATGTAGGGTCAAGATTAGCACATATGTGTTATTCCCCGTAGTTCCAGGGTATGTATGTGAGGACGAACGTACGAGAATACAACAGAAATTTTGGAAAGAAAGAAAGGTGTGATTTTTCGACGGAAAAGTTTTCGGGTTTTGTGAAGGAAAAAGGATCGTTAATGGGAATTGGATTCCCAGATTTGGTATTTGGTCTTCTTGGATTATATTAGAATTATGAGATTTTATTTTCGGAAAAGGTCACGTGGGGCCCACGGGAGAAATTTACGGTTTTGTGGGGTCCGCTTTGTTTTTGAGATTTTCGGTATTTTGGATATTTTCGGAAGACGGAATATTTTGATTTAATCGGGGCGACACGTGTCACCCCATGTGTCACTGGCCGAATTGGAGGGACAGTTGGCTTGGCCGAAATGGCCACGACACTGAGCACCATTTCGTTAGCCATGTGGGGTGGGACCCACACACACATGGCCCAATCTTGACCACCCACTTGTTATGATCTTAACCCTTGAATTCTCTATAAATACCCCCTTAAGTTGAAGACTAAATTCATCCCACACTTGAATACTTTCCAAAGCAAATACTCCCTCCCTTTAGGCTTGTGTTTCGCCCCCACATGTGTAGAAAATACTTTGAGTATTGTTGTATAATCCCAAATACCTTAGCCTAGTATCCCTAGTAGTATTCCAAGTTATTTCAATACTAGGAGCCCGGAAATATTACTTTATTCCAATAGTCGCAAAGTGAAACCCTAGGAAAATCTTCCTAGCTTGGTTGAAGTGTTAAGAGAAGTTGTTTAGAAACTTCTAAGGGTCGCTTGGAGCGGGTTGGAGCGTAAGGAGTTGGAGTAAACGTTGATCAGGATCGACTTATAATCTTGGATAATTTTGGGCTTATCGAGGTAATGATCTATGTCCCCCTATTGTAATTGGATATTACATGTTGTAGTAAGTTATACTTGAGTATATTATATGAGGATAGAAGATTGATAGAATTGAACTGTATTTACATTGGACTGTATTTACAGTAGACTTGTAGTATTATTATGGAGTAGAATTGTACACGTCCGGTTAGACGGGTAACCCCCCCTTGGAGTTGTTGGCTTGGTAGCGGGCCTTGATAGAGGAGGAGATTTATGTGGTTGCGGGGGGGAGGTGCTGCCGAATTTTCCGTAGAATATGGAGCCTTGTTCTTAGAAATGTTCTACGAAGAGATCGAGAAATAGATGGACGTTTTGTGGCCTTTATAGGGTAAAGTACTACGAGTAGCGTATTCTACTTGAAGGGTGGAAAAGGCTAGCAAGGTTATAGTACTTTGGAGCGTTTTGCTTATTGTCGATAATCGTCGCGAGGTATGTGAACCTCTTCCTATCTTTTCTAGCATGATTGTTGTGAACTATGTAGTACGGTAGACGTACGTGTGCTAAACGAGTTTTGGTTGGTTTAAAACATAAGGTGTTATAATAGCTTTATGGGAAGTTAGTTATAACGACTTTATGTAGGTAAAAGAATGTTTATTGATTTTAGAAGTTAAGAGACTTGATCTTAAAAGATAAGAGACTTAACTTATAAATGACGTTTTATGAAATATTAAGGACTATGAGTTTTGTTAAAAAGTTGTGAAACCTCATTCGTAAGTAATGAGTACTTGACTTTTAAAGAATAACGTTTTACTGATTTCGGAAATGAGAATAAGTATCGAACAAACCACTGCAGCGTTAATAAAGGAAAATGTATTGACTAATTAACTATATTAAAACCAGTAGTAACCTCCATCTGCATAGAAGCTAAGATAAGACAAAATTGTATTACATTTTCTAGATCATGGCTGCTTTAATAAGATTGTTATAAACAAAAATAACTACTCACACATAAGGCATATGTTACTCAATGGTTTTAAAAAGAGATTACGTTATTTGAATAAGACTATGAACTATGAAATCTTTTGAAAATAAGAGACTTGAGTATTTGAAATTAGGCAACTTGAACTTTTGGAAAAGAATGTTGTTACTTGACTTTAAAAGGGAAAGTGTTTGGGTTTAAAAGGAAGGCATGGTAGTGTCTTAATCTGTCTTAAAAGAGAGTTTAAACGTTATGGCCGATTTTTCCTCGAGTCCCATGGGATGGGCCGAGATATGTATTCCACCCGATTTTTCCTCGAGTCCCACGGACGGGCCGAGATATGTATTCCACCCGATTTTTCCTCGAGTCCCCGATGGGCCGAGATACGTATTCCACCCGATTTTTCCTCGAGTCCCACGGACGGGCCGAGATATGTATTCCACCCGATTCCACCTCAAGTCCCACGGTATGGGCCGAGACATGTTATACGATTACACGATTTATACCTAGACTAACTGGCGAGGAAGGAGTTCTACGCACGAGGATGAATTTGGCGTGAGTCCCCGGCTCGACATGACCGCTTATGTTGTGAATCGTTGTTTGGTTATCATACATGTCTTTGCTTTATTTTAGTCGTCATGATTTCATTTACGTGATTTTCGCCACATACTGTACTGTTATCGACTCCTTCGGCCGCGTTCACGCCGCAGTAGAGGTACATCGGTGTGGATCCTCGCTCATGTGATCACAGTTTGGGAAGCTCCGTTTCTCCGGAGGCTTATCTTTTGGTATAGTCCCCTGTCATTGTAGGTACTTGTACATTCAGGGGTATGGCGGGGCCCTATCTCGTCATAGTTGTTGTTACACTCTTAGAGGTCTGTAGTACTATTGTGGGCAGGGTTGTAAGGATTGTAACTGTTTGGTTTTATGTATATACATGAAGGTAACCATTTTGGTTAGCCTGGTTTATTATGTTGTCTCTTGTTTCCTGTTTAAATTTTATTTCCGCTGATTTTCTCTGATGTTGTTATCACTAGGGTGCACGGGGTAAGGCACCAGTCGCGGGCCCGAGATCGGGTCGTGACAAAAGTGGTATCAGAGCAGTTAGTCTTCAGAAAGTGTCTGCATCGTATCTAGTAGTCTTGATTATCGGCGTGTTGTGCACCACATCTATAATCGTGAGGTCGCAGGATATCTAGGATTGATTTCTATTCTTCTCACTCGAGATCGTGCCTTAGAGCCGTGTTGAAAGTGGACTCTCCGACGTATTCTTTTATGCCGCTTATGCCCACGCGAGGCAATCCGTGGCCCGTAAGGCAAATGGTAGGAGTCGCGAGTAGAGTAGGCGGTCTCTACCGAGACCACAAGACTGAGCCTCCACCCACACCGGAGCAAGAGATGGGTTACGCGAGATGGCCCGCTTATTGGCCGTGATAGTGGCAAGGCACGGCGACAGCCGATGCAGCAATTCCGCACCGAGTACCGTAGTTCACCCGAGATCGGATAGTTTGAGATCGCGACTTTCTCGAAGCCGCCGCAGTTTTATGGGTCGAGGCCGAGGATGATCCGCAAGAGTTCATTCGATAGTTACTGGATCGAGAGTGATCAAGGCTTCGAGACCGAGTCGCTGGTCTTAGGTTCGCATCGGCCGCGTGATACCGCAATGATCGTTTGATTCGCGAGCCGCCCCGGGGAGCATGCTCCACTATTCGGGGACGAGTTCTCAGAGGCATTTCTCACCACTTCGCTCCGCAGATGGCGAGGGCACGGCCGATAGATTTACGCCGACAGAGAGGCGTGCCCGAATACAACGTGGAGTTCACTCATTAGCTCGGCATGTCCTCGCGTTAGTAGCCGATATGGAGGACAGAGTACACCGCCACGCCACCGCTCGATGACTACTTGGCAGGCTTGTTCGTGTAGCTCTTCACCGCATGGACATTGCCCGCATGCAGCTTATGCACTTGGATGTGAGGAGCGATGGGTCGACTAATGACCGAGATCGCCAGGTGCGGCCGTAACGCAGGTCCTTGTAACTTTCGAGGCGGACCGCCTCAAAGAAGAGTTAGTTATGCACCTCCGCCAAGACAGAGTGGTCCTCCGCGCCTTCGTGACGTTCGGTATTCGAGCCGGTCGAGCTCCAGGGCTTTTGGTTCACAGGTATACATGGGTTCTAGCCAGCCGGGTTCATGGTTCCCTCAGTGTGTGAGATGCAGCAAGCGTCATCCCGGGGAGTGTTGTCTTTATCGTGCTTGTTTCACTCGCGTCGCATGGCCATACGACGAGATCGCCCTGTAAGGAGGGATACAGTAGAATGACGCAGCCACGGTCCGTGGCAGTTCATCGCTTTTATAGCTATGCGCCTGTTATACCTCAGATTTCAGTATGTACATAAGGAATACGCATAAAGTCTAGCCTTAAAGTTTAGGCACAAAACGTTTTTCTTGGGCACAACTCACAAAACGAATAGTTTTCCGACGAAACGTTTCCACAAATTCGTAGGCAAATTCCGCCATGCCATTTCTAATTTTTATGATTTTTCCGAGAGACGAAACATTTTGTACCAACGGAGGGCGACACTTGGCACCCTCCAATGGTGGACTTGAAATCGCCCATGGACGAATTGGACAAAGTGTGGCACGCTTTTTGTGCCTTTGCACAAGTCAAGGAGTTGGTAGGATATTTTGTGTTCGACACTTGCCTAAATCTTCACCCTACACTTGCCTTGCACTTGGCATCATCTTCGCCCTTGGTTGGCCACTTCTTGACCTATAAATACCCCTTAGAGATGAAGAGTTCTTCATCCACAAATTACTTCCAAGTCTTGAAAAACCTCTCCTCTCCTTAAGCTTGTTCGTCCAAAGCTATCCCCTCGAGTGAGTTTGGCCGAGGCCTTCCCCTAGCCTAGCCGAAATCTACCCCCTCCCTTGGTAGAAAAGTTGCCTTCTTGTATTGTTATAATGCCCAAAATACCCTAGCCCAAATCCCTTAGTACTTAGTAGAAGTTGTGAAGAACTTCTAAGGTTTCTCGAGCATACAACTTAGAGCAAAACCTTGCTCAGCGCGACTTTATCTAGGATATTATTGGGCTTACCGAGGTAACTAATCCTAACCTCTTTTGAATTAGAGAATACTTACTGTAGTAGTATAAGAATAAGTATTAGATACTTAGAAGAATATTGCATATAGAATTGAATCAAGTATCACAAAGAAGCGGTTTAAAGAAGAATAATCAAATCAGATTTGCATAGACTGTTTTCACAGAGACTTGAGTAGCTCACCGGTAGGGAAGTACGCCCAATTTTCCGTAGGATATAGAACCCTCTGCTTAGAATCACAAAGTAGTTCAACGTTGATAGGCGTGTCGACTATTATAGGTCGATTCTTCTGCGCGACATATTCAACTTGGCGGTGGTTTTCACGGAAGGTATGTGATTCTTCCTAAAGCATGATATTTTATAATATATATGTAGTACGGTAGACGCATACGTGTTAATCGATAATACTTACGAATGCCTCACGCTTAAGCTCGAATAACACTTACAGAATGCCTCACGCATAAGCTCGATAATACTTACGGAATGCCTCACGCTTAAGCTCGAATAATAAAGAATCAAAACATTTCAAAAGAATATTGAATCATTTTTAATGTAAGAGAACTAATTGGTTTTAAATGTAGCTTAAGAGTTATACTAGCTTTATGGGAAGTTAAGTATAACCACTTAAGAGTGATAAAAGAAACAGCTTTGCCTATGTGATTATAATGCACTTATATCAATCGTGAAAGAATAATAAGATGGTTTGATAAGTAGAGATAATATGATGCTATGTGTGTTAGTGTCTTGTAACGTTTGTATAAGAGAGTATTCTTGTTGTGCTTCTGTTGTTTAAAGATAAGCTGTTATGTTAGTGTACTATCACTCACCTCTTGACATATTACAGGGGTTGTCGCCTCCGACGCGGGTAGACTCAGTGATGCAGGACCATGATTCGAGAATACCTCATGCGGGTCCAAGGGACCTATGCGAGCTACGGAGTTCCGTGTTAGTGATGCGGGTTACACCTCACGCGCCTATGTGGGCTACGCGACTACGAGTCCGGGGCGACGCCGAGGAGTAGCTACCTCGATGCGGGGTTATGTACCCTACGCGGGCCTATGTGAGTGGCCTACGCGACTACGAGAGTCCGTGATTAGTCTTGCATGGTGATACTACGCAATTGGCCCCGCTCGATCATTCGCAGCTAGAAAAGACTCGCATAGTTTACCTATTGTTGCTCTTGTTTATGATGTGGCACTATGTGCGTCCCCTTCGTTGTTTCATACATACTTGCAAAACCGATTTTAAAATGATATGTTTTCATTTAAGTATTTTACGCTTCATATACTTAGTACTGTTGTCGACCTCCTTCGGTGGCTGCGTTCATGCCGCAGTAAGGGCAAGCAGTGCTAGATCCACATTCTTAGGATCTCTACGTTGGTGTCGTGAGCTCCATCCTTTCCGAGGCTCTACTTTTGGGTATGATCTCCCCGTTGTAGATAGTTTTGTATGCGAGGTATGGCGGCCCCGTCCCGCCATAGTTGTATATTTCCTTAGAGGTCTGTAGTCATGTTGTACAAGATTCGGATGTAATCTTAAACCATGTTTATATACATATGCCAAAGGCGATGTTTTCTCACTTAAAGCGTGTCTTATTTTATAAACTGTTTATGTCTTGTTTTATATTTCCGCCGATTACTCGATGTATGACTACTTGGGTGCCGGTCTTAGGCACCATCACGCCCCGAATGGGTCGTGACAAAAGTGGTATCGTGAGCGATTAATCCTGAAAGTGTCTACGCATCGTATCTAGTAGAGTCTTGATTATCGTGTGTTGCGCACCACACCAATAATCGTGAGGCTATAAGATATTTAGGATTGGTTTCCATTCTTCTCACTCGAGATCGTGCTTTAGAGTCGTGTTAAAATTGGACCTCTAACGTATTCCTTTCAGAAGAGTTATGCCTCCACGTAAGGCAACCCGGCCCGTAGCGGCAAGGCAGCCGAGGAGCCGCCGGACACCGAGAGTTACGAGGGCTCGTGCCCGCCTATACCGCAGACGGCGAGTTCTATGACGCCGCCGCCCCAAATAGAGACCACAGCACCCACACCTCCCGCCCCACACCGGGCGGAGGAGTTAGGGTACAAGGAGATGGCCCACTATTGGCTAGAGTTGTGGCCGATACGAGGATAGGTCAGATGCGATCAGCTCCAGCCTCAGCTCCTGGCCGCACCCGTGCACCCGAGGCGAATAGTTTGAGGCTACGAGATTTCTTGAGTTGTAGCCCGCCGAGTTTTACTGGTCGAGGCCGGAGGATGATCCGCAGAGTTCATCCGCCGCCACAGAGGATCATGCGGTGATCAAGGCCTCGAGACGCAGTCCGTGACCTTCGCGCAGATCGCGTGATACCGCAATGATTGGTTTGATTCACGGAGTTATCCCGGAGAGCACGCCCCCGCCTACTTGGGATGAGTTCTCGCAGGCTTTCTCACTCACTTCTTGCCTCCACAGATGAGGAGGGCGCGGCCGATAGATTTTTACCGCCGAGGCAGAGGACGACCGCCGTGAGTACAATGTCGAGTTTGATTCATCGCTCGATATGTCCCGGGTTGGTAGCTAATATGGAGGATAGGGTGCACCGCCACGCCACCGCTAGATGACTATATGGCCGAGTCGTGCGGGTGTTTCTTCACCGGGTATGGACATTACCCGCACGCAGCTCATGCTCTTGGATGTGAGCGAGCGTGAGACCGCCGGCCGACAAAGCAGCAGGCAGTGACGGCAGGTCTTTGGTGGCTATCGTGGTGGCGGCCTCAGAAGCCTAGATTTGCACCACGCCACCAGAGCACTCGCACCGCCCTCAAGACACCGGAGATATTCGAGGCGCACTGTGGCCCCGGGACTTCGCACATCCGAGCGCAGAGGTTCGGCGATCGGACCACCCCTCGCGTGGCGGTGCGGTGATCCCACTTCGAGTTGTGGTGCTACGAGTTTGTTTTAGTCAGGCCGCAGGTCACTATGCGAGGAACCGTCCACTGCGGCAAGGCGCGATGGTAGTGGTCACCACGAGTTCTTTCACGGTCTTCTTCATCCCCGACAGCTACTCGGAGGGCAAGGTACTCACGGACCAGCAGGCCGCGGCGAAGTCGTGGCGCGTCCCGCCTAGCGGTCCTAGAACCGCATTTATGCTCCGCCCACCGACAGATCGTGAGGCCTCACCGATGTCGCCACAGTACCTTATCGCTTCGGTTTGATGTGTATGCTTTGATAGATCCGGTTCTACTGGCCCCATATATCTCCCTTGTTGCTAGTAGGATAGGATAGAGCCCGAGTCCATAGACCCTTTCGAGGTAGCTACGCCAGGGTGATTCGGTGGTAGCTCGGCGGTATATAGAGCTTGTCCCGTGACCATTTACGATCGTCGGACCCTAGCCGACTTGATAGAGTGGAGATGATTGACTTCGACGTGATCACGGGATGGATTGGCTAGCCTCTTGCTACGCCAATGTAGACGCAGAGAGAGAGTAGTACGGTTCCAGTTTCTGAGGAGCCTGTTGAGCGAGGAGCACGGTATCGCCGAGTGGTAGGTTTATTTCCTACCTCAAGGCTAGGAAGATGGTGCGCGAAGGGTATATCTACCATCTCGCTCGTGTTTGATGCCGAGGTCGCGTACCAGATTTTCCGTCGGGCCCAGGGTCGAGAGTTCCCAGACGTGTTTCCGCACGACCTCCGTATCCTCCCAAGAGGAGATTGAGTTTTGTATTGACATATTGCACACACTGCCTATTTCCATTCCGCCATACAGAATGGCACCCGCCGAGAGAGTCAAGGATCACCTTAGAGATTTGCCGGAGAAGGGCTTCATCAGCCTAGTGTTTCTCCCGGGAGCGCCAGATTGTTCGTGAAAAAGAAGGACGACGCCGCACGTGTGTTGATTACAGGCACCAACAAGGTGACCATTAAGAATGATACCCCTTCCTGTGATTGATGATTTGTTCGACCAGCAGGTGCGAGATGCTTCTCCAAGATTGACCTACGGTCGCTATCATCAAAGTGCAGTCGAGAGGTAGATGTCCCTAGATCGCATTCAGACCAGACGCATTATGAGTTCGTGGTCATGTCTTTTGGGTTGACCAATGCTCCGCAGTATTCATGGATTTGATGAACCGAGTGTTCAAACCATTTTGGACACGTTTGTGATAGTGTTCATTGATGATATCTTGGTTTATTCTCGCCAGAGCGGGAGCACGCGAGCATTTGAGGATCAGGCCGACGCTTCTCCAGACTGAGCTTGACGCCAAGTTTTCCAAATGTGAGTTTTGTTGACTTCAGCATTCTTGGGCATATTGTCGGGCCGATGGCATTCGAGTGGATACGCCAAGATCGAGGCGCCAGACTTGTCCTGCACCTACTACTCCAACAGAGGTTCGCAGCTCGGGCCTTGCAGATATTATCGGTGGTTCGTGGAGAAGTTTGCTTCTATCTTCGCACCATTGACTAGGCCGACTCGTAAGGCGCAAGTTTCAGCCGGATCGATGTCAGGAGCGTGGTTTCCAGCTGTCAAAGAGACCGACGACCGCCTCGCTCTTACTCTTCCGCAGGTCCGGATGGTTATGTCGTGTATTGTGACGCGTGCATCGGGTTGGGATGTGTGTTGATGCAGCATGTCGGTTATAGCATATGCATCCCGACACCAAGAAACACGGAGGAACTACCCCACCCATGATTTGGAGTCATGGCCGTGATTCACGCTTTGAAGATCCTGAGGCACTATTTGTATGGGGTTCACGTGGATATTTTTACGCACCACAAGAGCCTCCAAGATATCTTCACCAGAGGAGTCGAACTTACGGCAGACGGTGGTTAGAGTTACTTAAGGATTACGATGTTGATATCCCGTACCACCCGGAAGGCCAATGTTGTGGCGTATGCTCTTAGTCGTAGGTCGATGGGGAGCCTATCGGATGTGCAACAGAGAGGAGGGACATGGTTCGTGATTTGCATCGCCAGCGAGCCTTGGTGTCCATTTGATTGATTCGATAGCAGTGGGGTTAGAGTTCGCAGGTTGCCGAGTCTTCCATCGTCGGCGAGGTGAAGAGGCAACACCGAGGATCCACTTTGATTCGATATCGTGATACAACTCTTCGTAGGGCAAGGGTCCTTGAGGTAGCACCATGGGTGCTAAGGTTTGAGGGCGATTGTGTGTTCCGGATGTTTCGTGACTTGGCGCAGGTTCTGGGGAAGCACACATAAGCGTTTATCCATCCGAAGTCGACCAAGATGTACCACGACCTTAGATCCGTGTATGGTGGGATGGCGAAGAGGACGCCGCAGAGTTCGTAGCTCGCCCGTGTTGTCGCAGTGAAGGTAGAGCACCGCAGGCCCGTGGTTTGTTGCAGCGATAGAGATCCCGACCGAAGTGGAGGTAATCAACATGGATTTTATCACAGATTACCTCGCACTCGGAGGAGACATGATTCTATATGGGTTATCGCCGACAGTCGACGAAATCAGCCCACTTTCTTCCCGTCAGACGACTTTTCTACCGAGGATTATGCCGACTTTACATCCGAGAGATCGCCGATCGCATGGAGTCCCTACTGATCATATCGCATGCAGGAGCCCGCCTTACGCTAACTTCGGAGGTCTTTCCGCAGAGGTTTAGGACGCAGTGAGCCCGAGCATCGCATTCCATCCACGCATGCACGGACAAAGCCGAACGCACTATCCGCACTCTCGAGGATATCTTTGCGAGCCCGTGTTATCGACTTCGTGGGTAGCCGAGGATCATTTGCCTCTAGTTGAGTTCGACAATAATAGCTACCACTCCAGATTCGATGGCGCCATGAGGCCTTGTATGGGAGGAAGTGCAGATCGCCTATAGGTTGGTTCGATGTGGGCGAGGTGCAAGTGGGACCAGACGGTGCAGCAGCAGCGATGGATAAGGTGAAGCTTATCCGAGAGCGGCTATCGACACCGTAGTCGGCAAGTCGATGCAGATCATCGTCGCGGCATCTTGAGTTCGAGGTTCATGATTGGGTTTTCCTAAAGGTGTCACCCATGGCGGTGTGATGAGATTCGGAAGAAGGGAAACTCACCAAGGTACATCGGGTCGCTTCGTATTGTCCGCAGGTAGGCAAGGTTGCCTATGAGTTGGATCTGCCGTACGATCTGGAGGAAGTGCATAATGTTTTTCACGTATCTATTCTTAGGAGATGTATCGGGTATCCATCTATGGTACACCCGATTGACGATGTCCAGATGACCGAGGGGTTATCGTATGAGGAGATTCCCATAGCGATAGTCGATCGTCGAGTTAGCGTCTGCGACCAAGGACGTGGCTTCCACAAAGTCTTGTGGCGGAACGAGCTTAGGAGGAGATGGCGGGAAGTCGGCGAGGACATGAGGCGGAGGTATCCTCACCTATTCCCACACCTCCGTAATTCACTTTCCTACTTGTAAATTTTCGTTATCGCTTTTGCCTAATTGTTGTTTTGGTCGTGTGTGGCTTTTGCAAACCGTTAAGTTATGAAGAATCTTATCGTTAATCGTTTGAAGGAACATTCGACGAATGTTTCTGGCGAGGAGAATGTTATACCCGTATTTCGCAGTATGTACGTAGGGAATACGCATAAAAGTGTAGCCTTAAAGTTTAGGCACAAAACGTTTTCTTGGGCACAACTCACAAAACGAATAGTTTTCCACGAAACGCTTTCCACACTTTCGTAGGGCAAATTCCGCTATGCCATTTCTAATTTTTGCGGATTTTTCCGAGAGACGAAACATTTTGGACCAACGAGGGCGACACTTGGCACCTCCAATTGGTGGACTTGAAATCGCCCATGGACGAATTGGACAAAGTGTGACACGCTTTTTGTGCCTTTGCACAAGTCAAGGAGTTGGTAGGATATTTTGTGTTTGGACACTTGCCTAAATCTTCACCCTACACTTGCCTTGCACTTGGCATCATCTTGGCCCTGGTTGGCCACTTCTTGACCTATAAATACCCCCTTAGAGATGAAGAGTTCTTCATCCACAAATTACTTCCAAGTCTTGAAAAACCCTCCCCTCTCCTTTAAGCTTGTTCGTCCAAAGCTATCCCCCCCCCCCCTTGAGTGAGTTTGGCCGAGGGCCTTCCCCCCCTAGCCTAGCCGAAATCTACCCCCCTCCCTTGGTAGAAAAGTTGCCTTCTTGTATTGTTATAATGCCCAAAATAGCCTAGCCCCAATCCCGTAGTACTTAGAAGTTGTGAAGAACTTCTAAGGTTTCCTTGGAGCATACAACTTAGGAGCAAAACCTTGCTCAGGCGCGACTTTATCTAGGATATTATTGGGCTTACCGAGGTAACTAATCCTAATCCTCTTTTGAATTAGAGAATACTTACTGTAGTAGTATAAGAATAAGTATTAGATACTTAGAAGAATATTGCGGAATAGAATTGAATCATATCACAGAAGGGTTTAAAAGAAGAATAATCAAAATGTACTTAGACAGATCGCTTTCACAATGAGACTTGAGTAGCTCACCGTAGTAAAGACGCCAATTTTCCGTAGGATATAGAACCCTCTGCTTAGAATCATTTACAAAGTAGTCTCAACGTTGATAGACGTGTTCGACTATTATAGGTTGATTCTCTGCGCGACATATTCAACTGGCGGTGGTTTTCACGGTAGGTATGTGATTCTTCCTAAAGCATGATATTTTATAATATATATGTAGTACGGTAGACGTATACGTGTTAATCAATAATACTTACGGAATGCCTCACTAGCTTAAGCCCGATAACACTTACGGAATGCCTCACGGCTTAAGCTTTGAATAATAAAGAATCAAAACATTTCAAAAGAATATGAATCATTTTTAATGTAAGAGAACTAATTGGTTTTTAAATGTGCTTAAGAGTTATACTAGCTTTATGGGAAGTTAAGTATAACCACTTAAGAGTGATAAAAGAAACAGTTTGCCTATGTGATTATAATGCACTTATATTGAACCGTGAAAAGAATAATAAGATGGTTTGATAAGTAGAGATGATATGATGCTACGTGTTAGTGTCTTGTAACGTTTGTATAAGAGAGTATTCTTGTCAGGCTTATGTTGTTTAAAGATAAGTCATATGTTAGTGTACTATCACTCACCTCTTGACATATTACGGGGTTAAGTCGCCTCCACGCGGGTAGACTCAGTGATGCAGGACCATGATTCGAGAATACCTCATGCGGGTCCAAGGACCTATGCGAGCTACGGAGTTCCAGTTAGTGATGCGGGTTACACCTCACGCGGTCTATGTGGCCATGCGGACTACGAGTCCGGGGCGATGCCGAGGAGTAGCTACCCTCGACGCGGGTTATGTACCCTATGCGAGCCTATGTGAGTGGCCTATGTGGACTACGAGAGTCCGTGATTAGGCTTGCATGGTGATACTACGCAATTGGCCCCGCTCGATCATTCGCACTAGAAAAGACACATTACGCTTACCTATTGTTGCTCTTGTTTATGATGTGGCACTATGCGTCCCCTCGTTGTTTCATACATACTTGCAAAACTGATTTTAAAATGATATGTTTTCATTTAAGTATTTTACGATTTCATATACTTAGTACTTGTAGATCGACCTTCCTGGGCTGCGTTCATGCCGCAGTAAGCGCAGCAGTGCTAGATCCACATTCTTAGGATCTCTACGTTGGTGTCGTGAGCTCCATCCTTTCCGAGGCTCTACTTTTGGGTATGATCTCCTGTTGAGATAGTTTTGTCTGATCGAGGTATGGCGGGGCCCTGTCCCGCCATAGTTGTATATTTCCTTAGAGGTCTGTAGTCATGTTGTACAGTATCGGATGTAACTGCTAAACCATGTTTATATACATATGCCGAAAGGCGATGTTTTCTCACTTAAACTGTGTCTTATTTTATAAACTGTTTCATGTCTTGTTTTATATTTCCGCTGATTACTCTGATGTATGACTACTTGGGTGCCCCGGTAAGGCACCAGTCACGGGCCCCGGAATTGGTCGTGACAGCCCGGCAGGGCAGGATTATTATTAGAGCGACGACGGGAAAATGAAGCAGTTGATACAGGTATATTCTTACCCCTCTAGAGACTAGTATGCGTTGATGATATGATGATGTGCTAAGTATTATGTTCAGATAGCATTATGTTAAATTGTGATTGAGAGGCCTGGTTAGTAAAGGGGAAGTTGGGTACATAGAATTGTGAGCCTTAGAATATTATACGTGGAGACCTTAGATGCGAGGCCGTCTTGAGTAAAAGATTTTGTTTACAATTGACCTTTGTCAGAGTGCATAGTTTACGAGGGGTATAATTGTGTGATAAGTCCCTGAGTGGTGTGAATTATAAGAGGGTAGTTAAGATAAGAAGACCACTAGGTTTTCGTGACTTGATTAGTGAGATTGTTCCGGATCGGAGAATAAGAGCTTGGCGCGATAGATGGGCCTGTTGAGGCCGATGCGGTCAACCCGTGAGTCGGATTGAAGTAAGGGAAATTGGTGGTGGTCCCGCTTTGTGATAGGGTCAAGAGGGTGCTAGGCCCAAGTTTAGGTAACCATCGTACGGGTTCGTGGATGCGTACGACCAGAATCGGATCGTGAAGGCCGGGGATGGCCTTAGAGAAGTTTGAAGCTAGTGAGATGACCAAGTTTGGAGGTAGTGGCTCCAAAGTTTTGGAAATCAAGCAATGATCAAGTGTGGTAATGGAAATAGAAAGAGTTCGTGTGTACGAAGCGGTACGAAGAGTAAGAGGAAGACGCGTGTTATGAAAACGGAAGTGATCATTTCTTTTGAAAAGTAAAGATGCGAAGGGAGTATCCTTTAGACCATGGGTGGGAGCTTTTTGTGAGATTAGAGGATTACTCGTTGGCTTGGATTTGAGTTTTTGCGCACATGTTATATTCTGGCCATTGGTGGCATGATCGGTTTTTGTAAGTGTAGTAGTGGAGGCTACACCGGCACATGTATGTTTAGAGACTTAGAAGGAACATTTGGGACGAATGTTTCTAAGGGGGGAAGAATGTTATACCCCGTAGTTCTAGGGTATGTATGTGAGGACGACGCATTTGCGAGAATACGCATGTAAATTTTGGAAAGAAAGAAGTGTGATTTTTCGACTAAAAGTTTTCGGTTTTATGAAGGAAAAGGTTCGTTAATGGAATTGGATTCCAGATTTGGTATTTGGGCTTCGGATTATATTAGAATTATGAGATTTTATTTTCTGAAATGGTCACGTGGGCCCACTGAGAAATTTACTGCTGTGGGCCCGCTTTGTTTTTAGATTTTTGGTATTTTGGATATTTTGGAAGACGAAATATTTTGAGTCGGGGCGACACGTGTCACCCCACGTGTCACCTTGTCGATTGAGGGACAAGTGGCTAGCCACTGTCCCTCGCCGAAATGGCCATGACACTGGAGCACCATTTCGTTGGCCATGTGTGGTGGGACCCACACACATGGCCAAATCTTGACCACCCACTTGCTATGATCTTAACCCTTGAATTCTCTATAAATACCCCTTAAGTCAAGACTAAATTCATCCCACACTTGAATACTTTCCAAAGCAAATACTCCCTTTAGGCTTGTGTTTCGTCCCTCCCCCCACATGTGTAGAAAATACTTTGAGTATTGTTGTATAATCCCAAATACCTTAGCCTAGTATCCCTAGTAGTATTCCAAGTTATTTCAATACTAGGAGCCCGGAAATATTACTTTATTCCAATAGTCGCAAAGTGAAACCCTAGGAAAATCTTCCTAGCTTGGTTGAAGTGTTAAGAGAAGTTGTTTAGAAACTTCTAAGGGTCGCTTGGAGCGGGATGGAGCGTAAGGAGTTGGAGCTAAACGTTGCTCAGGATCGACTTATAATCTTGGATAATTTTGGGCTTATCGAGGTAATGATCTATGTCCCCCTATTGTAATTGGATATTACATGTTGTAGTAGTTATACTTGAGTATATTATATGAGGATAGAAGATTGATAGAATTGAACTGTATTTACAGTAGACTTGTAGTATTATTGTGGAGTAGAATTGTACACGTCCGGTTAGACGGGTAACCCCCCTTGGAGTTGTTGGCTTGGTAGCGGGCCTTGATAGAGAAGGAGATTTATGTGGTTGCGGGGAGGCGCCGAATTTTCCGTAGAATATGGAGCCTTGTTCTTAGAAATGTTCTACGAAGAGATCGAGAAATTGATGGACGCTTGTGGCCTTTATAGGTAAAGTACTACGAGTAGCGTATTCTACTTGGGCGGTGGAAAAGGCTAGCGCGTTATAGTACTTTGGAGCGTTTTGCTTATTGTCGATAATCGTCGCGAGGTATGTGAACCTCTTCCTATCTTTTCTAGCATGATTGTTGTGAACTATGTAGTACGGTAGACGTACGTGTGCTAAACGAGTTTTGGTTGGTTTAAAACATAAGGTGTTATAATAGCTTTATGGGAAGTTAGTTATAACGACTTTATGTAGGTAAAAGAATGGTTTATTGATTTTAGAAGTTAAGAGACTTGATCTTAAAAGATGAGAGACTTAACTTATAAATGACGTTTTATGAAATATGAAGGACTATGAGTTTTGTTAAAAAGTTGTGAAACCTCATTCGTGAGTAATGAGTACTGGCTTTAAAGAATAATGTTTTACTGATTTCGGAAATGAGAATAAGTATCGAACAAACCACTGCATCGTTAATAAAGGAAAATGTATTGACTAATTAACTATATTAAAACCAGTAGAAACCTCCATCTGCATAGAAGCTAAGATAAGACAAAATTGTATTACATTTTCTAGATCATGGCTGCTTTAATAAGATTGTTATAAACAAGAATAACTACTCACACATAAGGCATATGTTACTCAATGGTTTTAAAAAGAGATTACGTTATTTGATTAAGACTATGAACTATGAAATCTTTTGAAAATAAGAGACTTGAGTATTTGAAATTAGGCAACTTGAACTTTTGGAAAAGAATGTTGTTACTTGACTTTAAAAGGGAAAGTGTTTGGGTTTAAAAGGAAGGCATGGTAGTGTCTTAATCTGTCTTAAAAGAGAGTTTAAACGTTATGGCCGATTTTTCCTCGAGTCCCATGGGATGGGCCGAGATATGTATTCCACCCGATTTTTCCTCGAGTCCCATGGGATGGGCCGAGATATGTATTCCACCCGATTTTTCCTCGAGTCCCCTGGGATGGGCCGAGATATGTATTCCACCCGATTTTTCCTCGAGTCCCATGGGATGGGCCGAGATATGTATTCCACCCGATTCCACCTCAAGTCCCATGGTATGGGCCGAGACATGTTATACGTATCATACGATTTATACCTAGACTAACGGCAGTGAGGAAGGAGTTCTACGGGCATGAGGGATGAATTTGAGGGCGTGAGTCCCTGGCTTGACATGACTGCTTTTATGTTGTGAACTGTTGTTTGGTTATCATACATGTCTTTTGCTTTATTTTAGGCTGTCATGATTTCATTTACGATTTTCGCCACATACTTGGTACTCAGATCGACCTCCTTGGGGCCGCGTTCACGCCGCAGTAGAGGTACATCGATTGTGGATCCTCGCCATGGGATCACGCTCGATGGTTTGGGAAGCCCGCTTTCTCCGAGGCTTATCTTTGGTATAGTCCCTGTCATTGTAGGTACTTGTACATTCGTGGTATGGCGGCCTGTCTCGTCATAGTTGTTGTTACACTCTTAGGTCCGTAGATCGCTGTGGGCAGGGTTGTAAGGATTGTAACTGTTCGGTTTTATGTATATACATGAAGGTAACCGTATTGGTTAGCCTGGTTTATTATGTTGTCTCTTGTTTCCTGTTTAAATTTTATTTCCGCTGATTTTCTCTGATGTTGTTATCACTAGGGTGCCCGGGGTAAGGCACCAGTCGCGGGCCCGAGATCGGGTCGTGACAATATGGATGGCTTGGATGCATTTCACTAGGATCAAGCCCAAGTGGCCCTTTGACAAGTCAACAATGTCAAGCTCTTTGTCTTAGCAAGACTTGGTCATTTAAATTATGGTCAAATGACCATCTTATCCATGCCATTTTCGTCCAAGACCATTAAGGGGGGTGACACGTGTTGTCACGACCCGACCCCGGGGCCGCGACTGGTGCCCTACCTGGGCACCCCGTTCAGGTATACATCAGATAATAGCAGCGGAACATACACAACATAAACACATGTGTAAATAAAAACGTCACAGGCTAGCCGATCAGACCGCCTTCTATAATATAAACATAATCAAAAGTACAACTCAGTTCTTACAGCCCAACCACATATGTGAATACAAACCTCTAGGAATAACAACTGTGGCGGGACAGGGCCCCGCCATACCCCTGAATATATATGAATCTACTACCTCAGGGAAAACCGTACCAAGAGCTAAGCCTCCAGAGCAAATTGGGCTTTCTCTCAAAACTGAACCGAGATCCTAAGAGCAAGGATCACCAACCTGGGTACCTAAAACCTGTGGGCATGAACGCAGCTTCTCGGGCGGGGTCAAGACAACAGCACCGAATATGGAATGTAAATAACGCATGATAAACAAATCATAATCAGATAAAAGAATGACAGGGAACAAGTATAAAAAGTACATACCAGATCCTGCCGTGTCATTACCACTTATGAACTTAATCATACCTTATTATCTTTTCCCATTTTTAATAAAAGTTATAGTCACATTCTTATGTACACGATTAGGGAAAATCATTATGTTCATTACTATAACTTACTTATCTTCCATAAATAAAATCTGGCCCTTTAAGGAGGGCACATTTACTACCCGGCCCAATCCAGGACGCGATCAAGTCACACAAAATAGCAAAGTTTGGCCGTGGAATCCCCCATCACTGCCGACAGCTATAAGTGTAAAATATAACCATGTGACGCGCCCGTGGCATCCCACCTCACTGTCGGCGTACACATACACAATACATATATATATATCTCCTGCCCGTGGAATCCCACCTCACTGTCGACAGCTATAAGTGTAAAATATAAACATGGGTCTCATGCCCATAACATCAATCAAGCAGGTGGTACAACGTCTTGGGGGTTACCCCTCATTTATACTCTTACCCTGGAACAGGTGGTATAACGTCTTGGGGGTTTACCCCTCACTGATACTCTTACCCTGGAGAAGGTGGTAAAGCAGGTGGTATAGCGTCTTGGGGGTTTACCCCTCACTGATACTCTTACCCTGGAGAAGGTGGTATAACGTCTTGGGGGTTTACCCCTCATTTATACTCTTACCCTATCTCGACCGACCATCTAACAATACATAAGCACTACCATGTCCTTTATAAAAATCCGGGAATTTAACCCAAGTACTCCAAATAACGGAAGCATACCCGTGGAATCCCACATCACCGCTTGCGACGCCCAAGTAACTTACAACAAGGCAATACTTCTCCAACCGAGAGTCGCGAACGTAATAAAACATAATACTTGCACTCAAAGGCTATCACCAAAGACATATAGGCTAATTCTCAATTAACCAAGCCAAAGTACTTATCAAGGCACACATAGAATAATTCTCATTTAACAAGCCAAAGTACTTATCAGGCACAAATAGAATAATTCTCATTTAACAAGCCAAAGTACTTATCGTGGTACAAATAGAATAATTCTCATTTAACAAGCCAAATGACTTATCGGGCACAAATAGAATAATTCTCATTTAACAAGCCAAAGTACTTATCAGGCACAAATAGAATAATTCTCATTTAACAAGCCAAAGTACTTATCGAGCACAAATAGAATAATTCTCATTTAACAAGCAAAGTACTTATCGTGGCACAAATAGAATAATTCTCATTTAACAAGCCAAAGTACTTATCAGGCACAAATAGAATAATTCTCATTTAACAAGCCAAAGTACTTATCGTGGCACAAATAGAATAATTGTCACGACCGAACCGGGCCGTGGATCGTGCCTTACCCCGCACCCTAGTGATACAACATCGCAGAAAATCAACTAAATAAAAACATGAACATGAATTAAGAGACAAGATAAATAAACAAAGCAACCAAAACAGCTTGCCTTCATCATATATACATAAATACCCGAACAGCTTATCCTTTTTACAAACCCCGCCACAACAAAGGCATGCACTTAAGATTTTTACAATATGGCGACGACAGGGCCCCAGATACCCCGAATGTGTAAGAATCTACTCACTCGGTAACATACCAAAAGATAAGCCTCCAAGAAATGGGGCTTCCCGACACGTCAATCGTGATCCTATGAGCGAGGATCCACAACCGATGTACTTCCACTGCGGATTGAACGCAGCCCCGGCGAGGTCGATAACAGTACCAAGTATGTGAAATCAGAAAAGATCAGAATGAAATCATAATAGTCTATATAAAGCAGGAGACATGTATGATAACCAGATGAAATACGTGTCCCTGCCCATCTCGTGGGACTCGGTGTAGAATCAGATGAAATACGTGTCCCTGCCCATCTCGTGGGACTCGGTGTATAATCAGATGGAATACGTGTCCCTGCCCATCTCGTGGGACTCGGTGTATAATCAAATGGAATACGTGTCCCTGCCCATCTCGTGGGACTCGGTGTATAATCAAATGAAATACGTGTCCTCGCCATCTCGTGGGACTCGTGTAGAATCGCTCACAACAAATCAACCTACCTCCATCGAGACGCGGGGTACAGAAATACAACAAAGGCTATCACAACAAGCATAGGCAAGTTTTCACAACAACAAGTATAGGCAAGCTTCACGAAAACAAGCATAGACAAGCTTCACGACAACAAGCATAGGCAAGTTATACACAACTCAAAGTACTTTCATTTTATGCCAAAGTCCGGGTTTTAACCCTAAGGTACTACGTACGTTAAATTACTTTTAAAGATCCATTTCTTTTACAAAGGTCACCCGATACCCGTAGTATAAAAAAATAGAGTGACTAACATCGTTAAGTAAACCAAAATGCTTTTCCTTTGTAAAATCAAGTAACAACCTTATTTTCCAAACGTTCAAGTTTGCCTAATTTCAAATGCTCAAGTTTCTCATTTTAGAAAAGGTTTCGTAGTTCATAGTTTTAATCCTTTAAACATAATTCTCCTTTAAACGTTTTGAGAAACATATGCCTTATAAAGTGAGTAGGTTATTCTTGTTTATAAACAATCTTATTAAGCGATCATGATCTAGGAAATGTAATATCATTTTGTCTCATCTTAGCTTCTATGCAGATGGAGGTTTCTACCGGTTTTAATAATACTTCATTAGTCTTTACATTTCCCTTTATTAACGCCGCAGTTGGTTTGTCGATACTTATTCTCGATTTCCAAATCAAGAAACATTATTCCTTTTAAAACCAAGTACTCATTACTCACGAATGAGGTTTCACCCAAAATTCATACATTTAAGTCAAGTCTCTTATCGTCTAAAAATCGGTAAACCATTCTCTTTATCTCTCTTAAGACGTTATACCTAACTTCTCATAAAGCTAGTATAACTCTTATGTTTTCAAAGCCAAGTATTACTCTTCTTTCAAAAAGGTCTTTTTGAAACACTTCAAGTTCTTTATTACTACACATCAAATCCGTTATAAGTCAAATCGCCACCTTTGAAACCACAAAGCATTTTCTTACCTACATAAAACTGTTATAACCAACTTCCCATAAAGCCGTTATAACACTTTATGTTTCAAACCAATCAAATACATTAAACACATGTACGTCTACCGTACTACATAGTTATACACATATCATGCTAGAACGGATAGGAAGAGGTTCACATACCTCGCGACGATTACCGACTAATAGCAAAGCGCTCCAAGTACCTCAAACCGTCGGCTACACCTTAAGCCAAGTAGACCACGCCACACGTAGTATTTCAACCTATAGAGGCCACAAGGCGCCTATTAACATCTTAGATCTCAATGTAGAATATCTTACGTAAAATTCGCAAAGACCTCCCCGCAACAGAAATCTCCTCCCTATCGAGGCCTGCTACCAAGCCAACCGGGGTTTGCACGCCTAATCGACGCTGCATAATTCTACTCACAGAATACTACACAAGCTTCATCGTAATACGCTATGTAATTACAGATTCACTTCTTAAAATTCATTCTTAAGTCGCAAGACATTTCCTTAAGTATTATTCAGGCTTAAGTCAAAAGACATTGCCGCAAAACTATGTTCAGTTCTATATATAGTATACTCAACTATATACTCCTACAACATGTAATTTCCAATTACAACAGAAGGTCAAGAATGTTTACCTCGATAAGCCCAAAATTATCCGAGTTTATATGTCGATCCTGAGCAAGGTTTAGCTCCTACTCCGCGCGCTCCGACCCGCTCCAACCAACCCTTAGAAGTTCTAACCAACTTCTACTTAACACTTCAACCGACTAGGAAGGTTTTTCCTTGTGGTTTCGTTTTTGTGAGGAAGTATAATAGTATTTTCTGGCTTTTGTATAAAAGGGTACTTTGGAAAGTACTACAAGGTATATGGGCTAAAGTATTTGGGCATTACAACAATACTAGGAGAGTATTTCTATACCACAAAAATGGGTATTATCTTATACGAAACAACTAGGCTATGGCACCACAAAGGCAAGGGGGTTTCGGAGGGCCTTCAAGAGGGAGAGGGTGGTGTTTGGACGAGAACAAGGTTGAGGGAGAGGGAGGGATTTTTGAGACTTAGATAGATTGCTCAAGTTTGGATGAAATAACTCTTCAACTTAGAGGCGTATTTATATGTCAAGGAATGGCCAACCAATGGCCAAGATCCATCCAAGTGTTAGGCAAGTGTAAGGCCAAGATCAAGCCAAGTGCACCTTATCCATCTACCACCAAAATATCCTACCTAACCCTTGACCAAGAATCAACACAAAAAACGTGCCATTGATGCCTTGGCCGTCCACTTCTCACGTCCAATGTGAGGGTGACACATGTCACCCTCCCGTTGGTCCAAAATGTTTCGTCTCTCGGAAAAATCCGCAAAAATTATTAATGACATAGCCGGAATTTTCCCTACGAAAGCTGTGGAAACGTTTCGTCGAAAAACGACTCCTTTCGGCACTTGTGCACAAATTCGAACCTATGCCTACTTTAAGGCTCAAATTGTATACGTACGCCCTCACGTACATACTCTGGAAATACGGGGTATAACAAATTCTCATTTAACAAGCCAAAGTACTTATCAGGGCACAAATAGAATAATTCTCATTTAACAAGCCAAAGTACTTATCAGGGGACAAATAGAATAATTCTCATTTAACAAGCCAAAGTACTTATCAGGGCACAAATAGAATAATTCTCATTTAACAAGCCAAAGTATTTATCAGGGCACAAATAGAATAATTCTCATTTAACAAGCCAAAGTACTTATCAGGGCACAAATAGAATAATTCTCATTTAACAAGCCAAAGTACTTATCAGGGCACAAATAGAATAATTCTCATTTAACAAGCCAAAGTACTACGTACGTACATTCTTTTCAAAAGACTCCTTTCCAAATAAAACTTCCCCGATACTAACAATCGTAGTATTCAAGTCCTATCCACCTTTCAAGTCAAGTCACAATACCTTATTAGAAATACAATTACCGGCTTCTAAATCAAGTGACTTCTTTATTAAAAACCTTAAGCAATTGGTACTTTTAAAATAATTTGCCCTTCCTTAATACAAGTTATTTCTTTGATTACTTCATTAGAGAAAACCATTCTCTTAACCTTCCATAAAGCCGTTATACCAACTTCCCATAAAGCCGTTATAACCCTTTATGGTTTAAACCAACACATTCCTTTTATAACCAAGAGACTTCTACTTTTTGAAACCAAGTATAATATACTTTCAAATCAATTCTCATAACTTGCAAAAATACAATTAGTCTCTTAACCTTTAGAAAACAAGTGACTCCTTTTATTATACAACCCTAGGCAATTGATGCCTTAAAAACAAGTTGCCTTTTTACTAAAATCAAGTCATTTATCTTTCCATAAAGCAAATATAACTAACTTCCCATAAAGCCGTTATATTCACTTTATACCTTAGCCAAAAACAATTTCCTATCCAAGGGACTTATATGTTTAAAACGGAACAAGTATCACATACTTTAAAACTCTTCAAGTCCCTTAACATTAATAAAACTTAAGACATCCTTTATACTTTCAAAGAAGTGAGTTAATCTCCTAACTCACCCAACTTGGCTATTTACAAAACTAGTAAAGGATATCAAGGTGTGTCAGACGCTCACCGCACTACATACGTGCAACTAGTCATGCTCAAAGATAGGAAAAGTTCTACATAGAGTAGGTCACACAACTACCTCTTAACTTCTAAGAGTAACAGGAAACATGAAATGATACCACAGGTATATTCCATACATAGAATCATGCCAAAGGAAGGAAGAGGTTCACATACCTCGCGACGATTGTCGACAAGTAGCAAAATGCTCCAAAGTACTTCAATCTTGATAGCTAATCCATCCTTCAAGTAGGATACACTATACTTAGTACTTCAACCTATAATGGTCACAATACGTCCATTAACCTCTTACTTCAAACGTAGAATATTCTAGGTGCTAAGTCACTAAATTCTACGGAAAATCAGACAGCACCTCCTTGTTTTTACTTACTTTGCCACCTTTTTCAAGGCCGAATACAATAACCAAACACGCCACATTTAAGGCCCAAACAATGCAATTATCAATAGGGGATTACACGCCTACTAGACGTGTAAAATTTCGCCCCACAAAAGATATCAACTAATACAAACTACATGTCCAAATTCGGCCACATTGTTTTCAACAATACCAATTCTTATCCAAATTCCATTTCAATCCAAGTTGTTAGCAATACATGATATCAAGTCGCAATCGACTATAACTACTATAATCTTCAAGTCAACAACATGCGACGATTCTAATAACGACTAAATTGCAATCCAACTTAACATGGCTTACATTACATTTCGGATTTCCAAGGCTACAATCAATCCATAATCCTTATAAACTTCAACACATATTCTTCATGCTAGCAACAAGTAAAGCTAACAACAATATAAATAATCTTGTAACATTTTCAAAGAACAAGATTATACCTCAACGATTCTTAATCCAATCTTCAAAACCAAAGTTGCTCCTTAGCAACCTAGAGCCTCTTCAAGACACTTCAATCCACTCCTTGAGACCCTTAGAACAACACCAACAATTTTCCTTCAACTTCTAAGCAAAACCTAGAAAGACAACTAGGTTTCCGCTTTGCGACTAACCCGTAAACTACCCTTTTCCAAGATTTTTCTATTGAGATATGCTTACACTACCCTCAAGAACCTTGGTTTAAAGTGGGGAGCTAAAAGAACAAGGATCAAAGATTTTTCCTTTTCTTCCAAGAGGAACCCGAGAGCTTCCCTTCTATGTTCTTCAATTTTTGTGCAAATATGGCTAAGTATGGAACTTGTCTCACTACTAGTAGTATTATAAAGGGACATGGAGGGTCAAGATGTGTACAATTGGGTGGCTAGGATGATCTCTTATTAAATATCAAGGCTTGTGGGACCTTTGACTTTGGTCAATTTTCTCAACCTCACACTTGCAAGACTTGTCTTGCAACAAAGGTCCAATGACCCTTTAGCCCTTGCTAGATTTCGTCCAAGGCATCATTTAAGGGGGGTGACACGTGTCGCCCTCCCATTCGTCAAAATAATACGATTTCCGACAATTTCATATTTCCGATAAAATTTTACAAGTCTCAAATCTTAACACTTGTGAGTTCTTACTTACGTTCTTAAAACATATCTTGTAAATACGGGGTGTAACACGTGTCGCCCTCCCGTTCGTCACAATATTTCGTCTTCCGACAATTCCATAATTCTGATATCTTGAGTTCTTACGTACGTTCTTATAAACATATCCTGGAATTCCGGGGTATAAGAGATAGCACTTCTATCAATATCATAGTTACTTAGTATAATACTTATACCAAATAATGCCCTCTAATTCTACCGAAATTCGGGCAGCACTTCCTTTGTTTCTATGTACTTTTCCACCTTTTCCAAGGCCCGTATTCATCAACAAAAACGCCACATTTAAGGCACAACCAACTCATCTAATCAAATGGGATTACACGCCCAACATGACGTGTAAAATTCTACCCCAAAACCATACCAAAACAGCGCCTAAAGCAGTCCATAATTAACTATAACGAGGGTGGAATGTGAGGCCTTTCAATGCCTTTCCACACCCTTATTCCTTCAGGATTTTCATTAGAAATCTACTACATTAAACATGAAATATAGGGGCTGATTTTCCAGCAAACAATACGTCTAAAACAGTCCCTAAAAACTGCACGACAATATCCAACAGTTTTATAGATTCTACGGCCAACAACTAAAATCCGATAACTCATTCCTTAATCCTTTTTATTCCAATTCGAGTTCCAAAACTTCTACATAAGTTATAACAACTTATTAACAACAATATTAATCCATTATAACATGCAATAGGTGAAGATAACTGTTACACCCCGTAAGTCCAGGTCATGTATAAAAGAATGTATGTAAGGAATCAAGACTTGGAAATTGGTACGAAAGGAAGAATTGTTTTTCCGACGGAAAATCTTTCGAACGTCGGAAGGGAAAAATGTTCGTTGTTGAGAATTGGATTCTCAAAATGCATTATTTGAAGAGTATGGAACTTATTAACATTATGGAAATTTATTTTTACGGATTTGGTCATGTGGGGCCCACCCGAGGAATTTTACTTTTTTGTGGGGCCCACGAGGGTTACGGAATTTTATGGACGAATGAGAGGGCGACACGTGGCACCCCCACATTTGGTCTTGGACGTTTTTAGTAAGGGTAAAATGGTCATTGACCATCAAGGAAGATAAGTCTTCAAAGCTTGAGATTGTTGACTTGTCAACTTGTCCACATGGCTTAACATTATTTGTTCTTCATCCTAGCCCACAAGTGTTTTAATCTAAGCCCTCCATTGTGTTTTATATACCACACTAGTAGCAAGACAAGGTCTTCCACACTTAGAAAAAATCACAACATTCTTGTTCTTGTAGACTTGCTCTCGGGTTTGGCCATTTACTCACAAGAAAATTTTGTAGTTTTGATCCATTATTCACAAGACTTTAACCCAAGGTCCCTAAGGGTATTGTAAGGATATCTCAATAGAAAGATCCCGGAAAAGTGGCGTTTTCGTATTAGTCGCAAGGCGGATACTTAAGGAGTTCTTCAACTTTGAAGTTGGAACTTGAAGATGGGTTCTTCATAGGCTTCTAAGGAGTGCTTGGAGCGGATTGGAACATAAGGAAAGGAGCTAAGAATTGCTAAGGAGCGACTTTGAATCTTGGAATTTTTAAGGGCTTGTAAAGGTATAATTCTTGTCGTTTTAGTGATTAAGTTTACTTATTGTTTTAGCTATGGATATTAACAAGCATGAGATGTTTAGTATGAAGTTTGATAAGTGTTTTGGCTATTGGAACCCTAATCCGAAAACTAGCATGTTTAGCCCTTAAGATTACAATTCAAGTTGATTATTAGTTTAAGTCGTCACATGTTGTATAAGAAGGAAATTGTAGTTGTTGAAGTTGTTTATGACTATATAACATGTTATACCTTAGAACTTGGAATTGGAAAAGAATTGGAAAAGACTTAGTGTTGTTGTATATGTTGGCCGAGAATGGCTTGGTTGTTAAACTACTTCGTATGAATTGTGGGGCGGAATTTTACACGTATTGTAAGGCGTGTAATCCCCTTTGGTTGGTTGTTGTGTTGAGCCTTAAATGTGGCATGTTTGGTTATTGTATTCGGCCTTGTAAAAGGTGGCAAAGTATGTAGAAACAAAGGAAGTGCTGCCCGATTTTCCGTAGAATAAGAGACCGTATACTTAGTATTATTCTACGTTAGAAACTAGAAATGGATAGTCATGTTGTCACCATTATAGGTTGACACTTCTACGTGCGTCGTATTCGACTTAGCTTGTGGATTAAGCCGAAAAGGTATGTGAACTATCTCCTCTTCTAGCATGATTCCTTAAGATAAAGAAAGTATGTCCTACTCCTTAAATGATCCATTCCTTGGTTGTATTTAGATTGCCTAAAATAGAATTTGTTCTATGTACTTCATTTATTGTACTTTGATGTTTAAATTGTAAGTTGTATAATCCATTGCCTTAGTGAAGTTTGGATTCTTAAGAGTGAAAGTATTTTACTTAAAGTACATAGAGTCTTGAAAAGGAAGTGGTTTCCAAACCTTTTGGCTAGTGCCTTAGTTCCAAAACCTAAGGGTTGTTATAATGACTTTAGGGGAGTCAAAGGAGTGATTTACTTAATTGTATTAAAAGAGGAGAAATGACATGATTTAAGAGAAGTAACTTGTTTTAAAGGTGTGAGTTACTTGAGGTTTATAAGTACAAGAAACTTGTTTTCTAAATATTAAGACACTTGAAGTATTTTGAAAGTTAAGAAACTTGATTTGTAAGTATGTGATACTTGGTTTTAATAGTATAAGTGTTACACCCCGTATTTTCAGGACATGTGTTAAGAACGTAAGTAAGAATTCCAAATGTTAAGATTTGAGACTAGTAAAAATTTATCGGAATTATGGAATTGTCGGAAAATGTAATATTGTGACGAATGGGAGGGCTACACGTGTCACCCCCCCTTATGTTGCCTTGGACGAAATGTAGCATGGGCACAAGGGTCATTTGACCCTTGTTAGGAAGACAAGTCTTGCAACTTGTAGAGCTTGAGAAAATTGACTTGGTCAATGGGTCCACAAGGCTTGATATTTAAGAGAACCTCATCCTAGCCACCCATTTGTCCAAGCCATTGCAAGCTCTCGGGTTCTACATGAATGAAAAAGAAAAAAAATTGTTTGTTGTCCAATAATATCCCCACTTCAAACCAAGGTTCCTAAGTGTATTGTAAGGGTATCTCAATAGAAAAATCCCGGAAAAAGATAGTTTTCGTATTAGCCGCAAGATGAAAACCTAGTTGCCTTTCTAGGTTTTGGTTGAAAGATTGAAGGAAAATTGTTGGTGTTGTTCTAAGGGTCTCAAGTAGCGGATTGGAGTGTCAAGGAGGGGCTCTAAGTTTCTAGGGAGAGACTTTGGATTTGAAGTTGGACTAAAAATCGTTGAGGTAATAATCTTGTCTCTTAAGTGTTACAACATTATATATTGTTGTTAGCTTTACATGTTTGCTAGCATGAAGTATATGTGTTGAAGTTTCTTAAGTATTATGGATTGATTGTAGCCTTAAATCCGAAATGTCATTTAAGCCTTGTGAAGTTGGATTACAATTTGGTCGTTTATTATAATCGTCGCATGTTACTTACTTGAAGATTATAATGGTTATAATCGATTGCGACTTGATATCATGTTATGCTAACAACTTGGATTGAAATGGAAATTGGATAAGAATTGGTGTTATTGTACTCAATGTGGCCGAATTGGACTAGTAGTTTGTATTAGTTTGATATCTTTTGTGGGGCGGAATTTTACACGTCTAGTAGGCGTGTAATCCCCTATTGTTAATTGCATTGGTTGTGTTACACCCCGTAACTCCAGGACTTGTTTAAGAGAATGTACGTAAGGAACTCAAGACTTGAAAAGGGTACGAAAGGAAGAATTGTTTTTCCGACGGAAAATCTCCCGAACGTCGGAAAGGAAATATGTTCGTTGAGGAGAATTGGATTCTCAAAATGCATAATTGTAGAGTATGGAACTTTTTAACGTTATGGAAATTTATTTCTTTACGGATTTGGTCATGTGGGGCCCACACGAGGAATTTTACATTTTTTGTGGGGCCCACGAGGGTTACGGAATTTTATGGACGAATGAGAGGGCGACACGTGGCACCTCCCCCACATGGTCTTGGTCGAAATTGTAAGGGTAAAATGGTCATTTACCATCAAGGAAGATAAGTCTTGCTAGCTTGAGTTTGTTGACCAAGTCAACTTGTCCACTTGGCCTTTCATTAATTGCTCTTCATCCTAGCCCACAAGTGTAATAATCTAAGCCCTTCTTGGTGTTATATAAGCTTACTACTAGTGCAAGACTAGTCTTAAACACTTAGAAAAATTAGAGAACATATGTGCAAGAACAAGAGCTCTCGGGTTTGCACCTTTTGCCACAAGAAAATTTTGTAGTTTTGATCCATTAGCCACAAGACTTTAACCCAATGTCCCTAAGGGTATTGTAAGGATATCTCAATAGAAAGATTTCGGAAAAACGACGTTTTTGCGTTAGTCGCAAGGTGAAACCCTAAGGTGTTCTTCAACTTTGAAGTTGGAAATAGAAGAGGAGTTTTTCACAAGCTTCTAAGGGTCGCAAATAGCGGATTGGAACGTTAAGAAAAGGAGTTGGAGTTGCTAAGGATCGACTTAGGGTTTTGGAGCATTTTGAGCTTAAGAAGGTATTAATCTCCGTCTTACTATTATAATTTAAGATTTCATGTTGTAGTAGTTAGAAATGATCATGTGGATTATATTATGAAGAATGATATGTGTTATGGAATAGTTGGATGGAATCCGAAAGTTGCATGATTTAGCCTTTAAGATTGTAATTCAAGTTAGTTACTAGTTTAGTCGTCGCATGTTATCTAAAGAGTGGATTAAGGTGGTTAATATTGTTAAGTTGTTATTACTATATAACATGATAGACCTAAGAACTTGGATTGAAAAGGAATTGGAAAGGTTGATAAGTTGTTGCACTTTTTGGCCGAATTGACATTTGTATTGTGGACTAGTTTAATGTAATTTGTGGGGCGGAATTTTACACGTCCTGTTTAGACATGTAATCCCCTTTGGTTAGCTGATTTGTTGGGCCTTAAATATGGCGTGTTTGGTTATTGTATTCGGCCTTGAAAAAGGTGGCAAAGTATGTAGAAACAAAGGAAGTGCTGTCCGATTTTCCGTAGAATTTAGTGACTTAGCACTTAGAATATTCTACGTTCGAAGCTAGAGGTTAATGGACGTATTATGGCCAATTTAGGTTGAAGTACCAAGTATAGCGTATTCTACTTGAAGGATGGAATAGCTAGCAAGGTTGAAGTACATTGGAGCTTTTTGCTACTTGTCGATAATCGTCGCGAGGTATGTGAACCTCTCCCTTCTTTTGACATGATTCTATGTATGAAATATACATGTAGTAGTATTTCATGATTCCGTCTACTCTTAGAAGTTAAGAGGTAGTTATGTTGATTTACTCTATGTAAAAGCTACGTCTAAGAAATCCTAAGTCCTTACCAAGTCTTATGGGGGATGTTGGTAAGAGTCGTTAGGAAGTATTTGGAGTCGAGTTGACTTGGCTAATTTACGACACGAATAAGAATAAGTATCGAACAAGCCATTGCAGCGTTAATAAAGGAAAATGTAATGACAATTAATTATGTTAAAACAAGTAGAATTCTCCATCTGCATAGAAGCTAAGATAAGACAAAATTGTATTACATTTTCTAGATCATGGCTACTTGAATAAGATCGTTATAAATAAGTATAACTTATTCACAACGCACCAAAGTATATGGTACTTAATTTAAAAGAGTTTACGTATGAAGCTTTTAAGACTCTGAAACTTGTTTTCTTAAAAGTTAAGAGACTTGAAGTATTTTGAAAGCTATGTGATTTGATTTGAAAGTATAAGTCTCTTGGTTATAAAAAGAATGAATTAGTTTAAGGCATAAAGTTAGTATGACGGCTTTATGGGAAGTTGGTTATAATAACTTTATGGGAGGTTAAGAGAATGATTTTCTTCAGTATCATAAACAAGAAATGATTTGAAATAAAGAAGGGCAAAGAGTTTTAAAGGTACCAATTGCTTAAGGTCTTTAAGAAAGAAGTCACTTGATTTAGAAGCCGGTAATTGTATTTCTAAAAAGGTATTGTGACTTGTCCTGAAAGGTAGAGATGACTTGATACTACGGTTGTTAGTATCTGGGAAGTTTTATTTGAAAAAGAGTCTTTCTAAAGGAGTAGAGGTGCGTAGTACGTTGGGTTAAATTCCCGGGTTTTATATGACATTATCGACCCAGAGATGGGCCGGGCAGTATACCTTTACGGGCAGACTATATGACATTATCGACCCAGGAATGGGCCGGGCAGTATACCTTTACGGGCAGACTATATGACATTATCGACCCGAGATGGGCGGGCGGATACCTTTACGCGCACTATATGACATTATCGACCCGAGATGGGCCGGCGGATACCTTTACGCGCACTATATGACATTATCGACCGAGAATGGGCGGGCGATACCTTCAGGCGCACTATATGACATTATCGACCCGAAGATGGGCCGCAAGATACCTTTACGCGCACTATATGACATTATCGACCCGCAGATGGGCCGCAAAGATACCTTTAGGGGCAGATTATGTGACTTTATCGCGTCCCAGTTTGGGCCGGGCAGTATAGGCGTCCCTCCGTAAAGAGTCGGATTAGGTTATGAAAGATAAGTAAGTTAGATGGTAATAAGCTTAATGACTTCTCCTAAGTATGTACGTAAGATATGGCTATAACTCTTAATGGAATGGAAAAGATAATGATATGCAATTAAGTTCATAAGTGGTAATGACACGGCAGGATCTGGTATGTACTTTTTATACTTGCTCTGTCATTATTTTGTATAGTTATGATCTGTTTACTGTACTTTATTTCTGTTCCATATTCGCATCAAGATCGATTTCTTCGGGCCGCGTTCATGTCCGTAGGTTTAGGTATTACGATTATGGATCCGCGAGCTTAGGATCCTGGTTCAGCAGTTTGAGATGGCTCCAATGTTCCGGAGTTGTCATGGCTATGTATATTCAGGGGTACGGCGGGGCCTTGTCCCGTCATAGTAGGTGTTCAATCTTAGAGGTCTGTATTCACATGTGGGCTGGACTGGTTAGAATTGTAATTACATTTTTGGTTAGTGTAAGCCCTTTTTGGGTGATTTATATTACTGGCGACCTTATATCGGCTTTGCAGGTTTTAAGAAAAAAAAAATGTGTTACTTATTTTTCCGCAGCAGTTTATTATGTTGTATGTTTTAAGGGTGCCCAGGTAGGGCACCAGTCGCGGCCCGGGGTCGGGTCGTGACAAAAGTGGTATCAGAGCAGTTAGTCCTCGGAAAGTGTCTACAGACCGTGTCTAGTAGAGTCTTGATTATCGGTGTGTTGTGCACCACATCTATAATCAGGAGGCTGCAGGACATTTAGGATTGGTTTCCATTCTTCTCACTCTGAGATCGTGCGATAGAGCTATGTCGTTAGGGTCGTCTCTCCCTAACGAGTTATGTTGATTGCAGCTACGAG
Source organism: Przewalskia tangutica (assembly GCA_029844215.1). Classification (NCBI taxonomy): domain Eukaryota; kingdom Viridiplantae; phylum Streptophyta; class Magnoliopsida; order Solanales; family Solanaceae; genus Przewalskia; species Przewalskia tangutica. The sequence goes on from JAQGDG010000048.1 coordinate 393,734, forward strand.
AAAGGCATCAGTGACCCAGGAAGGACTATGTGGATTGTGTATCCAGGTTGGTAATGATTATAGTATAGTTGGTATTGTGACATACATCTATACGGAGTTATGTATGAGGGTCAGACGCGTGTTGCCTAGACTGATTTTAGATTACCAAGAGTTGGTAAAGACTAACTAGATACCGGGAGGGTATGGAACAGTTAATAAATTCTCGCCAAGGTCTTATGTTTTATTTTGAGATGATTGGGAAATGATGAGCTGTCTGATAGGGTAGTGAACCCTTAAGAAGCCATGTTAAGGAGCTTAACGGAATGTCATGTTAATAGATTAAGCTGCGTAGTAGGCTTAAGAGGATTGTACGGATGAGGTCCGGATAGAGTAAGTAAGGGTTGTTGTGATCAAGACGACACAATTATGGTATTATGAGAAGTTTTTGTACCCATTAACGGGGGGACTGGTAAGGTAGGCTTGGAGCATGGGAATTGCGAGCCTAAGAATGTTGATAACCGCCGAGACCTTAGGTATATAAGGCCTTCTCGGGTAGAAAGATTTATTATAGACCAAGAATAAGAGTTAAGTGCGACGGCAGGCCGGGGTGGGTACCTGTTACGGGTCGCCCCATAGCCTGAAATAGAGTGGGATCAGTTGGTAGTAGTTCCGCTACGTGACAGGGTCACGAGGGTGCAAGGCCCAAGTCTAGTTAATTGTTTTACGGGTTCGTGGACGCGTTCCACTGGAACCAGGTCGTGAGAACCGGAAATGGCCTTATATTGTTTTATAGAGTGACTCCAAAGATTAGAGGCCAGAATCGGTATGGAAGTTATGTAAGTATGCTAGTTTGAGTATGGACTAGTTGGCTTCGTGAGTGCCAAGGTAGACATTTTAGTATAAGTATTGTTATGTGGCCATGAGTGGCATATGTTGTAAGAAGGGTGTAGTAAAAAGGAGACTATGTCGCTATCTAATTAGATTGGACTCCGAAAGAACATTCGGGGACGAATGTTTCTAAGGGGGGAAGAATGTTACACCCCGTAACTCCAGGACTTGTTTAAGAGAATGTACGTAAGGAACTCAAGACTTGAAAAGGGTACGAAAGGAAGAATTGTTTTTCCGACGGAAAATCTCCCGAACGTCGGAAAGGAAATATGTTCGTTGAGGAGAATTGGATTCTCAAAATGCATAATTGTAGAGTATGGAACTTTTTAACGTTATGGAAATTTATTTCTTTACGGATTTGGTCATGTGGGGCCCACACGAGGAATTTTACATTTTTGTGGGGCCCACGAGGGTTACGGAATTTTATGGACGAATGAGAGGGCGACACGTGGCACCTCCCCCACATGGTCTTGGTCGAAATTGTAAGGGTAAAATGGTCATTTACCATCAAGGAAGATAAGTCTTGCTAGCTTGAGTTTGTTGACCAAGTCAACTTGTCCACTTGGCCTTTCATTAATTGCTCTTCATCCTAGCCCACAAGTGTAATAATCTAAGCCCTTCTTGGTGTTATATAAGCTTACTACTAGTGCAAGACTAGTCTTAAACACTTAGAAAAATTAGAGAACATATGTGCAAGAACAAGAGCTCTCGGGTTTGCACCTTTTGCCACAAGAAAATTTTGTAGTTTTGATCCATTAGCCACAAGACTTTAATCCAATGTCCCTAAGGGTATTGTAAGGATATCTCAATAGAAAGATTTCGGAAAAACGACGTTTTTGCGTTAGTCGCAATGTGAAACCCTAAGGTGTTCTTCAACTTTGAAGTTGGAAATAGAAGAGGAGTTTTTCACAAGCTTCTAAGGGTCGCAAATAGCGGATTGGAACGTTAAGAAAAGGAGTTGGAGTTGCTAAGGATCGACTTAGGGTTTTGGAGCATTTTGAGCTTAAGAAGGTATTAATCTCCGTCTTACTATTATAATTTAAGATTTCATGTTGTAGTAGTTAGAAATGATCATGTGGATTATATTATGAAGAATGATATGTGTTATGGAATAGTTGGATGGAATCCGAAAGTTGCATGATTTAGCCTTTAAGATTGTAATTCAAGTTAGTTACTAGTTTAGTCGTCGCATGTTATCTAAAGAGTGGATTAAGGTGGTTAAAATTGTTAAGTTGTTATTACTATATAACATGCTAGACCTAAGAACTTGGATTGAAAAGGAATTGGAAAGGTTGATAAGTTGTTGCACTTTTTGGCCGAATTGACATTTGTATTGTGGACTAGTTTAATGTAATTTGTGGGGCGGAATTTTACACGTCCTGTTTAGGTGTGTAATCCCCTTTGGTTAGCTGATTTGTTGGGCCTTAAATGTGGCGTGTTTGGTTATTGTATTCGGCCTTGAAAAAGGTGGCAAAGTATGTAGAAACAAAGGAAGTGATGTCCGATTTTCCGTAGAATTTAGTGTCTTAGCACTTAGAATATTCTACGTTCGAAGCTAGAGGTTAATGGACGTATTATGGCCAATTTAGGTTGAAGTACCAAGTATAGCGTATTCTACTTGAAGGATGGAATAGCTAGCAAGGTTGAAGTACTTTGGAGCTTTTTGCTACTTGTCGATAATCGTCGCGAGGTATGTGAACCTCTCCCTTCTTTTGACATGATTCTATGTATGAAATATACATGTAGTAGTATTTCATGATTCCGTCTACTCTTAGAAGTTAAGAGGTAGTTATGTTGATTTACTCTATGTAAAAGCTACGTCTAAGAAATCCTAAGTCATTACCAAGTCTTATGGGGGATGTTGGTAAGAGTCGTTAGGAAGTATTTGGAGTCGAGTTGACTTGGCTAATTTACGGCACGAATAAGAATAAGTATCGAACAAGCCATTGCAGCGTTAATAAAGGAAAATGTAATGACAATTAATTATGTTAAAACAAGTAGAATTCTCCATCTGCATAGAAGCTAAGATAAGACAAAATTGTATTACATTTTCTAGATCATGGCTACTTGAATAAGATCGTTATAAATAAGTATAACTTATTCACAACGCACCAAAGTATATGGTACTTAATTTAAAAGAGTTTACGTATGAAGCTTTTAAGACTTTGAAACTTGTTTTCTTAAAAGTTAAGAGACTTGAAGTATTTTGAAAGCTATGTGATTTGATTTGAAAGTATAAGTCTCTTGGTTATAAAAAGAATGAATTAGTTTAAGGCATAAAGTTAGTATGACGGCTTTATGGGAAGTTGGTTATAATAACTTTATGGGAGGTTAAGAGAATAGTTTTCTTCAGTATCATAAACAAGAAATGATTTGAAATAAAGAAGGGCAAAGTGTTTTAAAGGTACCAATTGCTTAAGGTCTTTAAGAAAGAAGTCACTTGATTTAGAAGTTCTAATTGTATTTCTAAAAGGTATTGTGACTTGTCCTGAAAGGTAGAGATGACTTGATACTACGGTTGTTAGTATCTGGGAAGTTTTATTTGAAAAAGAGTCTTTCTAAAGGAGTAGAGGTGCGTAGTACGTTGGGTTAAATTCCCGGGTTTTATATGACATTATCGACCCGAGACGGGCGGAAGTATACCTTTACGCGCACTATATGACATTATCGACCCGAGACGGGTCGGGCGGATACCTTTCACGCGCACTATATGACATTATCGACCCGAGACGGGCCGGCGGATACCTTTACGCGACTATATGACATTATCGACCCGTAGATGGGCCGCAAGATACCTTTACGCGCACTATATGACATTATCGACCCGAGAATGGGCGGCAGATACCTTTACGCGCACTATATGACATTATCGACCCGAGATGGGCCGCAAGATACCTTTACGCGCACTATATGACATTATCGACCCGAGATGGGTCGGGCGATACCTTGTGGGCAGATTATGTGACTTTATCGCGTCCCGATTTGGTAAGGCAATATAGGCGTCCCTCCGTAAAGAGTCGGATTAGGTTATGAAAGATAAGTAAGTTAGATGGTAATAAACTTAATGACTTCTCCTAAGTATGTACGTAAGATATGGCTATAACTCTTAATGGAATGGAAAAGATAATGATATGCAATTAAGTTCATAAGTGGTAATGACACGGCAGGATCTGGTATGTACTTTTTATACTTGCTCTGTCATTCTTTTGTACAGTTATGATCTGTTTACTGTACTTTATTTCTGTTCCATATTCGGTACCTGTTGTACTGACCCCCTTCGGGGGGCTGCGTTCATGTCCGCAGGTTTAGGTACACAGTTATGGATCCGCGAGCTTAGGATCCTGGTTCAGCAGTTTGAGATGGCTCCAATGTTCCGGAGTTGTCATGGCTATGTATATTCAGGGGTACGGCGGGGCCTTGTCCCGTCATAGTAGGTGTTCAATCTTAGAGGTCTGTATTCACATGTGGGCTGGACTGGTTAGAATTGTAATTACATTTTTGGTTAGTGTAAGCCCTTTTTGGGTGATTTATATTACGGCAGCCTTATCGGCTTTGCCTGGGTTTTAAGAAAAAAAATGTGTTACTTATTTTTCCGCAGCAGTTTATTATGTTGTATGTTTTAAGGGTGCCCAGGTAGGGCACCAGTCGCGTCCCGGGGTCGGGTCGTGACAGGTTGGGCCTTAAATGTGGCGTGTTTGGTTATTGAATTCGGCCTTGAAAAAGGTGGCAAAGTATGTAGAAACAAAGGAAGTGTTGTCCGATTTTCCGTAGAATTTAGTGACTTAGCACTTAGAATATTCTACGTTTGAAGTAAGAGGTTAACAGACGTATTGTGGCCATTTTAGGTTGAAGTACTAAGTATAGCGTATCCTACTTGAATGGTGGAGTAGCTATCAAGGTTGAATGTACTTTGGAGCATTTTGCTACTTGTCGATAATCGTCGCGAGGTATGTGAACCTCTTCCTTCCTTTGGCATGATTCTATGTATGGAATATACATGTGATATTATTTCATGTTCCCTTCTACTCTTAGAATTTAAGAGGTATGTGTGTGATTTACTCTATGTAAAGTTTATGTCAAAGTTATCCTAAGTCCTTACCGAGTCTTATGGGGGATGTTGGTAAGAGTCGTTAGGAGGTACTTTGGAGCCAAGTTGGCTTGGCTAATTTATGGCACGAATGAGAATAAGTATCGAGCAAGCCATTGCAGCGTTAATAAAGGAAAATGTAATGACAATCAATTATGTTAAAATGAGTAGAATTCTCCATCTGCATAAAAGCTAAGATAAGACAAAATTGTATTACATTTTCTAGATCATGGCTACTTGAATAAGATCGTTATAAATAAGTATAACTTATTCACAACGCACCAAAGTATATGTTACTTAACTTATAAGAATTTACGTATGAAGTTTTAAGGCTATGGATCTCAAATTCTTAAAGTTAAGAGACTTTATTTTTCAAGTTATGAGACTTGATTCTTAAAGGAAGAAATGAATTGATTTACAAGTATAGAATACTCGATTTGGAAAGACTTGATTTCTAAAGTTAAGAAACTTGTTTTCTTAAAAATTAAGAGACTTGAAGTATTTTTGAAAGTATAAGTCTCTTGGTTATAAAAGGAATGAATTTGTCCAAAACATAAAGAGTTATAACGGCTTTATGGGAAGTTGGTTAAAACAACTTTATGGAAGATTAAAAGAATGGTTTTCTTCAGTAATGTAAGCAAAGAAATGATTTGAAATAAAGAAGGGCAAACTGTTTTAAAGGTACCAATTGCTTAAAGTTTTTAAGAAGGAAGTCACTTGATTTAGAAGCCGGTAAATGTATTTCTAAAAAGGTATTGTGACTTGTCTTGAAAGTAGATATGACTTGATACTGCGGTTGTTAGTATCTTGGAAGTTTTATTTAAAAAGAGTCTTTCTAAAAGAGTAGAGGTGTGTAATACTTGGGGTTAAATTCCCGGATTTTTATGTGTGAAACGAAAGTGCCATGAGTTTATAAAAAAATGGAAGTCTAAAGGTTTAATGAACTTGCCTATGTTTGCTTGTGATAGCTTTGAGTGCAAGTATTATATGTTTACGTTGTCGTGACTCTTAGTTGGAGGGCCGGCTGTCTTGTTGTAAGTTTACTTGGACGTACCGACAGTGATGTGGGATTCCACGGGTATGCTTCCATTATGATTGATCCTTGGACATGCTTATACGATGTGGGATTCTGGGGCATGTGACCAGGAGGCGGGTTAGATTCCCGGATTTGTTTTATTGTCCATGTCCATGCTTATACGATGAGGGATTCCGGGGCATGCGACCATGCTATGTACGATTATTACTCCATAGGCTAGCTCCCCATGAAGACATGTACCCACGATGAGGGATTCCGGGGGCATGTTATATTATTACTCCATGGGCTAGCTCCCGTGAAGACTCGCACTACGATGAGGATGCCGAGGGCACGTTATGGCCATGCTTATACGATGAGGATTCCGGCATGCGCCACATTATATATATATATATATATATATATGTATATATACGCCCGGCGGTGAGTAGGATGCCACGGGCGCGTCACATGGTTATATGTTACACCTACGGCTGTCGGCAGTGATGTGGGATTCCACGGGCAGGAGATATATATATATGTATTGTGTATGTGTACGCCGACAGTGAGGTAGGATGCCATGGGCGCGTCACATGGTTATATGTTACACTTATGACTGTCGGTAGTGATGGGGGATTCCACGGGTACGCTTTGATATTTGTGTGATTTGATTGCGTCCCAGATTGGGCCGGGTAGTATATGCGTCCCTCCATAAAGGGCCGGATTATGTTATGAAAAATAAGTAAGTTATATGGTAATGAACTTGACGATTTTTCCCAAGTATGTGCGTAAGAAAGTGACTATAACTTTTATTGAAAATGGGAAAAGATAATAAGGTACGATTAAGTTCATAAGTGGTAATGACACGGCGGTGATCCGTATGTACTTCTTTATACTTGCCCTGTCATTCTTTTGTCTGATTATGATCACATTTCAGTACTTTATTTCTGTTCCATATTCGTACTGTTGTGCGACCTTCTGGGCTGCGTTCATGCCAGCAGGTATTAGGTGCACAGGTTGGTGATCCTTGCTTAGGATCGGTTGATTTTGGGAAAAAGCTCCATTTGCTCCGGAGGCTTATCTCTTGGTACGGTTTCCCCTGAGGTTGTAGATTCATGTATATTCAGGGGTATGGCGGGGCCCTGTCCCGCCACAGTTGTTATGTTAAAACTCTTAGAGGTCTGTAGTCACATATGGTGGGTCAGTTTGTAAAGGAAAGGAGGCAACTGCTTCGTGTTTGTATTTACTTATCCAGAAAGGTAGCCTTATCGGCTAACCTGTTGATTTTATCTTTGTTGATTTATTTTATAAGTCATGTATGTTCACTGATTATCTCTCGATGTATACTGTAAGTGCCCGTGTAGGCACCGCCGCATGCCCGGTCGGTCGTGACAAAAGTGGTATCGAGCGATTAGTCCTCGGAAAGTGTCTACGCAGTGTCTAGTAGTCTTGATTATCGGTGTGTTGTGCACCACATCTATAATCAGGAGGCTGCAGGACATTTAGGATTGGTTTCCATTCTTCTCTCTTTGAGATCGTGCAGTAGAGCTGTCATAGTAGGTTGAATCCTCTCTGACCCCTTCTTATGTAACAGTTATGCCTCCACGGAAGGCGACCAGGGCCCAGAAGGGCAAGGCAGCAGCAGGAGCTGCTAGTGGTACGCAGAGAGTTACCAGACTCGGCACGCACTATGCACGAGGTAGGCGGATCGGCGAGTTCAGTTACGCCGGTAGTACTAGAGGAGCCGAGAGCGGCAGTAGCTCCAGAGGTTCCGGTACCCGAGCCTCCAGTTCCGCAGCCAGGGGAAGAGTTTAGAGATTATGGAGAACAGATCAGACTATTGACTAGCATAGTGGTAGGCGTAACAGAGCGCGAAGCTAACCTAGAGCCGATGGGTTTGAGGATTCAGGATTTTCTGGGTTGTAGTCCACCCGAGTTTTATGGTTCGAGATCTGAGGAAGTGTCACGACCCGACCCCGGGCCCGCGACTGGTGCCCTACCTGGGCACCCCTTTCGGTATACATCAGAGAATAGCAGTGGAACATACACAACTGATAAAATTCTTAAACATAAAATAACAACAGGCTAGCCGATAAGGCCACCTTCCGTAAACTATACAAATAAAACAGTACATTTTTTTTCTTTACAACCCAAACCACACTGTGACTACAGACCTCTAAGAATAACAACTCTGGCGGGACAGGGCCCCGCCATACCCCTGAATGTACAACAACCGACCATACCAGGGATAAGCCTCCGGAATAAATGAGCTTCTCAACAGCTGAACAGTGATCCTAAGAGCGAGGATCAGCAACTCAGACTCTACTGCGGCATGAACGCGGCCCCGAAGGAGTCGGTAGAACATGTACCAAATATGTGGCGAAATCAGTAATGAAATCATAAGTCAATAATAAAGCGAGACAGTATGATAACTCAATTAACGACACGGCCTTACTTACAATGAGAGTAATCAAAAGTATAGGTAGCAAATCCACGGAAACAGGTGGTATAACTATCTTGGGGATCTACCCCTCAGATATACTCTTACCCTGGAGAATGTGGTAAAGCAGGTGGTATAACTATCTTGGGGATCTACCCCTCAGATATACTCTTACACGGAGAAGGTGGTAAAGCGGTGGTATAACTATCTTGGGGATCTACCCCTCAGATATACTCTTACCCTGGAGAAGGTGGTAAAGCAGGTGGTATAACTATCTTGGGGATCTACCCCTCAAATATACTCTTACCCTGTCTCAACTGACCATCAAACAAAACATAAACACTACCGGTCTATCATACATTAAGTAAGCAAGTTAAGAAATCCCCCTAACTTCTTATTAGTCTTATTCATATACACTCTCATTTTAGTTTACCTAAGACACTAACATGTCATTAAAAATCCGGGAGTTTAACCCAAAGTACTACGTACTTCTATTCTTTTAAAATGACTCATTTTCATATAAACTTCCAAGATACCAATAACCGTAGTATCAAGTCATAACTACATTTTAAGACAAGTCACAATACCTTTTTAGAAAATACATTTTCGGGCTTCTAAATCAAGTGACTTCTTTCTTTTAAAAACCTTAAGCAATTGATGCCTTTAAATCAATTTGCCTTTCGTTATTTCAAGTCATTTAACATACTTAAATTACTTAGAGTAAACCACTCTTTTATTAACTTTCCATAAAGCTATTATAACCAATTTCCCATAAAGCCGTTATACTAGCTTTATACATTAGCAACTTACATACTTCTTTATAACCAAGAGACTTAAACTTTCCAACAAAACAAGTATCAAAAATACTTTCAACATACTTAAAGTCTCTTAACTTTTGAAAACCAAGATATCCTTAATATTTAAACAAGTGAGTAAACTCCCTAACTCAACCAACTTGGACATTCTTAAAATAAGCCAAGGATATCAAATAGACTAGATTGTCAAAATCTTGTACGTCTACCGTACTATACATTTACAACTTATTCATGCTCAAGAGATAAGAAAGTTCCACATACCTCTTCGGTTAATCCACTTGCTAAGTCCAATTCGCTGTACGTAGTATGTCAACCTATAATGACCATAGTACGTCTATTAACTTCTAGTTTCAAACGTATAATATTCCAAGTGCAAAGTCACTAAATTCTACGGAAAATCGGACAGCACTTCCTTTGTTTCTACATACTTTGCCACCTTTTTCAAGGCCAAATTCAATAACCAAACACGCCACATTTAAGGCCCAACAAAGTAGCTAACAATAGGGGATTACACGCTTAATCAAGACATGTAAAATTCCGCCCCACAATACATAACAAACTAGTCTAAACTACAATGTCAATTCGGCAATTAGGGAAACAATACCAATTCTTATTCAATTTCCATTTCAATCCAAGTTGTTAGCATAACATGATATCAAGTCGCAATCGATTATAACTACTATAACCTTCAAGTAAGTAACATGCGACGATTCTAATAAACGACCAAATTGTAATTCAATTTCAAATGACTCAACATGTCATTTTCGGATTTTGTGTTATACCCCGTATTTCCAGAGTATGTACGTATGGACGTACGTAGAAAATTTGAACTTAAGAGTAAGGCTTGGACGATTTTCACTTTGTTCACAACACCCGATTAGAGTCGTTTTTCGACGAAACGTTTTCACAGCTTTCGTAGGGAAAATTCCGGCTATGTCTTTTTTAATTTTTGCGGATTTTTCCGAGAGACGGAACATTTTGGACCAACAAGAGGGCGCCACTTGGCACCCTCTCATTGGTGGAAGTGGGGGCGGTAAAGGTGGCCGAAAGTTGGCCTTGTTTGGTCAAGGGTTGGTAGGATATTTTTGTGTTAGATGGATAAGGTGCACTTGGCAAGATCTTGGCCCTACACTTGCTATGCACTTGGCAAGATCTTGGCCATTGGTTGGCCTTGGCTTATGCTATAAATACCCCTCTCCCTTTGATGAATTCTTCATCCTTTCCACAAATCTTCTAAGTGTTAAAATCCTCCTCTCCTCTTGTTGACTCTCGTCCAAGAGCCCCTCTCCCCCTTTGAAAGGCCCCCTTGGCCGAGAGCCCTCTCCCCCCCCCTCCTAGTAGTGTGGCCGTGGGGTACCCCCCCCTAGCCTAGTTGCTTTCGTATAATACCCCCCTTTGTGGTGTAGAAATACTCTCAAAAGTATTGTTATAATGCCCAAATTACCTTAGTCGTATACCTTGTAGTATTCTAAGGTTATACCTATATGAAAAGCCCAGAAATACTATTATACTTCCCACAATACAAACCGAAACCCTAGGAAAATCTCCATAGTCCGTTGGAGTATTGTGTAGAAGTTGGTTAGAACTTCTAAGGGTGGTTTAGAGCGGGTTGGAGCGCTCGGAGTTGGAGCTAAACGATTGCCCAGGATCGACTTTATACTTGGATAATTATGGGCTTATCGAGGTAAATATCTTGTCCCTCTATTGTAATTGGAAATTACATGATTGTTAGACTATAGTTGAAGTATACTATATGTAGAACTGAACGTTGTTGTCGGCAATGTCTTTTGACTTAAGCCTGAATAATAAGAAACCTTTTCGAAAGAAGAGTACTGAACTGTTTTTACATAGGACTGTATTACAGTAGACTTGTGTAGCTTTTCTGTGAGGTAGAATTGTGCACGTCCGGTTAGATGTATGAACCCCCCCCTGGTTGGCTTGATAGCCGGCCCCGATAGAGGAGATTTACGTCTGTTGGGGAGGTGCTGCCGAATTTTCTGTAGAATGTTCTACGAAGGGATCTAAATGTTAATAAGCGCCTTGTGGCCTTATAGGTTGAAGTACTACGTATGGCGCGATCTACTGGCTAAGGAGTAGCCGACGGTTTGAAGTACTTGGAGCGTTTTGCTATTAGTCGATACTCGTCGCGAGGTATGTGAACCTCTTCCTATCTCTTCTAGCATGATATGTGTGAACTATGTAGTACGGTAGACGTACATGTGTTAAATGTATTTGACTGGTTTGAAACATAAAGTGTTATAACGGCTTTATGGGAAGTTGGTTATAACAGCTTTATGTAGGTCCGAAAATACTTTGTGGTTTTTAAAAGGTAAATGATTTGTTTATAACTGGCTTGAGGTGTGATAATAAATAACTTGAAGTATTTCAAAAGATTTCTAAATCGTTTTGAAAGAAGAGTGATACTTGGTTTCTTTTGAAAACTTAAGAGTTATACTAGCTTTATGGGAAGTTAGGTATAACGGCTTAAGAATGTTTTACTGATTTTGGAAATCAGGATGTGTATCGACAAACCACTGCAGCGTTAATAAAAGGAAATGTTTTGAATAATTAAGTATTATTAAAACCAGTAGAAACTTCCATCTGCATAGAAGCTAAGATGAGACAAAATGATATTTCCTAGATCATGGCTGCTGTAATAAGATTGTTATAAACAAGAATATCCTACTCACATAAGACTTATGTTTCTCAGATTGTTTAAAAGAGAATTATATTCTTAAATGAATAAGACTATGAACTACGAAACCTTTCTAAAATAAGAAACGTGAACATTTGAAATTAGGCAAACTTGGACGTTTGGAAAATAATGATGTTACTTGATTTTACAAAGGTAAGTATTTTGGTTTACTCAAAAAGATAGTCACTCTATTTTTATATACTACGGGTATTGTGTGACTTTTGACGTACCTTTTAAAAGAGTTATTGTATAAAGTACTTTGGGGATTAATTCCCGAACTTGTTAACTTAAAGTAGAAAGTACCTTGTGTGAATAACTTGATTGTATTGAATTGTGATAGCCAGTAATACTTTCGTTGCTTTGATAAGTAATCATGTTAGGATGCTACGTGTGATAGTATCTTGTGATGTTTGTGTAAAGGGGTTTTCCCTTGATTGTGCTTCTTAACTATCAGTCGTTATGATAGTATTGTGCCACTCATCGTGACATATTCCGGAGGTTAAGCTGCCCTCCGATGCGGGGTAGACTCAGGCGGGTCGATGGACCTATGATTCGAGAATACCTTATGCGGTGCAGGGGCCTGCGGAATCTGCGGGAGTTCCGTGTGTGCGGCCGCTTGTGGTCATGCGGTCCTTGTGGCCACGCGGACGGCGAGTCCAGACGCCGGGAGTAGCTACCCTCGATGCGGGTTATACCTCATGCGGGCCTATGAGTTTGGCCTATGCGAGCTGCGGGAGTTCCGAGGTTAGACGCAGCGTACATTGATATCTGCGCAAGTGGCCAGCTTTGATCATGTGACGGTCTAGACAGATCTTATGATACAGTTCATGACCTGGTTGGTACTGTGGGTTTTTAGTAGTCGGCTATGCCTTCGTACTTACCCCGTACAGTTTTATTATGACACAGGTGGGACCTGGTGTTCATGTGTGTTCCTTGGTGCTTTTATATCATAGACTGCCGGCAGTGAGGAAGGTATTCCACGGGCATGATTGATGTTGTGGGCCTGAGACCCATTGTTATACTTGAGTGATGACTTGAGGGCGTGAGTCCCTGACTTGACATGACTGCTTTGTTGTAAACTGTAGTTTGGTTATCATACATGTCTCCTGCTTTATATGACTGCTATGATTTCATTTACGATTTATTTTGATTTCACATACTCGGTACTGTTAGATCGACCTCCTTCGGGGGGCTGCGTTCATGCCGCAGGTAAAGGTACACCAGTCGTTGATCCTCGCTCTTAGGGTCACAGTTCAGCGTTTGGGAAAGCTCCGTTTCTCCGGAGGCTTATCGTGGTATAGTCCCCTGTTGTTTTAGGTGCTTACATTCAGGGGTATGACGGGGCCCTGTCCCGTCGTTGTTGTCATATCATTCTTAGAGGTCTGTAGTACTGTTGTGGGCAGGGTTTGTAAAAAGGATTAAGCTGTTCATGATTGAAAGAGTTGTTGTTTATATATATGCCGAAAGGCAAGTTTTCACAGATTACTGTTTTGTACTTCATTTGTTTCACGTATGTGTTTTATGTTCCGCTGATTACTCTGATGTTGTGTCACTAGGGTGCCCGGGGTAAGGCACGATCCACGGCCGATTTAGTCGTGACAAAAGTGGTATCGAGCGATTAATCCTCGGAAAGTGTCTACGAGCCGTATCGATGAGTCTTGATTATCGGTGTGTTGTGCACCACACCAATAATCAGGAGGCTATAGGATATTTAAGATTGGTTTCTATTTCTTCTTACTCTGAGATCGTGCCTTAGAGCTGTGTTGTAAGTTGGACCCTCTGACGAAATTATTTCCCTTATCGTTATGCCTCCGCGTAGGGCAACCCGGGCGGGAGGCGCAGCGAGGAGGCTGCGAGTAGAGTTCGAGGGTGGCGAGGCACAGCCCAATCATTACCTAGGATAGTGCTTCATTCGGGAGTTACTGCGGCGTCACTAGCCCCAGCGAGTTTTAGCACGGCGGCGGCGATTCCTACTGCGGCCACGATGTTTGGACCTTGATTCGCGGCAGAGCGATGAGTATAGAGTATACCGATGTACGCGAGTCTTGATGACTATCTAAGAGAGGTTGTGCAAGAGTAAGTTCTTGATTAGGCTTGAGCATGGCACGTATGCGGGCTTATGCGCGGCCGAGAAACGTAGAGATCGGCGGGTTAACGAAGGGCGGCGAAGAGGGCGAGCAAGGTCCTTTGGTAACTTTCGGCGAGTCACCTCACCAATGATTAGATTATGCGCATCCACCGGATGCGAAGAGGTCCTCCACGGGGTTCGGGGCGTTGGTATGCGAGGAGTTGGTCGAGCTCGAGCTTCCGGTTCACGATCCTGCGTAGGTTCCGGCCACCGGATTGATTTTCCTCGGTGTTCCGGCGTGGCGAGACGTCATCCCGGGGAATGTCGTCTTTTAGTTGGTACTTGTTGTACCTGCGGCCGTCAGGGCCATGTGTCGAGAGAGTGTCCTTGTAGGAGGACTTAGCCTTCAGGATCGGTGGGTAGTTCGTCATCTTCCTTAGCTATCGCCTGCAGGCGAGTTTGATTAGAACGACTAAGGGGAGTGAAGCAGTAGATATAGATATATCCTTAACCCTCTAGAGATCTGTATATGTGATAAGGTGAGTATACCTTAAGTGCTATGTTCTGATAGCAGTGTGTTAGTTGTGATTAGAAATCATGATGGGTTAACCGAGTAAGATTTTGGGGGATAGAGAAGGTGTGAGCCTTAGAGTTTTATACGTAGAGACCTTAGAGGTAAGGCCATCTTGAGTAAAAGACGTATGTTGATGTTTGACCCTTATCGGAAGTGCATAGTGCACGTGAGTTATGTTTGGGATAGGTCCCTAGTAGTGTGGAATGAAAGGGGGTAGTTGAGCTAAGAAGACCGCTTGGTTTTCGAAACGTGATTAAGTGAGATTGTTCCGGATCGGGGAGCTAGTATTGTGCGCGTTGCCGGGTCGGGTTGAGGCCGCGTTGCGGGTCAACCCGCGACCTGTTTGTTGGTAGGGTCAGTTTGTGGTGGTCCCGCCGGGTGGTGGGATCACGAGGGTGTTGGGCCCAAGTTTAGTTAACCAGCGTACGAGTTCGTGGATACGTTCGACCGGTGGTCGGGTCGATGGGGGCAGCCCATCGTGTTCTTCGTTCGGGACCGTTTTCTCGGCAGAGGGTTATGCGAGATGTTGCATCAGAAAGGTTGTAGGGCTGCACGAGGTGCCTACCTACACCTTAAGGCGATGATGGAGCCAGTTACGGTGCTTCTTTTACGGAGGTTTTGCGAGCAAGGTTAGGAACTCAGGTGAGTCTCAGAATCGCATTCGCCCTCGGGCCAGTGGTTGGATTTCAGGGGTAGTTGTGGAGATTGTTGTCTCCTGTGGAGGGAGTGTTTAAGCTACCATTTCAGTGTTCGGATGTCACCTTTTGAAGCCTTGTAGGGGCGGAAGTGTAAGTTGCCGGTCGATTGGTTCGATGTTGGCAAGGTTCAGACAGTTGGTTCAGGCTTGTTCCAGCAGACTGTGGATAGTGAGAAGCTTGTCTAGAAGAGGTTCTGGCAGCTCAGAGAAATCGTGCGGATAATCAGCGACGACGCTTAGAGTTCAGGATGACGGTCGGTCTTCTTAAAGGTACCACCCCGGTTTGGGTGTGACGAGTTTTGGAAAACAGAGGGAACTTAGCCCGAGTTACTTTGGGCCTTTTTAAGTTCATGTGAAGAATAGGCCAGGTTGCCTATATGTTAGCTTTTGCCGTCCGACTTAGGAGCGACGTCCGATCTTTCGTATTGTTATGTTCGGAAAGTATCGGAGATCCATCAGTGTTCGATTAATGATTACCACGTTAGAGATAGTAACCCGAGTTTTGGAAATTGAAGCGATGTCGAAGCGTGGTAAGAGTTTGAGTGTACGACAGCCTCAGGGATCGCATGCAGCCCGGTACCATTTGTTGGGTCGCCGGAGTGACATTAGAACCTCGCGGCAAAGTGACAAAAGTGGTATCATTTCTTTTGTAAAGAGAAGGTGCGAAGGAAGTATATTTTAGACCCCGGTGAGAGGTGTTATGGTGATGTTAGAGGTGTTTCCTAGTGGAATTGGATGTAAACTTTTTGCGCAAGTTGTTTCTGTGGCCATGTGTGGCAAGGATTGTTCTCGTAAGCATAGTAGTGAAGACTATACTGGCGCGCGTTTGTTTTGAGACTTAGAAAGAACATTCGGGACGAATGTTTCTAAGGAGGGGAGAATGTTATACCCCGTATTTCCAGAGTATGTACGTAAGGACGTACGTAGAAAATTTGAACTTAAGAGTAAGGCTTGGACGATTTTCACTTTGTTCACAACACCCGATTAGAGTCGTTTTTCGACGAAACGTTTTCACAGCTTTCGTAGGGAAAATTCCGGCTATGTCTTTTTAATTTTGCGGATTTTTCCGAGGCGGAACATTTTGGACCAACAAGAGGGCGCCACTTGGCACCCTCTCATTGGTGGAAGTGGGGGCGGTAAAGGTGGCCGAAAGTTGGCCTTGTTTGGTCAAGGGTTGGTAGGATATTTTTGTGTTAGATGGATAAGGTGCACTTGGCAAGATCTTGGCCCTACACTTGCTATGCACTTGGCAAGATCTTGGCCATTGGTTGGCCTTGGCTTATGCTATAAATACCCTCTCCTTTGATGAATTCTTCATCCTTTCCACAAATCTTCTAAGTGTTAAAATCCTCCCTCTCCTCTTGTTGACTCTCGTCCAAGAGCCCTCTCCCCTTTGAAAGGCCCCTGGCCGAGAGCCCTCTCCTCCTAGTAGTGTGGCCGTGGGGTACCCCTAGCCTAGTTGCTTTCGTATAATACCCCCTTTGTGGTGTAGAAATACTCTCAAAAGTATTGTTATAATGCCCAAATTACCTTAGCCAGTATACCTTGTAGTATTCTAAGGTTATACCTATCTAGCCGGAAATACTATTATACTTCCGTCGATCCAAAACCGAACCCCTACGAAAATATCAATAGTCCGTTGGAGTATTGTGTTTAAGTTGGTTAGAACTTCTAAGGTTGGTTTAGATCGGGTTGGAGCGCTCGGAGTTGGATCTAAACGATTGCCGGGATCGACTTTATACTTGGATAATTATGGGCTTATCAAGGTAAATATCTTGTCCTCTATTGTAATTGGAAATTACATGATTGTTAGACTATAGTTGAAGTATACTATATGTAGAATCGAGCGTTGTTGTCGGCAATGTCTTTTGACTTAAGCTGAATAATAAGAAACCTTTTCGAAGAAAGAGTAACTGTTTTTACATAGGGTGTATTCTGATGGACTTGTGTAGCTTTTACGTGAGGTAGAATTGTGCACGTCAGGTTAGATGTATGAACCCCACTGGTTGGCTTGATGGCGGCCCGATAGAGGATGAGATTTCTGTTGTGCGGGAAGAGAAATCTTCTCGAATTTTACGTAGAATGTTCTACGAAGGGATCTAAATGTTAATAAGCGCCTTGTGGCCTTATAGGTTGAAGTACTACGTATGGCGCGATCTTGGCTAAGGAGTAGCCGACGGTTTGAAGTACTTGGGCGTTTTGCTATTAGTCGATACTGCGTGAGGTATGTGAACCTCTTCCTATCTCTTCTAGCATGATATGTGTGAACTATGTAGTGCGGTAGACGTCATACGTGTTAAATGTATTTGGTAGTTTGAAACATAAAGTGTTATAACGGCTTCATGGGAAGTTGGTTATAACAACTTTATGTAGGTCCGAAAATACTTTGTGGTTTTTAAAAGGTAAATGATTTGTTTATAACTGGCTTGAGGTGTGATAATAAAGAACTTGAAGTATTTCAAAAGATTTCTAAATCGTTTTGAAAGAAGAGTGATACTTGGTTTCTTTTGAAAACTTAAGAGTTATACTAGCTTTATGGGAAGTTAGGTATAACGGCTTAAGAATGTTTCTTGATTTTGGAAATCGGGATGTGTATCGACAAACCAACTGGCGTTAATAAAAGGAAATGTTTTGAATAATTAAGTATTATTAAAACCGGTAGAAACTTCCATCTGCATGAAGCTAAGATGAGACAAAATGATATTTCCTAGATCATGCTTCTTTGTAATAAGATTGTTATAAACAAGAATATCCTACTCACATAAGACTTATGTTTCTCAGTTGTTTAAAAGAGAATTATATTCTTAAATGAATAAGACTATGAACTACGAAACCTTTCTAAAATAAGAAACGTGAACATTTGAAATTAGGCAAACTTGGGCGTTTGGAAAATAATGTTGTTACTTGATTTTACAAAGGTAAGTATTTTAGTTTACTCAAAAAGATAGTCACTCTATTTTTATATACTACGTATTCTGTGACTTTTGACGTACCTTTTAAAAGAGTTATTGTATAAAGTACTTTGGGGATTAATTCGAACTTGTTAACTTAAAGTAGAAAGTACCTTGTGTGAATAACTTGATTGTATTGAATTGTGATAGCACAGTAATACTTTCGTTGCTTTGATAAGTAATCATGTTAGGATCTACGTGTGATAGTATCTTGTGATGTTTGTGTAAAGGGTTTTCCTTGATTATGCTTCTTAACTATCGATCGTTATGATAGTATTGTGCACTCATCGTGACATATTCGGAGGTTAAGTTGCCTCCGTGCGGGGTAGACTCGAGCGGGTCGATGGACCTATGATTCGAGAATACCTTATGCGAGTGCAGGGCCTATGCGGAACTGCGGGAGTTCCAGTGTTAGTGCGCCCTTGTGGTCATGCGGTCTTGTGGCATGCGGACGGCGAGTCGACGCCGCCGGAGTAGCTACCCTCGATGCGAGGTTATACCTCATGCGGGCCTATGAGTTTGGCCTATCGCGAGTCTGCGGGAGTTCGAGGTTAGACGCGTACATTGATCTGCGCAAGTGGCGGCTTTGATCATGTAACGGTCTAGACAGATCTTATGATACGATTCATGACCGTTGGTACTGGGTTTTTAGTAGTCGGCTATGCCTTCGTACTTACCGTCTGATTTTATTATGACACACAGTGGGACACGGTGTTCATGTGTTCCTTGGTGCTTTTATATCATAGATCACGGCGGTGGAAGGTATTCCACGGGCATGATTGATGTTGTGGGCACGAGACCCATTGTTATACTTGAGTGATGACTTGAGGCGTGAGTCACGACTTGACATGGCTTTGTTGTAAAGCGTAGTTTGGTTATCATACATGTCTCTGCTTTATATGATCGCTATGATTTCATTTGATATTTATTTTCGTTTCACATACTAATTTTTGTTATCGACCTCCTTGGCCGCGTTCATGCCGCAGTAAAGATACACCGATCGTTGATTCTCGCTCTTAGTCACGGTCAGCGTTTGGGAAAGCTCCGTTTCTCGGAGGCTTATCGTGGTATAGTCCCTGTTGTTTTAGGTGCTTACATTCGTGGTATGGCGGGCCTGTCCGTCGTTGTTGTCATATCATTCTTAAAGTGCAGTAATCTTGTTGTGGCGGTTTGTAAAAAGGATTAAGTTGTTCATGATTGAAAGAGTTGTTGTTTATATATATACCGAAAGACAAGTTTTCACAGATTACTGTTTTGTACTTCATTTGTTTCACGTATGTGTTTTATGTTCCGCTGATTACTCTGATGTTGTGTCACTAGGGTGCCCGGGGTAAGGCACCAGTCACGGGCCCAGTTTCGGGTCGTGACATTTTGAGCTTCCAAATTTCCATAACACTTATCAAACTTCATAACACATATCATATGATCACTTATAACTTATCATAACATGAAATCTTCAATTACAAAAGTAAAATGAAGGTTATACCTCAATTAGCCCAAATATGATCCAAGATTACAAGTCGATCCTTAGCAACTTTAGCTCCTCCTTTCGACGTTCCAATCCACTCCAAGCAACCCTTAGAAGCTTATGAATAACTCATCTTCAAGTTCCAACTTCAAAGTTGAAGAACTCCTTAACTTTCCGCCTTGCGACTAATACAAAAACGCCACTTTTCCGGGATCTTTCTATTGAGATACACTTACAATACCCTTAGGTACCTTGGTTTAAAGTATGGAGCTTATTGGACAACAAACAAAAAATTTCTCTTCAAACCCTTGCCATTGTCGGGAGCCTCACTTTGATTTCCTCTCAATTCTTGAAAAAATTTCTAAGTATGGAGACTAATCTTGCACTAGTAGTGGTATAAATAAATAAAACAAGGGCTAGGATTCATCCAAATGAAAGGTCAAGATGTGGTCAATTATCTCAAGCTATTGACTTCTTGACTTAGTCAAACTTATCAAGCCAAAGTCTTTGCAAGACTTGATCATCTCATTAGTGGTCAAATGACCATTGTATCCATGTCCCAATTCGTCCAAGGCCATTAGGGGGGTGACACGTGTCGCCCTCCTATTTGTCGTAATATTTCGTTTTCCGACAATTCCATAATTCCGATAAATTTTTACTCGTCTCAAACCTTAACATTTTTGAGTTCTTATAAACATATCCTGAAATTCCGGGGTGTAACAGGAAGATCCTCAAGAGTTCGTTCGGCAGCTACAATGGACTATGCAGGTGCTTAGGACCTCGGATACAGAGTCAGTTGTGTTAGCTTCTTACCGGTTACGCGATATTGCGTTGAACTGGTTTGAGTCTTGGGAGCTGTCGAGAGGTGAGGGTGCTCGTCCGGCAGTTTGGGATGAGTTCACGGAGGCCTTTCTTGATCACTTTTTGCCTCCTGAAATGAGGAGAGCCCGTGTTGATAGATTGTTGTCATTGAGGCAGAATGGGAGGACCATCAGGGAATACAACCTGGAGTTTGACTCGTTGTCCAGGTATGCGCACACTATTGTGGATGATATGGCGGACATAGTTCACCGCTATGTGATGGGGCTAGACCGTCATATGATTACTGCATGCCTGGGAGTGGCCCTTCAGCCAGGTATGGATATTGTCAGGATGCATTTTTATGCACAAGGGATCGAGGACAGAGAGAGAGAGGACCAGCCTGACGCAGTCCAGCCCAAGAGGGCCAGGACGGCAGAGTTCCAGTGTAACTTTCGAGGCGGACAGCCTCAACAACAAACTAGGGCTACATTTCAGCCGGCACATGTTACTTACTTGAAGATTATGGATTGATTGTAGCCTTAAATCCAAAATATCATTTAAGCCATGTGAAGTTGGATTACAATTTGGTCGTTATTAGAATCGTCGCATGTTACTTACTTGAAGATTATAGTAGTTATAATCGATTGCGACTTGATATCATGTTATGCTAACAACTTGGATTGATATGGAAATTGGATAAGAATTGGTATTGTTGCATATCAATGTGGCCGAAATTGGACTAGTAGTTTGTGTTAGTTTGATATCTATTGTGGGGCGGAATTTTACACGTCTAGTAGGCGTGTAATCCCCTATTGATTAATTGCATTGTTGGGCCTTAAATGTGGCGTGTTTGGTTATTGAATTCGGCCTTGAAAAAGGTGGCAAAGTAAGTAGAAACAAAGGAGGTGCTGTCCGATTTTCCGTAGAATTTAGGGACTTTACACTTATAATATTCTACGTTTGAAGTAAGGCGTTAATAGATGTATTGTGGATATTATAGGTTGACATTCTACGGGCGGGACATTGTACTTGGCAAGTGGTTTGACCCGAAGAGGTATGTAGAACTTTTCCTATCTTTTGAGCATGACTAGTTGCACGTATATAGTACGGTAGACGTACAAGACCTTGATATCCTTTACTAGTTTTATGTTATACCCCGTTTTTCCAGAGTATGTACGTGAGGGCGTACATACAAAAGTTTAAGCCTTAAGTTAGGCAAGGGACGAAATTTGTGCACAACCCCCGAAAAGAATTGTTTTCCGACGAAAAGTTTTCCGAACCTTGCGAAGGGAAAATTATGTTTGCGACATTTTTAATTTTTGCGGATTTTTCCGAGAGATGAAATATTTTGGACCAACGAGAGGGCGACAAGTGTCACCGTCAAGTGGGCGGTCAAGTGGACGAAAATGTTGCACGTTTTTTTCATTTTTGTTACCTAAAACATTTGGTCAATGTTTTGTAGATATTTTGTGTGGTAGATGGATAAGGTGG
This sequence comes from Przewalskia tangutica, assembly GCA_029844215.1. NCBI lineage: Eukaryota > Viridiplantae > Streptophyta > Magnoliopsida > Solanales > Solanaceae > Przewalskia > Przewalskia tangutica. Next base: position 415,700 of record JAQGDG010000048.1, read on the forward strand.
GACCCACACACACTTGTCCAAATCTTCACCCTCCACTTTCCTTAATCTTGGCCATTGAAAGTCCTATAAATACCCCCCTTGAGTTGAAGACTTTTTCATCCACTCCACATTTTCTAAGTCTTGAAAATCCCTCCCCCCCTTAGTGTAGCTCTCGTCCAAGAGCTCCCCATCCCCCCTTTGTGAAGCCTTGGCCGAAACATACCCCCCCCCTCTTGAGTTGTTCTCGTGAAATACCCCCCCCCCCTTGGTAGAAAAGTATTCTCCAAGTATTGTTACTATTCCAAAATACCTTGGCCCAAATACCTTGTAGTATTCCAAGGTTACCCCTATACTAAAAGCCCAGAAATACTATTATACTTCCCTTCAGTCACAAAAATGAAACCCTAAGAAAAATCTTCATAGTTGGTTGAAGTATTAAGAATAAGTTGCGTAGAACTTCTAAGGGTTGTTTGGAGCGGGTTGGAGCGCCCAGAGTAGGAGCTAAACCTTGCTCAGGATCGACATTTAAACTTGGATAATTTTGGGCTTATCGAGGTAAATACTCTTGTCCTTCTATTGTAATTGGAAATTACATACTGTAGTAGTATAGAAATGAGTATAAGATATATAGAAGGATGGTATAAGAGAAGAAAATTGAATTGAAATCACATCAGAAGAATATTAAAGAAGAAGATTGAACTGTACTTACATAGAGTATTTCTGATGAGACTTGTGTAGTTTAACGTAGGAAGTGCTGCCCGATTTTCCGTAGAATAGAGAACCCTCTGCTTAGAATATTCTACAGAGTAGTCTAGACGTTGATAGACGTATATGGCCTTTATAGGTTGAAAGTTCTGCGAGTAGCATGTTCTACTTGAAAGGTGGACAAGGCTAGCCGGGTTATAGCGGTGGAGCGTTTTGCTATTTGTCGATAATTGTCGCGAGGTATGTGATTCTTCTTATCCTCTTGAGCATGATATTTTAAAGGAATATATATAAGTACGGTAGACGTACGTGTGTTAACTGAACGCGGTTTTACTGCGATGTCTTTTGACTTGAGTCTAAATAATAAGAATCTTGAAGTATTTCAAAAGAATTAAGAATCGTTTTTGAAAGAAGAGTAATACTTGGTTTTAAAAGCTTAATAGTTATACTAGCTTTATGGGAAGTTAGGTATAACGACTTAAGAGAGATAAAAGGAACGGTTTACTTAATTGTTTATGAACGCCTTGTATTGATTTCGGAAATAAGAATAAGTATCGAACAAACCACTGCAGCGCTAATAAAGGGAAATGTATTGACTAATTAAGTATTATTAAAACCAGTAGAAACCTCCATCTGCATAGAAGCTAAGATGAGACAAAATGATATTACATTTCCTAGATCATGGCTGCTTTAATAAGATTGTTATGAACAAGAATAACCTACTCACACATAAGGCATATGTTTCTCAGATTGTTTTAAAAGAGAATTATATTATTAAGTGATTAAGACTATGAACTACGAAACCTTTCGAAAATAAGAGACTTGAGTCTTTGAACTTAGGCAAACTTGGACGTTTGGAAAAGAATGTTGTTACTTGATATTAAAAAGGAAATTGTTTTGGTTTACTTAAAAAGATAGTCACTCTATTTTTGATACTACGGGTATCGTGTGACTTTTGTGAAAGAAACGGATCTTTTTAAAGAATTAATGTACGTAGTACCTTGGGGTTAAAACTCGAACTTGTTGACATAAAATAGAAAGTACCTTGTGTGAATAACTTGACTATGTTTGGTTTGTGATAGCCTTGTAATACTTTCTTGATTGGTTTGATAAGTAACATGTTATGATGCTACGTGTGTTCGTATCTTGTAACGTTTGTGTAAGAGGTTATTCTTATTGTGCTTATGTTATTTAACGATAAGCCGTTGTGCTAGTATTATATCACTCACCTCTAGACATGATATACCGGGGGTTAAGCTGCTCCCCGATGCGAGGTACACCTCAGGCAGTCTGTGTGACTATGATTCAAGAATACCTCATGCGGGTCCAGGGGACCTATGCGGAGCTACGAGAGTTCCAGGTTAGTGTGCGGTCTATGTGGCCATGCGGACTGCGAGTCGGGGCGATGCGGGAGTAGCTACCCTCGATGCGGGGAATACCTCATGCGGGCCTATGTGTGTGGCCTATGCGGAGCTGCGGGAAGTTCCAGGATTAGACGCGCACATTTGATACTGTGGGCGAGTGGCCAACTTCGATCATGTGGCGGTCTAGAAAGACCTCGTGATACAGTTTATGGCTTTGTTGGTACTGTGGGTTTTAGTAGTCGGCTATGCCTTCGTACTTACCCCGTACGGTTTTATTATGACACAGGTGGGACCTGGTGTCCATGTGTATTCCTTGGTGCTTTTATATATCATGGATGGCGGTGAGGAAGGAATTCCACGGCGTGATTGATATTGTGGCATGAGACCCGTGGTTATATTTGAGTGATGACTTTAAGGCGTGAGTCACGACTTGACATGCTTACATATGTGTATCGTAAATTGGTTATCATATATGTCTTCTGTTTTATATAGACTATTATGATTTCATTTACAGTATTTTTAGTTTCACATACTTGGTACCTATTATCGACCTCCTTCGGGGCCGATTCATGCCGCAGTAGGTACACCGCCGTTGATCCTCGCTCTTAGGATCACGGTTCAGCGTTTTAGGAAGCTCCGCTTCCGAGGCTTATCTTTGGTATAGTCCTGTCATTGTAGTTACTTTCGTGGGGTATGGCGGGGCCCTGTCCCGTCGTTGTTATTATAAAACTCTTAGAGGTCTGTAGTACTGTTGTGGGCAGAGTTGTAAAAGGGATGTAACTGTTCGGATTCAAGTTATATATATATATGACGAAAGGCAACTTTTCTCAGATAAACTATTTCTCACTTCATATTATTTCATGTCTTGTTTTATATTCCGCTGATTACTCTGATGTATGTCTACTTGGGTGCCCGGGTAAGGCACCAGTCACGGGCCCGGGTTCGGGTCGTGACATTTTATGAATAGCCAAGTCGGGTGAGTTAGGAGATTAACTCACTTCTTTGAAAGTATTAAGGATGTCTTAAGTTTTATTAAAGTTAAGGGACTTGAAGAGTTTTAAAGTATGTGATACTTATTTCGTTTTAAACGTATAAGTCCCTTGGATAGGAAATTGTATTTTGCTAAGGTATAAAGTGAATATAACGACTTTATGGGAAGTTGGTTATATTAGCTTTATGGAAATATTAATGACTTGATTTAATGGAAGGCAATTTGATTTTAAGGCATCAATTGCCTAAGGTTTTATAAGAAAATGAGTCACTTGATTTAGAAACCTAACTCTATTTCTAAAGGTATTGTGACTTGTCTTGAAAAGTAATTTTGACTTGATACTACGGTTAATAGTATCTTGGAAGTTTTATACTAAAAAGAGTCATTTGTTAAAGAATAGAAGTATGTAGTACTTGGGTTAAATTCCCGGATTTTTTTATAAAAGATATGCTAGTGCCTTAGGTAAACTAAAATGAGAGTGTGTATGAATAAGGCTAATAAGAAGTTAGGGGGATTTCTTAAATTGCTTATTTATTGTATAATAAGCCGGTAGTGTTTATGTTATGTACGATGGCCGGTTGAGATAGGGTAAGAGTATAAATGAGGGGTAAACCCCCAAGACGTTATACCACCTTCTCCAGGGTAAGAGTATAAATGAGGGGTAAATCCCCAAGACGTTATACCACCTGCTTCAGGGTAAGAGTATAAATGAGGGGTGAACCCCCAATACGTTATACCACCTATTTTTCTGTGGATTTGCTACCCACGATGCGAGGAATACCTCATGCGAGTCCTTATGGGCTTATGCGGGTGAAATAGTCTCATGCGGCGGTCTGACTATCACGAGGAATACCTCATGCGGGTCCACACGACCTATGCAGGTGAAATAGTCCCAGGAGTAGGATTGCTTAATGATACTGTGGACGGATGGTCCTGCTTTGATCGTGAGCTTCCTATTTTTATGTTGTACATATACTATTAGTTACTCTCATTGTTAGTAAGGCACTGTGTACTGTAATTTGGTTAGCATACATGTCTCCGGCTTTGTTTTAAACTTATGATGTAATTACAGTTTTTTTCCAGTTTTACATACATAGTACATATTGTCTTGACCGCTTCTCGGGGCTGCGTTCACGCCGCAGTAGGGGTAGCGGTGGTGGATCCTCGTTCTTAGGATCACTTATCGACGTCGAGCTCCATTTCTCGAGGCTTGTCTTTTTAGTCTGATATTTCCACGATGTTGTAGATTTATGTACATTCGGGGTATGGCGAAGACCCGCCACGATTGTTATTCTTAAGTGCGTAGTCACGTGTTGTGGTTTGGGGTTTGTAAGAATTATCTGATTTTGATTTTGATTATGCATATTTATTGGAAGTGTTATACCCCATATTTCCAGAGTATGTACGTGTGGGCGTACGTAGAAAAGTTTGGGCCTTAAAGTTAGGCAAGATTCGAAATTTGTACACAACCCCGTAAGAGTCGTTTTTACGAAGCGTTTCTGAGAACTTGCGAAGGGAAAATTCCGGCTATGTCATTTATTTTTTTTGCGAATTTTTCCGAGAGATGAAACATTTTGGACCAACGGGAGGGTGACACTTGTCACCCTCATTGGACGGCAAAGGGAGGCCACGGCTTGGACGATTTTGAGGCCTAATTCATGGGTCAATGTTTTGTGAGGGATTTGAGGAGTAGGGTTAGGGGCACTTGGGCAAATCTTGGCCCTCCACTTGCCCCCCACTTGGCTTGATCATGGACCTTGGTTTCCCTATAAATACCCCCCACTTTGTGAAGACTTCTTCATCCCCAAATGTTTCTAAGTCTTGAAATCCTCCCCTCACCTCTTGATGCTCTGAGCACGTCCTGAGAGGCCCCTTGGCCGACAGTCTTCCCCCCTCCCTAGTAGAGGCCCCTTGGCCGAGAGTATACCCCCCCCCCTCTTGAGAAGTTATCGTGAAATACACCCCTCCCCCCTTGGTAGAAAGTATTCTCCAAGTATTGTTACTATACCAAAATACCTTAGCCTTATACCTTATCGTATTCCAAAGTTACCTCTATACGTAGAGCCCGGAAATACTACCTTTTTGTCTTTTTAGTCTCAAACCGAAACCCTAAGGAAATCTTCATAGCGAGTTGAAGTATTAAGTAGAAGTTGCGTAGAACTTCTAAGGGTTGTTTGGAGCGGGTTGGAGCGCCCAGAGTAGGAGCTAAACGTTGCTCAGGATCGACATTTAAACTTGGATAATTTTGGGCTTATCGAGGTAAATACGCTTGACCTTCTTTTGTAATTAGAGTTTGCATACTGTTGAAGTATAAGAATTAAGTATAAGTTATATACCAGGAAGGTATATAAGAAGGGAACTGAATCAGACTTACATGGATTTGTATTCTGATGACTTGTGTAGTTTGGCGGGTAGGGAAGTGCTGCCCAATTTTCCGTAGAATTATTTTACAGATAGTCTAGACGTTGATAGACTTATATGACCATTATAGGGTGAAGTACTGCGAGTAGCGTATTCTACTCGAAGAAGTGAAAAAGGCTAGCAGGATTACAGTACTTTGGAGCTATTTGCTGATAGTCGATAATCGTCGCGAGGTATGTGATTCTTCCTATACTCTTGAGCATGATATTTTAAAGGAATATATATAGTACGGTAGACGTACGTGTGTTAACTGAATGTAGTGTTACGGCAATGTCTTTTGACTTAAGCCTGAATAATAAGAAACTTGAAGTATTTTTAAAGGAATATATATAGTACGGTAGACGTACGTGTGTTAACTGAATGTAGTGTTACGGCAATGTCTTTTGACTTAAGCCTGAATAATAAGAATCTTGAAGTATTTCAAAAGATTTAAGAACCGTTTTTGAAAGAAGAGTAATACTTGGTTTTGAAAGCTTAAAAGTTATACTAGCTTTATGGGAAGTTAGGTATAACGACTTAAGATGATAAAAGGAATGGTTTATTGATTTTAGAAGTTAAGAGACTTAATCTTAAAAGATAAGAGACTTGACTTAATTGAATTGATGTGAAAGTTATTAAGAAGTGTGAAACCTCATTCGTGAGTAATGAGTACTTGGTTTTTAAAAGAATAATGTTTTACTGATTTCGGAAATGAGAATAAGTAAGGAACTTGATTTCTAAAATAGACTTGAGGAAATTAAAGAGTTTTTGGTTTAAAAGAAAGGCATTGTTTTGTCTTAAAATTGGTTTAAAACATAAAGTGTTATAACAGCTTTATGGGAAGTTAGTTATAACGACTTTATGAAAATGAAAGAATGGTTTTATCGTTGGTTTTAAAATGGTAACTTGACTTTAAAAGGTGAAGTGTTTCGGTCTAAAAAGAAGGCATCGTATTGCCTTAATTTGGTTTTAAAAGGAAAGTATGGAAGTTGTTTTGGTTTACTTAAAAGATGTTAGTCACTCTATACTGCGGGTATCGGGTGACCTTTGTAAAAGAAATAGATCCTTTAAAAAGAGTTTAACATACGTAGTACTTTGGGGTTAAAACCCGGATTGTTGATATAAAATGAAAGTACCTTGAGTTGTGTGTAACTTGCCTATGTTTGCATGTGATAGCCTTGTTGTGCAAGTGTTGTATTCTTATGTTACCGCGTCTCTCGAATGGAGGGTCGGTCGTGTTATTCTTGATCATTTTGGACATACTGACACGATGGGTAGCCCACGGGTATGCTTCCACTATGATAGTCCATGGGCATACTGACTCGATGGATGGTCCACGGGTATGCGGCCATGATGAGGGTTCGTTTCCCTGTTGATAGTGTTATTCCATGGACTAGCTCTCCATGAGGTTTTTACTGATCGACCTTGGTATCTGGTGGTCGGCTTTCGTACTTGCCCCGTCTCGTGGCTGATTCGGCCTTGGTACCTGGTAGTTAGCCCTCGCACTTGCCCCGTTCAGTGTAGTGACGAAGTCTCGTGACACGGCCTTGGTACCTGGTAGTTAGCCCTCGTACTTGCCCCGGTCAGCTACGTGACACGGCCTTGGTATCTGGTAGTCGGCTTTCGTACTTGCCTCGTGTCAGCTTCGTGGTTTGGTTGTATAGTATTGTTAGTACAGACTTGGTGTTCATGTGTACTCTGTGGTGTTATTATATCATAGACTGCCGGCAGTGAGGAAGGTATTCCACGGGCATGATTGATGTTGCGGGCGTGAGACCCATAGTTATATTTGAGTGATGACTCTGAGGGCGTGAGTCCCTGACTTACATGACTGCTTATTTATGGTGAACTGTAGTTTGGTTATCATACATGTCTCCTGCTTTATATAGACTGTTATGATTTCATTTACAGTATTTTTCAGTTTCATATACTTGGTACCTGTTGTACTGACCTCCTTCGGGGGGCTGCGTTCATGCCGCAGGTAGAGGTACATCGGTGGTAGATCCTCGCTCTTAGGATCACAGTTCAGCGTTGGGAAGCTCCGTTTCTCCGGAGGCTTATCTTTGGTATGTTACCCTGAGTTGTAGGTTCTTGTACATTCAGGGGTATGGCGGGGCCCTGTCCCGTCATGTTGTATAAAAACTCTTAAAGGTCTGTAGTACTGTTGTGGGCAGGGTTTGTAAAAAGGATTAAATTGTTCGGTTTGAAAGTTTTGTATACATATATTTATTGGAAGGTAACCGTTTGGTTGGCCTGTTTTATGATCTTATCTCTTGTTTCATGTTTAAAGTTTTATTTCCACTGATTTTCTCTGATGTTGTATCACTAGGGTGCCCGGGGTAAGGCACCAGTCACGGGCCCGGGATCGGGTCGTGACAAAAGTGGTATCAGAGCAGTTAATCCTCGGAAAGTGTCTGAACCGTGTCGAGTAGAGTCTTGATTATCGGTGTGTTGTGCACCACATCTATAATCAGGAGGCTGCAGGACATTTATGATTAGTTTCCCTTCTTCTCATTCTGAGATCGTGCCTTAGAGCTGTGTTGTAAGTTGGACCCCTCTGACGTATCTCGTTTTTACCAGTTATGCCTCCGCGCAAGGCAACCCGGGCCCAGGTGGGCAAGACAGCCGAGGAGGCGCTAGTGAGATCTGAGGAGTGCGAGGCGCATGCCCGGTCGATGAATTGTGCTTGACGGCGAGTTTTGCGACGCCACCGCCCCAAAGAAGCGGCGCAGCAGCGGGCCGAGACAACGATACTGAGCCTCCGCCCCACACCGAGCATAGGAGATGGGTTAAGGTGATGGCGATTCGCCGGGATCGTGGCCGAACATGAGGATAGGCCGGACGCAGCAGCCGATGCACCGTGGTTCACCCGAGATCGGATAGTTTGAGGCTATGGGACTTTACGAGTTGTAGCCGCCCGAGTTCTACGGTCGAGGCACGAGGATGATCCGCGAGTTCATCCGGCGATTCTGACGGATCATGAGAGTGATCAAGGCTTCGAGATCGAGTCAGTGGTCTTGGGTTCGCATCGGCTGCGTGATACTGCAGTCGACTGGTTTGATTCGTGGGAGCTGTCCCGGGGAGAGCATGCACTTCCAGCCGTATGGAGCGAGTTCTCAGAGGCATTTCTTGCACATTTCTTACCTCCACGGCGAGAGGCTCGGCGACATATTTTTGGTGTTGAGCGAGCGGCGTGCTGTTCGGAAGTACAATGTGGAGTTTGAATCGATGGCTCGGTATGTCCGCGTTAGTAGCGATATGGAGGACAAAGTGCACCGCTACGTCACCGCTCGATGACTACTTGGCGAGGCTTGTTCGTGTAGCTCTTGGCCGGGAATGGACATTGCCGCATGCGAGCTTATGCGCGGATGTGAGGCGGAGAGAGGTCGGCGGAATGACGAATCAGCGAAGAGGCGAGCAGCGGGGTCCTTTGATAACTTTGAGCGGACCGCCTCGTGTGAACTAGTTATGTACCTCCGTCGATGCTGAGTGGTCCTCCACGCCGGGACGCCGGGATATTCGGGAAGCGGTCGAAGCTACGGGTTTCAGATTTTCGAGGAGTAAGTGCTCGCGGATGAGTCGCCACTTGTCTCGATATGGCGTTGTGGAAAACTTCATAAGGGAGAGTGTCGTACTAACTTGGGAGATTGTTATTCTTGCGGCCAACGGGGCCATCTGGCGAGATTGTCGACCAGGGTATGCTGGTAGGATAGCATAGACTACGAGATCAGTTGCGGGTTCTTCACATTCCATAGCTAGGCAGGATGTTCATACACCGGCAGGCCACGGCAGAGGTCGCGGTGGAAGTTCCCAGCTTTAGCGGTCCTTTGAACCGCCTATCTTTTCAGGTATATCCTTAACCCTGTAGAGTTTTGCATGCGTGATACGATGATTGTATGTTGAGTGCTATGTACAGATAGCTTTGTGTGTATTGTGGTTTAGAGACATGGATAGTTGAAAGAATAAGTATGGAGGCAGGGAAGGTATGAACCTTACAATATTACACATTGAGACCTTAGATGTAAGGCCGGCTTGAATAAAAGATTTTACGGTTAGTCTTTGTCGAAATACTTGGTTTGCGTATAATGTATTGTGGGTTAATTCCGTGAGTTGTGTAAAATGAAAGTGGTAGCTTTCATGATGTGAATTAGTAAGATTGTTCCGTATCGAGGAGCAAGAGTTGGCGCGACGGAGGGTCGGATTGAGGGCGTATTGAGGGTCAACCCGTAGCCCTGATTTAGGTGGGGTCAGTTCTGGGTGGTCTCGCCAGATGGTAGGTCACGAGGGTGCTAGGCCCAAGTTTAGATGACCATCGTATGAGTTCGTGGATATGTTCGACCAGAAGCGGATCGTGAAGGCCGGGAATGGCCTTAAAGAAGATCGAGGCTAGTAAGATGACCAAGTTTGGAGGTAGTGGCTCGGAAATTTTGGGAAGCGAAGTAATGGCGAAGTATGATCATTATCTTTGGGAGAGTTCAAGTGATTACGACGAGTAAGGAAAGAAGTGAACGTGTGTTAGCAGAATAAAAGAGATCATTTTGTTGTGAAGTGAAGATGCGAAGGGAGTATCGTTTAGACCAGGGTGAAATCTTTTGAGATGTAGGAATGATTTCTCGGGGAATTGGGTTGAATTTTTGCGCGGGTGTTATTTTGTGGCATTGGCAACTTGTTTAAGTTATGAAGAACTTTGTCGTTATCTGTTTCGAGAAGGAACATTCGGGACGAATGTTTCTAAGGAGGGGAGAATGTTATACCCTGTATTTCCAGAGTATGTACGTGTGGGCGTACGTAGAAAATTTTGGGCCTTAAAGTTAGGCAAGATTCGAAATTTGTAAACAACCCCCGTAAAGAGTCGTTTTTCGACGAAACATTTTACAGAACTTGCGAAGGGAAAATTCCGGCTATGTCATTTATTTTTTTTGCGGATTTTTCCGAGAGATGAAACATTTTGGACCAACGGGAGGGTGACACTTGTCACCCTCATTGGACGGCAAAGGGAGGCCACGGCTTGGACGATTTTGAGGCCTAATTCATGGGTCAATGTTTTGTGAGGGATTTGAGGAGTAGGGTTAGGGGCACTTGGGCAAATCTTGGCCCTCCACTTGCCTCCCACTTGGCTTGATCATGGCCCTTGGTTTCCCTATAAATACCCCCCCCCCCCTTTGTGAAGACTTCTTCATCCCCAAATGTTTCTAAGTCTTGAAATCCTCCCCCCCTCTTCTTGATGCTCTCGTCCTAGAGCACCCCTCCCCCTTTGAGAGGCCCCTTGGCCGAGAGTCTCCCCCCTCCCTAGTAGAGGCCCCTTGGCGAGTATACCCTCTTGAGAAGTTATCGTGAAATACACCCCCGCTTGGTAGAAAGTATTCTCCAAGTATTGTTACTATACCAAAATACCTTAGCCTTATACCTTGTCGTATTCCAAAGTTACCTCTATACGTAGAGCCCGGAAATACTACATTTTTGTCCTTTTAGTCTCAAACCGAAACCCTAAGGAAATCTTCATAGCGAGTTGAAGTATTAAGTAGAAGTTGCGTAGAACTTCTAAGGGTTGTTTGGAGCGAGTTGGAGCGCCCAGAGTAGGAGCTAAACGTTGCTCAGGATCGACATTTAAACTTGGATAATTTTGGGCTTATCGAGGTAAATACGCTTGACCTTCTTTTGTAATTAGAGTTTGCATACTGTTGAAGTATAAGAATTAAGTATAAGTTATATACGGGAAGGTATATAAGAAGGAACTGAATCTGTACTTACATAGGAATTTGTATTCTGATGAACTTGTGTAGTTTGGCGGGTAGGGAAGTCTTTTGATTTTCCGTAGAATTATTTCTGAGATAGTCTAGGCGTTGATAGACTTATATGACCATTATAGGGTGAAATCGCGAGTAGCGTATTCTACTCGAAGAAGTGAAAAAGGCTAAGCGGGATTCTGATGCTTTGGAGCTATTTCTTGATAGTCGATACTCGTCGCGAGGTATGTGATTCTTCCTATACTCTTGAGCATGATATTTTAAAGGAATATATATAGTACGGTAGACGTACGTGTGTTAACTGAATTTAGTGTTACGGCAATGTCTTTTGACTTAAGCTTGAATAATAAGAAACTTGAAGTATTTTTAAAGGAATATATATAGTACGGTAGACGTACGTGTGTTAACTGAATGTAGTGTTACGGCAATGTCTTTTGACTTAAGCCTGAATAATAAGAATCTTGAAGTATTTCAAAAGATTTAAGAACCGTTTTTGAAAGAAGAGTAATACTTGGTTTTGAAAGCTTAAAAGTTATACTAGCTTTATGGGAAGTTAGGTATAACGACTTAAGATGATAAAAGGAATGGTTTATTGATTTTAGAAGTTAAGAGACTTAATCTTAAAAGATAAGAGACTTGACTTAATTGAATTGATGTGAAAGTTATTAAGAAGTGTGAAACCTCATTCGTGAGTAATGAGTACTTGGTTTTTAAAAGAATAATGTTTTACTGATTACGGAAATGAGAATAAGTAAGGAACTTGATTTCTAAAAGAGACTTGAGGAAATTAAAGAGTTTTTGGTTTAAAAGAAAGGCATTGTTTTGTCTTAAAATTGGTTTAAAACATAAAGTGTTATAACAGCTTTATGGGAAGTTAGTTATAACGACTTTATGAAAACGAAAGAATGGTTTTATCGTTGGTTTTAAAATGGTAACTTGACTTTAAAAGGTGAAGTGTTTCGGTCTAAAAAGAAGGCATGATATTGCCTTAATTTGGTTTTAAAAGGAAAGTATGGAAGTTGTTTTGGTTTACTTAAAAGATGTTAGTCACTCTATACTGCGGGTATCGGGTGACCTTTGTAAAAGAAATGGATCCTTTAAAAAGAGTTTAACATACGTAGTACTTTGGGGTTAAAACCCGAATTGTTGATATAAAATGAAAGTACCTTGAGTTGTGTGTAACTTGCCTATGTTTGCACGTGATAGCCTTGTTGTGCAAGTGTTGTATTCTTATGTTACCGCGTCTCTCGAATGGAGGGTCGGTCGTGTTATTCTTGATCATTTTGGACATACTGACACGATGGGTGGCCCACGGGTATGCTTCCACTATGATAGTCCATGGGCATACTGACTCGATGGATGGTCCACGGGTATGCGGCCATGATGAGGGTTCGTTTCCCTGTTGATAGTGTTATTCCATGGACTAGCTCTCCATGAGGTTTTACTGATCGGCCTTGGTATCTGGTGGTCGGCTTTCAGCTTGCCGTCTCGTGGCTGATTCGGCCTTGGTGCACGGTAGTTAGCCCTCGCACTTGCCGTTCGGTGTAGTGACGAAGTCTCGTGACACGCGCCTTGGTACACAGTAGTTAGCCCTCGTACTTGCCGGTCATTTCGTGACCGCGCGGTATCCGGTAGTCGGCTTTCGTACTTGCCTCGTGTCGGCCGTGGTTTGGTTGTATAGTATTGTTAGTCTGAGACTTGGTGTTCATGTGTACTCTATGGTGTTATTATATCATAGACTGGCAGTGAGGAAGGTATTCCACGGGCATGATTGATGTTGCGGGCGTGAGACCCATAGTTATATTTGAGTGATGACTCTGAGGGCGTGAGTCACGACTTACATGTTGCTTATTTATGGTGAGCGTAGTTTGGTTATCATACATGTCTCACCTTTATATAGCTGCTATGATTTCATTTCTGATATTTTTGATTCATATACTTGGTACCGTTGTCTTGACCTCGCCCGAGCTGCGTTCATGCTGCAGGTAGAGGTACATCGGTGGTAGATCCTCGCTCTTAGGATCACAGTTCAGCGTTGGGAAGCTCCGTGTCTCCTGAGGCTTATTTTTGGTATGTTACCCTGAGTTGTAGGTTCTTGTACATTCAGGGGTATGGTGGGGCCCTGTCCCGTCATGTTGTATAAAAACTCTTAGAGTGCATGTAATCTTGTTGTGGCGGGGTTTGTAAAAAGGATTAAACTGTTCGGTTTGAAAGTTTTGTATACATATATTTATTGAAAGGTAACCGTTTGGTTGGCCTGTTTTATGATCTTATCTCTTGTTTCATGTTTAAAGTTTTATTTCCGCTGATTTTCTCTGATGTTGAATCACTAGGGTGCCCGGGGTAAGGCACCAGTCACGGGCCCGGGATCGGGTCGTGACAGGAAGGCGGCCTTATCGGCTAGCCTTTGATATTTTGTCTAAATATGTTGTATGTTGTGTATGTTCCGCTGCTATTCTCTGATGTATACCTAAACGGGGTGCCCAGGTAGGGCACCAGTCGCGGCCCCGGGGTCGGGTCGTGACAAAAGTGGTATCAGAGCAGTTAGTCCTCGGAAAGTGTCTACAGATCGTGTCTAGTAGAGTCTTGATTATCGGTGTGTTGTGCACCACATCTATAATCAGGAGGCTGCAGGACATTTAGGATTAGTTTCCATTCTTCTCTGCGAGATCGTGCGATGAGAGTCTTATTAGGTTAAATCCTCTCGACCTATTCTTATGAAAGCGATTATGCCTCCACTGCGAGCGGCAGAGAAGGGCAAAGCGGCGGGAGGCTGCTAGCGGTACTCGAAGGGTTACAATGACTCGAGCACGGACTATGCACGAGGTAGTAAGCGATCGGCGAGTTCAGCCACGCGGCGATTAGAGGCCGAGGCGGCGGTAGCTCGAAGGTTCGGTGCGAGCCTCGATTACACGGCCAAAAGCTGAGTATAGAGACTACGGGGAGTAGATCCGGTTATTGACAAGTATAGTAGCGAGGCGGCGAGCGAGCGGCTAACCTAAAAGCGACTGCGGATTCGTGATTTTCTGGGTTGTCATCCGCTCGAGTTTTATGGTTCGAGATCTGAGAAGGATCCGCAGGAGTTCATTCGGCGACTACTGACGGACTATCACGAGTTCTTAGGGCTTTGGAGGCGTAGTGCATTATGCTAGCCTCTTCTGGGTTCTGTGATATTGCGTTGAAGTTTGAGTCATGGGAGCTGTCGAGAGGTGAGGATGCTCTTCCGGTGTTTGGGAGGAGTTCACGAGGCCTTCATGGATCACTTTTTGCCTCACGAGATGAGAGAGCGTGTAGATAGATTCTTGACCTTGAGGCGAGAATGGGAGGACTATCGGTATAGCACAGGTTTGACTCCTTGTCGAGCATGCGCATACCATTGTGGCCAGCATGGCGAGATAGAGTTCATCGTTATGTGATGGGGCTAGGCCGTCATATGATTACTACATGCTTGGGGTGGCTCTTCATCCCCTTATGGACATTGCCGGGGATGCGGACCTATGCGCGAGGATAGAGGATAGAGAGGAGGACCCAGTTGGCTCGAGCCACCCCGAGGGCGGGCAGCAGGGTCTCGAGGCGATTTCGAGAGGGCGGCCTCGGCCAGACTAGGTCCACATTCCGGCCCGGCACGAGTACTCCGTCACATTTTTACGCGATGAGTCTGATCAACCAGTCATTCGGGAAGCGGTCGGGCTCGGGACTTGGGATTTCGGGAGGCGGCGTCACCGTCGAGACCACCCACATCTTAGTGTGCTCGATCGGTAGGTCTCCGCGGCGAGTGTCACGAGGCTCGGGAGCTTGTTACTCTTAGGGGCAGCGGGGCCATTTGAGGAGAGATTGTCCGTCTAGGCGGCATGGGTGGTCTGGTGCGGCCAAGCGGGATCGATTCTTTGGGTCTTATCTCCTTACGTGGTTATGCACCGGAGGCGAGTACTCGTGGACGGCAGCGCGGTAGAGTCGTGGTGGTGGTTCGATTCTAGCGGTCCGTACCGCATATATTCATTAGCCAGCCGCCAGGATCAGGAGGCTTCCCCTGACGTCGTCACATGTACATTATTGATTTCATGTTGTGACGTTTATGCTTTGATAGATCCAGGTTCTACCTTGTCCTATGTGTCACCTCTTATTGCGGATAGAATCGGGATAGAGCCGGTGTCGATAGAGCCTTTTGAGGTAGCTACGCCAGTGGGATATTCGGTGTTAGGCGGCGGGTGTCTGAGGTTGTCCGGTGTTTATTCTGATCGTCGGACCACTTGCAGACTTGATAGAGTTGGAGATGACAGATTTTGATGTCATTATGGGTATGGATGGTTGGCTTCTTGTTATGCCAACGTTGATCGTGAGATAGGTTGGTTCGGTTCAGTTTCTGGCGAGCGATTATCGAGTGGAAGCAACACGTCGTAGCGGTAGGTTTATTTCTTACCTCAAGGCTAGGAAGATGGTGCGAGAAAGTACATCTATCATCCGGTTGGTATTTGATCTGAGGCCGAGGTGCCGTTCTTTAGTCGGTGCGATGATTAGAGAGTTTCGGATGTGTTCCCGCACGATCTTAGGGTATCCTCACGAGAGGAGATTGAGTTTTGTATTGACACGTTGCGGACACTCGACCTATTTCCATTCCGCCATACGAGGATAGCACTTTGTTGAGTTGAGTGAAGGACCAGTGAAAGATTTCTTTGGAAAAGGCTTTATCGGGCCTAGTGTATCTCCACAGAGCGCCGATTTTGTTTGTGAAGAAGAAGAATGGGGCCTTTGCGTATGTGTGTTGATTCTGACGGTGAATAAGGTAACCATCAAGAATAGGTACCCACTCCCATGATTGATGATTTGTTTGACCGATTCTGCGAGTGCGAGGTGTTTCTCAGATAGACTGCGATGCAGTTATCATCAGTCTGAGTTCGAGGCGAGATATCCCAAAGATCGCATTCGGGACCGGTATGGGCACTATGAGTTCGGGTTATGTCTTTCGGTTTGACCAACGCTCAGCCGGTATTTATGGATTTGATGAGCGGGTGTTCAAGCCATTTTGGATACATTTGTGATAGTATTCATTGATGACATTACAGTTTATTCGCGGACGAGCGGGAGCATGCGAATCACTTGAGGCGGTGCCAGGGTTCTCGGGCGGCGATTATTCTCCAAGTTCTCCAAGTGTGAGTTTTGGTTGGCCTCGGTGGCATTCTGGGGCATATTATTGGGGTGATGGTGTTCGGGTGGATCGACAAA
Organism: Przewalskia tangutica; assembly: GCA_029844215.1. NCBI lineage: Eukaryota > Viridiplantae > Streptophyta > Magnoliopsida > Solanales > Solanaceae > Przewalskia > Przewalskia tangutica. Next base: position 432,109 of record JAQGDG010000048.1, read on the forward strand.
GATTGAGCGATCGATTCTTGGCGAGACCTATTACTACGGCCAAGTGCGCGATTTCTTAGGGTAGCAAGTTATTATCGTAGGTTCGTGGAGCGGTTGCTTGATTTCACCGTTGACTAGGGTGACTCGAGAATGCGGCCAAGTTCCGGTGGGCGAGGCTTGCGAGAAGGGTTTCCGATTCTTGAAGGAAAGGTTGACTACAACTCCGATTCTTACTCTTCCCGAGGGTTAGGCGAATGCGTGATCTATTGTGATGCCTCGGGTATCGGGTTAGGGTGTGTTTTGATGCGATGCGGCAAGGTTATAGCCTATGCTTCCGGCGATTCTGAAGCATGAGAGGAATTACCCTACCGCGACTTAGAGTTGGCGCGATTATTCATGCCTTGAAGATTTGGAGACATTATTTGTATGGGGTTCGTATGGATATTTATACAGACCACAAGAGCCTCGGTATATCTTGAGCGAGAGAGTTGAATGTCACGACCCGTTCGGGGCAGTGTTGGTGCCTTACCGGGCACCCTAGTGACACAACATCGAGTAATCGTGAACATAAACACATACATGAACAAGTGAAGTACAAAGCGATGTCGAGGAAAACTTGCCTTTCGGCATATATAAATAACCACTTTTTACAAATGAGCAGTTTAATCCTTTTACAAACCACCACTTGCGGTACTACGGACCTGCAGAAAAGATCGACAACAACGGCGGGACGGGGCCGTCATACCCACGAATGTAGCACCTACAACAGCGGGGACTATACCGAGATGAGCCTCGGAAGCGGAGCTTCCCAATCGTGACCTAAGAGCGAGGATCAACGGGTGTACCTTTACTGCGGCATGAGCGCGGCCCGAGAGGTCGATCTACAGTGCGAGTATGTGAAACTAAAAATAAATCACGTAAATGAAATCATAGTAGTCTATACAAAGCGGGAGACATGTATGATAGCAAACTACGATTCACCATAAATAGCGATCATGTCAGTCGGGACTCACGCCTCAAGTCATCACTCAATTTTAACAATGGGTCTCACGCCCGCCACATCAATCGTGCCGTGGAATACCTTCGCCACTGGCGGTTTATGATATACAAGCACCGAATACACATGAACACGAGTCCCACGTGTCCTAATAAAGCGATGCGGGTAAATCTGAAGGCATAGCCGACTACTAACACCAGCGAGTACCAACAAGGTCATAAGGCGTGTCATGATATCTGTCTGAACCCTCGCATGATAAAAGGCGGTCACTCGCCCGCGATATCAAATGTGCGCGTCTAGCCACAGAACTCTCCGCGACTCGCATAGGCGGTCGGATAGGCGCGTGAGGTATAACCCGCGTCGGTAGCTACTCCGGCGTCGTCACGGACTCGCGATCGCGTAGCCACGAGACCGCGTGACCACAAGGGCGCGCGCTAACACAGAGCTCCGTAGCTCGCATGGATCCACGGACCCGCGTGAGGTATTCTCGAATCATGGTCCCGGACACGCTGAGTCTACCACGCGTGGAGGCGGCAACCTCGGAATACAAGTCAAGGTGAATGGTACGATACCAGCATAACGGTGATAGTCAAACAACTTTAAAGCGCGATCGAGGAAAACCCCTTTACACTAACATCACAAGATACTAACACGTAGCATCCCAACATGTTTACTTCTCAAATCAACAAGAAAGTATTTACAAGGCTATCACGAACGATACTGATAGAGTATTCACACAAGGTACTTTCTACTAACAAGTTGGTTATCTAACCCAAAGTACTTCACATTAAATCTTTAAAAGATCTGTTTCTTTCACATAAGTCACACAATACGTAGTATAAAATAGAGTGACTATCCTTTTAAGAAAACCAAAACTCTTACCTTTGTAAATTCAAGTAACAACATTATTTTCCAAGCGTCAAGTTTGCCTAATATCAAATGTTCACGTTTCTTATTTTAGAAAGGTTTAAGTAGTTCATAGTTTTATTCATTTAAGAATAATATAATTCTCTTTTAAACAATCGGAGAAACATAAGCCTTATATGTGAGTAGGACATTCTTGTTTATAACAATCTTATTACTGACCGTGATCTAGGAAATATCATTTTGTCTCATCTTAGCTTACATGCGGATGGAAGTTTCTCACGGTTTTAATAATACTTAATTATTCAAAACATTTCCTTTTAATGCTTGCGATGGTTTGTCGATACACATTCGATTTCGAAATCGGTAAAGCATTCTTAAGCCGTTATACCTAACTTCCCATAAAGCTAGTATAACTCTTAAGTTTTCAAACACCAAGTATTACTTCTCCTTTCAAAATGATTCAAAAAACTTTTGAAATACTTGAGTTCTTTCTTATCATATAACAAGCGATTATAGTTCAAATCGATTACCTTTTAAAAACCACATGTATTTTCTTACTAACATAAAGTGTATAACCAACTTCCTATAAAGCGTTATAACACTTTATGTTTTAAACCACTCAAACACATTTGCACGTATGCGTCTCTTACTACATAGTTCACACATATCATGCTAGAAGAGATAGGAAGAGGTTCACATACCTCGCGGCAGTATCGACTCATAGCAAGCGCTCAAGTACTTCCAAGCGTCGGCTACTCCTTAAGCCACGTGGATCGCGCCACACGTGATACGTCAACCTATAAGGCCACAGCGCTTATTAACGTTTAGATCTCATCGTAGAACATTCTACAGAAAATTGGCGCTCCCCCACGGCGTAAATCTCCTCTCGCCGAGGTAGCTACCAAGCCAACGAGGGTTATACATCTAACCCGACGGGTACAATTCTACTATCGTAATACTACAAGTCTCTTTATGTCTGATCTATGTAATTACGATTCGATTCGATTCCTTATTCTTGAGCTTAAGTCAAAAGACATTGCCAACAACTACGTTGATTACATATATAGTATACTTCAACTATATATTCTAACAACATGTAATATCCAATTACAATAGGGGACAAGATAATTACCTCGATAAGCCCATAATTATCAGAGTTTAAAGTCGATCATAGCAATGTTTAGCTCTACTGGGTGCTCGTCGCTCAAACAACCCTTAGAAGTTCTAACCAACCTACAAAGCACTCCAACTAACCATGGAGATTTTCCTTAGGGTTTGGTTTTGTAGTGGGAAGTATGATAGTATTTACGGGCTTTTCGTGAGATATAACCTTAGAATACTACAAGGTATAAGGCTAAGGTATTTGGGCATTATAACAATACTTTTGAGAGTATTTCTCAACCAAGGGGGTACCCACGAGAACACCCAGGTAGGGGGTGCTCTCGGCGAAGGGCCTACTAGGAAGGGAGAGGGTGCTCTCGGCCACAAGAGCCACATGAAAGGGGAGGAGGCTCTTGGGCGAGAGTCAACAAGAGAGGAGGAGAGGGTTCTCAAGACTTAGAGATTTGAGGATGAAGAAGTCTTCAAAGGGAGGGGTATTTATAGGGTAAGCAAAGGCCAACCAAGGGCGAGATCTAGCCAAGTGCTATGCAAGTGTAGGGCCAAGATGTGCCCCAGTGCCCTAGTCCTACTCACAAATCCCTGCCAAAATATCTGACTTGACCGCTTCAAGCGTCGAGGGTGGTAGTCAACTCCACCAACTTGAGGGTGACAAGTGTAAGCCCTCTCGTTGGTCCAAAACATTTCATCTCTCGGAAAAATCCATAAAAATAAGAAAAGACATAGCGGAATTTTCCTCGCAAGTTATGTAAAGCGTTTAGTCGGCGACTCTGTCGGCACTTGTGCCCAAATGCCATTCGGCCCGAGCCACTGGCGGGGTGACACGTGTCGCCTCTGTTGGCCCAAAATAAAACATCTTAGAAAATATCCTGATGGCCAAAATCTAGAAAACAAAGTGGGCCCCACAAGCCAGTAAATTTCTCAGTGGGCCCAGTGACCATTCAGAAAATAAAATTCCATAATTCTCTAATATTCGGGAAGTCAGAATACCAAATCTGGGAATCAATTCCCGTTAACGAACCTTTTCCTTCAAAGCGGAAACTTTTAGTGGAAAAATCACCTCTTTCTTCCTTTCCGATCTTTACGTATTATTCTGCACGTCGTCCTCGCATACATACCACGGAACTACGGTATAACATTCTTCCGGCGAAACATTCGTCGAATGTTCCTTCTAAGTCTCAAAGCGAACACGTGCGGTATAGTCTTGCTCTTATACTTACGAAACAATCACGCCACGGTGGCCACGAAATACTGCGCAACATACTTATATCCAAGTCTCTGAGGAAACACCTCTAACATCACCACAAATACACTTTTGTCACTTTGCGCGAGCCTAGCTCGGCGACCCGACAAATGGTGCCGAACTGCGATCATTGAAGGCTGTCGTGCCGAATTCTTACCGCATTTACGTCTTGCTTTAGTATCAAACTCGTCACACTGTCAGGTGGTACTTTCAGAAGACCGACCGTCGGCTTTGAACTCTGGCGTCGTCGCCCGATTATCCATACGATTCCTAGTGCGGAACTTCTTCTAGACAAGCTTCCATTATCCGCGATCTGGGAACAAGCTGAACGACTATCGAACCACGCAACATCGAACCAATCGGCCGTGACTTACACTTCCGCCCGCAAATCCGTAAGGCGACCTCGAACCGAAATGGTAGCTTAAGCGCTCCCTCCACGGGAGACAACAATCTTCACAACTACCACAGATTCCACATCGCGGCGGCGAATGCGGTCGAGACTCACTTGAGTCCTTAACCTGCTGGTAAAACTTCGGAAACAAAAACAGCGTAACACGGGCTCCCATGCGCCATAAGGTGAAGGTAGGCACCGTGCGACCTTACAACCTTTACGATAAATCAACGCTGCCAGAGTGAGCGGTCGGCCAGAAGAACACGATGGGCTGCCCCCGTCGGCCAGACCAGCGGTCGAACGCGTCCACGAACTCGTCGCTGGTTAACTAAACTTGGGCCTAACACCCTCGTGACCGCTTCCGGCGGGACCACGCACAACCGGACCACCGCTGAACATGCGCGGGTTGACCCGCAGCGTGGCCTCAACTCGGCAGGCCGTGGCGCGAAATACTATCTCCGAAGAACAATCTCTCAAAACCGTTACGAAAACCTGGCGGTCTTCTTAGCTCGACTACCTCTTTCCTTCCACACTACTCGGGGACTTATCCCACGAACATAGCTCACGTGCACTATGCACTCCTATAAGGGTCAAACATAATATCGTCTTTTACTCGAGATGGCCTTACCTCAAGGTCTCTACGCGTAAAACTCTAAGGCTCGCACTTTCTCTATCTGACATCTTACTCGGTTAAACAACCGCGATTTCTAATCACTGACTAACATCGCTACGAACATAGCACTTAAGGTATACCGCTTATCACATAAACAAAATTCTAGAGGTTTAGGATATGCTGCGTCTTCTTCGCTCACTATGTCGTTCTAATCGAACTGCCCGTGGGCATAGTTAAGGAAGGTGACGAACTACCAGCGTGCGAAGACAAAATCCTTCTACTAGGTCACTATTCGACATATGGCCACGGCGGCCAGTGCAACAAGTATCAATCTAAAAAGCGACATTCCGGGATGGCGTGCATCGCCTGATGAATCGAAAACCACGGAGTCGACCGACTCCTGCGTACCGAGCGTCTTGAATCCGTGGGGACCTCTTTTTGCAGCGGATGTGCATAATCTAATCTCCGGTGGCGACTTGCCTCGAAGTTACCAAAGGACCTAGCCGCTCGCCCCTTCGATGTCGCCGTTAACGCGTCGATCTACGTTTCTCGACTGCTGCGTATAAGCCCGTTCATAGGCCATGCTCACGCCTGGTGAAGAATTACTCTTGTACAACCCTCTCTTTAGATAGTCGTCAAGACTCACGGTACATCGGTATTTTCTCGGTAGCCACATCCATAGCTAATGCAGGTCGTCTCTGCGATCTATATTCTCTGTTCCCAATCGTGGGCCCGAAGGTTCAAATATTATGGCGCGATGGAGCTGCTGCCGAGTGCTAAACTCTGTTGGGGCTAGTGGCGTCGCGAAATCCCGAATGAAGCACCGTCAAGGTGATAATTGGGCTTGTGCCCGCATGACCCTCGAACTCAACTCGCGGCTCCGCCGCCTTGCCTCTGGGCGGGTTGCCTACGCGGAGGCATAACGATAAGGAAAGAAATCGTTAGAGGTCCGACTTACAACACGGCTCTAAGGCACGATCTCGAGTGAGAAGAATAGAAACCAATCCTAAATATCCTATAGCCTCACGATTATTGGCGTGGTGCACAACACGCGATAATCAAGACTCTTGGATACGGTGCGTAGACACTTTCAGGATTAAGCGCTCACGATACCACTTTTGTCACGACCCGTTCGGGGCGTGGTAGTGCCTTACCGGGCACCCTAGTGACCTGACATCGAGTGTCAGTGGAACATAAAACACATACATGAACAAGTGAAGTACAAAGCGATGTCTGAGAAAACTTGCCTTTGGCGTATATAAATAACCACTTTTTACAAATGAGCAGTTTAATCCTTTTTACAAACCACACTTGCGATTACTACGGACCTACAGAAAGATCGACAACAGCGACGGAATGGGGCCGTCGTACCCGCGAATGGCGCACCTGACAACGAGGACTATGCGAATGAGCCTCGGAGAAGCGGAGCTTCCCAAGCTGACTGTGACCACTAAGGCGAGGATCAACGGCGGTGTACCTTTACTGCGGCATGAACGCGGCCCCGGAGGTCGATAACAGTCAGTATGTGAAACTAAAAATAAATCGTAAATGAAATCATAGTAGTCTATACAAAGCGGGAGACATGTATGATAACAAACTCTGATTCGCATAAATAGCGATCGTGTCAAGTCGGGACTCACGCCTCAAGTCATCACTCAATTTTAACAATGGGTCTCACGCCCACCACATCAATCGTGCGTGGAATACCTTCACCGCCGGCGATTTATGATATACAAGCACCAAGGAATACACATGAACACGTGTCCCACTGTGTCTAATAAAGCATGCAGGGGTAAATGCGAAGGCATAGCGACTACTAACACCAGCGATACCAACAAGGTCATAAGGCGTGTCATGATATCTGTCTGCCGTCACATGATAAAAGGCGGTCACTGCGCGATATCAAATGTGCGCGTCTAGCCGAACTCTCGCACTCGCGTAGGCGATCGAGATAGGCGCGTGAGGTATAACCCGCGTCGAGGTAGCTACTCCCGGCGTCGTCACGGACTCGCGATCCGCGTAGCGCGAGGCCGCGTGACCACAAGGGCGCGCTAACACGGAGCTCCGTAGCTCGCATGGATCCCCGGACGCGTGAGGTATTCTCGAATCATGGTCCCGGACGCTGAGTCTACCCGCGTCGGAGGGCGACAACCTCCGAACACAAGTCGAGGTGAGTGGTACGATACCAACATAACGGTGATAGTCAAACAACTTTAAGCGCGATCGAGGAAAACCCTTTACACTAACATCACAAGATACTAACACACGTAGCATCCCAACATGTTTACTTCTCAAATCAACAAGAAAGTATTTACAAGGCTATCACGAACCAATACAATAGAGTATTCACACAAGGTACTTTCTACTAACAAGTTCGTATCTAACCCCAAAGTACTTCACACATTAAATCTTTAAAAGATCTGTTTCTTTCACATAAGTCACACAATACGTAGTATAAAATAGAGTGACTATCCTTTTAAGAAAACCAAAACTCTTACCTTTGTAAATTCAAGTAACAACATTATTTTCCAAGCGTCAAGTTTGCCTAATATCAAATGTTCACGTTTCTTATTTTAGAAAGGTTTAGAGTTCATAGTTTTATTCATTTAAGAATAATATAATTCTCTTTTAAACAATCGGAGAAACATAAGCCTTATATGTGAGTAGGACATTCTTGTTTATAACAATCTTATTACAGCAGCCATGATCTAGGAAATATCATTTTGTCTCATATTAGCTTATGCGGATGGAAGTTTCTCTTGGTTTTAATAATACTTAATTATTCAAAACATTTCCTTTTAATGTATTTGCGATGGTTTGTCGATACACATTACGATTTCGAAATCAAGAAAGCATTCTTAAGCCGTTATACCTAACTTCCCATAAAGCTAGTATAACTCTTAAGTTTTCAAACACCAAGTATTACTTCTCCTTTCAAAATGATTCAAAAAAACTTTTGAAATACTTGAGTTCTTTCTTATCATATAACAAGCCAGTTATAGTTCAAATCAGTTACCTTTTAAAAACCACATGTATTTTCTTACTAACATAAAGCTGTTATAACCAACTTCCTATAAAGCCGTTATAACACTTTATGTTTTAAACCACTCAAACACATTTAGCACATGTACGTCTACCGTACTACATAGTTCACACATATCATGCTAGAAGAGATAGGAAGAGGTTCACATACCTCGCGGATATCGACTCATGGCAAGCGCTCAATACTTCGCGTCGGCTACTCCTTAAGCCACGTAGATCGCGCCAAACTTTTTAAAAAAACCTATACGGCCACACGGCGCTTATTAACGTTTAGATCTCATCTTATAACATTCTAACGAAAATTCGGCACCTCCCCACGCCACGGCGTAAATCTCCTCCTCCATCGGTAGGCTACCAAGCCAACGGGGTTATACATCTAACGACGGGTACAATTCTACTATACCGTAATACTACAAGTCTCTTTATGTCAAATCCTATGTAATTACTGATTCGATTGATTCCTTATTCTTGGGCTTAAGTCAAAGACATTGCCAACAACTACGTTGATTCATATATAATATACTTCAACTATATATTCTAACAACATGTAATATCCAATTACAATAGGGGACAAGATAATTACCTCGATAAGCCCATAATTGTCCGAGTTTAAAGTCGATCCTTAGCAATGTTTCGCTCTACACTGCGGGTGCTCCGTCGCTCAAACAACCCTTAGAAGTTCTAACCAACTTCTACAAAGCACTCGACTAACCATGGAGATTTTCCTTAGGGTTTCGGTTTGTGGACGGGAAGTATGATAGTATTTCTGGGCTTTTAGTAGAGATATAACCTTAGAATACTACAAGGTATAAGGCTAAGGTATTTGGGCATTATAACAATACTTTTGAGAGTATTTCTCAACCAAGGGGTACCCGAGAACACCCTGGTAGGGGGTGCTCTCGGCGAAGGGCCTACTAGGAAGGGAGAGGTGCTCTCGGCCACAAGGCCACATGAAAGGGGAGGAGGCTCTTGGGCGAGAGTCAACAAGAGGAGGAGAGGGTTCTCAAGACTTAGAGATTTGAGGATGAAGAAGTCTTCAAAGGGAGGGGTATTTATAGGGTAAGCAAAGGCCAACCAAGGGCCAAGATCTAGCCAAGTGCTATGCAAGTGTAGGGCCAAGATGTGCCCAGTGCCTAGTCCCTACTCACAAATCCTCACAAAATATCTCACTTGACCATGACGTCGAGGGTGGCCGTCGACTCCGCTGACTTGAGGGTGACAAGTGTCGCCCTCGTTGGTCCAAAACATTTCATCTCTCGGAAAAATCCATAAAAATAAGAAAAGACATAGCGGAATTTTCCCTCGCAGTTATGTAAAGCGTTTAGTCGAAAACGACTCTAATCGGCATGCGCCAAATGCCATTCGGCGAGCCACTGGCGGGGTGACACGTGTCACCCTCCTATTGCCCAAAATAAAACATCTTAGAAAATATCCACAATGGCCAAAATCTAGAAAACAAAGTGGGCCCCACAAACCAGTAAATTTCTCCTGGGCCCACGTGACCATTTCCGAAAATAAAATTCCATAATTCTCTAATATTCGGGAAGTCCGAATACCAAATCTGGGAATCCAATTCCCATTAACGAACCTTTTTCCTTCACAAAACGGAAACTTTTAGTGGAAAAATCACCTCTTTCTTCCTTTCCAATCTTTACATTGTTCTCGCGTGCGTCCTCGCATACATACCACGGAACTACGGGTATAACATTGAACTTGCGGCGAGGCGGTGGTTAGAGTTCTTTGAAAGATTATGATGTTGATATTCTATACCATCGGGAAAGCCAAGCGTAGTTCTTGATGCCTTGAGTCGTAGATCGATGGGAGCTTGTCGGAGTGCGGCCGGAGAGCGGGACATGGTCCGTCAGATCCACCAGCTAGCGAGCCTTGGGGTTCAGTTGATCGATACCGACGATAGTGGGGTACGGGTTCGTGAGGTTGCCGAGTCTTCCATCATTGATGAGGTGAAGAAGTGACAGTTTGAGGACCCAGTGTTGGTAAGGTATCGAGATACATCTCTTCGGGAGGAGAAGAGTCTATTCGAGGTAGCGCCTGATGGGGTGCTAAGATTTGAGGGTCGGTTGTGTGTTCCCGATGTGACAGGACTTCGTCAGCAGATTTTGGGGGAGGCACACAGTGCTTGTTATTCTATTCATCCGGGGTCTACCAAGATGTACCATGACCTCAGATGTTTGTATTGGTGGGATGGCCTGAAGAGGGACGTGGCAGGTTTTGTTACCTGATGTCCTAATTGCCCGGCAGTCAAGGTCGAGCACGAGGCCGGTGGATTATGCGAGCTATTGAGATTCCGACTTGGAAGTGGGAGGTAATCAACATGGACTTTATTCTGAGGTTACCTCGTACTCGGAGGAAATGCGACTCCATTTGGGTTATTGTTGGTGGTGAAATCAGCCCATTTCCTTCCAATCGGGGCGACGTTTTGGTGAGGACTATGCCAGTTGTACATCGAGAGATTTTGAGGCGGTGTCGGTGTCGATTATATCGATAGGGAGCCCGATTTACGGCTTCTCGAAGTCTTTCGAGAAGGGTTTAGGACACAAGTGAGTCTCGATCTGACATTTCATCCTCGGTGATGGGCGAGCAGAGCGTACTATCGGAACGCGAGGATATCTTTGCGTGCTGCGTGATTGATTTCGAGGTAGCCGAGGATCATTTGCCTCTTGTGGAGTTTTCTTATAACAACGGCTACCATTCCAGTATCTGAGATGGCGCCATACGAGGCTTTATATGGCGGAAATGTAGATCGCCGATTGGTTGGTTCGGCGTGGGCGAGTGCGATTAGTTGGCGGACTTGGTTGTGGTGTGGATAAAGTGAAACTTATCCGAGAGAGCGTAGCGGCTCGAGTCGGCGAAGTCATATGGGGATAATCGGCGTCGGCATTTGGAGTTCGGGTGACGATTGGGTCTTCTGAAGGTGTCGCCCCATAAAGGGTGTGATGAGATTCGGTAGAAGAACTTCACCAATGTACATTGGGCCTACCAGATCGTCGTCGAGTAGGCAAGGTTGCCTATGAGTTGGATCTGCCATCGAGTTAGAGGCGGTACATCCGGTCTTCCATGTTTCTATGTTGGAAGTGTATCGAGAGATCCGAGAGTTTTCCCTGCTAGTGAGGTCCGGTGTGAGGGTTATCGTATGAGGAGAGTCCCATAGCGATACTCGATCGCCAGGTCAGGCGACTGCGGACCAAGAATGTGGCTTCCGTCAAAGTCTTGTGGAGGAATTATAACCGGGAGGAGATGACTTGGGAAGCGGAGGAGGACATGTTGAGGAAGTATCCTCACTTATTCCCTACACCTTCAGGTAATTCATTTCCCTTACTTGTCAAGTTTTAATTGAAGCATTTGTTTTGTGTAAATGCTATTATGTGGCCATGTGTGGCATTATTGGTATGTCGGGGTTGTGAAAGGAAGCTATGTCGCTAATTATAAGTTTGGCTCCGAAAGAACATTCGGGGACGAATGTTTCTAAGGGGGGAAGAATGTTACTGTTACACCCCGTAAGTCCAGGACATGTAAAAGAGAATGTACGAAAGGAAACAAGACTTGGAAATTGATACGAAAGGAAGAATTGTTTTTCCGACGGGAAATGTTCCGAACGTCGGAAAGGAAAAATGTTTGTTGTTGAGAATTGGATTCTCAAAATGTATTATTTGAAGAGTATGTAACCTATTAGCATTATGGAAATTTATTTTTTACGGATTTGGTCACGTGGGGTCCACCCGAGAAATTTTATGTTTTGCGGGACCCACGAGGGTTATAGAATTTTTTATGGACGAATGAGAGGGCGACACGTGGCACCCCCACAAGGTCTTGGTCGAATTAGAGGAGGGGTAAAATGGTCATTGACCATCTAGGAAGATAAGTCTTCAAGCTTGATATATTTGACCAAAGTCAACTTGTCCACATGGGCTTGATCCTAGTGAAAACCATCTAAGTGTCACGACCCGACCTCGGGCCCGCAACTGGTGCCTTACCCCGGGCACCCTAGTGATACAACATCAGAGAAAATCAGCGGAAATAAAAACTTAAACAGGAAACAAGATACATCATAAGAAAATAGGCCAACCAAAACGGTCGCCTTCATGTATATATATATCAAACCGAACAGTTACAATCCTTTACAACCCTGCCCACAACAGTACTACAGACCTCTAAGAATGTAACAACAACTATGACGGGACAGGGCCCCGCCATACCCCTGAATGTACAAGAACCTACAACTCAGGGAAACATACCAAAAGATAAGCCTCCGGAGAAACGGAGCTTCCCAATACGCTGAACTGTGATCCTATGAGCGAGGATCCACAACCGATGTACCTCTACCTGCGGCATGAACGCAGCCCCGAAGTCGATCTAACAGGTACCAAGTATGTGAAACTGAAAATACTGTAATGAAATCACATTTCATCATTTTATAAAACCATTTCGCAATAAGTAAACAGTTATGTCAAGTAAGGGGACACATATCCCCAGAATAATCACTCACACATAACTATGGGTCTCACGCCCATAATATCACTCATGCCCGTGGAACTCATTCTCATCTGCCGCGTTACATGATGTAAAACAACACCCGTATGTGAACTCGAACACTAGATCACACTGCGTCATCAAAACCGATCGGGCAAGTAGAATAGCCAACTACCGGTCAAAATCTAGTCATATCCCATCACGGGCAATGCGGAAGCCAACTACCGGTCAAAGCTAGCCACGCAATGGCGAGTCAAGTATCTTAAGCTAACGTACAATAGCCTACCGTCTCACAAGATATGACCAGGCAAGTATCTTAAGCTATCTACCGGAGGCTATCGGTACGAGAAAATGACCGAACAAGTATCTAAAGTGTGCACGAACCACACGTACAAATCAAGCCCGTGATCGCCGCGCGGCAAGCTTCATGGATTAGCGGTCCATGGACTAACAATCTGAACCTCACAATGACCGCGTGCCCGTCTCACCTCGGAAGTCATGGCCATGAAACCATCCTGCGGACGCGTGCGTGGAACATCCATCGCGTCGGCGTGTCCAAAGGAAATCAATCGGATAGTCGGCCCTCCCGAGAGTCACTACGATGCGAAACAACCAATCGATACTCAAAGTGGGCGATACTGTTGGACCACCCAACGTCGGTATGTCTAATCAATCAATCGGATAAGCCCTCCCGAGTCACGACAAAGATATAAACAAAACACTTGCACATCAAAGACTATCACAACAAGCATAGGCAAGTTCAACATACATTCATTTTAATCAACAATCAGTTTCAAACCCAAAATACTACATACTTTCATTCTTTCAAAAAGACCTCTTTTTACGTAAAAGCCACATGATACTAATACTCGTAGTATTAAAAACACGTTTTCCTTTCAAACCAAATTACTACACCTTCCGAAAATCTTTATAAGATTTAAATTCAAGAACTCTATACTTTTAAAACCAAGTGCTTTTCTTTTAAACAACATCAAGTATACTCTTTAAAACCCAATAACTTACTCTTTCCAAAACAAGTAACCTATACTTAAATCAAGTTACTTCTCCTTTTCCGAAAACAAGTCGTTTATAAGTCAAGTCTCTTATCTTTCAAGATCAAGTCTCTTAACTTTCAAAGTCAAATCTTTCTTTTATTTTCATAAAGTCGTTATAACTAACTTCCCATAAAGCCATTATAACACTTTATGTTTAAAACAAACAAAACTCATTTCACACATGTACGTCTACCGTACTATATAGTTCAAAACAATCATGCTCTCTTAGTATAGGAATAATCACATACCTTTTTAGCTTAAACCACAAGCCAAGTCAAGTATGCCGCGCGTAGAAGATCCACCTATAAAGGCCACAATATATCTATCAATCTCTAGTTATTTTCGTAGAATATTCTAAATACAAGATTCCTTATTCTACAGAAAATTTGGCAGCACCTCCCCCCCGCAATCACATAAATTTCCTCCCCTACCAAGGCCCGCTACCAGGCCAACAACTCTCAGGGGATTACATGTCTAACCGGACGTGTTCAATTCTGCTTCACAGTAATACTATACAAGTCTACTGTAAGTACAGTCCAATGTAAATACAGTTCAATCCTTTATAATCATCCTTCCAATATAATATACTCAAGTATAACTACTACAATATGTAATATCCAATTACAATAGGGGGACATAGATCATTACCTCGATAAGCCCAAAATTATCCAAGTTTATAAGTCGATCCTGAGCAACGTTTATCTCCAAATCCTTACGCTCCAACCCGCTCCAAGCGACCCTTAGAAGTTTCCAAACAACTTCTCTAAATACCTCAACCAAGCTAGGAAGATTTTTCTAGTGTTTCACTTTACGGCTATTAGAATAAAGTAGTATTTCCGGGCTCCTAGTATTGAAACAACTTTGGAATACCACTAGGGATACTAGGCCAATGTATTTGGGATTATACAATAAAACTCCAAGTATTTCTACACAAGTGGGGGAGGGAAAAACGAGAACAAGCTAAGGGAGGGAGTATTTTGCTATGGAAAATCTTCAAGTGTGGATGAAATACTCTTCAACCTTAAAGGGGGTATTTATAGAGGAATTGAGGGCCAAGATTTTATCAAGTGTATGGTCAAGATTGGGCCATGTGTGTGTGGGTCCCACCACACCACATGGCCAACGAAAACAAGGGCCAAGTGGCTTGCCACTTGTAAGGCCATTTCGGCCAAGGGACAAGTGGCTAGACATTTGTCCCTCCAAATCGGCCAAGGTGCCACGTGGGGGTGACACGTGTCGCCCCCGACTCGTCCAAAATATTTCGTCTTCCGAAAATATCCAAAATACCGAAAATCTCAAAAACAAAGCGCGCCCCACAAAACCGTAAATTTCTCCCGTGGGCCCCACGTGACCATTTCCGAAAATAAAATCTCAAAATTCTAATCAAATCCAAGAAGTCCAAATACCAAATCTGGGAATCCAATTCCCATTAACGAACCTTTTTCTTCACAAAAACCGGAAACTTTTCCATCGAAAAATCACATCTTTCTTCCTTTCCAAAATTTCTGTCGTATTCTCGTACGTACGTCCTCATATACATACCCTGGAACTACGGGGTATAACACTAAGCCTCACATTTGTTATAATCTTGGCCATCCATAGTGTTATAAGTACTAAGCTAGTGCAAGACAAGCTCATTTTACACTTAGAAAATATCACACATTTCTTGTTCTTCCATTGTGCTCTCGGCTTTGAGCTAAAGTCCACACAAAAATTTTGTAATTTTCCTCCATTAGCCACAAGACTTAAACCCAATGTCCCTAAGGGTATTGTAAGGTTATCTCAATAGAAAGATTTCGGAAAAACGACATTTTCGTATTAGTCGCAAGGCGGAAACCGAAGGAGTTCTTCAACTTTGAAGTTGCAACTTGAATATGGGTTCTTCATAGGCCTCTAAGGAGTGCTTGGAGCGGATTGGAACCTAAGGAAAGGAGATAAGAATGGCTAAGGCGCGACTTTGAATCTTGGAAATTTTAAGGGCTTGGAAAGGTATAAATTTTGTCGTTTTAGCAATTAAGTTTACTTATTGATTGTAGCTATGGATATTAGCAAGCATGAGTTATATATTATATAGATGTATTAGTGTATGGGCTATTGGAACCCTAATACGAAAACTAGCATATTTAGCCTTAAGATTGGAATTCAAGTCGATAATTAGTTTAAGTCGTCACATGTTGTAAAAAGAAGGAAATTGTAGTTATTGAAGTTGTTTATGACTATATAACATGTTTTACCTTAGAACTTGGAATTTGAAAAGTGTTGGAAAAGACTTTGAATTGTGGTTATGTTGTTAGCCGAGAATGGCTTGATTATGGACTTAGTTGGTGTTAATTGTGGGGCGGAATTTTACACGTATTGTAAGGCGTGTATTCCCCTTTTTGTTTGGTTGTTGTTTGGAGCCTTAAATGTGGCGTGTTGGTTATTGTATTCGGCCTTGTAAAAGGTGGCAAAGTATGTAGAAACAAAGGAAGTGCTGCCCGATTTTCCGTAGAATAAGAGACCGTATACTTAGTATTATTCTACGTTAGAAACTAGAAATGGATAGTCATGTTGTCACCATTATAGGTTGACACTTCTACGTGCGTCGTATTCGACTTAGCTTGTGGATTAAGCCGAAAAGGTATGTGAACTATCTCCTCTTCTAGCATGATTCCTTAAGATAAAGAAAGTAAGTTCTACTCCTTAAATGATTCATTCCTTGGTTGTACTTGGATTGCCTAATATAGAATTTGTTCTATGTACTTCCTTGATTGTACTTTGATGTTTAAATTGTAAGTTGTATAATCCATTGCCTTAGTGAAGTTGGATTCTTAAAAGTGAAAGTATTTTACTTAAAGTACATAGAGTCTTGAAAAGGAAGTGGTTTCCAAATCTTTCGGCTAGTGCCTTAGTTCCAAAACCTAAAGGTCATTATAATGACTTTAGGGGAGTCAAAAGAGTGATTTACTTACTTGTTTTAAAAGAGGAGAAATGACATGATTTAAGAGAAGTAACTTGTTTTAAAGGTGTGAGTTACTTGAGGTTTAAAAGTAGAAGAAACTTGTTTTCTATATATTAAGAGACTCGAAGTATTTTTAAAGTTAAGAGACTCGATTTGAAAGTTTGTGATACTTGGTTTTAAGTATAAGTCTCTTAGTTATAAAAAGAATGAAATTGTCTAAAAACCATAAAGGGTTATAACGGCTTTATGGGAAGTTGGTTATAACGGCTTTATGGAAGGTTTAGAAAGTTGTCTATTTTGATTAAAGGGCATAAGTTGCCTAGATTGTGAAAATTTGAAGTTACTTGATTTCAAGCCTTGAAATGAGTTTTCTAAACGTGTAGTAACTTACTTTGAAAAATAGACATGCCTTGATACTACGGGTGTTAGTATCTTGGGGTTTTACATAAAAGAGAGTCTTTTGAAAAGAATGTACGTACGTAGTACTTTGGCCTGTTTAATTGAGAATAATTCTATGTGATGCCTTGATTAGTACTTTGGCTTGATAAATTGAGAATTTGTCTAAGTGTGCCTTGATTAGTACTTTGGCTTGATAAATTGAGAATTTGTCTAAGAGTGCCTTGATAAGTACTTTGGATTGATTAATTGAGAATTAGTCTAAGTGCGCCTTGATAAGTACTTTGGCTTGTTAAATGAGAATTATTCTATTTGTGCCCTGATAAGTACTTTGGCTTGTTAAATGAGAATTATTCTATTTGTGCCCTGATAAGTACTTTGGCTTGTTAAATGAGAATTATTCTATTTGTGCCCTGATAAGTACTTTGGCTTGTTAAATGAGAATTATTCTATTTGTGCCCTGATAAGTACTTTGGCTTGTTAAATGAGAATTATTCTATTTGTGCCCTGATAAGTACTTTGGCTTGTTAAATGAGAATTATTCCATGTGTGCCTTGATAAGTACTTTGGCCTGATTAATTGAGAATTGCCTATGTGTGCTGGTGATAGCCTTTGAGTGCAAGTATTATGTTTTATTACGTTGCCGCGACTCTCGGTTGGAGGGCCGACTGTCTTGTTGTAAGTATTTGGACGTACCGACAGTGATGTGGGATTCCACGGGTATGTTTCCGTTATTTGTAGTACTTGGGTTAAATTCCCGGATTTCTATAGAAGACATGGTAGTGCTTCTGTTTGTTTGACGGCCGGTCGAGATAGGGTAAGAGTATGAGTGAGGGGTAAACCCCCAAGATGCTATACCACCTTCTCCAGGGTAAGAGTATAAGTGAGGGGTAAACCCCCAAGACATTATACCCCCTGCTTGTTTTTTTTTATGGTCGGTTTAGATATGGTAAGAGTATAAGTGAGGGGTAAACCCCCAAGATGCTTTACCACCTTCCCAGGGTAAGAGTATAAGTGAGGGGTAAACCCCCAAGATGTTATACCACCTGCTTTACCACCTTCTCCAGGGTAAGAGTATAAGTGAAGGGTAAACCCCCAAGACGCTATACCACCGGTGGGACTTGGTGTTCATGTATGCCTATTGGTGTATTATTATATCATGGACTGCCGGCAGTGAGGAAGGATTCCATGGGCATGATTGATATTATGGGCGTGAGACCCGTGGGTATATTTTAGAAATGACTTGAGGGCATGCGTCCCTGACTTGTTATGACTGCTTATGTGTTGTGTACTGTAGGTTGGCTATCATACATGTCTCCTGTTTTGTTAGACTGTTATGATTTCATTACTGATTTCTCGCTTCACATACTTGGTACATTCTTCGATCGACCTCTGTCACGACCGAACTCGGGCGTGGTCGTGCCTTACCCCGGGCACCCTAGTGATACAACATCAGAGTAATCAGCGGAACATAAAACATATACATGAAACAAATGAAGTACAAACGATGTCGAGAAAACTTGCCTTTCGGCATATATATAAATAACAACTTTTACAAATGAGCAGTTAAATCCTTTTTACAAACTCCCGCCACAACAAGATTACGCACTTAAGAAATGATATGACAACAATGGCGGGACGGGGCCCGCCAAACCCTGAATGTAAACACCTATTACGGCGGGGAATATACCATCGATAAGCCTCGGAGAAACGGGGCTTCCATACGCTGACTGTGACCACAAGCTAGGATCAACGATCGTGTACCTCAACTGCGGCATGAACGCAGCGGCCGAAGGAGTCGATTAACAAGTACCAAGTATGTGCGAAAATCGTAAATGGAATCATAGTAGTCTATATAAAGTAGGAGACATGTATGATAACAAAACTACGATTCACAATAAACAAGCGATCATATCAAGTCGTGACTCACGCCTCAAAGTCATTACTCAAATATAATAATGGGTCTCACGCCCACAACATCAATCATGCGTGGAATACCTTCCTCACCGCCGGCGATTTATGATATAAAAGCACCAAGGAAACACATGAACACGAGTCCCACTGCCCTAATAACACCGCAGGAGTAAGTGCGAAGGCATAGCCGACTACTAACACCTACAGTACCAACAAGGTCATGAATCAGATCATAAGATCTGTCTAGGCCGTCACATGATCAAAGCGGCCACTTGCGCGGTATCTAATGTGCGCGTCAAGCCACGGAACTTCCGCGCTCGCATAGGCCAATCTCATCGGCCCGCATGAGGTATTCCCGCATCGGGTAGCTACTCCCGGCATCATCCTCGACTTCGCGATCGCGCATGGCCACATGGACCGCATGCCCATAAGGACGCACACTAACACGGAACTCTCGTAGCTCCGCGATAGGCCCCACGGGACTGCGTGAGGTATTCTCGAATCATAGGTCCATCGACCGCTGAGTCTACCCGCGTCGGAGGCGACAACCTCGGAAACAAGTCAAGGTGAGTGGTACAATACCAATACATCGGTGATAGTTAAACAACTTTAAGCAAGCGAAGAACACCTTTACACAAAACATCACAAGATACTAACACACGTAGCATCCTAGCATGCTTACTTAACAAATCAACAAGACAGTATTACAAGGCTATCACAACCCAACATAATCAAGTTATACACACAAGGCACTTTCTACTATATGATTAACAAGATCGGGTTTTTATCCCCAAAGTACTTCATACGTTAACTCTTTTAAAAGATCCGTTTCGTTCACAGAAGTCACACAATACCCGTAGTATAAAATAGAGTGACTATCTTTTTAAAGTAAACCAAAACACTTACTTTGTAAAGTCGAGTAACAACATTATTTTCCAAACGTTCAAGTTTGCCTAATTTCAAACGTTCAAGTTTCTCATTTTCGAAAGGTTTCGTAATTCATATTATTAACTACTTAATAATATAAAACAATCTGAGAAACATAGGCCTTATATGTGAGTAGGTTATTCTTGTCCATAATCAATCTTATTAAAGCAGCCATGATCTAGGAAATGTAATATCATTTTGTCTTATCTTAGCTTCTATGCAGATGGAAGTTTCTACTGTTTTTAATAATACTTAATTAGTCAAAACATTTCCTTTTATTAACGCTGCAGTGGTTTGTCGATACACATCCTGATTTCCAAATCAAGAAACATTCTTAAGCCGTTATACCTAACTTCCCATAAAGCTAGTATAACTCTTAAGCTTTCAAAAATCTTTTGAAATACTTCAAGTTCTTTATTATCACATAACAAGCCGATTATAGTTCAAATCAGTTACCTTTTAAAAACCACAAAGTATTTTCTTACCTACATAAAGCTGTTATAACCAACTTCCCATAAAGCCGTTATAACACTTTATATTTTAAACCAATCAAATACTTTTAACACATGTACGTCTACCGTACTACATAGTTATACACATATCATGCTAGAAGAGATAGGAAGAGGTTCACATACCTCGCGACGAGTATCGACTAATAGCAAAACGCTCAAGTACTTCAAACCGTCGGCTACTCCTTAGCGATGATCGCGCCACGTAGTACTTCAACCTATAAGGCCACAAGGCGCTTATTAACATTTAGATCCCTTCGTAGAACATTCTACAGAAAATTCGGCAGCACCTCCCCCCCCGCAACAGCGTAAATCTCCTCCTCTATCGGGGCCGGCTATCAAGCCAACCAGGGGGGGGGTTCATACATCTAACCGGACGTGCACAATTCTACCTCACAGAAAAGCTACACAAGGTCTCATGTCAGATACACCCTATGTAAAACCAGTTCAGGACTCTTCTTTCGAAAAGGTTTCTTATTATTCAGGCTTAAGTCCAAAGACATTGCCGACAACAACGTTCAGTTCTATATATAGTATACTTCAACTATATAGTCTAACAATCATGTAATTTCCAATTACAATAGAGGGACAAGATATTTACCTCGATAAGCCCATAATTATCCAAGTATAAAGTCGATCCTGGGCAATCGTTTAGCTCCAACTCCGAGCGCTCCAATCCGCTCTAAACCACCCTTAGAAGTTCTAACCAACTTCTACACAATAATACAAAGGACTATGGAGATTTTCCTAGGTTTTCGGTTTTGTTAAAGACGTGAAGTGTAATAGTATTTCTGGGCTTTTAGATAGGTATAACCTTAGAATACTACAAGGTATCTGGCTAAGGTAATTTGGGCATTATAACAATACTTTTGAGAGTATTTCTACCAAGAGGGGTATTATACGAAAACAACTAGGCTAGGGGTACCCACGGCTAGCACCCTGGAGGGGTGGCTACCTCACTACCCCACTGTGGGGGAACTCTCGGCCAAGGGGGGGGAGAGGGGCTCTCGGCCAAGACACTACACTAAGGGGGGAGGAAGAAGCTTTCAAGACTTAGGCAATTTGTGGATGAATTAGTCTTCAAAGGGGGGGGGGGTATTTATAGGTCTAGCAAAGGCCAACCAATGGCCAAGATCTTGCCAAGTGCAAGGCAAGTGTAGGGCCAAGATCTTGCCAAGTGCACCTTAACCAACTACACACAAAATATCCTACCAACTACTTGACAAAATAGTCACCATTTCGTCCACTCTAGCGCCTGATGAGAGGGTGCCAAGTGGCGCCCTCTTGTTGGTCCAAAATTTTTCGTCTCTCGGAAAAATCCGCAAAAAATAAAAATGACATAGCCGGAATTTTCCCTACGAAAGCTGTGAAAACGTTTCGTCGAAAAACGACTCTAATCGGGTGTTGTGAACAAATAAATTTCGGCCAAGCCTAATTCTCAAGTTCAAATTTTCTACGTACGTCCTTACGTACATACTCTGGAAATACGGGGTATAACACCTCCTTCGGGGGGCTGCGTTCATGCCGCAGGTTTAGGTACGCAGTTTGGTGATTGGCAGGTGTAGGACCCTGCTCAGAGTTTTTGGATTGCTCCTTCAGTTCGGGAGTTTATCTTTTTGGTATAGGTTCTTTCAATCTGTGCTTTTATCTGATTATGGGTACGGCGGGGCCTTGTCCCGTCATATTTCAGTAAAACTCTTAGAGGTCTGTATTCATATGTGGGATTGGACTTATGTACGGTGTAGTGTCTTTTGTTATGTATATTATATGGCAGCCTGGTCGGCTTTGCCGTTGCACGTACGATTGGTTTTTTTTTTAGAAAAAAAAGGGGTGTTATTTAATTTCTGCAATTTACTTAGTTGTTAAGGTAGAAGGGTGCTCAGGTAGGGCACCAGTCACGGGCCCGGGGTTCGGGTCGTGACAGAGTGGTATCAGAGCAGTCAGTCCTCGGAATGTCTACAGACCGTGTCTAGTAGAGTCTTGATTATCGGTGTGTTGCGCGCCACACCCATTAACAGGAGGCTACAGGACATTTAGGAGTTGGTTTCTATTCTTCTCACTCTAAGATCGTGCCATAGAGCTGTGTTAGTAAGATAATTCCTCTCTGACGTATTGTTTTGTTACAGTTATGCCTCCAATGAGGGCAACAGCCGCCCAGAAGGTCAAAGGAGTAGCAGGAGCTACTAGTCAGACTCAGAGAGTTGATAGGGCTTATGCCCAGGATATACCGGATGTTGTTCCGCAGTCGGCGAGTTCTTCTGCGCTAGGTTTTGAGGCCCCGGCACCAGAGCCTCCAGTTCTTTAGTTAGGGGAAGACTTTAGGGTCATGAAGGAAGCCATTATGTTATTGACCAAGATAGCAGTGCTACAGTTTTATCAGCAGGAGGTTACTCGGCGATGCAGACAGTGTCACGAGGATAGAGGGCGGCGCGGAGATCTGCGTAAGAGGCTAGACCGGTTGGTTATTCGGTGAGTTTTTGGACGAGTGCCTCGGCCGAGTGAGATATTCGTCGACCTACCCGGTACATACCCCCAGTTCCACGTGTGGGATATTGGACCCCACAAGGTATTTAGGAGCGGTCCAAGCTCCAGAGGTCGAGGTTCTCGAGAGCGGAGGATTTTCTCGGCCGAGGCCACCTATTCCTCGATGTATCAGATGTGGTAAGCGTCATTCGGGGAAATGCCGTTATGGCACAGGTGTTTGTTTTTATTGTGGCCGTCCGGGCCATATGCTGAGGGTATGTCCTTTTAGAAAGAGCACTTGTGAAGTGGCTCAGCCTATGAGGCCGGTAGTTGGTTCCCTTTCCTCCACAGTTGTACGTTCCCCAGGGCAGGGTGTTCAGATGTTAGCCAGCCGTGGTAGAGGTCAGGGTGGAGTTTATAGTTCTGGCGGTCCTTCGAACGCAGATGACGTGACTACGGGCAGATCGTGAGGCGACATCACACGGGGTTACATGTATATTTCGATTCTTTTGAATCATACGTGCGTTGATAGATTCAGATTTTACCCTAGCGTATATGTTTTCCCTTTGTTGCTAGAGTTGTAAAGTGATAGTACCCCAGAGGTAGGGATACTTTGATTAGTAAAGTGAAAAGTTAAGACTGTTGACAAGAATGATAAGTGAACTGAGACTATAGTTGTGTAGAGTTCACAAGTAGTAATTACCAAGTAACGATGTGAGACCGATAGGGAAGGATGTACAGTAGAAATACATTGGCTTATGTGACGAACCTCTAGTGAATGGGAGGATAGGGTGAGAAGTACCTTGAGATAAGAGAGAGATTTATTTCAGACTAAGAATGAGAAGTTAAGTGTGACGATGAGTCGGGCTATGGACTCATCTCAGGTCAACCGGTAGTATGGAATGGGGTGATGTCAGTTGGTAGTGGTCCCGCTATGTGATAGGGGCACGAGGATGCCAGGCCCAAGTTGAGTTAATCGTTGTACGAGTTCGTGGATGTGTTCCACCGAACTAGGTCGTAAGGACCGAGAAAGAGCCTTAACGGAATGTAAGTAACTATATGGCCAAGTTTGGGTAGTAACTCGAGGATTGGAGAAGAGAAACAAAATTTGAGATTTTGTGCGTGTACTAGATGAGTTTGAAAGTACGAGAAAGAATGACAAGTAAGGAAAGAAAGGAACCTCTAAGGATCCGTGTTTGGGAAAAGAACCTTCGAGTTTTGTGAGAAGGGACCACGGACGGAAGGTCCATTATTATGTTCACGTATGTTGTGGTGGCCATGTGTGGCATCGTTGGTCTTGTGCATGTTTTGATTGATAGGCATAGTATAGAGTTTATGCCGGAGTTTGTATAGCTTGGCAACCGACTAAGAACATTCGGGGACGAATGTTTCTAAGGGGGGAAGAATGTTACACCCCGTAAGTCCAGGACATGTAAAAGAGAATGTACGAAAGGAAACAAGACTTGAAAATTGATACGAAAGGAAGAATTGTTTTTCCGACGGGAAATGTTCCGAACGTCGGAAAGGAAAAATGTTCGTTGTCGAGAATTGGATTCTCAAAATGTATTATTTGAAGAGTATGGAACCTATTAGCATTATGGAAATTTATTTTTTACGGATTTGGTCACGTGGGGCCCACCCGAGAAATTTTACGTTTTGCGGGACCCACGAGGGTTACAGAATTTTTTATGGACGAATGAGAGGGCGACACGTGGCACCCCCACAAGGTCTTGGTCGAATTAGAGGAGGGGTAAAATGGTCATTGACCATCTTGGAAGATAAGTCTTCAAGCTTGATATATTTGACCAAAGTCAACTTGTCCACATGGGCTTGATCCTAGTGAAAACCATCTAAGCCTCACATTTGTTATAATATTGGCCATCCATAGTGTTATAAGTACTAAGCTAGTGCAAGACAAGCTCATTTTACACTTAGAAAATATCACACATTTCTTGTTCTTCCATTGTGCTCTCGGCTTTGAGCTAAAGTCCACACAAAAATTTTGTAATTTTCCTCCATTAGCCACAAGACTTAAACCCAATATCCCTAAGGGTATTGTAAGGTTATCTCAATAGAAAGATTTCGGAAAAACGACATTTTCGTATTAGTCGCAAGGCGGAAACCGAAGGAGTTCTTCAACTTTGAAGTTGGAACTTGAAGATGGGTTCTTCATAGGCCTCTAAGGAGTGCTTGGAGCAGATTGGAACCTAAGGAAAGGAGCTAAGAATGTCTAAGGCGCGACTTTGAATCTTGGAAATTTTAAGGGCTTGGAAAGGTATAAATTTTGTCGTTTTAGCAATTAAGTTTACTTATTGATTGTAGCTATGGATATTAGCAAGCATGAGTTATATATTATATAGTTGGATTAGTGTATGGGCTATTGGAACCCTAATACGAAAACTAGCATGTTTAGCCTTAAGATTGGAATTCAAGTCGATAATTAGTTTAAGTCGTCACATGTTGTAAAAAGAAGGAAATTGTAGTTATTGAAGTTGTTTATGACTATATAACATGTTTGACCTTAGAACTTGGAATTGGAAAAGTGTTGGAAAAGACTTTGAATTGTGGTTATGTTGTTAGCCGAGAATGTCTTGATTATGGACTTAGTTGGTGTTAATTGTGGGGCGGAATTTTACACGTATTGTAAGGCGTGTAATCCCCTTTTTGTTTGGTTGTTGTTTGGAGCCTTAAATGTGGCGTGTTGGTTATTGTATTCGACCTTGAAAAAGGTGGCAAAGTGAGTAGAAACAAAGGAAGTGCTGCTCGATTTTCCGTAGAATTAGAGACCGTATACTTAGTATTATTCTACGTTAGAGACTAGAAGTTGATAGTCTTGTTGTGACCATTATAGGTTGACACTTCTACGTACGGCGTATTCGGCTTAGCCTGTGGATTTAGCCGAAAAGGTATGTGAACTATCTCCTCTTCTAGCATGATTCCTTAAGATAAAGAAAGTAAGTTCTACTCCTTAAATGATTCATTCCTTGGTTGTACTTGGATTGCCTAATATAGAATTTGTTCTATGTACTTCCTTGATTGTACTTTGATGTTTAAATTGTAAGTTGTATAATCCATTGCCTTAGTGAAGTTGGATTCTTAAAAGTGAAAGTATTTTACTTAAAGTACATAGAGTCTTGAAAAGGAAGTGGTTTCCAAATCTTTCGGCTAGTGCCTTAGTTCCAAAACCTAAAGGTCATTATAATGACTTTAGGGGAGTCAAAAGAGTGATTTACTTACTTGTTTTAAAAGAGGAGAAATGACATGATTTAAGAGAAGTAACTTGTTTTAAAGGTGTGAGTTACTTGAGGTTTAAAAGTAGAAGAAACTTGTTTTCTATATATTAAGAGACTCGAAGTATTTTTAAAGTTAAGAGACTCGATTTGAAAGTTTGTGATACTTGGTTTTAAGTATAAGTCTCTTAGTTATAAAAAGAATGAAATTGTCTAAAAACCATAAAGGGTTATAACGGCTTTATGGGAAGTTGGTTATAACGGCTTTATGGAAGGTTTAGAAAGTTGTCTATTTTGATTAAAGGGCATAAGTTGCCTAGATTGTGAAAATTTGAAGTTACTTGATTTCAAGCACGAAATGAGTTTTCTAAACGTGTAGTAACTTACTTTGAAAAATAGACATGCCTTGATACTACGGGTGTTAGTATCTTGGGGTTTTACATAAAAAGGAGTCTTTTGAAAAGAATGTACGTACGTAGTACTTTGGCCTGTTTAATTGAGAATAATTCTATGTGATGCCTTGATTAGTACTTTGGCTTGATAAATTGAGAATTTGTCTAAGTGTGCCTTGATTAGTACTTTGGCTTGATAAATTGAGAATTTGTCTAAGAGTGCCTTGATAAGTACTTTGGCTTGATTAATTGAGAATTAGTCTAAGTGCGCCTTGATAAGTACTTTGGCTTGTTAAATGAGAATTATTCTATTTGTGCCCTGATAAGTACTTTGGCTTGTTAAATGAGAATTATTCTATTTGTGCCCTGATAAGTACTTTGGCTTGTTAAATGATAATTATTCTATTTGTGCCCTGATAAGTACTTTGGCTTGTTAAATGAGAATTATTCTATTTGTGCCCTGATAAGTACTTTGGCTTGTTAAATGAGAATTATTCTATTTGTGCCCTGATAAGTACTTTGGCTTGTTAAATGAGAATTATTCCATGTGTGCCTTGATAAGTACTTTGGCCTGATTAGTTGAGAATTGCCTATGTGTGCTGGTGATAGCCTTTGAGTGCAAGTATTATGTTTTATTACGTTGCCGCGACTCTCGGTTGGAGGGCCGATCGCTTGTTGTAAGTACTGGACGCACGGTGATGTGGGATTCCACCGTATGTTTCCGCTATTTGTAGTACTTGGGTTAAATTCCGAATTTCTATGTAAGACATGGTAGTGCTTCGCTTTGTTTGACGGCCGGTCGAGATAGGGTAAGAGTATGAGTGAGGGGTAAACCCCCAAGATGTTATACCACCTTCTCCAGGGTAAGAGTATAAGTGAGGGGTAAACCCCCAAGACATTATACCCCCTGCTTGTTTTTTTTTATGGTCGGTTGAGATAGGGTAAGAGTATAAGTGAGGGGTAAACCCCCAAGATGCTTTACCACCTTCCCCAGGGTAAGAGTATAAGTGAGGGGTAAACCCCCAAGATGCTATACCACCTGCTTTACCACCTTCTCCAGGGTAAGAGTATAAGTGAGGGGTAAACCCCCAAGACGCTATACCACCGGTGGGACTTGGTGTTCATGTATGCCTATTGGTGTATTATTATATCATGGACTGCCGGCAGTGAGGAAGGATTCCACGGGCATGATTGATATTATGGGCGTGAGACCCATGGGTATATTTTAGAAATGACTTGAGGGCATGCGTCCCTGACTTATTATGACTGCTTATGTGTTGTGTACTGTAGGTTGGCTATCATACATGTCTCCTGTTTTGTTAGACTGTTATGATTTCATTACAGTATTTACTGTTTCACATACTTGGTACACTCTTCGTACTGACCTCCTTCGGGGGGCTGCATTCATGCCGCAGGTTTAGGTACGCAGTTTGGTGATTGCGCGTGTAGGACCGCCGTAGTTTTGGATAGCTCCTTGATTCGGAGTTTATCTTTTTGGTATAGGTTCTTTCAAGATGTGCTTTTGTACGCTGGTACGGCGGGGCCTTGTCCGTCATATTTCATAAAACTCTTAGGTCCGTATTCATATGTGGGATTGGACTCATGCGGTGTAGTGTCTTTTGTTATGTATATTATATGGCGGCTTTGTCGCCAGACGTTACGATTGGTTTTTTTTTTAGAAAAAAAGGGGTGTTATTTAATTTCCGCATGATTTACTTAGTTGTTAAGGTATGGTGCCCGTGTAGGCACCGCCACGCCCGGTTCGGTCGTGCGATTACACCCGCACTTACAGGACATGTTTTAAGAACGTACGTAAGAACTCGCAAGTGTTAAGATTTGAGACTTGTAAAAATTTATCGAAATTATGAAATTGTCGGAAAACGTAATATTGTGACGACTGGGAGGGCGACATGTGTCACCCCCCCTTATGGAGCCTTGGACGAAAATGGGCAAGGACCTAAGGGTCATTTGACCTTTGTAGGATGACTAAGTCTTGCAAGTAGTGAGCTTGAGAAATTTGACTAAGTCAAAGGGTCCACAAAGGCTTGATATTTAATAAGAGCTCATCCAAGCCACCCATTTGTTTACATCTTGACCCTCCATTGTGCTATATAATATTTCTCGGGTTCACTCCCATAGAAAAAAAAAATTTGTTTCTTGTCCATTTAGCTCCACACTTTAAAACAAGGTTCTTGAGTGTATTGTAAGTGTATCTCAATAGAAAAATCTCGGAAAAAGGTAGTTTTCGTATTAGTCGCAAGGTGAAAACCTAGTTGCTTTCTAGGTTTTGTTTGGAAGTTTGAAGGAAATTTGTTGGTGTTGTTCTAAGGGTCTCAAGTGGCGGATTGAAGTGTCTTGAAGAGGCTCTAATTTGCTAAGGAACGACTTCGGATTTGGAGTTGGATTAAGATTCGTTGAGGTATAATCTTGTCTCTTAAAAGTATTACAAGATTATATATATTGTTGTTGTTAGCATTACATGTTGCTAGCATGAAGTTTCTATCTTGAAGTTTGATAAGTATTATGGATTGATTGTAGCCTTAAATCTGAAATGTCATTTAAGCCATGTGAAGTTGGATTACAATTTGGTCGTTATTAGAATCGTCGCATGTTACTTACTTGAAGATTATAGTAGTTATAATCGATTGCGACTTGATATCATGTTATGCTAACAACTTGGATTGATATGGAAATTGGATAAGAATTGGTATTGTTGCATCTCAATGTGGCCGAAATTGGACTAGTAGTTTGTGTTAGTTTGATATCTATTGTGGGGCGGAATTTTACACGTCTAGTAGGCGTGTAATCCCCTATTGATTAATTGCATTGTTGGGCCTTAAATGTGGCGTGTTTGGTTATTGAATTCGGCCTTGAAAAAGGTGGCAAAGTAAGTAGAAACAAAGGAGGTGCTGTCCGATTTTCCGTAGAATTTAGAGACTTTACACTTATAATATTCTACGTTTGAAGTAAGGCGTTAATAGACATATTGTGGATATTATAGGTTGACATTCTACGGGCGGGACATTGTACTTGGCAAGTGGTTTGACCCGAAGAGGTATGTAGAACTTTTCCTATCTTTTGAGCATGACTAGTTGCACGTATATAGTACGGTAGACGTACAAGACCTTGATATCCTTTACTAGTTTTATGAATAGCCAAGTCGGGTGAGTTAGGAGATTAACTCACTTCTTTGAAAGTATTAAGGATGTCTTAAGTTTTATTAAAGTTAAGGGACTTGAAGAGTTTTAAAGTATGTGACACTTGTTTCGTTTTAAACGTATAGGTCCCTTGGATAGGAAATTGTATTTGGCTAAGGTATAAAGTGAATATAACGACTTTATGGGAAGTTGGTTATATTAGCTTTATGGAAAGATTAATGACTTGATTTAATGGAAGGCAATTTGATTTTAAGGCATCAATTGGGTAAGGTTTTATAAGAAAATGAGTCACTTGATTTAGAAACCTAACTCTATTTCTAAAGGTATTGTGACTTGTCTTGAAAAGTAATTTTGACTTGATACTACGGTTAATAGTATCTTGGAAGTTTTATACTAAAAAGAGTCATTTGTTAAAGAATAGAAGTATGTAGTACTTGGGTTAAATTTCCGGATTTTTTATAAAAGATATGCTAGTGCCTTAGGTAAACTAAAATGAGAGTGTGTATGAATAAGGCTAATAAGAAGTTAGGGGGATTTCTTAACTTGCTTATTTATTGTATAATAAGCCGGTAGTGTTTATGTTATGTACGATGGCCGGTTGAGATAGGGTAAGAGTATAAATGAGGGGTAAACCCCCAAGACGTTATACCACCTTCTCCAGGGTAAGAGTATAAATGAGGGGTAAATCCCCTAGACGTTATACCACCTGCTTCAGGGTAAGAGTATAAATGAGGGGTGAACCCCCAAGACGTTATACCACCTATTTTTCTGTGGATTTGCTACCCACGATGCGAGGAATACCTCATGCGAGTCCTTATGGGTTTATGCGGGTGAAATAGTCCCATGCGGGCGGGTACAGCCTATGCGAGGAATACCTCATGCGGGTCCACACGACCTATGCGGGTGAAATAGTCCCAGGAGTAGGATTGCTTAATGATACTGTGGGCGGATGGTCCTGCTTTGATCGTGAGCTTCCTATTTTTATGTTGTACATATACTATTAGTTACTCTCATTGTTAGTAAGGCACTGTGTACTGTAATTTGGTTAGCATACATGTCTCCGGCTTTGTTTTAAACTTATGATGTAATTACAGTATTTTTCCAGTTTTACATACTTAGTACATATTGTGTACTGACCCCCTTCCTCGGGGGCTGCGTTCATGCCGCAGGTAGGGGTAAGCAGGTGTTGGATCCTCATTCTTAGGATCACTTATCAGAAGGCTTGTCTTTTTGGTACAGTCTTTCCCTGATGTTGTAGATTTATGTATATTCAGGGGTATGGCGGGGCCCTGTCCCGCCACAGTTGTTATTATTAGAGGTCTGTAGTCACATGTTATGGTTTGGGGCTGTAAGAACCGAGTTGTACAGTTTTGATTTTGATTATGCATATTTATTGGAAGGCGGCCTTATCGGCTAGCCTGTGATATTTTGTCTAAATATGTTGTATGTTGTGTATGTTCATTGTTATTCTCTCGATGTATACAGATCGGTGCCAGTAGGGCACCGCCGCGCCCGGGGTCGTGTCGTGACAAGTGTCGTACTACTTCGACAGCTTGTTATGCTTGCGGCCAGCAGGGCCATTTCGTGAGAGACTGTCCGACCAGAGGTGGCACTGGTGGGATAGCGCAGTCTACTGGATCAGTTGCGGGTTCCTCGCCTTCAATAGCTAGGCATGATGTTCAAGCACCGGCAGGCCGTGACAGAGGTCGTGGTGGAAGTTCCCAGTTTTAGCGGTCCTTTGAACCGCCTATATGATTTCAGGTATGTCTTTGGCCCTTTAGAAACTTGTATGCATGATAAAGTTGTGGTATGTTTAAGTGTCATAAATAGATTATATTGAGACTATGTATATGCTAGAAGGAGTTGGAAGTACGAAAAGATAATCTCTTTTGGGCTTATGATGGACGGATATGCGTGTGCGAGGTATTAGGGCCATGTGTGGCATTATTGGTATGTCGGGGTGGTAAAAGGAAACTATGTCGCTAATTATAAGTTTGACTCCGAAAGAACATTCGGGGACGAATGTTTCTAAGGGGGGAAGAATGTTACACCCCGTATTTTCAGGACATGTGTTAAGAACGTAAGTAAGAATTCCAAATGTTAAGATTTGAGACTAGTAAAAATTTATCGGAATTATGGAATTGTCGGAAAATGTAATATTGTGACGAATGGGAGGGCGACACGTGTCACCCCCCTTATGTTGCCTTGGACGAAATGTAGCATGGGCACAAGGGTCATTTGACCCTTGTTAGGAAGACAAGTCTTGCAACTTGTAGAGCTTAAGAAAATTGACTTGGTCAATGGGTCCACAAGGCTTGATATTTAAGAGAACCTCATCCTAGCCACCCATTTGTGCACATCTTGACCCTCCATGTTACTATATAATACTACTAGTAGCAAGACTAAGTTAAACACTTAGAAAAAATTTCAAGAAAACTTGTCCAAGCCATTGCAAGCTCTCGGGTTCTACATGACTGAAAAAGAAAAAAATTTGTTTGTTGTCCAATAATCTCCCCACTTCAAACCAAGGTTCCTAAGTGTATTGTAAGGGTATCTCAATAGAAAAATCCCGGAAAAAGATAGTTTCTGTATTAGTCGCAAGATGAAAACCTAGTTGCCTTTCTAGGTTTTGGTTGAAAGATTGAAGGAAAATTGTTGGTGTTGTTCTAAGGGTCTCAAGTAGCGTATTGGAGTGTCAAGGAGGGGCTCTAAGTTTCTAGGGAGCGACTTTGGATTTTGAAGTTGGACTAAGAATCGTTGAGGTAATAATCTTGTCTCTTAAGTGTTACAAGATTATATATTGTTGTTAGCTTTACATGTTTGCTACCATGAAGTATATGTGTTGAAGTTTCTTAAGTATTATGGATTGATTGTAGCCTTAAATCCGAAATGTCATTTAAGCCTTGTGAAGTTGGATTACAATTTGGTCGTTTATTAGAATCGTCGCATGTTACTTACTTGAAGATTATAATGGTTATAATCGATTGCGACTTGATATCATGTTATGCTAACAACTTGGATTGAAATGGAAATTGGATAAGAATTGGTGTTATTGTACTCAATGTGGCCGAATTGGACTAGTAGTTTGTATTAGTTTGATATCTTTTGTGGGGCGAAATTTTACACGTCTAGTAGGCGTGTAATCCCCTATTGTTAATTGCATTGGTTGGGCCTTAAATGTGGCGTGTTTGGTTATTGAATTCGGCCTTGAAAAAGGTGGCAAAGTATGTAGAAACAAAGGAAGTGTTGTCCGATTTTTCGTAGAATTTAGTGACTTAGCACTTAGAATATTCTACGTTTGAAGTAAGAGGTTAACGGACGTATTGTAGCCATTTTAGGTTGAAGTACTAAGTATAGCGTATCCTACTTGAAGGGTGGAATAACTATCAAGGTTGAATGTACTTTGGACCATTTTGCTACTTGTCGATAATCGTCGCGAGGTATGTGAACCTCTTCCTTCCTTTGGCATGATTCTATGTATGGAATATACATGTGATATTATTTCATGTTCCCTTCTACTCTTAGAAGTTAAGAGGTATGTGTGTGATTTACTCTATGTAAAGTTTATGTCAAAGTTATCCTAAGTCCTTACCGAGTCTTATGGGGGATGTTGGTAAGAGTCGTTAGGAGGTACTTTGGAGCCAAGTTGGCTTGGCTAATTTATGGCACGAATGAGAATAAGTATCGAGCAATCCATTGCAGCGTTAATAAAGGAAAATGTAATGACAATCAATTATGTTAAAATGAGTAGAATTCTCCATCTGCATAGAAGCTAAGATAAGACAAAATTGTATTACATTTTCTAGATCATGGCTACTTGAATAAGATCGTTATAAATAAGTATAACTTATTCAAAACGCACCAAAGTATATGTTACTTAACTTATAAGAATTTACGTATGAAGTTTTAAGGCTATGGATCTCAAATTCTTAAAGTTAAGAGACTTTATTTTTCAAGTTATGAGACTTGATTCTTAAAGGAAGAAATGAATTGATTTACAAGTATAGAATACTCGATTTGGAAAGACTTGATTTCTAAAGTTAAGAAACTTGTTTTCTTAAAAGTTAAGAGACTTGAAGTATTTTTGAAAGTATAAGTCTCTTGGTTATAAAAGGAATGAATTTGTCCAAAACATAAAGAGTTATAACGGCTTTATGGGAAGTTGGTTATAACAACTTTATGGAAGATTAAAAGAATGGTTTTCTTCAGTAATGTAAGCAAATAAATGATTTGAAATAAAGAAGGGCAAACTGTTTTAAAGGTACCAATTGCTTAAAGTTTTTAAGAAGGAAGTCACTTGATTTAGAAGCCGGTAAATGTATTTCTAAAAAGGTATTGTGACTTGTCTTGAAAGTAGATATGACTTGATACTACGGTTGTTAGTATCTTGGAAGTTTTATTTAAAAAGAGTCTTTCTAAAGGAGTAGAGGTGCGTAATACTTGGGGTTAAATTCCCGGATTTTTATGTGTGAAACGAAAGTGCCATGAGTTTATAAAAAAAAATGGAAGTCTAAAGGTTTAATGAACTTGCCTATGTTTGCTTGTGATAGCTTTGAGTGCAAGTATTATATGTTTACGTTGTCGTGACTGTTACACCCCATAAAATTCAAGAAGATAAGATAAGAACATACCAAGGAATATAAGATTTGAAAGTGGAAAGATAAGTGGACAAACATGTGTTGGACGGATTTTGAGTCTACCTTGGAGTGTTGTACCCCAGTTGTTAAGAATTTCGAGGTGTTTAAAAAGCCTAGTGTGTAGTTCGTTAAATCTAGTTCCCAACGCAACAAACCGTTCGTCGATAGGACATCGAAGTCAAAAGTTATGGAAGTTTCAAGTTTGGTGCGCAATCGTGCAAGCGATGGTTTCAGTTCGTGGCGTACGCGGCCGGACGCGCGGGACGCGTGGCCGCGCGCGGTCGCGTACGGCCAGAGTTCGGGGTTGTAGCCTGGCGCCGGAATGCGGCGCACGAACGCGGTAATTATTCTACGAGTGGAGCGCCATGGCCGGCGCGGCAGCGCCAAGGCGGATTTTTCTCGCGGAAAGGGCGCAAATCGGGGATATTTTGTTAAAAGCCTATGGGAGGTGACAAGTGTCCCTACCATCCTTTGACCAGAAAGGGCCTATTTTAGGGCCAAGTCTTGAAGATTTGGCCATTTCATCTCAAAACTCTCCCAAGGAAATCCTCTCCCTTTCTCTCTAGTTTTTCTTGAAGAAAACCTAGCCTTAGGAAATTGTTGGAGCGGCGGCAAGAAGGCAAAGTGTGGGTGAACTTGTGGAAGCGCGGGGGGGACGAATTTGACGGTAAAGAAGTGGAAGAAAAGGGCTTTTGTGGGCTATTCCAAAAGGTAAAAGTTTCCCCTTCTCTTGGATATGGGTTAATACTTGTTATAGTAGTTTAGAAATGAGCCTGAGGCTGTTATATTTAAGTTGTATAGATTTGGATCTTGTTGTCTTGTTGAAAACTGAAATGGGCATCTTAACCTTAAGATGATAACTTCAATTTGGTTACTAATTTGGTCGTCACATGTTGTAAAGGGGGATTGTAGTTGTTGAAGATGTCTAGGGCTAGATATCATGTTAGACCTAAGAACTTGGATTGGAAGAGGGTTGAAAGGGGTTTAGGATTGGTTTATTGTTGGCCAAGAATGGCATGGAGATTATTGGTTTATTTTGTATTATTTTGGGGCGGAATTTTACACGTATTGTTAGGCGTGTAATCCCCTTGTATTTGCTGGATCAATTGAGCCTTAAATGTGGCGTTTGGTTATTGAATTCGGCCTTGAAAAAGGTGGCATAGTAAGTAGAAACAAAGGAAGTGCTGTCCAAATTTCCGTAGAATGTAGGGACCTTGCACTTAGTTTTTCTACGTTCGAAGCTAGAGTTTGATAGACATTTTATGACCCTTATAGGATTGAAGTACTACGAGTAGCATATTCTACTTAAGGGAGATAGTACTGTGGAGCATTTTGCTAACCGTCGATAATCGTCGTGAGGTATGTGATTCTTCCTATCCTCTCCAGCATGATTATTTGTGAAATATATAGTGCAGTAGATGCACGTGTGTTAAAGGAATTTGATTTCCCTTGTTGTGCCTTGACTTGATATGAAGTGTAAAGGTCTTGATTGTTTAAAAGGTAGGAAAATCTTATTCGTTAGTAATGGGTACTCGGTGGTTAAAGAATAAGCCCTCTTGGTCTCATAAGGGCTTATAGTTGTAATTGGTTGGTTTAAAACATAAAGTGTTATAACGGCTTTATGGGAAGTTTGTTATAACCACTTTATGTAGGTAAAAGAATGGTTTGTTGATTTCAAAAAATAAGAGACTGAAGAATTTGAAGTGTTTTGTTTTAAAATAAAGGCATGGTTTTGTCTTGTATTGTTTTAAAACATAAAGTGTTATAATAGCTTTATGGGAAGTTAGTTATAACGACTTTATGGAAAATAAAGAAATGGATTCATTATTGGATTTAGAATGGTAACTTGATTTTTGGGAAAAGAGAAGTAACTTGTTTTCAAATATTGAACTCTTTGTGATGGAAAAACATAAGTGGCTTGGTTATAAAAGGTAGGAGTACCTTGATCCTAAAGGGGTTAGATACTTGGGTTTTAAATGGTATACTTGACGTTGTGTTAAGAAGTGTTTAAAGTACCTTGAGTTGTGTGTAACTTGCCTATGCTTGGTTGAGATAGCCTTGTTGTGCAAGGGTTTGATTTGTGCTATCGAATCTCTCGATGGAGGGTCGGCTATTGGTTATTTGTTTGGACATACTGACACATTGGGTAGCCCACGGGTATGCTTCCACAGTGAGTATTCTCTTGTTATTTGTTTGGACATACTGACACGTTGGGTAGCCCACGGGTATGTTTCCACAGTGAGTATTCTATTGTTATTTGTTTGGACATACTGACACGTTGGGTAGCCCACGGGTATGCTTCCACAGTGAGTATTCTCTTGTTATTTGTTTGGACATACTGACACGTTGGGTAGCCCACGGTATGCTTCCACAAACAGTATTCTCTTGTTATTTGTTTGGACATACCGACACGTTGGGTAGCCCACGGTATGCTTCCACGATGAGTATTATCTTGTTAGTTGTTTGGACATACCGACACGTTGGGCCCACGTATGCTTCCACAGGATTGTTATCTTATTATCTCCTTTGGGCATACCGACACGTTGGATGGTCCACGGTATGGGCCCACCGACGGTTCAGGCCATGCTTATACCGAGGTGAGATGCCGGCATGCGGCCATTGTGCGGTTAAATTCGGGTTGTATTTGAGTGATGATTTCACGGGCATGAGTCCCAACTTGACATGATCGCTTATATGTTGTATCGTAGTTTGGTTATCATACATGTCTCCTACTTTATATAGACTATTATGATTTCATTTACTGATTTTTCGCCACATACTTGGTACTGTTGTATCGACCTCCTTCGGGCTGCGTTCATGCCGCAGTTGAGGTACATAGCTTGTCGATCTGCACTCTTAGGATCGCTGTTCGGTTCTCTAAAGCTCCATATCTCCTAAGCTTGTCTGTGGTACGGTTCCTGAAGTTGTAGACTTTTGTATATTCAGGGCATGGCGGGCCCTGTCCGTCATTATGGTTTTAAAATTTAGAGGTCCAGAGTAATCACAGGCGAGTTTGTAAGGGATGTAATCTGCTCAAGTTTTCATTTATGTACAAAAAGGTAACCGTTAGCCTGCTTTCTTATTTCACTGCTTTCTTTCATGAGTTTTTATTTCACGGTTTTTCTCTCGATGTTGTATCACTAGGGTGCCCGGGGTAAGGTGTTATACCGTAGTTCCGTGGTATGTATGCGAGGGCGCACGCATGCGAGAATACGCATGAAAGATTG
This sequence comes from Przewalskia tangutica, assembly GCA_029844215.1. Classification (NCBI taxonomy): domain Eukaryota; kingdom Viridiplantae; phylum Streptophyta; class Magnoliopsida; order Solanales; family Solanaceae; genus Przewalskia; species Przewalskia tangutica. The sequence continues at coordinate 469,697 of JAQGDG010000048.1, forward strand.
GAAAGGAAGTCAGAGGCGATTTGTCCACGGAACAGTGTCCGGTTTTTGTGCCGGAAAATGGTTCGTTAATGGGAATTGGATGCCCAGAGTTGGTCTTCGGACTTGGTGGAAGATTCGAGAATTATGGAATTTGATTTTGGAAATGGTCACGTGGGCCCACGGGGAAATTTACGGTTTTGTGGCCCACTTTGTTTTCGAGATTTTGGCCATTGTGGATATTTTCGAAGATGTTTTATTTTGGGCCAATAGGAGGGTGACACGTGTCACCCCGCCTAGGTGGCTCGCCGAATGACATTTGTGCACAACACCCTGCAGAGTCATTTTTCGACGAAACGTTTTACATAACTTCATGCAGGAAAATTCGGCTATGTCTTTTCTTATTTTTGGGGATTTTTCCGAGAGACGGAACATCTTGGACCAACGGGAGGGTGACATGTGTCACCTCACATCGAAGCAAGTGGGCGCACTGGACGATTTGGGGTGTCAGTGGGTAGATATTTTTGGTAGATATTTGTGAGGTTTTAAGGAGTAGGGACTAGGGGCACTTGGGCATATCTTGGCCTACACTTGCCTAGCACTTGGCTAGATCTTGGCCATTGGTTGGCCTTTGCTTGACCTATAAATACCTCTCCTTGAAGACTTCTTCATCCCAAAATCTCTAAGTCTTGAAAGCTTCTTCCTCCCCTTAGTGTCATGGCCGAGAGTCCCTCCCTCCTATTGTGAGGCCTTTGGCCGAGAGCACCCTCCCCCCCTTGGCCGAGAGTTTCCCCCCCCTAGTGGGGTAGGCCGAGGGGTATACACCCTCATGGTGTTGTCTCGTATAAATACCCCTCTTGGTAGAAATACTCTCAAAAGTATTGTTACTATAGCCAAATTACCTTAGCCAGATACCTTGTAGTATTCCAAAGAAACCTCTATACGTAGAGTCTGAAATACTACCGTATGTCCTTTTGTCTCAAACCGAAACCCTAAGGAAATCTTCATTGATTGATGAAGTATTTAAGTAGAAGTTGGTTAGAACTTCTAAGGGTTGTTTGGAGCGTCGAGCACCGAGTAGAGCTAAGCGTTGCTAAGGATCGACATTTATACTTGGATAATTATGGGCTTATCGAGGTAATTATCTTGTCCTCTAATTGTAATTGGAAATTACATGTTGTTAGAATATATAGTTGATGTATACTATATATAGAACTAAGCTTAGTATCGCGCAATGTCTTTTGACTTAAGCTGAAGAATAAAGAAAAGAATCGAATCAGTATGTACATGTGATCAGACAGTGAGACTTGTGTAGTATTCGAGTAGAATTGTACACGTCCAGGTTAGGCGTATAAACCCCCGGTTGGCTTGGTAGCCGGCTTCGATAGAGAAGGAGATTTACGCCACATGTGCGGGAAGTGCCCGAATTTTCGTAGAGAAATGGAACCTTGTGTTTTGAAGTTAATAGACGTTTGTGACCTTTTTAGGTGAAAGTACTAAGAGTAGCGTATTCTACTGAGGAGTGGAAAGGGCTAGCGCGTTGTAGTACTTGGAGCATTTTGCTTATTGTCGATACTCGTCGCGAGGTATGTGAACCTCTTCCTATCTCTTCTAGCATGATATGTGTGAACTATGTAGTACGTGACGTCATACGTGTTAACCGTGTTTGATTTTTTTAAAACATTAAGTGTTATAATGGCTTTATGGGAAGTTGGTTATAACGACTTTATGTAGGTAAGAAAATACTTTGTTGTTTTAAAAGGTAATCGATGTGAATTATAAGCGGCTTGTTATAATAAAGAACTTGATGTATTTCAAAAGATTTATAAATCGTTTTGAAGGAGAGTAATACTTGGTTTTGAAAACTTAAGAGTTATACTAGCTTTATGGGAAGTTAGGTATAACGGCTTAAGAATGTTTTATCGATTTGAAATCAGAATGTATCGCCAAACCACCAGCGTTAATAAAGGAAAATGTCTTGACTAATGAGTTGTATTATTAAAACCAGTAGAAACCTCCATCTGCATAGAAACTAAGATGAGACAAAATGATATTACATTTTCTAGGTCATGGTCATTGTAGTAAGATTATTATAAACAAGAATAACCTATTCACTCATAAGACTTATGTTACTCAAATGTTTTAAAAGAGATTAAGACTATGAGTTATGAAACCTTTCTAAAATAAGTAACTTGAGCATTTTTGAAATTAGGCAAACTTGGACGTTTGGAAAATAATGTTGTTACTTGATTTTACAAAGGTAAGTGTTTTGGTTTATTTTAAAAGACAGTCACTCTAGTTTATACTACGGGTATCAGGTGACTTATGTGGAAGGAATGGATCTTTTAAAGATTTAATGTATGAAGTACTTTGGGGATGGATACCCGAACTTGTTGATAGAAAGTACCTTGTGTGAATAACTTGATTGTATTGGTTTGGGATAGCCTTGTAATACTTTCTTGTTGATTTGATAAGTAAACATGTCAGGATGCTACGTGTGTTAGTATCTTGTGATGTTAGTGTAAAGGGGGTTTTCCTCGATTGCGCTAAAGTTGTTTGACTATCACCGTTATGTTGGTATTGTACCACTCACCTTGACTTGTGTCCGGAGGTTAAGCTGCCTCCGACGCGGTAGACTCGGTGATGCAGGACCGTGATTCGAGAATACCTCATGCGGGTCCGGGGATCCATGCGGAACTACGAGTTCCGGGTTAGTTTACGCCCTTGTGGTCACGCGGTCTTTGCGCCATGCGGATCGCGAGTCCGGGGCGACGCCGGAGTAGCTACCCTCGATGCGGGTTATACCTCACGCGGCCTATGAGGTTGGCCTATGCGAGTCGCGGAGAGTTCCAGGGCTAGACGCGCACATTTGATATCGCGCGAGTGACCGGCTTTCATCATGTGACGGCTGCAGACAGATATCATGACACGATTTATGACCTTGTTGGTACTGCTGGTTTTAGTAGTCGGCTATGCCTTCGCACTTACCCGCATAGCTTATTATAACACAGTGGGACCCGTGTTCATGTGTGTTCCTTGCTTTCATATCATGATCGCCGGTGAGGAATGTGTTCCACGCACGATTGATGTTGTGGGCGTGAGACCCATTGTTAAATTTGAGTGATGACTGAGGCGAGTCACGACTTGACATGTTGCTTATTTATCATGAATCGTAATTTGGTTATCATACATGTCTCCCGCTTTGTATAGACTACTATGATTTCATTTACTGATTTATTTTCGATTTCACATACTGGTAATTGCCATCGACTCCTTCGGCTGCGTTCATGCCGCAGTAAAGGTACACCATCATTGATCCTCGCTCTTAGGGTCACGTCATTGGGAAAGCTCCGTTTCTCGGAGGCTTATCATGGTATAGCCCCATTGTTGTAGGTATTTACATTCGTGGTATGGCGGGCCCTGTCCCGCCATTGTTGTCGTATCATTTCTTAAGTCCGTAGTAATCTTTGTTGGCGTGGTTTGTAAAAAGGATTAAACTGCTCATGTTGAAAAAGTTGTTATTTATATATATGCCAAAGACAAGTTTTCCTCGACATCGTTTGTACTTCATTTGTTTCATGTATGTGTTTTATGTTCACGATTACTCGATGTTGTATCACTAGGGTGCGGGGTAAGGCACGATCACGCCCCGAACAGTCGTGACAAAAGTGGTATCGAGCGATTAATCCTCGGAAAGTGTCTACGCACCGTATCCAAGAGAGTCTTGATTATCGGTGTATTTGTAACCACACCAATAATCGTGAGGCTATAGGATATTTAGGATTGGTTTCTATTCTTCTCACTCGAGATCGTGCCTTAGAGTCGGTTGTAAGTTGGACCTCCGACGAAATTCTTTCCCCTATCGTTATGCCTCCGCGTAGGCAACCCGCCCAGAGGCAAGGCGGCGGAGCTGCGAGTAGAGTTCGAGGGTTACGTGAGACAGCCCAATCATTACCTAGGTAATGCTTCATTCGGGATTTCGCGGCGTCACTAGCCCCAAAGTTTAGCACGGCGCGGCGTTCCTCTGCGCCATGATATTTGAACCTTCGCCACGACCAGAGCAGAGAATATGGATTACAAAGAGGCGACCACATTAGCTATGGATTTGGCTACCGAGAGTATACCGATGTACTGCGAGTCTTGATGGCTATCTAAGAGGTCGTGCAAGAGTAATTCTTCGCTTAGATTGAGCATGGCACATGTATGCGGGTTTATGCGCATCAGTCCGAGAACATAGAAATCATGGAGTGTTAACCGAGTAAGATTTTGGTGGATAGAGAAGGTGTGAGCCTTAGAGTGTTATAAGTATATACCATAGAGGTGATGCCATCTCTAGAAAAGGTGAAGTGTTATGTTTGATCCTTATCGTAAGTCGTAGTGCACGTGAGCTATGTGTAGGATAGGTCCCTAGTAGTGTGGAATGAAAGGGGTAGTTGAGCTAAGAAGACCGCTAGGTTTTCTAACGTGATTAGTGAGATTGTTCCTTGGGGAACTAGTGTTTCATGCGCGTTGCGGGTCGAGTTGAGGCCACGTCGCGTCAACCCGCGACTGTTTTATGGTAGAAGGGCCAGTTGGTGGTCCCGCTTGTGTTAGGTCATGAGGGTGTTAGGCCCATGTTTAGTTAACCAGCGTACGAGTTCGTGGATGCGTTCTACCAGTGGTCGGGCCGATGGGGGCAGCCCATCGTGTTCTTCGGTCGGGACCGTTCACTCGGCAGTGTTGATTTTATCGTAAAGGTTGTAAGGTCGCACGGTGCCTACCTTCACCTTATGGCGACAGTGGAGCCAGTGCGGCTTGTTTTGTTTACGGAAGTTTTACGAGCAGGTTAAGAACTCGTAAGTCTCGACCGCATTCGCCCTCGGCCGTGCTTGATTTCGAGGATAGTTGTGGATTGTTGTCTCTGGAGGAGTGTTTAAGCTACCATTTCGGTGTTCGGATGTCACCTTTGAAGCCTTGTAGGCGGAAGTGTAAAGTTGCGGTCGATTGGTTCAATGTTGGCAAGGTTCGCATACTGGTTCGGGCTTGTTCCACAGATCGTGGATAGTGAGAACCTTGTCTAGAAGAAGTTCCGCACTCGGAGGAATCGTATGGATAATCGCGACGACGCCAGAGTTCAGGTTGACGGTCGGTCTTCTTGAAAGTACCACCTGACAGTGGTGTGACGAGCTTTGGAAAGCAGAGAAACTTAGCCCGAGTTACTTTGGGCCTTTTGAGTTCAGTAAGGAATAGGCGGGTCATTTATATGTTAGCATTTGCCGTCCGACGTAGAGGCGGTCGTCCGGTCTTCAGATTGTTATGTTCAGAAAGTACGAGATCCATCAGTATCCCCGCTAATGTGTTATACCCGTAGTTGCAGTGGTATGTATGTGAGGACGTCACGCAGAGTACTGCAGAAATTTTGAAAAGAAAGAAAGATGTGAGTTTTCGACGGAAAAGTTTCCGGTTATTTGTGAAGAAAAAGGTTCGTTAATGGGAATTGGATTCCCAGATTTGGTATTTGGACTTCATAGATTATATTAGAATTTTGAGTTTTTATTTTCGGAAATGGTCACGTGGGGCCCACGGGAGAAATTTACGGTTTTGTGGGGCCCACTTTGTTTTCGAGATTTTGGCCATTGTGGATATTTTTCGGAAGACGTTTTTTGAGGGCCAATAGGAGGGTGACACGTGTCACCCCCGCCTAGGTGGCTTGGCCGAATGACATTTGTGCACAACACCCGGTTAGAGTCGTTTTTCGACGAAACGTTTTACATAACTTGCGAAGGGAAAATTCCGGCTATGTCGTTTTGTTTTTTTGCGGATTTTTCCGAGAGACGAAACCGTTTTGACCAACGGGAGGGTGACACGTGTCACCTCGTTGACGCCTTGGAGAGGTCAAGGTGGGTTGGCTTTGGCCGATTGGCCCCTTGAAGTGTGCCTTGCTTTGTGGCTTGTTTTGTGGAGTGTTTTGTGGAGTGTTTTGTGGAGTAGGGTTTAGGGTGCACTTGGCTTAATCTTGCCCTTACACTTGCTATACACTTGGAAGGATCTTGGCCCTTGGTTGGCCTTTGGTTTTGCTATAAATACCCCCCTAAGTGTGAAGACTTCATCCATTCCAAAAACTTCCAAGTCTTGAAACCCTCTCCTCCCCCTGTGTGAGCTCGTAGCCGAGAGCCTTCCGCCTCCCCCTTTTCGTTTGGCCTTTGGCCGAGGGTTCCTCCCCTTTGTGGTGCTAGCTGGGTACCCCTGCCTAGTTGTTTTCGTATAATACCCTCCTCGTGGTATTGAAATATTTCTCCTAGTATTGTTATAATGCCCAAAATACCTTAGCCTTGTACCTTGTAGTATTCCAAAGATACCTCTTTACGTAGAGTCCGAAAATACTACCTTTTGTCCTTTTTAGTCTCAAACCAAACCCAAGGAAATCTTCATACTGGTCAAGTATTTGAGTAGAAGTTAGTTAGAACTTCTAAGGGTTGTTTGAGCGCACGGAGTAGGAGCTAATCCTTGCTCATCATCGACACTATAAGTTGGATAATTTTGGGCTTATCGAGGTAATTATCTTGTCCTCTATTGTAATTGGAAATTACATGTTTGTTAGAATATATAGTTGAAGTATACTATATATGGAACTATACTTAGTATTCGCAATGTCTTTTGACTTAAGCTGAAGAATAAAGAATCGAATCAACTGTATTTACATAGATCAGTATTGCAAGAGACTTGTGTAGTATTCTTTGAGTAGAATTGTACACGCCCGTTAGACGTAACCCCTCGGTTGGCTTGGTAGTCGGCCTCGATAGAGAGAGATTTACGCTGTCATGTGGGGAGGTCTTTGAATTTTCTCGTAGAAAGATAGAAACTTGTGTTTTGGGGTTAATAGACGTTTGTGACCTTTATAGTGAAAGTACTAAGAGTAGCGATTCTACCTCGAGGAGTGGAAAGGGCTAGCAAGGTTGTAGTACTTGGAGCATTTTGCTTATTGTCGATAAATCGTCGCGAGGTATGTGAACCTCTTCCTATCTTTTCTAGCATGATTGTTGTGAACTATGTAGTACGGTAGACGATACGTGCTAAGTGATTTGGTTGGTTTAAAACATGGGTGTTATAATAGCTTTATGGGAAGTTAGTTATAACGACCTTATGTAGTGAAAATGGTTTACTGATGTTAGAAGTTAAGAGACTTGATCTTATAAGATAAGAGACTTAACTTATTTGTTTTAATGTGGATGTTGTGTGAAACCTCATTCGTGAGTAATGAGTACTTGGTTTTTAAAGGATAATGTTTTACCGATTTCGAATCGAATGTATCGACAGCACCATTGCAGCGTTAATAAAGGAAAATGTATTGAATAATGATGTGTTGTATTAAAACCAAGAGAAACCTCCATCCGCATAAGCTAAGATAAGACAAAATGATATTACATTTTCTAGATCATGGTCATTGTAATAAGATCGTTATAAACAAGAATAAACTACTCACATATATGACATATGTTACTCAATTGTTTTAAAAGAGATTAAGACTATGAGTTATGAAACCTTTCTAAAATAAGTGACTTGAGCATTTGAAAATGAGCTTGAGTAATGAAACTAGGCAAACCGAACTTAGGAAAAGAATGTCATACTTGATTTTGAAAAGGAATGTGGGTTGGTCATTCTAATACTACGGGTATAGGGTGACTTTTATAAAAGTAATGGATCTCTTTTAAAAGAACTTAACGTATGTAGTACTGGGGTTAAAACCCGGACTTTGGCATAAAATGAAAGTACTTTGAGTTGTTGTGAAACTTGCCTATGCTTGTTGTTGTGAAACTTGCCTATGCTTGTGATGATAGCCTTTGTTGTGCAAGTGTGGTATTTCTGTGTTACCGCGTCTCTCGATAGAGGGCCGGTCGACTTGTGGAGAACTTACTTGACGCGTCCGGGCGATGGAGAATTCCACCGTATGTTTCCATTTTGATTACCGCCTTGTTGTTGATGTCACATGGACATGTCTACACCGACGCAAAGATTCCGGCACGCGCCACGCGCAGGTTGATTACCCGATATATTGTTATTGTGGTTACATGGACATGTCTACACCGAGGTAGAATTCGGGGCACGTGGCCACGCGCAGGTTGATCACCCAAGATATTATCTGATGTCACATGGACGTGTCTACACCGAGGTAGAATTCCGGGGCATGTGGCCGGGCATTGGTATTATTGTTGCATCATGGACATGTCTACACCGGCGCAGATTCGGCACGCGCCATGACGCGAACATGATTGATGTTGTGGGCGAGACCCATAGTTATATTTGAGTGATGACTGAGGCGTGAGTCCTCGATCGACATGATCGCTTTTATGTTGTGAATCAGTTTGGTTATCATACATGTCTCCCGCTTTATATAGACTAGTATGATTTCATTACGATTTTTACGCTTCACCTACTTGGTACTGTCAGATCGACCTCCTTCGGGGCTGCGTTCATGCCGCAGTAGAGGTACATCGGCCGTGGATCCTCGCCTAGGATCTCGCCATTGCTTGGGAAGCTCCGCTTCTCCGAGGCTTATCTTTTGGTATGTTCTCGAGTTGTAGGTTCTGTACATCTGTGGTATGGCGGGCCCCGTCCCGCCATAGTTGTAGATCTTAGAGGTCTGTAGTACAAGTGGGCGTGGTTTGTAAAAAAGGATTAAACTGCTCGTTTTGAAAGAGTTGTATTTATATATGTTATCGAAGGTAACCATTGGGTTGCTGCCTGCTTTATGATCATATATCTTGTTTCTTGTTTAAAGTTTTATTTTCCGCTGGTTTTCTCTGATGTTGTGTCACTAGGGTGCCCGGGATAAGGCACCAGTAACGGGCCCCGGGACGGGTCGTTACATAATGATGACCACGTTAGGGATAGTAACCCCGAGTTTTGGAAATCAAGCGATTTAACGTGGTAAGAGTTCGAGTGTCACGACATCCTCGTGGATCGCAAGCGCCGGCACCATTTGTCGGGTCGCCGAGCAAGGCTCGCGACAAAGTGACAAAAGTGGTACCATTTGTTGGGTCGCCTGAGAAGGTTAATGCCTCAGGCAAAGTGACAAAGTGGTATCTACGGCGAGTAAAGAGAGAAGCGAGCATGTATGACGAGCATAGATGTGATCTTTTCTTTTGTAAAGAGAAGGTGCGAATGAAGTATATTTTAGACCCCGGTGAGAAGTGATTTGTGGTGATGTAGAGGTGTTTCCTCGTGGACTTGGATGTAAGTTTTTGCGCAGGTGTTTCCATGGCCAGGTGTGGCAGGATTGTTCCCGTAAGTATAGTAGTAGAGACTATATCGGCGCTTGTATGTTTGGGGACTTAGAAGGAACATTCGACGAATGTTTCTAAGGGAAGAATGTTATACCCGTAGTTCCGTGGTATGTATGCGAGGACGCACGCATTTGAGAACAATGCATGAAAGATTGGAAAGGAAGAAAGAGGTGATTTTTCCACGGAAAAGTTTCCGTTTTGTGAAGGAAAAAGGTTCGTTAACGGGAATTGGATTCCCAGATTTGGTATTCTGACTTCCCGAATATTAGAGAATTATGGAATTTTATTTTCTGAAATGGTCACTGGGCCCACTGGGAAATTTACTTTGTGGGGCCCACTTTGTTTTCTAGATTTTGGCCATCAGGATATTTTCTAAGATGTTTTATTTTGGGCCAATAGAGGGTGACACGTGTCACCCCGCCAGTGGCTCGCCGAACGACATTTGTGCACAACACCCTGCTAGAGTCGTTTTCGACTAAACGCTTTACATAACTTCATGCAGGGAAAATTCGCTATGTCTTTTCTTATTTTTATGGATTTTTCCGAGAGACGGAACATCTTGGACCAACGGGAGGGTGACATGTGTCACCTCACATCGAAGCAAGTGGGCGCACTGACGATTTGGGGTGTCAAGTGGGCGATATTTTGGTAGATATTTGCAGGGTTTTAAGGAGTAGGGACTAGGGGCACTTGGGCATATCTTGGCCCTACACTTGCCTAGCACTTGGCTAGATCTTGGCCATTGGTTGGCCTTTGCTTGACCTATAAATACCCTCCCTGTGAAGACTTCTTCATCCCAAAATCTCTAAGTCTTGAAAGCTTCTTCCTCCCCTTAGTGTAGTGTCATGGACGAGTCCTCCCCTTTGTGAGGCCTTTGGCCGAGAGCACCCTCCCCTTGGCCGAGTTTCCCTCAGTGGTAGGCCGAGGGTATACACCCCCTCGTGGTGTTGTCTCGTATAAATACCCCCTCTTGGTAGAAATACTCTCAAAAGTATTGTTACTATACCCAAATTACCTTAGCCAGATACCTTGTAGTATTCCAAAGAAACCTCTATACGTAGAGTCCTAAATACTACCAGATGTCCTTTTTGTCTCAAACCGAAACCCTAAGGAAATCTTCATCGATTGATTGAAGTATTTAAGCAGGTTGGTTAGAACTTCTAAGGTTGTTTGAGCGTCGAGCACCCGAGTAGAGTGAGCTAAGCGCCATAAGGATCGACATTTATACTTGGATAATTATGGGCTTATCGAGGTAATTATCTTGTCCTCTAATTGTAATTGAAATTACATGTTGTTAGAATATATAGTGAGGTATACTATATATAGAACTAAGCTTAGTATCGCGCAATGTCTTTGACTTAAGCCCAAGAATAAAGAAAAGAATCGAATCAGATGTACATAGGATCAGACAGAGACTTGTGTAGTATATCGAGTAGAATTGTACACGCCCGTTAGACGATAAACCCCGGTTGGCTTGGTGGCCTACTCGATAGAGAGGAGATTTACGCTGGCATGTGTGGAGGCGCCGAATTTTCTCAGAGAAATGGAACCTTGTGTTTTGAAGTTATTAGACGTTTTTGACATTTTTAGGTGATTGTACTAAGAGTAGCGTATTCTACTCGAGGAGTGGAAAGGGCTAGCGCGTTGTAGTACTTGGAGCATTTTGCTTATTGTCGATACTCGCCGCGAGGTATGTGAACCTCTTCCTATCTCTTCTAGCACGATATGTGTGAACTATGTAGTACGGCAGACGCATACGTGTTAACCGTGTTTGATTGTTTTTAAAACATAAAGTGTTATAATGGCTTTACGGAAGTCGTTATAAACTTTACGTAGGTAAGAAAATACTTGTGGTTTTAAAAGGTAATCATGTGAATTATAACTCGCTTGTTATAATAAAGAACTTGATGTATTTCAAAAGATTTATAAATCGCTAAGGAGAGTAATACTTGGTTTTTGAAAACTTAAGAGTTATACTAGCTTTATGGGAAGTTAGGTATAACGGCTTAAGAATGTTTTACCGATTTCGAAATCGTAACGTATCGCCAAACCACCGCAGCTAATAAAGGAAAATGTATCGACTAATGAGTTGTATTATTAAAACCAGTAGAAACCTCCATCCGCATAGAAACTAAGATGAGACAAAATGATATTACATTTTCTAGGTCATGGTCAGTAGTAAGATTATTATAAACAAGAATAACCTATTCACTCATAAGACTTATGTTACTCAAATGTTTTAAAAGAGATTAAGACTATGAGTTATGAAACCTTTCTAAAATAAGTAACTTGAGCATTTTTGAAATTAGGCAAACTCGACGCTTGGAAAATAATGTTGTTACTTGATTTTACAAAGGTAAGTGTTTTGGGTTTACTTAAAAAGACAAATACTCTATTTTATACTACGTATCAGGTGACTTATGTGGAAGGAACGGATCTTTTAAAGATTTAATGTATGAAGTACTTTGGGATGGATACCCGAACTTGTTGATAGAAAGTACCTTGTGTGAATAACTTGATTGTATTGGTTTGGGATAGCCTTGTAATACTTTCTTGTTGATTTGATAAGTAAACATGTTAGGATGCTACGTGTGTTAGTATCTTGTGACGTTAGTGTAAAGCGGGTTTTCCTCGATCGCGCTTAAAGTTGTTTGACTATCACCGTTATGCTGGTATTGTACCACTCACCTGACTTGTGTCCGAGGTTGCTGCCTCCGACGCGGGTAGACTCAGCGGTCCGGGACCATGATTCGAGAATACCTCATGCGGGTCCGGGGATCCATGCGAACTACGGAGTTCCGTGTTAGTTTACGCCCTCGTGGTCACGCGGCTTGCGCTACGCGGATCGCGAGTCCGTGACGACGCCGGGAGTAGCTACCCTCGATGCGGGTTATACCTCACGCGGGCCTATGAGGTTGGCCTACGCGAGTCAGCGAGAGTTCCAGGCTAGACGCGCATTTGATATCACGCGCGAGTGACCGCCTTTCATCACGTGATTCTAGACAGATATCATGACACGCTTTATGACCTTGTTGCATGCGTGGTTTTAGTAGTCGGCTATGCCTTCGCATTACCCGCATAGCTTTATTATAACACAGCGGACTCGTGTTCATGTGTTCCTTGGTGCTTTCATGTCATAGATCGCCAGCGATGAGAATGTGTTCCACCGCACGATTGATGTCGCGGGCGTGAGACCCATTGTTAAATTTGAGTGATGACTGAGGCGTGAGTCCCCGACTTGACATGATCGCTATTTATCAGGAATCGTAATTTGGTTATCATACACGTCTCCCGCTTTGTATAGACTACTATGATTTCATTTACGTGATTTATTTTCGCCACATACTTGGTACTGCATCGACTTCCTGGGGCGCTCATGCCGCAGTAAAGGTACACCGCCATTGATCCTCGCCTTAGGGTCACGTCATTTGGGAAAGCTCCGCTTCTCCGAGGCTTATCAGCCGTATAGCCCCTGTTGTAGGTATTTACATTCGTGGTATGGCGGCCCCGTCCCGCCATTGTTGTCGTATCATTTCTTGCAGGTCCAGTAGTAATCGCAAGTGTGGTTTGTAAAAAGGATTAAACTGCTCACGTTGGAAAAAGTTGTTATTTATATATACGCCGAAGGCAAGTTTTCCTCAGACATCGTTTGTACTTCATTTGTTTCATGATGTTTTATGTTCCACGACACTGATGTTGTATCACTAGGTGTCCGGTAAGGCACCACCACGCCCCGAACGTCGTGACATAGCGCCATCACGCCCGAGGTCGGTCGCGACAAATGACTCACTGGAGGGCTCGCTGTCTGTTGTAAGTTTACTCGACGCATCGACAAAGCTGACGGGATTCCACGTATGCTTCCATTATGATTGATCCGACACGCTTATACGACGGGATTCCGGCATGTGACCGGAGGCGCGTTAGATTCCTGATTTGTTTTATCATTCATGGCCACGCTTATACGATGAGGATTCCGGCACGCGACCATGCTATGTACGATTATTACTCCACGGGCTAGCTCTCCATGAAAACATGTACCCACGATGAGGATTCCGGCATGTTATATTATTACTCCACGGGCTAGCTCCACATGAAGACTGCACTCACGATGGCGGACGCCGAGGGCACGTTATGGCCACGCTTATACGATGAGGTACGCCGAGGGCACGTTATGGCCACGCTTATACGATGAGGATTCCGGCACGCGCCACGTTATATATATATATATATATATATATATATATATATATATATATATATATGTTGTATATGTACGCCGACATGAGGTAGGATGCCACGCGCGTCACACGGTTATATGTTACACCTACGGTTGCTCAGTGATGTGGGATTCCACCGCGTGATATATATATATATGTATTGTGTATGCACGACAAGAAGGTAGGATGCCACGGGAGCGTCACATGGTTATATGTTACACTTATGACTGTCGGCAGTGATGGGGGATTCCACGGGAACGCTTTGATATTTGTGTGATTTGATTGCATCCCAGATTGGGCCGGGTAGTATATGCATCCCTCCATAAAGGGCCGAATTATGTTATGAAAGATAAGTAAGTTATATGGTAATGAACTTGACTATTTTTCCCAAGTATGTGCGTAAGAAAGTGACTATAACTTTTATTGAAAATGGGAAAAGATAATAAGGTACGATTAAGTTCATAAGTGGTAATGACACTACCAGATCCGTATGTACTTCTTTATACTTGCCCTCATTCTTTTTGTACGCTTATGATCTGCATCAGACTTTATTTCGCTCCATATTCGCACTGTTGTATCGACTTCTTCGGGGCTGCGCTCATGCCCGCAGTATTAGGTGCACAGTGGTGATCCTTGCTTCTAGGATCTCGCTCGCTTTTGGGAAAAGCTCAATTTGCTCCGAGGCTTATCTCTTGGTACGGTTTCCCCTGAGGTTGTAGATTCATGTATATTCAGGGGTATGGCGGGGCCCTGTCCCGCCACAGTTGTTATGTTAAAACTCTTAGAGGTCTGTAGTCACATATGATGGGTCAGTTTGTAAAGGAAATGAGGCAACTGCTTCGTGTTTGTATTTACTTATCCAGAAAGGTAGCCTTATCGGCTAACCTGTTGATTTTATCTTTGTTGATTTATTTTATAAGTCTCATGTATGTTCCGCTGATTATCTCTGATGTATACATGTAAGGGTGCCCAGGTAGGGCACCAGTCGCGGGCCCGGGGTCGGGTCATGACAATAAGTCTCTTGGTTATAAAAGGAATGAATATGTCTAAAACCATAATGGGTTATAACGACTTTATGGGAAGTTGGTTATAACGGCTTTATGGAAGGTTAAGAAAGTTGTCTATTTTGATTAATGGGCATAAGTTGCCTAGATTGTGAGTTTTCTAAAAGTGTAGTAACTTACTTTGAAAAATAGACACACCTTGACACTACGGGTGTTAGTATCTTGGGGTTTTACATAAAAGGAGTCTTTTGAAAAGAATGTACGTACGTAGTACTTTGGCTTGTTTAATTGAGAATTATTATATAAGTGCCTTGAGTTTATAAAATGAAAGTCTAAAGATTTTATGAACTTGCCTATGTGTGCTGGTGATAGCCTTTGAGTGCAAGTATTATGTTTTATTACGTTGCCGCGACTCTCGGTTGGAGGTCACTGTCTTGTCAGATGTTTACTCGACGCATCGACGCGGATGGATTCCACTGTATGCTTCCATTATTTGTATTACTCTTTGGACATGCTTATACGATGCGATTCCGGCATGTCACCGCGAGGCGTTAGATTCGGATTGTTTGTATTACCCCATGGTCATGCTTATACGATGGGATTCCGGCACGCGACCACGTGATATTTTGATTCCATGGATCGCCTCCATGAGATTTAGTGACGCAGCCGGATCCGTAGTTAGCTTTCGTACTTGCCCCGCCGCTTGTCGACGCAGTCGGATCTGTAGTTGGCTCGACTTGCCCCCGCTTTGTCGACGCAGCCGATCCGTAGTTGGCTTTCGTACTTGCCCCCGCCGCCTATTGCACGCTTTGGTACGCAGAGGCTCCGAGATAGCTTCGCGACTTGCCTGGCCATATCTCGTGACGACAGCCGGATCTCGTAGTTAGCTTCGTACTTGCCCCCGCTGCTTGCCGACGCAGCCGGATCTCGTAGTTGGCTTTCACTTGCCCCGCCGCTTTATGACGCAGCCGGATCCGTGGTTCGCTTTCCTACTGCCCGCATGCTTTTAGGACATAGTGGGACTTGGTGTTCATGTATGCCTATTGGTGTTATATTATATCATGGATCACGGCAGCGAGGAAGGATTCCATGGGCATGATTGATATTACGGGCGCGAGACCCATGGTTATATTTTAGTAATGACTTTGGAGGCACGCGCCCCTCGACTTGATATGACCGCTATGTATCAGGTAATCGTAGGTTGGCTATCATACATGTCTCCGCTTTGTTTAGACTGTTATGATTTCATTACAAGCATTTCATCGCTTCACATACTTGGTATATTCTTCAGATCGACCTCCTTCGGGGTTGCGTTCATGCCGCAGTTTAGCTACGCAGCTTGGTGATCTGCAGTGTAGGACCGCCGTAGTTTTTGGATAGCTCCATCTGCTCGCGAGTTTATCTTTTTGGTATAGACTTTCAAGATGTGCTTTGTACAGCTATGGGTACGGCGGGCCTTGTCCCGCCCCGCCAAGAATACTCTTGCAGGTCTGTATTCATACGTGGATCGACTCATGACGGTGTATTGTCTTTTATTATGTATATTATATGGCAGCCTTGTCGCTTTGCCTCAGACGTATGTTGGTTTTGAAAAAACAAATGAGGTGTTATTTAAATTCCGCAGGTTACTTGTGTTGTTAAGGTAGAAGGGTACCCAGGTAGGGCACCAGTCACGGGCCCGGGGTTCGTGGCGTGACAATAACAATGACAATAACCAACGAATTCCATTTACACCAAATCTGTCCCAAATCGGTTTTATCCCCAAAAATGGCTCAAACGCTTTTTATTATTCATTCTTTTTAACACAAATCCATCCATACATTATAACAATAAGTAATATCCAATTACTTTAAAAGAAGGACTTTTACCTCATTTTTTGCCCAAAAACACCCCAAAACAGTCCGGTCTTTATTGGTCCGCAGTTTTCTTTTCGCTCCACTTCTTCAAGTTCCAATCACATATATGTATCCCCTACAACCTTAGGATCAACTTCTCTTCACGTTTCACTTCCAAAAAGTCGACGGAAAACTCCTAGGGTTTCATTCTATTTTCGGCCCAACCTAGATTTAGGGGTTAAGGGTGCTTAATCTTGGAAAGAAAATACTTTGATCTTGATCTTGTCTTTGGATATGGGGATTTCGAATTGCTCTAGGTTTTTAGAGAGATGAGGGTTTGTATGGATGAATATCTTTTGTTCTAAGTATTCAAGACTTATCTACATAAAGGTGTGTGGAGTCTTCACAAGACAAGTGGGGAGGGCACTTGCTAACCTCCTATTGGCCAAGTATTTCTTCACAAAACAATTTCATCCACACTTAGTTATTTTTCGTCCCATTTCGATGGACATGTAACATAGTATACCAAGACTAATAAATCCACTAAGTCCATAATTCTAATGAAAAATAATTTCATTACTAGAATTAATTCTTGTCATCACATTAAACTCGAAAATTTTCCGTATAAGGAAATGTAAAAATCCTTTCCTTTCGACATTCGAATCTTAATTCTATAATCATGTTCTCCCTTAGTAGCTATGGAAATACGGGGTGTAACAGGTTGTGACTCCAAGGAAAGTTTATTTAAGGGAGATAAGTTCTCTCCCCCACGTAAGGATAGTTTTACGTATTATGGGGTTATGTGTACCCATGTCGTTAGACGAAGGATATGAGACTGGTAAGGTCTTCAGCATCGTCTTGCCATAGTTTACAATTTTAGATAACCGTGGGAAAAGTATTGTGTTAAGGTACTTAAGAACGACGTTACGAAATGGTCGAGGAAGTGTCATACGGATAAATGCATGTAGTACGCATGTATGAAACTGTATGATTACGAATCAAGATAGAAATACTGCTTCTAATAATAAGCATAAGGAAAGGTTATGACCAAAATGATAAAAGAGAATACAACTATGGTTGTCACGACCCGTTCCCGGGCCCGTGACTGAAGTGGTATCAGAGCGGTTAATCCTCGGAAAGTGTCTACAGACCGTGTCTAGTAGAGTCTTGATTATCGGTGTGTTGTGCACCACATCTATAATCAGGAGGTTGCAGGACATTTAGGATTGGTTTCCATTCTTCTCACTCTGAGATCGTGCCTTAGAGCGGTGTTATAGGTTAGACCCTTCTGACGAATTTCTCTTTCTTACCAGTTATGCCTCCACGTAAGGCAACCCGGGCCCAGAAGGGCAAGGCAGCCGAGGGAGCATCTAGTAGTACACATAGAGTCACGAGGGCTCAGGCCCAACCATTACCCGAGGTGATACCTCCGACGGCGAGTTCCACGGCCGCCCCAAAGAGCTTAGTGTCGCAGCAGAGGTCGCTAAGGCCACGCAGATCGAGCCCCAACCCCACAGCTTGGGGCAGAGGACATGGGTTACAAGGAGATGGCCCAGGTATTGGCCAGAGTCGTGGCGAGGCATGAGGATAGGCTGGATGCAGCAGTTCCAGTCCCAGTAGTACCCGTGGTTCACCCGAGGTCAGATGGTTTGAGACTTCGGGACTTTCTGAGTTGCGGACCGCCAGAGTTTTATGGCTCGAGGCCTGAGGATGATCCAGGAGTTCATCGAGCTACAGCCGGATCGCGAGAGTGATCAAGGCGCCGAGACCGAGTCGATGGTCTTAGGTTCACATCGGCCGCGCGATACCGCAATGACTTGTTTGATTCTCGAGCTGTCCCGGGAGCAGCGCTCCAGCCGTTTGGGACGAGTTCTCAGAGGCATTTCTTGCTCACTTCTTGCCTCCGCAGATGAGGAGGGCACGAGCTGACAGATTTTTGATGCTAAGGCAGAGAGGGCGCACAGTTCGGGAGTACAATGTAGAGTTCGACTCGTTGGCTCGGTATGTCCCCGCACTGGTAGCAGATATGGAGGACCGAGTGCACCGTCACGTGTCTTGACGACTACTTGGCGGAGTCTTGCTCTGTGTAGCTCTTCACCGCATGGACATTGCCCGCACGCAGCTCATGCACTGATGCGGCGAGCGTAGAGGCGACGGGTTAGCGATGATATCAGCAAAAGGCGCCAGACATGGTCCTTTGGTAGTCCTCGAGGTGGACGACCTCAGCAGCGGAGTAGATTTGCACCCCAGCCAGCTCAGAGCACTCCCACACCATCTTCAGGACCGACAGGGTATTCGGGGGCAGGTCAGGGCCCTAGGACTTCAGACTTCCAAGGTAGCAAAGATGCTAACCAATCGAGACCACCTTCCTCTCAATGTGTTCGATGTGGGAGATCCCATTTCGGGAAATGTGGTACTGCTGCGGGATTTTGTTTCACTTGTGGCCAGCAGGGTCACTTTGCGAGAGACTGTCCGACTAAGGGCGGCGCAGATAGTAGAGTTCAGCCTACAGGGTCTTTTGCCGGATCTTCATCTCCTACAGTTACTCGCCCCGGAGGGCAGGGTTCTCATGGGCCAGCAGGTCGTGGCAGAGGTCGTGGCAGGGGTGCTAGTTCCAGCAGTCCTCAGAACCGCATTTATGCCATGTCCAGCCGCCAGGACCAGGAGGCGTCGCCGGATGTCATCACATGTACTTTATCGTGTCATGACGTATATGCCTTGATAGATCCAGGTTCTACCTTGTCCTATATATCTCCCCTTATTGCTAGTAGGATAGGGATAAAGCCTGAGTCCATAGACCCTTTTGAGGTAGCTACGCCAGTGGGGGATTCGGTAGTAGCCGAGCGGATATATAGAGCTTGCCCAGTGACTATATGCAGTCGTCAGACCCTAGCCGACTTGATAGAGTTGGATATGACCGATTTTGATGTGATCATGGGTATGGATTGGCTAGCTTCTTGTTACGCCAATGTAGACTGTAGGAAACGATTGGTACGGTTCCAGTTTCCGGGGGAGCTGGTTATCGAGTGGGAGGGGAACACTTTGTCGCCGAGGGGTAAGTTTATTTCCTACCTCAAGGCCAGGAAGATGGTTCAGAAGGGGTATATCTACCATCTCGTTCGGGTATTCGATACGGAGGCGGCGACACCAGACCTACAGTCAGTTCCAGTAGTTAGAGAGTTTCCGGATGTGTTCCCAGACGACCTCCCGGGTATCCCTCCTGAGAGAGAGATAGAGTTTTGCATCGATATTCTGCCTGATACTCGACCTATATCCATTCCGCCATACCGAATGACACCTGCCGAGTTGAGAGAACTGAAGGACCAGCTGAGCGATTTGCTGGAGAAAGGCTTCATTAGGCCTAGTGTTTCTCCCTGGGGAGCGCCGGTATTGTTCGTGAAGAAAAAGGATGGGACGCTGCGTATGTGCGTTGATTACAGGCAGCTGAACAAGGTGACTATTAAGAACAGATACCCCCTTCCTAGGATCGATGACTTGTTCGACCGCAGTGGCGAGATGTTTCTCTAAGATAGATCTACGATCTGGTTACCATCAGGTGTGAGTTAGGTAGTCGGATATCCCTAGATTTGCTCCGACCCTAGACGGCACTATGAGTTTAGGTCATGTCATTCGGCTTGACCAATGCTCCGGCGGTATTAATGGATTTGATGAACCGAGTGTTCAAACCATTTTTGGATACATTCGTAATAGTATTAATTGATGACATCTTGATTTATTCTCGCTCGGAGCACGACCATGCAGAGCATTTGAGGATCTTGAGAGTCCTCCGACCAGCAGTTATATGCCAAGTTTTCAAAATGTGAGTTTTGGTTAGCTTCGATGGCGTTCTTAGGACACCGTGTAGGGACCGATGGTCTTCGGGTCGATACGGCACAGATCGAGGCCAAGAGTTGGCCCTGCACCTACTACCCACGGAGGCGCAGCTTTTTAGGCTCATGGGTTACTACCGAAGGTTTGTGGAGAAGTTTGCTTCTATTTCAGCACCTTTGACTAAGCTGACTCAGAAGGCAGCTAAGTTTCAGTGGACGGATGCTTGCGAGATAGTAAACCGCGTTACCGTTTGGGCGCGTAATCCCCTTATTTTACTTATTGTTATTTTGAAGGCGAGATAGTAAACCGCGTTACCGTTTGGGCGCGTAATCCCCTTCTTTTACTTATTGTTATTTTGAAGGCGAGATAGTAAACCGCGTTACCGTTTGGGCGCGTAATCCCCTTCTTTTACTTATTATATTTATGAAGGAGAGATTGTTAATCGCGTTCTGTTTGGGCGTGTTATCCCCTTCCTTACTGATCGATAGTAATGCGTCTTATTTATGGCACGTCAGTTACGGTTATCGGGTTTTGTTAAAAATGGAGAATTGAGTAAAAACGGGGGAAGTGCTGCCCAATTTTCTGTAGGATAAGAGAAGTCTCACTTAGAAGAATTCCACGAAAAACTAGAGGTTAATAGTCGTGTTTTGACTATTATAGGTTGACACTTTGCACGCAACATATCCGACTTGGCAAGTGGGTTTAGCCGAGGAGGTATGTGATTCTTCCTATCCCTTTGAGCATGATATTTTCCAAATATATATATAGTACGGTAGACGTACGGGTGTTAGATTGAACTTGGTTTTACTTTGATATCTTTGGACTGGAGTTCTAAATAATAAGAATCTTGAATATTTCAAAAAGAGTTATGAATCATTTTCGGAAGAAAAGTAATACTGGGTTTTACAAAAAGCTTAAGGGTTATACTAGCTTTATGGGAAGTTAAGTATAACGACTTAAAAGATAAGAAACGGTTTTTATTATTTGTTTATCAAATGCTTGAAATATTGTCTGAAGGTATGGTAAGTTGGTTTGATAGACATGTTATGATACCTCGTGTGTTAGTATCTTGTAACGCCTACGTAAGGAGGTTATTCTTGTTATGCTTATATTGTTCAACGATTAGTCGTTGTGCTCGATTATTGTGATGATGGTATAAAGAGGTTATTCTTATTGTGCTTATGTTGTTTAACGATAAGCCGTTATGCTAGTATTGTACCACCCACCTCTTGACATGTTATACCGGGGGTTAAGCTGCCCCCCGATGCGAGGAATGCCTCATGCGGGTCCAGGGGACCTATGCGGAGCTACGGGAGTTCCAGGTTAGTGTGCGAGGAATACCTCATGCGGTCTATGTGGCCTGCGGACTACGAGAGTCCAGGACGATGCCGAGGAGTAGCTATCCTCGATGCGAGAAATACCTCATGCGGGCCTAGTGGCCTGCGCGATCGCGGAGTCCAAGATTAGGCATGCATAATGATACTACGGGCGATTGGCCTTGCTTCGATCATTCGCGACCTAGAAAAGACTACATGAGATACCTATTATTGCTCGTTGTGATGTGGCACTATGTGCGATTAACTCAGTTGTTTTCATACATACTTGTGAATTGGTTTTAAAAATGTTATGGTTTTATATATGTGTATATATCATGCTTTACGATTTCACATACTTGGTACCTATTAGATCGACCTCCTTCGGGCTGCGTTCATGCCGCAGTAAAGGGAAGGTGCAGCGATCCTCGCCTTAGGATCTTTACTCAGTGTCGTGAGCTCCATTTTTTCCGGAGGCTCGACTTTTGGTATGGTTTTCCCTGGTGTTGTTGATGTTTTGTACATTCAGGGGTATGACGGGACCCTGTCCCGTCGTAGTGTTTACATTTCCTTAGAGGTCTGTAGTCCTGTCGCATTTTGGGTTTGTAACTGTTCACTATTGGGTAATGATATATATATGCCGAAAGGCAACTTTTCCTTGGATAGACTATTCTTACTTTTATTATTTCATGTCTTGGTTATGTTCCGCTGGTTACTCTGATGTTTAGCTACTTGGGTGTCCGGGTAAGGCACCAGTCACGGGCCCGGGAACGGGTCGTGACAATGGTTATGTAAGTTGCACGAGATATGATTACCCCAGATTAGTGTAAAAACCATTAGTAGATGATGGGAAGTAAGAACACCTCGAGGAAAAGTGGCAGCATCTGTACGGGCGAGAAAGATAGTAAGAAAATACGGAGGGGTAAGGGACCCCAGGACAACTTTAAATAACTTATAAAGGAAAGACGAGTAGACACTCGAACGATAAGAAATCTTGATAAGTCATTGGATTATGTAATACCAGGAATTGAGGTTGAACACCTGGCTATAAGCTCTACGAGCTGGGAGAGAAAAATAGGATTGCTACTTGACGAGATCAAGGAAATCTCCCCCCTAAATTGTGATTGACAGGAAGTCTTAGCCATGAGACAAGCAAATGAATCAAATCTAAGTATAGTGACCAAGTTTGGTTGCAACAGAGAAAGGGAAACAGGAACCATAAATGAGATTAAGGGTTCCCGAATATTTCGCAAGTATGAGAAAGGCTTCCAGTTATTGGAAGATAAGTTGACCACGACTATAGTTCTAACTCCTCTTGAGAGACTAGAGGGTTAGGTTATTATTGTAACACTTTGGGTGTTGGGCTAGGTTGTGTGCTGACGCAACACGATAACGTTGGAGCCTATGTTTCCTGGCGGTTAGGGAAGCATAAAAGGAATTACGCTACTCACGATTTAGAGTTGGCGGCAGTTAATCGTGCCTTGAAAATTTGGAGGCATTCCTTATATAGACATTCATGTGGATATTTGTGCAGACCACAAGAGCCTCTGATATATCTTCAGATAGAGGCAGCTGAATTTGCGACAGAGACAGTGGTTAGAGTTACTCAAGGGTTGTGTTATTGATATCCTATACCACCCGGGGAAAGCCGAGACGGTTACAGATGCTCTTCGTCGTGGATCTATGGGTAGTCTGTCAGATGGACAGCCAGATAGACAGGACGTGGTCCGTAAGATTCATCAGCTACCGAGCCGAGGGGTTCGATTATTTGTTTCCAAGGTTAATGAAGTTTATATCCGAGAGGTTGCCGAGTCTTCCGGCGTTGAAGATGTAAAGAGGCGACAATATGAGGATCCAGTTATGATACGGTATCGAGGTACGACTCTTCGAGAGGAGGAAAGTTTATTTGAAGTAGCGCCTGTTTGGGTGCCAAGATTCGAGGGCAGATTGTGTGTACCCGGTGCTGCAGGACTTATCAGCAGGTTTTAGGGGAGGCACACAGTGCTCGTTACTCTATTCATCCGGGGTCGACTAAGATGTACCATGACCTCAGATGTATGTATTGGTGGGATGGCCTAAAGAGGGACGTGGCAGATTTTGTTGCTCAGTGTCCTAATTGTAGCTGGTCAAGGTGAAGCACTAGGAGCCCGGTGGGCTACTACAGGTGATTGAGATCCCAACTTAGATATGAGAGGTGATTAATAGGGATCTTGTTACAGGATGGCATCGTACTCAGAGGAAGTGCGACTCCCTGGAGGTCATAGTAAACAGGCTGACGAACCAGCCGTGTTCTTCCGGTTAGGACCACTTACTCGGCTGAGGATGATGCTAGCTTATATAGCAGGGAGATTGTGAGAATGCGGGGTTCCTACTTTTATGATGTCAGACAGATGAGCTCAGTTTACGGATGACTTCTGGAGGTTTTCCAGGATGTATTAGGGACACATGTAAGTCTCAGTATGTCATTTTACCCTCAGACCGAAGGACAGGCAGAGCGTACTATCCAGGCACGTGAGGATAGGTCGCGGGCCGGTGTAATTGATTTCAGGGGTAGCTGGGAGGATCATTTCCCTCTTGTTGGGTTTGTTTATAACAATATCTACCATTCTTGCATTCAGATGACGCCATATGAGGTTTTGTATGGGCGAAAGTGTAGGTCGTCGATTGGTTGGTTCGACGTGGGCGAGGTACAGTTAGTTGGCCCAGACTTGATTCAGCAGGCTGTGGATATGGTGAAGCTTATCCAGGAAAGATTATTAGCAAGCTCAGAGTCGACAGAAGCTTTATGCAGATAACCGACGTCGACACTTGGAGTTCAGGTTGACGTTCTGGTATAAGTATTGTTATGTGGCCACGTGTGGCATTATTGGTATGTAGGGGTTGTAAAAGGAGACTATGTCGCTATCCATAAGATTGACCCCAAAAGAACATTCGGGGACGAATGTTTCTAAGGGGGGAAGAATGTTACACCCCGTAAATTGCAGGACATGTTTATAAGAACGTACGTAAGAACTCAAAAGTGTTAAGATTTGAGACTAGTATAAATTTATCGGAATTTTGGAATTTGTCGGAAAAACAAAATATTGCGACGAATGGGAGGGCGACACGTGTCACCCCCCTTAGTGGTCTTGGACTAAATGGACATGGATAGAATGATCATTTGACCAATATTAAGATGACCAAGTCTGGCAAAGACTTAAGCTTGATATTGTTGACTTAGTCAAGGTCACTTGGCTTGATCATTGTGAAATGCATCCAAGCCACCCATTTGTTTTAATCTTGACCCTCTATGTTTCTATATAGTAACACTAGTAGCAAGACAAGGCTTTACACTTAGAAAAATTTCAAGAAAATTTGAAGAAAGCAAAGGAGAGCTCTCGACTTTGTGAGGGTTTCAAGAAGAATTTTTTTGTTTGTTGTCCAATAAGCTCCACACTTTAAACCAAAGTTCCTAAGAGCATTGTAAGGGTATCTCAATAGAAAGATCCCGGAAAAGTGGTGTTTTCGTATTAGTCGCAAGGTGAAAACCTAGTCACTTTCCTAGGTTTGGATTGGGAACTTAAGGAAAGTTGTTTGTGATCTTCTAAGGGCTTCAAGTGGCGGATTGGAGTGTCAAGGAGAGGCTTTAAGTTGCTAGGGAGCGATTTCGGATCTTAAAGTGGATTAAGGCTCACTAAGGTAACAATCTTGTTTTCTTAAGTGTTATAAGATTACATATTGTTGTAGCCTTACATTTTGACTAGCATGAAGTATATGTATTAAAGATTAATAAGTGTTATGAATATTTGAAACCTAAAATCCGAAATGACATGTTGAGCCATTGGAAATTGAAATACAATTTGGTCGCTAACTAGAATCGTCGCATGTTATCTACTTGAAGATTATTGTTGTTATAATCGATTGCGGCTTTATAACATGTTATACTAAACAACTTGTATTGAAAAGGAATTGGAAAGGAAAGATATGTTGTGTCACCTTTTGGCCGAGAATGACATAGTATGTTGGATTAGTTTGACATTCAATTGTGGGGTAGAATTTTACACGTCCTGTTAAGGCGTGTAATCCCCTTTGTATTGCTAAATTGTTGGGCCTTAAATGTGGCGTTTGGTTATTGATTTTCGGACCTTGAAAAAGGTGGAAAAGTATGTAGAAACAAAGGAAGTGTTGTCCGATTTTCCGTAGAATTTAGTGACTTTGCACTTGGAATATTCTACGTTTGAAGCTAGACGTTAATAGACGTATTATGGTCATTATAGGTTGACATACTACGTACGGCGTATTGGACATAGCAAGTGGATTAAACCGAAGAGGTATGTGGAACTTTCTTATCTCTTGAGCATGAATAGTTGTAAATATATGGTACGGTAGACGTACGAAATTTTGACAATCTAGTCCATTTGATATCCTTGGCTTATTTTAAGAATGTCCAAGTTGGTTGAGTTAGGGAATTAACTCACTTGTTTAAAAATATTAAGGATATCTTAGTTTCTAAAGGTTAAGAAACTTGATTACTAAAGTTAAGGGACTTGAAGTAATTTAAAAGTATATGATACTTGTTTGGTTTTAAAAGTATAAGTCCCTTGGATATAAGGAAAAATGTAATTGTCTTAAGTATAAAACTAGTATAACGGCTTTATGGGAAGTTGGTTCTAATAGATTTATGGAAAGTTAATAGAGGGGTTTACTGTCACGACCCGATCCGGGGCCCGTGACTGGTGCCTTACCCGGGCACCCAAGTAGTCATACATCAGAGAAATCAGCGGAAAATAAAACAACCAAAATATGAAACAGTAAAAATAAGACAGTTTACGGGAAAAGTTGTCTTTCGGCATATATGTATATAAGTACCCCAAAATGAGCATACATCCCAACCTTACAACAGTCTCTGCACTCTAAGAGTTTAAAACAACAATGGCGGGACAGGCCCCGCCATACCCTGAATACAAATATCTACAACGACAGGACCATACCAAAATGCTAAGCTTCCGAGAAACGGAGCTTTCCCAATCAAACGGTGATCCTAAGAACGGATCAACGTGAGTACCTTTACTGCGGCATGAACGCAGAAGGAGGTCGATAACAGTACCAAGTATGTGAAACGAAAATATCGTAAATGAAATCATAGTAGTCTATATAAAGCGGAGACATGTATGATAACCAAAACTACGATTCACAATAAATAAACAAATATGTCAAGTCGTGACTCACGCCTCAAAGTCATCATAAAACCGCATGCGGGGTAAGTGCGAGGGCATAGCCGACTACTAAAAACCCACAAGACAACAAGGTCAGAAACTATATCATGAGATCTGTCTGCATCACATGATCAAAGCCGCCACTCGCCCGCAGATCTAATGCGCGCGTCTAGCCCCGAACTTTCCGTAGCTCGCACGGGCCACCCAATGGCCCGCATGAGGTATTCCCGCATCGAGGGTAGCTACTACCCGACAAAGATCCCGGACTCGTCGTCCGCGTAGCCACAAAGACCGCGTGACCACAAGGGCCGCATACTAACACGGAACTCCGTAGCTCCGCGCATAGGCCATACAGACTGCATAAGGTATTCTCGAATCATAGGTCACTAGACGCTTTGAGTCTATGTCACGACCAACCTGCGTGATCGTGCCTTACCCGGGCACCCTGGTGATACACCATCGTGAGAAAATCAGCGGAAATAAAAACATGAACATGAATTACGAGACATGATAAATAAGCGAGCCAACCAAAATAGCTTGCCTTCGGATATATACATAAATACCCGAACAGCTTATCCTTTTACGCACTGCCCACAACGATTACTGCACTTAAGATTTACAACAACTATGACGGACAGGGGCCGCCATACCCACGAATGTACAAGAACCTACAACTCGTGGAAACACATACCAAAAGATAAGCCTCCAAGGAACGGAGCTTCCAATATGCCAAAGGTGATCCTAAAGCGGGGATCGACGGTAGATGACGACTTACTCGCGGCATGAACGCAGCCCCAAGGAGATCAAGACAACAGTACCAAGTATGTGAAAGCGTAATATCAGAATGAAATCATAGCGATCTATATAAAGCGAGAGACATGTATGATAACCAAACTACGATACAACATATAAACAAATATATTAAGTCGTGACTCACGCCCAAATCATCACTCGTGCCCGTGGAATTCCTTCCTCACCGCCGGCAGTCTATGATATGATATCCACAAGACAGCAATCCAAATGGGAGCATACCCGTGCGCTACGCATCGTGTCAGTATGTCCAAAAGGAAACAATAAGACAGCATTCCAAATGGAAACATACCCGTGCGCTACGCATCGTGTCAGTATGCCCACAGGGAAACAATAAAGCAGCATTCCAAATGGAAACATACCCGTAGTATAAAATAGAGTGACTTACATCTTTTAAGTAAACCAAAACAACTTCCATACTTTCCTTTTTAAAACCAAATTAAGGCAACACTACGCCTTATTTTTAGACCAAAACACTTTTCTTTTTAAAGTCAAGTTACCACATTAAAACCAATGATAAAAACCCTTCTTTTGTTTTCATAAGGTCGTTATAACCAACTTCCCATAACGCTGTTATAACACTTTATGTTTTAAACCATTTTAAGATAACACAATGCCTTTCTTTTCCCTAAAGTTCCAGTTTGCCTAATTTTAATTACACAAGTCTCTTTTTAGGAAAGTTTCATAGTTCAATGTCTTAATCTCTTTTAAAACAATTGAGTAACATATGCCATAAAGTAGTAGGTTATTCTTGTTCATAATCAACCTTATTAAGCGGCCATGATCTAGAAAATGTAATATCATTTTGTCTCATCTTAGCTTCATGCGGATGGAGGTTTCTCTTGGTTTTAATAATACTTAATTATTCAATACATTTTCCTTTATTAACGCTGCAGTGGTTTGTCGATACACATTCTGATTTCCGAAATCAGTAAAACGTTATTCCCTTCAAAAACCAAGTACTCATTACTCACGAATGAGGTTTCACACATCTTACAACTTTCAAATCAATTTAATTAAGTTAAGTCTCTTATCTTATAAGATCAAGTCTCTTAACTTCTAAGATCAAATAGCCATTCTTTTTATCTCTTTTAGGCGTTATACCTAACTTCTCATAAAGCTAGTATAACTCTTAAGTTCTCAAAACCAAGTATTACTCTTCTTTCAAAAGGGTTTCTTAACGAAGACTTCAAGTTCTTTATTATCACACATCAAGTCGGTTATAAGTCAAATCGCTTACCTTTTAACAATCACAAGGCTTTTTCTTATCTACATAAAGTATTATAACCCACTTCCCATAAAGCCGTTATAACCCTTTTATGTTTTAAACCAATCAAATACATTTAACACGTACGTCACCGTACTACATAGTTATACACATATCATGCTAGAAAGATAGGAAGAGGTTCACATACCTCGCGGCAGTCTGACTAATAGCAAAACGCTCCAAGTACTTCAAACCGCCGGCTACTCCTTAAGCCACGTAGATCGCACCACACGTAGTACTTCAACCTATAGAGGCCACAGGCGCGATTAACATCTAGAGCTCAATGTAGAACATTCTACGTAAAATTCGGCGACCTCCCGCACACATGACAACGTAAATCTCCTCTCTATCGAGGTCGCTACCAAGCCAACCAGTGGGTTAACACGCCTAACCGGGCGTGTACAATTCTACTACACAAGAATGTTACACAAGTCTCATGTCTGATCTATGTAATTACAGATTGATTCACTTCTTAAAATTGGGCTTAAGTCGCAAGACATTGCGTAAGTATTATTCGAGCTTAAGTCAAAAGACATTGCCGCACAACTATGTTGATTCTATATATAGTATACTTAACCATATACTCTACAACATGTAATTTCCAATTACAATGTAAGGTCAAGAATGTTTACCTCGATAAGCCCAAAATTATCCGAGTTTATAAGTCGATCTGAGCAAGGTTTAGCTCTACTCCGCGCGCTCAGGCCGCTCCAACCAACCCTTAGAAGTTCTAACCAACTTCTACTTATAACTTCAACTACGGGTGAAGATTTACTTAGGGTTTCGTTTTAGTGACTGAGGGAAAGTATAATGGTATTTTTTGGGCCAAGGTATTTGGACATTATAACAATACTAGGAGAGTATTTCTATACCACAACAAGGGGTATTTATACGAGACAACTAGGCTAGGGGGGGGGGTACCCCACGGCTAACCACTACAAAGGGGGGGGAGGGGAAGCTCTCGGCCAAAGGGCCTCAAAGGGGGAGGGGGGTGTGGTGGACGAGAGATCAAGAGGGAGGGAGTGTTTGAGACTTAGGTAGATTGCTCAAGTGAGGATGAAGAAAGTCTTCAACTTAGAGGGGTATTTATAGGTCAAGTGAAGGCCAACCAATGGCCAAGATGAAGACAAGTGCCATGCAAGTGTAGGGTAAAGATTAAGCCATGTGTTTGTGGGTCCCACTTTCTCATCTTCCACACAAAATATCCTACCAACTCCTTGACTAAGGAGAAGGCACAAAAAACGTGCCAACAATGCCCATTTCGTCCGTCCACTCCTTCCAATTAGAGGGTGACAAGTGTCGCCCTCTCGTTGGTCCAAAATGTTTCGTCTCTCGGAAAAATCCGCAAAAATTATTAATGACATAGCCGGAATTTTCCCTACGAAAGCTGTGGAAACGTTTCGTCGAAAAACGACTCCTTTAGGTAGTTATGCACAAATTCGAAACTTGCCTAACTTTAAGGCTCAAATTGCATACGTACGCCCTCACGTACATACTCTGGAAATACGGGGTATAACATTCTCCCCTCCTTAGAAACATTCGTCCCGAATGTTCCTTCTCAAGACGGATAACGATAAAGTTCTTCTAACAAGTTGCCAACGCCACAATTGGCCACGAAATAACACATGCACGCAAATACTTATATCCAAGTCCACGAGGAAACACCTCTAACATCACAAACTTTTGTCACCTTGCCGCGAGGTTCTAGTGTCACTCCGGCGACCCAACAAATGGTACCGGACTGCATGCGATCCCTGAGGTCTAAAATATACATCCTTCGCACCTTCTCCCTTCACAAGAAATGATCATATCTAGGCTCGCAATACATGCTCGCCTCTACCCTTACTCGTCGTACTCTTCTCGAACACTTGAACTCTTCTAGTATACGTACCATACTTCAGTTTCCAAAACTTTGGAGTTACTACCTCCAAACTTGATCATCTTACTAGCCTCGATCTCCTCTAAGGCCATTCTCGGCCTTCACGAACTGATTCTGGTCGAACATATCCACGAACTCATACGATGGTCATCTAAACTTGGGCCTAGCACCCTCGTGACCCTGCCACCTGGCGGGACCACCAGTGACCCACCCGAAAGCAGGCCGGGTTGGCGAAACATAGCCCCAACCCGACCACTATCGCGCCAACTCTTGCTCCTCGACACGGAACAATCTAGCTAAAACACATCATGAAAGCTACCACTTTCATTTACCCAACCCAGGGACTTATCACACAATTCATTCTAGGCATAAAAATGCACTCTGACAAGGATCACTCGCAAAATCTTGTACTCAAGACGGCGCTTTACATCTAAGGTCTCAACTGTAATATTCTAGGGTTCATCATTTCCTCACCCTCAAGCTTACCTTTCTTCACTAACCAGATTAAAAAATCACATCTTAGCACAACGCTATCCGAACATAACACTAAACTTCTCACTTTACTATTCAAGGTATCCCTGCAGGGTACTATCACTTTACAACTCTAGCAATAAAGGGAAAACATATACGCTAGGTAAAATCTGAATCTAACAATGCACGTATGATTCAAAAGAATCGAAAAATACCTGCAACCCCGCGATGTCGCTCCTAATCCCGCCATGAGTCGCGTCATCTATGCGGTTCAAGGACCGCTAACTATAGACTCCACCCGACTTACCACGGTGGCTAACATCTCAACACCCCGCTCGGGAACGTACCGTAGAGGAAAAGGAACCAACCATCGGCCTCATGATCGAGCCACCTCACCGCGTTCTTCTAAAAGGACATACCCTCGATATGGCCCGGACGGCCACAATAACAACACCTGTGCCAAGACGGCATTTCCCCAAATGACGCTTACAACAATGGAAACACTGAGGAATAAGTGGCCTCGACTGAGAAAATCCCCTGCTCCTATGAGAACCTCGACCCCTGGAGCTCGGACCGGCTCCTAAATACCTTGTGGGATCAAATCTCCCACCTGTGAGTCGGGGTATGTCTGGTGGCGGGACGAATATCTCACTCATTCCGAGGCACTCATCCAAAAACTCACCGGATAACCAACTGGTCTAGCCTCTTACGCAGATCTCGCGTTGCCCTCTACTGTACACATGCAGATCGCCGAATAACCTCCCACGAGGAAATCAGAGCACCGCTATCTTGGTCAATAACATAATGGCTTCCTTCATGACCCTAAAGTCTTCCCCTAACTGAGAAACTGTAGGCTCTGGTGTTATGGTCTCAAAACCTGGCGCAGAAGAACTCGCCGACTGTGGTACATCATTTGGTATACCCTGGACACAAGCCTTATCAACTCTCGGAGTCTGACTAGTAGTTCCTGCTACTCCTTTGCACGCCTCGGCTGTTGCCTCGCGAGGCATAATCGTAGAAACGAGATACGTCGGAGGGTCCAACTTATCACACAACTCTAAGGCACGATCTCGTAATGAGAAGAAATGGAAACCAATCCTAAATGTCTCGACCTCCCGATTATAGATGTGGTGCACAACACATCGATAATCAAGACTCTACTGAACACGATGCGTAGACACTTTCCGAGGACTAATCGCTCGATACCACTTTTGTCACGACCGAACCGGGCCGTGATCGTGCCTTACCGGGCACCCTGGTGATACACCATCGAGAAAATCAGAAATAAAAACATGAACATGAATTACGAGACATGATAAATAAGCAGCAACTAAAGCGGTTGCGCCCGGTATATACATAAATACCCGACAGCTTATCCTTTTTGGACTGCCACAACAAGATTACATGCACTTAATATTTACAACAACTATGACGACAGTGGCGCCATACCCCGAATGTACAGAACCTACAACTCGGGAAACACATACCAAAAGATAAGCCTCCAAGGAACGAGCTTCCCAATATGAAAGGTGATCCTAAAGCGGGGATCGGCGGTGATGTACCTCTACCGCGTGAACGCAGCCCAAGGAGATCGATAACAAGTACCAAGTATGTGAAACTGTAAAATACTGTAAATGAAATCATAGCAGTCTATATAAAGCAGGAGACATGTATGATAACCAAACTACAGTATACAACATATAAACAGTCATATTAAGTCAGGGACTCACGCCCTCCAAATCATCACTCGTGCCCGTGGAATTCCTTCCTCACCGCCGGCAGTCTATGATATGATATCCACAAGACAGCAATCCAAATGGGAGCATACCCGCGCTACGATCGTGTCGAGATGTCCAAAAGTAAACAATAAGACAGCATTCCAAATGGAAACATACCCGTGCGCTACGCATCGTGTCAGTATGCCCACAGGGAAACAATAAAGCAGCATTCCAAATGGAAACATACCCGTAGTATAAAATAGAGTGACTTACATCTTTTAAGTAAACCAAAACAACTTCCATACTTTCCTTTTTAAAACCAAATTAAGGCAACACTACGCCTTATTTTTAGACCAAAACACTTTTCTTTTTAAAGTCAAGTTACCACATTAAAACCAATGATAAAAACCCTTCTTTTGTTTTCATAAGGTCGTTATAACCAACTTCCCATAACTGTTATAACACTTTATGTTTTAAACCATTTTAAGATAACACAATGCCTTTCTTTTCCCTAAAGTTCCAGTTTGCCTAATTTTAATTACACAAGTCTCTTTTTAGGAAAGTTTCATAGTTCAATGTCTTAATCTCTTTTAAAACAATTGAGTAACATATGCCATAAAGTAGGTTATTCTTGTTCATAATCAACCTTATTAGTACCATGATCTAGAAAATGTAATATCATTTTGTCTCATCTTAGCTTCTATGCAGATGGAGGTTTCTACTGGTTTTAATAATACTTAATTATTCAATACATTTTCCTTTATTAACGCTGCAGTGGTTTGTCGATACACATTCTGATTTCCGAAATCAGTAAAACGTTATTCCCTTCAAAAACCAAGTACTCATTACTCACGAATGAGGTTTCACACATCTTACAACTTTCAAATCAATTTAATTAAGTTAAGTCTCTTATCTTATAAGATCAAGTCTCTTAACTTCTAAGATCAAATAGCCATTCTTTTTATCTCTTTTAGACGTTATACCTAACTTCCCATAAAGCTAGTATAACTCTTAAGTTCTCAAAACCAAGTATTACTCTTCTTTCAAAAAGGGTTTCTTAACGAAAGACTTCAAGTTCTTTATTATCACACATCAAGTCAGTTATAAGTCAAATCAGTTACCTTTTAACAATCACAAGGCTTTTTCTTATCTACATAAAGCTGTTATAACCCACTTCCCATAAAGCCGTTATAACCCTTTATGTTTTAAACCAATCAAATACATTTAACACGTCTAGCCGGACGTGTACAATTCTACTACACAGTAATGTTACACAAGTCTGCAGAATACGATCCTATGTAATTCTGACGCCTCACTTAAAATTCAGGCTTAAGTCGCAAGACATTGCCGTAAGTATCCATATACTCCTACAACATGTAATTTCCAATTACAACAGAAGGTCAAGAATGTTTACCTCGATAAGCCCAAAATTATCCGAGTTTATAAGTCGATCTGAGCAAGGTTTAGCTCTACTCATGGCGCCCGACCCGCCTCCAACCCTTAGAAGTTCTAACCAACTTCTACTTATAACTTCAACTACGGTGAAGATTTACTTAGGGTTTCGTTTAGTGATCGAGGGAAAGTATAATGGTATTTTACGGGCTTGTATAATTGTAACTTGGGAATACTACAAGGTATTTGGGCAAGGTATTTGGACATTATAACAATACTGGAGAGTATTTCTATACCACAAAAAGGGGTATTTATACGAGACAACTAGGCAGTGGGGTACCCCTACGCTAACCACTACAGGGGAGGGAAGCTCGCCAAAGGGCCTCAAAGGGGAGGTGTGGTGGAGAGAGATCAAGAGGAGGAGTGTTTGAGACTTGGTAGATTGCTCAGTGAGGATGAAGAAAGTCTTCAACTTAGAGGGTATTTATAAAGTCAAGGGGCCAACCAACCAATGGCCAAGATGAAGACAAGTGCCATGCAAGTGTAGGGTAAAGATTAAGCCATGTGTTTGTGGGTCCCACTTTCTCATCTTCCACACAAAATATCCTACCAACTCCTTTGTCACGACCTGATTCCGGGCCCGTGACTGGTGCCTTACCCCGGGCACCCTAGTGATACAACATCAGAGTAATCAGCGGAACATAAAACGATACAAGACATATTATGAAATATGAAACAATAATGAGAAAAACTTGCCTTTTCGTATATGTAAATAACAACTTTTTCAACATGAACGGTTTAATCCTTTTACAAACCCCGCCACAATGCACTTTCTAAGAATGATATGACAACAATGGCGGACGGGGCCCGCCAAACCCCACGAATGTAAACACTTACTACGACAGGGACTATACCACCGATAAGCCTCCGAGAAAC
Organism: Przewalskia tangutica; assembly: GCA_029844215.1. Taxonomy (NCBI): domain Eukaryota; kingdom Viridiplantae; phylum Streptophyta; class Magnoliopsida; order Solanales; family Solanaceae; genus Przewalskia; species Przewalskia tangutica. The sequence continues at coordinate 504,804 of JAQGDG010000048.1, forward strand.
GGAGCTTCCCAAACGCCAAATCCGTGACCGAGAGCTAGGATCAACGATCGTGTACCTCGACTGCGGCGTGAACGCAGCCCGAGGAGGTCGATACAGTGCAGAGTATGTGAAACTAAAAATATCAGAAATGAAATCATAATAGTCTATAAAGCGGAGACATGTATGATAAGCAAACTACGCTCACAACAAATAAGCGATCATGTCAAGTCGTGGACTCACGCCTCAAAGTTATCACAATAAAACCGTGCGGCAAGTGCGAAGGCATAGCCGACTACTAAGACCCACAATGCCAAAAATACCACAACCGTATCCCGAGGTCTTTCTAGACCGCACTACATGTCGGCGGCCACTCGCCCGCAATATCAATGTCGCGTCTATCCTCGAACTCTCGCAGCCCGCATAGGTCACACACGACCGCATGAGGTATTCCTCGAATCATGGTCCCGCACACGAGGTATACCCCGCGTCGGCGCAATAACCTCGGTATCCGCCAGGCTCCCGCAACCCGCATAGTCTCAAAAGACCGCATAGTCTCACAGGACCGCATAGGAATCCCGCGTCAAGCTAAACACCGGAATGATCAATCCTGAGCTACCGCGACTCGCATAGTCACGAGGACCGCATAGCCGTAAGACCGCGTCGGGTGGCAAGCCCTCGGTATAATAAGTCAAAGGGGTATGTGATACAATAATAGTACAACGCTTAACGCTTAACAACGTAAGCACAACAAGAAAGACCCCATTACATCACGATCACACAAGATACTAACACACGTAGCATCCTAACATTTTCACTTATCACATCAACAAGAAAGTATTTACAAGGCTATCTCAAACCAGCACAATCAAGTTATTCACACAAGGTACTTTAAGCTAACAAGTTCGGGTATCTACCCCTAAAGTACTTCATACATTAAATCTTTTAAAAGATCCGTTGCTTTCACATAAGTCACACAATACCCGTAGTATAAAATAGAGTGACTGTCTTTTTAAATAAACCAAAACACTTACCTTTGTAAAATCAAGTAACAACATTATTTTCCAAACGCCCAAGTTTGCCTAATTTCAAATGTTCACGTTTCTTATTTTAGAAAGGTTTCGTAGTTCATAGTCTTATTCATTTAAGAATATAATTCTCTTTTAAACAATCTGAGAAACATAAGTCTTATATGTGAGTAGGATATTCTTGTTTATAACAATCTTATTACGTTAATGTGATCTAGGAAATATCATTTTGTCTCATCTTAGCTTCTATGCAGATGGAAGTTTCTACTGGTTTTAATAATACTTAATTAGTCAAAACATTCTTAAGCCGTTATACCTAACTTCTCATAAAGCTAGTATAACCCTTAAGTTTTTCAAAAACCAAGTATTACTTCTTCTTTCAAAATGATTCAAAAATCTTTGAAATACTTCAAGTTCTTTATTAACACATAACAAGCGATTATAGTTCAAATCGATTACCTTTAAAGACCACAAGTATTTTCTTACCAACATAAGGTCGTTATAACTAACTTCCCATAAAGCCGTTATAACACTTTATGTTTTAAATCAATCAAATACGTTTAGCATACGTACGCTCACCGTATCATAGTTCACACATATCATGCTAGAAGAGATAGGAAGAGGTTCACATACCTCGCGACGAGTATCGACTAATAGCAAAACGCTCAAGTACTTCCAACCGCTACTCCTTAAGCCAAGTAGATCGCGCCACACGTAGTACTTCAACCTATAAGGCCACAAGGCGCTTTATTAACATTTAGATCTCATCGTAGAACATTCTACCAAAATTCTAAGACCTTTCCCGCAACAAATGCAAATCTCTCCTCTATCGAGGCCGCTACCAAGCCAACCGCGGGGTTATCGCCTAACCCTAATTACAATTCTACTCCACGGTACTACTACACAAGTCTCTGTAATACACCCTATGTAATTACCAAGATTCTTCTTTAAATTCAGCTTAAGTCGCAAGACATTGCAGAAGTATTATTCAGCTTAAGTCAAAAGACATTGCCGATAACTACGTTCGCCTATATATAGTATACTTCAACTATATATTCTAACAATATGTAATTTCCAATCACAATAGAGGACAAGATAATTACCTCGATAAGCTCATAATTATCCTAGTTTAAATGTCGATCCCGAGCAAGGTTTAGCTCCTACTCGTGCGCCAGACCCGCCTCCAACAACCCTTAGAAGTTCTAACCAACTTCTACTTATGACTTCAACTACGGTGAAGATTTTCCTTAGGGTTTCGGTTTTGGACCGACTAAGTATAATAGTATTTTCTGGCTTTTCAGATAGGTATAACCTTAGAATACAACAAGGTATACTGCTAAGGTAATTTGGGCATTATAACAATACTTTGAGAGTATTTCTACCAAGAGGGGTATATTATACGAGAACAACACCACTGGAGGGGGTGAAGTCTCGCCACAAGGCCACACAGTGGGGAGGGCTCTCGCCAGTGGGGAGGGACGAGAACAACAACAAGAGAGGAGGATTTTAACACTTAGAGATTTGGGAAAGGATGAAGAATTCATCAAAGGGAGAGGGTATTTATAGGTCAAGGGATGGCCAACCAAAGGCCAAGATTAAACCAAGTGTTAGGCAAGTGTAGGGCTAGGATTTACTACACACAAATATCCTACCAACCTTGACTTTAGCCAAGGCACAAAAACGTGCCTTACATAGCCTATTTCGTCCAATGGGCGATTTCTGCCACCAATTGGAGGTGCCAAGTCGCCTCCCGTTGGTCCAAAATGTTTCGCCTCTCGGAAAAATCCGCAAAAATACTAAATGACATAGCCGAAATTCCCTACGAAAGTCGGGAAACGTTTCGTAGAAAAATGACTCTAATCGGGTGTGAACAAATTTAATTCGGCCGCCACTTTGCCTACTCAAGGCTTTAAACTTTTATACGCACGCCTCACGCATACTGGAAATACGGTATAACATTCTCCTCCTTAGAAACATTCGTCCCGAATGTTCCTTCTAAATCTCAAGACAAACGCGCGCCAGTATAGTCTTCACTGCTATACTTACGAAAACAATCCTGCCACACCTGGCCACAGAAACACCCGCGCACATACTTCTATCTAAGTCCACGAGGAAAACACCTCTAATCATCACCACAAAACACTTCTCACCGGTCTAAAATATACTTCCTTCGCACCTTCTCTTTACAAAAGAAATGATCACATCTATGCTCGCCATACATGCTCGCTTCTCTCTTTACTCGTCGTAGATACCACTTTGTCACTTTGCCTGAGGCATTAACCTTCTCAGGCGACCCAACAAATGGTACCACTTTTGTCACTTTGTCGCGAGCCTTGCTCCGACGATCCAACAAATGGTACCGTCGCCATGCGATCCCGAGGATGTCGTACACGAACTCATACCACGTTCTGATACGGCGATTCCAAAACTCGGTTACTATCTCTAACGTGGTCATCATTAATCGAACACTGATGGATCTTCGATACTTCCCGAACATCACAATACGAAGATCGGACGCATCGCTTCCTACGCGGACGGCAAATGCTAACATATAGGCAACTGGCCTATCCTTCACATGAACTCACAAAGGCCCAAAGTAACTCGGGCTAAGTTCTCTGTTTTCCAAAACTCGTCGCACCCAAACCGGGTGGTACCTTCAAGAAGACCGGCCAACTCGAACTCTAAGCCGTCGCCGATTATCCGCACGATTTCTCGTGAGCTTCCGAACTTCTTCTAGACAAGCTTCACTATCCAGCGTCTGCTGGAACAAGCTGAACAGTAACCGAACCTTGCCAACATCGAACCAATCGACCGACAACTTACACTTCCGCCTCTTACAAGGCTTCATAAGGCGATATCCAACACCTAAATGGTAGCTTAAACACTCCTTCAACAGAGACAACAATTCTCGCAACTATCCCGAAATCCAAACACCGCCCGAGGCGAATGTGATTCCCGAGACTCACCGAGTTCCTATCCTTGCACAGTAAAACTTTTTAGAAAACGAAAATAGCCACAACTCGGGCTTCACTGTTCGACATAAGGTGGTAGACACCAGTGCAGCCTTTCAACCTTTCGGATAACTCAACACGCCGAGTAAACGGCCCTCGACCAAGAACACGATGGGCTGCCCCCATCGCCCGACCACCGGTCGAACGCATCCACGAACTCGTCTGTTGGTTAACTAAACTTGGGCCTAACACCTCACAACCCTAACACTGGCGGGACCACCACAACCTGACCCCACCACTGAACCTACCGCGGGTTGACCCGCAACGTGGCCTCAACCCGACCCAGAACGCCGCACAATACTAGCTCCCGATCCTAACAATCTCACTAATCACGTTTCGAAAACCTAGCGGTCTTCTTAGCTCAACTACCCCCTTTCATTCCACACTACTGTGGACCTATCCCAACATAACTCACGTCACTATGCACTTCCGATAAGGGTCAAACATAACACTACACCTTTCTCGAGATGGCCTCACCTCTAAGGTCTTTACGTAGAAGCTCTAAGGCTCACACCTTCTCTATCCCCAAAATCTTACTCGGCTAAACAACCATGATCTAATCACGACTAACACACCGCTATCGTAACATAGCACTTAAGGTATACTCACCTTATCACACATACCGATCTCAGAGGGTTAAAGATATATCTATATCTACCGCCTACTCCTTAGTCATTCTAATCAAACCTGCCCGTGTAGGCGATAGCTAAGGAAGGTGACGAACTACCCACTGCATCGAAGGCAAAGTCCTCCTACTAGGTCACCCATTCGACACATGGCCCTCGACGGCCGCAGTACAACAAGTACCAACTAAAGACGACATTCCCGATGACGTCCACACCGCGAACCGGAAGCCACGGAGTTCGACCAACTCTGCATACCCCGAACGTGATCAACCCTGGAGGACCTCTTTGCCGTGGGCGTGCATAATCTAATCCACGTGAGGTGACTCGCCAGAAAGTTACCAGGACCTTGCTGCTCGCCCTCTTCGCCGTCCTTCGTTAACCCGCCGATCTCTACGTTTTCGACGCGCGTAAGCCCGCATAATGTGCCATGCTCAAGCCTAATCAAGAATTACTCTTGCACAACCCTCTTAGATAGTCATCAAGACCCGTGGTACATCGGTATACTCTCGTAGCCAAATCCATAGCTAGTAACAGGTCGTTTTCTTGCAATCTAAATTCACTTTTCCCGGGTGGCCGCGAAGGTTCATATATCATGGCCGCAGTAGGAATCGCCGCCGCATTAAACTCTTGGGCTAGTGACGCCGCAGAACTCCCGAATGAAGCACTACCCTAGGTAATGATTGGGCTGTGCCTCGCCACCCTCCGAACTCTACTCGCAGCCTCCTGCCGCTTTGCCCTCTCGGGCCCGGTGCCCTACGCGGAGCATAGCGGTGAGTGGAAAGAAATACGCCGAGGGTCCAACTTACAACACAGCCTCTAAGGCACGATCTCAGAGTGAGAAGAATAGAAACCAATCCTAAATACCCTATAGCCTCCTCGATTATTGGTGGTGCACAACACACCGATAATCAAGACTTCCATCGATACGTAGACACTTTCCGAGGATTAAGCGCTCACGATACCACTTTTGTCACGACTGATTCCGCCCGTGATCGTGCCTTACCCGCACCTGGTGATACAACATCGAGTAATCGAACATAAACGATACAAGACATATTATGAAATATGAAACAATAACTGAGAAAACTTGCCTTTCGGCGTATATGTAAATAACAATTTTTTCAACATGAACAGCTTTAATCCTTTTACAAACCCCGCCACACAAGATTGCTGCACTTCTAAGAATGATATGACAACAATGGCGACGAGGCCCCGCCAAACCCCGAATGTAAACACTTACTACGGTGGACTATACCACCGATAAGCCTCCGAGAAACGGAGCTTCCCAAACGCTAAACCGTGACCGAGAGCTAGGATCAACGATCGTGTACCTCAACTGCGGCATGAGCGCAGCCGGGCGAGGTCGCATAACAGTACAGGTATGTGAAACTAAAAATATCAGAATGAAATCATAATAGTCTATAAAGCAGAGACATGTATGATAAGCAAACTACGCACAACAAATAAGCGATCATGTCAAGTCGTGACTCACGCCTCAAAGTTATCACAATAAAACCGTGACGGCAAGTACGAAGGCATAGCCGACTACTAAGACCCACGGTACCAAAAATACCACAACCGTATCCCGAGGTCTTTCTGGACCGCACCACGATCGGCCGCCACCGCCCGCAATATCAATGTCGCGTCTATCCCCGAACTCTCGCACTCGCATAGGTCACACACGGACCCGCATGAGGTATTCCTCGAATCATGGTCCTGCATCACCGAGGTATACCCCGCATCGGCGCAGCCTAACCTCGGTATCCGCCTCAGCTCCCGCAACCCGCATAGTCTCAAAAGACCGCATAGTCTCAATGCATCGCATGGGAATCCCCGCGTCGTGCTAAACACCGGAATGATCAATCCCGAGCTACCGTGACCGCGTAGTCACGAGGACCGTGATAGCCGTGAAAGACCGCATCGGGGGTGGCAAGCCCTCGATATGATAAGTCAAGGGTATGTGATACAATAATAGTACAATCCGCTTAACGCTTAACAACGTAAGCGCAACAAGAATGACCCCTTACATTACGATCACACAAGATACTAACACACGTAGCATCCTAACATTTTCACTGATCACATCAACAAGAAAGTATTTACAAGGCTATCTCAAACCAGCACAATCAAGTTATTCACACAAGGTACTTTTAAGCTAACAAGTTCGTATCTACCCCAAAGTACTTCATACATTAAATCTTTTAAAAGATCCGTTGCTTTACATAAGTCACACAATACCCGTAGTATAAAATAGAGTGATCATTTTTTTAAATAAACTAAAACACTTACCTTTGTAAAATCAAGTAACAACATTATTTTCCAAGCGCCCAAGTTTGCCTAATTTCAAATGTTCACGTTTCTTATTTTAGAAAGGTTTCGTAGTTCATAGTCTTATTCATTTAAGAATATAATTCTCTTTAAACAATCTGAGAAACATAAGTCTTATATGTGAGTAGGATATTCTTGTTTATAACAATCTTATTACAAAGAAATAGTGATCTAGGAAATATCATTTTGTCTCATCTTGGCTTCTATGCGGATGGAAGTTTCTTGGTTTTAATAATACTTAATTAGTCAAAACATTTCCTTTTATTAACGCCGCAGTTGGTTTGTCGATACACATTCTGATTTCAAATCAAGAAAACATTCTTAAGCCGTTATACCTAACTTCTCATAAAGCTAGTATAACCTTAAGTTTTTCAAAACCAAGTATTACTTCTTCTTTCAAAATGATTCAAAATCTTTGAAATACTTCAAGTTCTTTATTAACACATAACAAGCCGCTTATAGTTCAAATCGCTTACCTTTTAAAGACCACAAGTATTTTCTTACCAACATAAGGTTATTATAACTAACTTCCCATAAAGCCGTTATAACACTTTATGTTTTAAATCAATCAAATACGTTTAGCACATGTACGCTCACCGCACTACATAGTTCACACATATCATGCTGAAGAGATAGGAAGAGGTTCACATACCTCGCGACGAGTATCGACTAATAGCAAAACGCTCAGTACTTCCAACCGCTGGCTACTCCTGCCAGTAGATCGCGCCACACGAGTACTTCAACCTATAAGGCCACAAGGCGCTTATTAACATTTAGATCTCATCGTAGAACATTCTACCGAAAATTCGCAACATTTTCCCGCAACAACAAATCTCTCTCTATCGAGGCCGCTACCAAGCCAACCAGTGGGGTTATACGCCTAACCCTAACGTACAATTCTACCCACGGTACTACTACACAAGTCTATCGTAATACACTCTATGTAATTACAGCTCAAGATTCTTCTTTAAATTCGCTTAAGTCGCAAGACATCGCTGTAAGTATTATTCAGCTTAAGTCAAAAGACATTGCCGATAACTACGTTCAGTTCTATATATAGTATACTTCAACTATATATTCTAACAATATGTAATTTCCAATCACAATAGAGGACAAGATAATTACCTCGATAAGCCCATAATTATCCTAGTTTAAATGTCGATCCCGAGCAAGGTTTAGCTCTACTCAAGCGCTCCGACCGCCTCCAAACAACCCTTGAAGTTCTAACCAACTTCTACTTATGACTTCAACTACGGGTGAAGATTTTCCTTAGGGTTTCGGTTTTGGACCCATTTAAGTATAATAGTATTTTCTGGCTTTTCAGATAGTATAACCTTAGAATACAACAAGGTATACGGCTAAGGTAATTTGGGCATTATAACAATACTTTGAGAGTATTTCTACCAAGAGGGGGTATATTATACGAGAACAACACCACTCAGTGGTGGGCGGTCTCAACATGCGCCCACAACACCACTAGGAGGTGGGAAGTCGGCTTGTGGTGTGTGAGGGGAGGGGCTCTCGCAAGTGGGGAGGGCGAGAACAACAACAAGAGAGGGAGGATTTTTAAGCGTTATACCCGTAGTTGCGTGGTATGTATGTGAGGACGTGCGTGCATTTACAGTAAATTTTGAAAAGAAAGAAAGATGTGAGTTTTCGACTAAAAGTTTCCTGTTATTTGTGAAGAAAAAGGTTCGTTAATGGGAATTGGATTCCCATTTGGTATTTGGACTTCATAGATTACATTAGAATTTTGAGATTTTATTTTCTAAATGGTCACGTGGGCCCACGGAGAAATTTACTGCTTTGTGGGCCCACTTTGTTTTGAGATTTTGGCCATTGTGGATATTTTTCAAAGACGTTTTGAGGGCTAATAGAGGGTGACACGTGTCACCCCGCCTAGGTGGCTAGTCGGTTACATTTGGGCACAAGCGTCACTGCAGTCGTTTCCGACTAAACGTTTCACGCTTTCGTAGGGAAAATTCGCCATGTCCTTTTAATTTTTGCGGATTTTTCCGAGAGACGAAACATTTTGGACCAACGGAGGGTGACATGTGTCACCTCACATCGAAGTCGCGGGCCCAAGTGGACGATTAGTTCACGAATTGGATTGATATTGTGGCTCACGCTTGGCCCTATTGGTTCCTTGTTTCAGGCCTTGTTTGGGCCTTGTTTTGTGGCTTGTCTTGTGCCATGTTTGGTGGAGTAGGGGTTAGGGTGCACTTGGCTTGATCAAGGCCTTACACTTGCCTTGCACATGGCTCGATCTCGCCATCGTTGGCATTTGGTTTGCTATAAATACCCCTTTGTGAAGACTTCATTCATTCCACAAATGTTTCCAAGTCTTGAATCCCTCCTCCTCTTGTCGACTCTCGCCCAAGAGCTCCTCTCCTCGAAAGTGGCCTTTGGCCAGGTCTCCTCCTCAAGTGAGGTCTGGCCGTAGGTACCCCTAGCCTAGTTGTTTTCAGATAATACCCTTTGTGGTATAGAAATACTCCCAGTATTATTATAATGCCCAAAATACCTTAGCCTTGTACCTTGTAGTATTCCAAAGATACCTCTTTACGTAGAGTCCGAAATACTACCTTTTGTCCTTTTAGTCTCAAACCGAAACCCTAAGGAAATCTTCATAGTTGGTCAAGTATGTGAGTAGAAGTTGGTTAGAACTTCTAAGGGTTGTTTGGAGTGGTTTGGAGCGCCTGAGTGGAGCTAAACCTTGCTCGGGAGCGACATTAAACTCGGATAATTTTGGGCTTATCGAGGTAATTATCTTGTCCTCTATTGTAATTGGAAATTACATGTTTGGTTGAATATATAGTTGAAGTATACTATATATGGAACTACTTAGTATTCGCAATGTCTTTTGACTTAAGCCCAAGAATAAAGTCTTGAATCGAATCAGTATTTACATGGATCAGACAGGTAGACTTGTGTAGTATCGAGTAGAATTGTACACGCCCGGTAGACGTAAACTCCTGGTTGGCTTGGTAGCCGCCTCGATAGAGAGGAGATTTACGCTGCGGGGAGGTGTTTGCACGATTTTCTTTAGAATGTTAGAAACTTGTGGTTTGGGGGTATTAGACGTTTTGTCCTTTATATGTGACAGTTCTGTGAGTAGCGGATTCTACCTTTAGGAGTGGAAAGGGCTAGCAAGGTTGTAGTACTTGGAGCATTTTGCTTATTGTCGATAAATCGTCGCGAGGTATGTGAACCTCTTCCTATCTTTTCTAGCATGATTGTTGTGAACTATGTAGTACGGTGAGCGATACGTGCTAAGTGATTTGGTTGGTTTAAAACATAGGGTGTTATAATAGCTTTATGGGAAGTTAGTTATAACGACCTTACGTAAGTGAAAATGGTTTCTTGATGTTAGAAGTTAAGAGGCTTGATCTTATAAGATAAGAGACTTAACTTATTTGTTTTAATGTGGATGTTTGTGTGAAACCTCATTCGTGAGTAATGAGTACTTGGTTTTTTAAAGGGATAATGTTTTACTGATTTCGGAAATCAGAATGTGTATCGACAGACCACTGCAGCGTTAATAAAAGGAAAATGTATTGAATAATGATGTGTTGTATTAAAACCAGAGAAACCTCCATCCGCATGTGCTAAGATGAGACAAAATGATATTACATTTTCTAGATCATGGTTGCTGTAATAAGATCGTTATAAACAAGAATAAACTACTCACATATATGACATATGTTACTCAATTGTTCTAAAAAGGAATCAAGTGATTAAGTTTGGGAACTATGAAACCATTTGAAAATGAGAAGCTTGAGTAATTGAAACTAGGCAAACTGGAACTTAGGAAAAGAATGTTGTTACTTGATTTTGAAAAGGAAGGTGGGTTGGTCATTCTAATACTACGGGTATCGGGTGACTTTTATAAAAGTAATGGATCTCTTTTAAAAAAAGAACTTAACATATGTAGTACTTTGGGGTTAAAAACCCGGACTTTGGCATAAAATGAAAGTACTTTGAGTGGTGTGAAACTTTCCTATGCTTGTTGTTGTGAAACTTGCCTATGCTTGTTGTTGTGAAACTTGCCTATGCTTGTGATGATAGCCTTTATTGTACAAGCGTTGTGTTTCGTGTTACCGCTGCTCTCGATGTAGGTCGGCCGATCGTTGAGAGCTTACTTGGATGTGCTTACAGTGACGGAGAAATTCCACGCACGTTCGCTGATAGTATTATTGTTGTTAATCGCTTTGGACATACCGACACGCGCGTAGCGCACGTATGCTTCCATTTTGTTAAGGTCTTGTCGTTAATCGCTTTGGATATATCGACACGACGCGTGGCGCACGCATGTTTCATTTCGATTATCGCCAGGATTTCTTTTGGACATACCGACACGACGCGTAGCGCACGGGTATGCGCCCATTTGGAAAGTTGTCTTATTGTTTCCTTCGACATACCGACACGACGCGTAGCGCACGTATGCTTCCATTTGGATTGTCTTGTTGTTGAGGTCACATGGACGTCTACACCGATGCGTAATTCGGGCATGTGGCTGGGACATTGGTATTATTGTTGCATCATGGACATGTCTACACCGTCAAGATTCCGGCATGCGCCATAATGCGAACCCGATTGATGTTGGCGTGAGACCCATAGTTATATCGAGTGATGATCGCTTTATGTTGTGAATCAGTAGTTTGGTTATCATACATGTCTCCCGCTTTATATAGACTAGTATGATTTCATTTACGATTGCAGCACATACTTGGTACTGTTATCGACTCTTCGGGGCTGCGTCATGCCGCAGTGAGGTACATCGGTCGTGGATCCCCGCTTAGGATCACAACAGATTGGGAAGTTCCGCTTTCGAGGCTTATCTTTTGGTATGTGTTCTCGAGTTGTAGGTTCTTGTACATTCGTGGTATGGCGGCCCCGTCCCGTCATAGTCGTTGTAAATCTTAGAGGTCTGTAGTCCTGTTGTGGGCAGGGTTGTAAAGGATTAAACTGTTCAGGTTTTATGTATATACTGAAGGCAACTGTTTTGGTTGGCCTGTTTATTTATGATATCTCTTGTTAAATGACTCATGTTTTTTTGTTCCGCTGATTTTCTCGACGATGTGTATCACTATGGTGCCTGTGGTAAGGCACCATGAATCGCCCCGAACGTCGTTACAAAAGTGGTATCAGAGCCGTTAATCCTCGGAAAGTGTCTACAGACCGTGTCTAGTAGAGTCTTGATTATCGATGTGTTGTGCACCACATCTATAATCAGGAGGCTGCAGGACATTTAGGATTGGTTTCCATTCTTCTCATCCTGAGATCGTGCCTTAGAGCTGTGTTGTAAGTTGGACCCCTCTGACGTATCTCGTTTTTACCAGTTATGCCTCCGCAAGGCAACGAGCCCGGGCGGCAAGGCAATGAGGGTGCCGCTAGTGAGATACTGAGGAGTACGAGGCGCAGCCCGCACAAGACTGAGGTGGTGCTTGACGGCGGTTTTGTAGCGCCGCCGCCCAGCGAGGTTAGAGCCGCAGAAGAATGGCCGCCGAGACCGCAGCCTCGAGCCCACCCCACAACCGGGGAGAGGAGATGGGTTACGCGAGATGGCGATTCTGGCCGTGGTCGTGGCCGATATGAGATAGGCCGGATGCAGCAGCCTTCCAGAGCACCGCCGTTCACCCCGAGCGATAGTTTGAGGCTACGGGACTTTCTCGAGTTGTAGCCGCCAGAGTTTTACGGGTCGAGGCTCGAGGATGATCCGCAGGAGTTCATCCGGCGCTACGCCGATCACGCGGGTGATCAAGGCTTAAACCGAGTCAGTGACCTTTGGTTCGCATCGGCCGCGTGATACCGCAGCCGATTGGTTTGATTCATGAGCTTTCCCGGGAGAGCATGCACCTCCAGCAGTATGGGATGAGTTTTCGGGCTTTCTCACGCACTTTGCCTCCGCATGGCGAGGGCACGCCGGTAGCGATTTTTGTTACCGAGACAGAGAGGCGACCGCCGTGGAGTACAATGTCGAGTTCGATTCTTTGGCTCGATATGTCCTCGCGCTAGTGCAGATATGGAGGATAGGGTGCATCGCCACGCCACCGCTTGATGATTATATGGCCGAATCTTGTGCGTGTTTTCTTCGGGCACGGACATTGCCCGCACGCAGCTCATGCACCAGACGCGAGGCACGGAGGGTCGACGGAATGACCGATCGCCAAGAGGCCGTGACGGCAGGTCCTTTGGCTTTCGAGGCGGACCGCCTCAGAAGAAAGTTAGTTATATACCCCACCGCATGCAGTGGTCCTCCACCGCCTTCGTGAGCAGTCGTGGCTCGGGGGTTCAGATTTTCTAGCGGGTGTTCACCACAAGACACCCCTACCTCGTTGTGACCATCATGGTAGACTCCATTTTGGAGAGTGTCGCTAGATTGGGAGTTTGTTTTGCATGCGCTAGCAGGCCATTTTGAGGAACTGTCCTACCAAGGGAAGCGCGGATGTTACGACTCACCTTCGTGATCTGTGGGTGGTTCATCACCTTCATACATGCGCAGGCAGCCTATGATTAGAGTGAGCTAGCAGAGCTGTATATCCTTAACCCTCTAGAGTTTTGGTATGCTTGTTATGATGATCTCATTATCAGGTGCTATGTACGGATAGCATTGTGATACGCGTGAGTTAAAATGCATGGTTAGTTGGAAGGATACGTATGGAGGCATGGTAAGTGAACCTTAGACTATTTCACGACCGAGACCTTAGAGGTAAGGTCGCTTGAGTAAAGGATTCGCTTATGTTTGACCTTTATGGGTGCGAGTAGTATACGGGATTTATTTGTGTGATAAGTCCATGGGTAGTGTGAGACGGAAGTGGTAGCTTTCATGATGTGAATTAGTAAGATTGTTCCGGATCGGGAACAAGAGTTTGGCACGGTCGGGTTTAGGACCATTTATGGTCAAACCGTAACCCGCCAGGTGGGGCCAGTTGGGTGGTCCCGCCAGTGGTAGGGTCACGAGGATGCTAGGCCCAAGTTTGTATGATCATCGTATGAGTTCGTGGACGCGTTCGACCAGAAGCGTTCGTAAAGGCCGAATGGCCTTAAGGAAGTTTGAGGTTAGTAAGATGACCAAGTTTGAGGTAGTGACTCCAGAGATTTTCGAACTAAGTAATGACGCGATGGTACGTCTTGGGAGAGTTCAAGTGTTCGGAAGCGGCACGCGAGTAAGGAAGGAAGATAACGCAGTGTTATTTCGCAAGCTGTCGCGCGTTGACAACTTGTTAGAGGAACCTCATCGATATCCGCTTGAGAAGGAACATTCGACGAATGTTTCTAAGAGAGGGAGAATGTTATACCCCGTAGTTGCGGGGTATGATGTGAGGACGACGCGCGGCGTCTGTAAATTTTGAAAAGAAAGAAAGATGTGAGTTTTCGACTTTAAAAGTTTCCGTTATTTGTGAAGAAAAAGGTTCGTTAATGGAATTGGATTCCCAGTTTGGTATTTGGACTTCATAAATTACATTAGAATTTTGAGATTTTATTTTCTGAATGGTCACGCTGGGCCCACTTCGGAGAAATTTACTGTGGGCCCACTTTGTTTTCGAGATTTTGGCCATCAGGATATTTTTCGAAGACGCTTTTGAGGCCATAGGAGGTGACACGTGTCACCCCGCCTAGTGGCTCGGGCCGGTTACATTTGGGCACGTGCCGACTAGAGTCGCTTTCCGACGAAACGCTTCCACAGCCTTTCGTAGGAAAATTCCGCCATGTCCTTTTTAATTTTTGCGGATTTTTCCGAGAGACGAAACATTTTGGACCAACGAGGTGACATGTGTCACCTCACATCGAAGCGGGCGCCCGTGGACGATTCGTTCACGAATTGGATCGATATTGTGGCTCACGTTTTTGGCCCTATTGGTTCCTTTGTTTTGTGCCTTGTTTTGGCCTTGTTTTGTGGCTTGTCTTGTGCCATGTTTGGTGGAGTAGGGTTAGGGTGCACTTGGCTTGATCAAGGCCTTACACTTGCCTTGCACATGGCTTGATCTGGCCATTGGTTGGCATTCGTTTGCTATAAATACCCCCTGTGAAGACTTCATTCATTCCACAAATGTTTCCAAGTCTTGAATCCCTCCTCCTCTTGTTGACTCGCCCAAGAGCCCTCTCCCTCGAAAGTGGCCTTGGCCGCAGGTCTCCTCCCCTTGTGAGGTCTGCCGGGCACCCCAGCCTAGTTGTTTTCGTATAATACCCTTTGTCAGGTATAGAAATACTCCCTAGTATTATTATAATGCCCAAAATACCTTAGCCTTGTACCTTGTAGTATTCCAAAGATACCTCTTTACGTAGAGTCCTGAAATACTACCTTTTGTCCTTTTAGTCTCAAACCGAAACCCTAAGGAAATCTTCATACTTGGTCAAGTATGTGAGTAGAAGTTGGTTAGAACTTCTAAGGGTTGTTTGGAGTGGTTTGGAGCGCACGAGCGAGCTAAACCTTGCTCGTGAGCGACATTAAACTCGGATAATTTTGGGCTTATCGAGGTAATTATCTTGTCCTCTATTGTAATTGGAAATTACATGTTTGGTTGAATATATAGTCAAGTATACTATATATGGAACTACTTAGTATTCGCAATGTCTTTTGACTTAAGCTCAAGCACCGAATCGAATCAGATGACATAGATCAGACAAGTAGACTTGTGTAGTATCGAGTAGAATTGTACACGCCCGTAGACGTAAACCCCCGTTGGCTTGGTAGCCAGCCTCGATAGAGGAGAGATTTACGCTCATGTGGAGTGGTGCCGAATTTTCTATGTAATGATAGAAACTTGTGTTTTGGGGTTAATAGACGCTGACCTTTATAGGTGAAAGTACTATGAGTAGCGATTCTACCGGCGAGGAGTGGGCTAGCAGGTTGTAGTACTTGGAGCATTTTGCTTATTGTCGATAAATCGTCGCGAGGTATGTGAACCTCTTCCTATCTTTTCTAGCATGATTGTTGTGAACTATGTAGTACGGTAGACGCATACGTGCTAAGTGATTTGGTTGGTTTAAAACATAGGGTGTTATAATAGCTTTATGGGAAGTTAGTTATAACGACCTTATGTAAGTGAAAATGGTTTACTGATGTTAGAAGTTAAGAGATTTGATCTTATAAGATAAGAGACTTAACTTATTTGTTTTAATGTGGATGTTTGTGTGAAACCTCATTCGTGAGTAATGAGTACTTGGTTTTTAAAGGGATAATGTTTTACTGATTTCGGAATCGAACGTATCGGCTGCATCAACCGCAGCTAATAAAAGGAAAATGTATTGAATAATGATGTTGTATTAAAACCAAGAGAAACCTCCATCCGCATAAGCTAAGACGACAAAATGATATTACATTTTCTAGATCATGGTCCGTAATAAGATCGTTATAAACAAGAATAAACTACTCACATATATGACATATGTTACTCAATTGTTCTAAAAGGAATCAAGTGATTAAGTTTGGGAACTATGAAACCATTTGAAAACGAAGTTTGAGTAATCAAACTAGGCAACCGAACTTAGGAAAGAATGTTGTTACTTGATTTTGAAAAGGAAGGTGGTTGGTCATTCTAATACTACTGTATCGGGTGACTTTTATAAAAGTAATGGATCTCTTTAAAAAAGAACTTAACATATGTAGTACTTTGGGGTTAAAAACCCGGACTTTGGCATAAAATGAAAGTACTTTGAGTGGTGTGAAACTTGCCTATGCTTGTTGTTGTGAAACTTGCCTATGCTTGTTGTTGTGAAACTTGCCTATGCTTGTGATGATAGCCTTTATTGTACAAGCGTTGTTTCGTGTTACCGCCTCTCGATAGAGGTCGGTTGATAGTTGAGAGCTTACTTGGACGTGCGCGATGTGGAGAAATTCCACGCACGCTCGCTGATAGTATTATTGTTGTTAATCGCTTTGGACATATCGACACGATGCGTAGCGCACGTATGCTTCCATTTTGGTTAAGGTCTTGTGGTTAATCGCTGATATACCACACGACGCGTAGCGCACGTATGTTTCCATTTCGATTATCGCCAGGATTTTTCCTTTTGGACATATCGACACGATGCGTAGCGCACGTATCGCCCATTTGGAAAGTTGTCTTATTGTTTCTTCGACATACCGACCACGCGCGTAGCGCACGCATGCTTCCATTTGGATTGCTTTGTTGTTGAGGTCACATGGACATGTCTACACCGGCGCAATTCCGGTGCGTACGTGGGACATTGGTATTATTGTTGCATCATGGACATGTCTACACCGATGCAAAGATTCGGCATGCGCCATAATGCGAACTCGATTGATGTTGTGGGCGGAGACCCATAGTTATATCGAGTGATGATCGCTTTATGTCGTGAATCGTTTGGTTATCATACATGCCTCTCGCTTTATATAGACTAGTATGATTTCATTTACGTGATTGCACGCTTTCACATACTTGGTACATTGCAGATCGACTTCGGGGCCGCTCACGCCGCAGTAGAGGTACATCGGCCGTGGATCCCCGCCTAGGATCACAGCCAGATTGGAAGTTCCATTTCTTCTGAGGCTTATCTTTTGGTATGTGTTCCCTCGAGTTGTAGGTTCTTGTACATTCGTGGTATGGCGGGCCCCGTCCGCCATAGTCGTTGTAAATCTTAGAGGTCCGTAGTCCCGTTGTGGGCGTGGTTGTAAAGGATTAAACTGCTCGTGTTTTATGTATATCAAGGCAACTGTTTTGGTTGGCCTGTTTATTTATGATATCTCTTGTTAAATGACTCATGTTTTTTTTGTTCCGCTGATTTTCTCTGATGTATGTATCACTAGGGTGCCCAGGGTAAGGCACCAGTAACGGGCCCCGGAACGGGTCGTTACATTAACACTTAGAGATTTGTGGAAAGGATGAAGAATTCATCAAAGGGAGAGGGGTATTTATAGGTCAAGGGATGGCCAACCAAAGGCCAAGATTAAACCAAGTGTTAGGCAAGTGTAGGGCTAGGATTTACTACACACAATTATCCTACCAACCCTTGACTTTAGCCAAGGCACAAAAAACGTGCCTTACATAGCCTATTTCGTCCAATTGGACGATTTCAAGCCACCAATTGGAGGGTGCCAAGTGTCGCCTCCCGCTGGTCCAAAATGTTTCGTCTCTAAAAATCCGCAAAAATACTAAACGACATAGCCAAATTCCCTACGAAAGTCAGGAAACGCTTTACAAAAAAATGACTCTAATCGGGTGTTGTGAACAAATTTAATTCGGCCAAGCCACTTTGCCTACTCAAGGCTTTAAACTTTTATACGTACGCCCTCACGTACATACTCTGGAAATACGGGGTATAACATCCTTGACTAAGGAGAAGGCACAAAAAACGTGCCAACAATGCCCATTTCGTCCGTCCACTCCTTCCAATTAGAGGGTGACAAGTGTCGCCCTCTCGTTGGTCCAAAATGTTTCGTCTCTCGGAACAATCCGCAAAAATTATTAATGACATAGCCGGAATTTTCCCTACGAAGTCGTGGAAACGCTTTCACCAAAAACGACTTTTAGGTAGTTATGCACAAATTCAAACTTGCCTAACTTTAAGGCTCAAATTGCATACGACGCCCTCACGCATATACTGGAAATACGGTATAACAGCTTCCCCGACGGAGGGCATTTTAACCCCGAATCACGAGTGATATAATATCAACACGCAGCTTTATCGTTAAACAACCTAAGCACAATAAGGGAAAACCCCTCTACACAAACATCACAAGATACTAACTCACGTAGCATCCTAACATGTTTACTTATCAAGTCAACAAGAAAGTATTACAAGACTATCACAAATCAATACAATCAAGTTATTCACACAAGGTACTTTCTACATTATGCTAACAAGTTCGGGTTTTTAGCCCCAAAGTACTTTATGTATTACTCTTTTAAAAGATCCGTTTCTTTCACAAAAGTCACACAATACCTGTAGTATAAAAATAAAGTGATTATCTTTTGAAGTAAATCAAAACATTTCTCTTTGTAAAATCAAGTAACATCATTCTTTTCCCAACGCTTAAGTTTGCCTAATTTCAATTACTCAAGTTTCTCATTTTCGAAAGGTTTCGTAGTTCATAGCTTTAATCCTTTAAAACAATTTGAGAAACATATACCCTAAGTGTGAGTAGGTTATTATTATTCAGAATAATCTTATTACAAAGAATCATGATCTAGTAAATGTAATATCATTTTGTCTCATCTTAGCTCCTATGCAGATGGAAGTTTCTACTGGTTTTAATAATACTTTATTAGTCACAATATTTCCCTTTATTAGTGCTGTTGTGGTTTGTTCGACATTTATTCTGATCGGTAAAACATCATTCATTTTGAAAACCAAAAATACTATTTACTCACGAATGAGGTTTCACACTTTTTAACAAAATTCATATTAGTGTAATAAGTCAAGTCTCTTATTTCCTTAAATCAATAAATCGTTCTTTTTATCACTCTTAAGCCGTTATACCTAACTTCCCATAAAGCTAGTATAACTCTTAAGCTTTTAAAACCAAGTGTTACTCTTCTTTCAAAAAAAAGTTTCTTAATTCTTTTGAACTACTTCAGATTCTTTTTATTCAGGCTTAAGTCAGAAGACATTGCCGTAATTATTATTCAGGCTTAAGTCCAAAGACATTGCCGTAATTATTATTCAGCTTAAGTCCAAGACATTGCCGTAATTATTATTCGCTTAACACACGACGCTCACCGCACTATATACATATTCTTTAAAATATCATGCTCAAGAGGATAGAAGAATCACATACCTTCTCGAAATCCACCGCCAAGTTGAATATGTCGCGCAGAGAATCGACCTATAATACCAAATACGCCTATCAACATCTGATCAGATCGCATAAAAGCTCTAAGCAGAGGGTTCGTTATTCTATGGACATTTGGGCAGCACTTCCTACCCTATGAGCTACTCAAGTTCATCAGGAAAACTCCCATGTAAGTACGCCATTATTCATCTTTTAAACCCTTCTATCGTGATATCGATTCTATTCTTTAATATCCTTCTAAGTATTTATACTTATTCCTATACTTCTACAGTATGCATTTTCTAATTACAAAAGGAGGATAAGGTTATTTACCTCGGTAAGCCCAATAATATCCTAGATAAAAGTCGCGCCTGAGCAAGGTTTAGCTCCTAAGTCATACGCCCAGAGCTCCAAGAAAACCTAAGATGTTCTTTACAACTTCTACTAAGGACTAAGGGATTTGGGCTAGGATATTTTGGGCATTATAACAATACTAGAAGGCAACTTTTCAACCAAGGGAGGGGGGGTAGGTTTCGCTAGGCTAGGGGTTGCTCTCGCCAGAGCTTCTCAAAGGGGAGGGTGTGTTTGGACGAAACAACAAGAGGAGAGGAGGGATTTGAGACTTAGAAAGATTGCTCAATTTAGGATGAAATAACTCTTCAACAAGTGGGTATTTATAGGTCAAGGGATGGCCAACCAAGGGCCAAGATGGTGCCAAGTGCAAGGCAAGTGTAGTGAGGATTTAGGCAAGTGTCCTGGCCAACTTGCACACAAAATATCCTACCAACTACATGACAAGAACGGCCATCCATTCGCCCTAATGTCGCGATAAGTTCATCAACGAGAGGTGACAAGTCGCCTCTCGTTGGTCCAAAGTGTTTCGCCTCTCGGAAAAATCCGCAAAAATTAGAAATGACATAGCCGAATTTATCCTACGCGAGTTTAGTAAAACGCTTCATTAAAAACGACTCTAATCGGGTGTGCACAAAGTGGAATTCGCCAAGCCACCTGGGGGTGACACGTGTCGCCTCCTACTCGCCCAAAATATTTCATCTTCCAAAATATCCACAATGGCCAAAATCTCAAAACAAAGTGGCCTCACAAAATCAGAATTTTCTCCCGTGGCCCCACGTGACCATTTCCAAAATAAAATTCCATAATTCTCTAATATTCCAAGAAGTCCGAATACCAAACTGGGAATCCAATTCCATTAACGAACATTTTTCCTTCACAAAACCGAAACTTTTCCGTGGAAAAATCACCTCGCTCTTCCTTTCCACTTCAATGTCGATTCTCGCACGCACGCCCTCGCATACATACCCCGAACTACTTGGTATAACATTCTCCTCCTTAGAAACATTCGTCCCAATGTTCCTTCTGTATCAAAACAAACAGCGCCAAGATAGTCCTTATCGCTATACTTACGGAAACAACCATGCCACACCCGCCACAACACAACAAGCGCATACTTATCTCCAAGTCCACGAGGAATCACCTCAATCACAAAAACTCCTACTCGAGGTCTAAAAAGATACTCCTTCGCACCTACTCTTTACAAACGAAATGATCACACCTATGCCTCGTAATACATGCTCGCTTCTTCCTTTCTCGTCGCACTTTCTCAGTACACTCGAACTCTTTCTCATGACTTACCATGTTTCGCATCGCTTCCCACCGACTGAGCTGCCAATGACCTCTTCTCGATAAGCTCCACCCTATCCACGCCTCACAACAAGTACGAACCAACTATTCGCACCTTGCTTACATCGAATCAATCGATCGGCAATCTTACACTAGCGCTTATAAAAGGCTCCAAACGGCGACACCCGAATCAAACGGTAGCTATATAATACATACTCAACAAGAGGCGAAGAGTCCTTACACCTACTCCCCAAATCCAAACACTGCCCGAGGTGAATGCGACACCGAGATTCACCTGAGTTCCTAACCTTGCTCGTAACTCTTCCGTAAAAGAAACACCGCAACTTGACTCCTCACACCATAAGGCGAAGGTAGGCACCCTGCAGCCTTACAACCTTCTTGAAATAATCATCTCGCAACTTACTACCGAGTACACGGTTTGACTAAAAGATAAGACTGTTGACCCCATCGCCCGACTCATCGGTCTAACACATCCACGAACTCGCATAATGGTTAACTAAACTGGCCTAACACCCTCGTGATCCTAACACAAAGCGACCACCACAAACTGACCCCATCACCAAACAGTATGCGTGGGTCGAAGCAACACGGCCTCAACCCGACCCGAACGCCGCAAAACACTAGCTCCCGATCCGAACAATCTCACTAATCACGTTTAAAACCTAGCGGTCTTCTAAGCTCAACCACCATCTTTCGCTTCACAA
This sequence comes from Przewalskia tangutica, assembly GCA_029844215.1. Lineage (NCBI taxonomy): Eukaryota > Viridiplantae > Streptophyta > Magnoliopsida > Solanales > Solanaceae > Przewalskia > Przewalskia tangutica. The sequence continues at coordinate 526,878 of JAQGDG010000048.1, forward strand.
CACTCGTGGATTCATCCCATAAAAATATCTCACGATATTATGCACTTCGATAAGGGTCAAACACGAAATAATTCTTTTACCAAAGATGGCCTCGCCTAAGGTCTTCTACGTAATATTCTAAGGCTCCCACTCTCTGCCCCCAATCTTACCCTGTTAATTAATCAACAATTCTAATCACACTAACACCATGCTAACCAAACAATACTTAAGATATTTGCTACACATATAAATCTCTAAAGGGTTAAGGATATACCAGATCTACGCCGCACTTCCCCGAGGTCGTTTCTAATCAAACCCGCCGGGCGCATATACCGGAAGTGATGAACTATCCATCGATCCCAAGGCCGAGTCCCTACATCCCCGCCAACTCGTTGGACAATCTTCGCAAACACCGCCGCCGCAAACATAACAAGCCGACGCAGGCACGACACTCACGATGACATCGACCACAACGCCACACCGAGCGCGTGGCCTCTCAGCTAACACCCTCCTCTCCGAACCATCAGATCCACAATCGTCCGTAGGCCGAGTCTTCCTACTTGCATCCTTCCACATAGAACATTCTCGCTATATGGCTCGACGGCCGCAAGAAAACAAGCACCGCAAAGACGCACTTCCCGACGACGCCGCCACATCGTGAACACCGAGGAAAATCAACTCGCGAGGGACACTGCATCGCGGAGGCGCATGTCTAATCTGCCGAGGTGGTTCGCCGAGAGTTACCAAATGATCCCGCCAATCGCCTCTTCACGATCTTGTTTAACTGGCCGATTCTACCTCTCTCACCACGACATAATCCTCAACGCAAGCCTGCTCGTTCTCGATCAAGAGCTACTCCTCACAACCTTTCTTTAGATAAGCATCAATATCTTGGTATACCGCACATAAAATACTTTTGGCCGCCAAGTCCTTGCTAGTAACAGGTCGCTCCTTCCAATCCATATTTCGCTTCCAAGTCGTGGAATCAAGGTCCAGATGTCATGGTCGCAGAGGAATCGCTGCCGCCAGCAAACTCACCGCCGCGACGCCTCGTAACTCCTCAGACAAGCATCACCTCAGTGATGATTGGGCCAGGCCTTCTAAATCTCTCAGATTTACTCGCAGCCTCTCGGCCGCTTCGCTTCTGGGCCCGAGTCGGGCGCGAGGCATCATCGTAAAGGAAAAGAATATGTTAGAGGGTCCAACTTATAACACGCCTCTAAAGCACGATCTCAGAGTGAGAAGAATGGAAACCAATCCTAAATATCCTATAGCCTCCTCGACATCGCGTGGTGCACAACACACCGATAATCAAGACTCTACTAGATACGGCTCAGAGACACTTTCCGAGGATTAATCGCTCGATACCACTTTGTCAAGACTCCGATCCGGCTCGTGGATCGTGCCTTACCCGCACCCAAGTAGTCATACATCGAGAAATCGAAAATAAAACAACCAAAATATGAAACAAGATAAATAAGACACGCTGGAAAAGTTGCCTTTCGGCATATATGTATATAAGTACCCCAAAATGAACAGCTACATCCCAACCTTACAACAGTCTACGCACTTCTAAGAGTTTAAAACAACAATGGCGGACAGGCCCCGCCATACCCCAATACAAATATCTACAACGACAGGACCATACTAAAATGCTAAGCTTCCGAGAAACGGAGCTTTCCAACGTCAAACGTGATCCTAAGAACGGATCAACAGAGGAGAGTACCTTTACTCGCGCATGAACGCAGCCCCAAGGAGGTCAAGACAACAGTACCAAGTATGTGAAATCAAAATATCAGAATGAAATCATAGTTGTCTATATAAAGCAGAGACATGTATGATAACCAAAACTACAGCTACAATAAATAAACAAATATGTCAAGTCGTGACTCACGCCTCAAAGTCATCATAAAACCGCACGGTAAGTACGAGGGCATAGCCGACTACTAAAAACCCACAAGAAACAAGGTCAGAAATGTATCATGAGATCCGCCTGCATCACATGATCAAAGCCGCCACTCGCCCGCAGATCTAATGCGCGCTTCAGCCCCGAACTTTCCGTAGCCCGCACGGGCCACCCAATGGCCCGCATGAGGTATTCCCGCATCGAGGGTAGCTACTCCCGCAGCCGCCCCGACTCGCCGACCGCACGCCACAAAGCACCGCATGACCACGCGGCCGCATACTAACCTCGAACTCCCGTAGCTCCACATATAGGCCATACAGCACTGCATAAGGTATTCTCGAATCATAGGTCACTAGAGACCTCGAAGTCTACCCTCAGACGGAGGCGCTTAACCCCTAATCATGAGTGATATAATATCAACATGACAATTTTATCGTTAAACAACCTAAGCAATAAGTGGAAAACCTCTACACAAAAATCACAAGATACTAACTCACGTAGATCCTAACATGTTTACTTATCAAGTCAACAAGAAAGTATTACAAGACTATCACAAATCAATACAATCAAGTTATTCACACAAGGTACTTTCTACATTATGCTAACAAGTTCGTTTTTAGCCCCAAAGTACTTTATGTATTACTCTTTAAAAGATCCGCTTTTTCACAAAATTCACACAATACCCGTAGTATAAAAATAAAATGATTATCTTTTGAAGTAAATCAAAACATTTCTCTTTGTAAAATCAAGTAACAACATTCTTTCCCAACGCTTAAGTTTGCCTAATTTCAATTACTCAAGTTTCTCATTTTCAAAGGTTTCGTAGTTCATAGCTTTAATCCTTTAAAACAATTTGAGAAACATATACCCTAAGTGTGAGTAGGTTATTATTATTCGTAATAATCTTATTACAAAGAAATGCATGATCTAGTAAATGTAATATCATTTTGTCTCATCTTAGCTCCTATGCAGATGGAAGTTTCTACCGGTTTTAATAATACTTTATTAGTCACAATATTTCCCTTTATTAGCGCCGATGTGGTTTGTTCGACATTTATTCCGACGGTGAAACATCATTCCTTTTGAAAACCAAAATACTATTTACTCACGAACGAGGTTTCACACTTTTTAACAAAATTCATATTAGTGTAATAAGTCAAGTCTCTTATTTCCTTAAATCAATAAATCGCTCTTTTTATCACTCTTAAGCCGTTATACCTAACTTCCCATAAAGCTAGTATAACTCTTAAGCTTTTAAAACCAAGTGTTACTCTTCTTTCAAAAAAGTTTCTTAATTCTTTTGAAATACTTCGATTCTTTTTATTCGTGCTTAAGTCAAGACATTGCTGTAATTATTATTCAGCTTAAGTCCAAGACATTGCCGTAATTATTATTCGTGCTCAAGTCCAAGACATTGCCGTAATTATTATTCGCTTAACACACGACGCCTACCGCACTATATACATATTCTTTAAAATATCATGCTCAAGAGGATAGGAAGAATCACATACCTTCTACAAATCCACTTGCCAAGTTGAATATGTCGCGCAGAGAATCGACCTATAATACCAACACGCCTATCAACGCCTAGATCAGATCGCATAAAGCTCTAAGCAGGGTTCGTTATTCTATGGACATTTGGGCAGCACTTCCCTACCCTGAGCTACTCAAGTTCATCAGAAAACAAATTCTATGTAAGTACGCTTCTATTATTCATCTTTAAACCCTTCTACGTGATATCACCAATTTATTCTTTAATATCCTTCTAAGTATTTATACTTATTCCTATACTTCTACAAGATGCATTTTCTAATTACAAAAGGAGGATAAGGTTATTTACTGTAAGCCCAATAATATCCTAGATAAAAGTCGCACTGAGCAAGGTTTAGCTCCTAAGTCACAAGGCGCCTCAGAGCTCCAAGAAAACCTAAGATGTTCTTTACAACTTCTACTAAGGACTAAGGATTTGGGCTAGGTATTTTGGGCATTATAACAATACTAAGGCAACTTTTCAACCGGCTTATGGGGTAGGTTTCTGGCTTAGCAGTGTGGTTGCTCTGCCAGAGCTTCAAAGGGGAGGTGTGTTTGGACGAAACAACAAGAGGGAGAGGAGGATTTGAGACTTAGAAAGATCGCTCAATTTAGATGAAATAACTCTTCAACAAGGGGTATTTATAGGTCGGGATGGCCAACCAGGGCCAAGATGGTGCCAAGTGCAAGGCAAGTGTAGGGTGAGGATTTAGGCAAGTGTCCTTGGCCAACTTGCACACAAAATATCCTACCAACTACATGACAAGAATGGCCATCCATTCGCCCTAATGCCGCGATAAGTTCCATCAACGAGAGGTGACAAGGTCGCCTCTCGTTGGTCCAAAGTGTTTCGCCTCTGAAAAATCCGCAAAAATTAGAAATGACATAGCCTAATTTATCCTACGCGAGTTTAGTAAAACGCTTCGCCGAAAAACGACTTAATCAAAGGCCACAAAGTGAATTCGCCCAAGCCACCTGGGGGTGACACGGTCGCCTCCTACTCGCCCAAAATATTTCATCTTCCGAAATATCCACAATGGCCAAAATCTCAAAACAAAGTGGCTCACAAAACCAGAATTTTCTCCCGTGGCCCCACGTGACCATTTCCAAAATAAAATTCCATAATTCTCTAATATTCCAAGAAGTCCGAATACCAAATGGGAATCCAATTCCATTAACGAACATTTTTCCTTCACAAAACCTGAAACTTTTCCGTGGAAAATCACCTCGCTCTTCCTTTCCACTTCAATGTCGATTCTCGCACGCACGCCCTCGCATACATACCCCGAACTACGGGTATATCATTCTCCTCCTTAGAAACATTCGTCCCAATGTTCCTTCTAGGTATCAAACAACAAAGCGCCAAGATAGTCCTTATCGCTATACTTACGGAAACAACCATGCCACACCTGGCCACAACACAACAAGCGCACATACTTATCTCCAAGTCCACGAGGAATCACCTCAATCACAAAAGAAACTCCTACTCGAGGTCTAAAAAGATACTCCCTTCGCACCTACTCTTTACAAACGAAATGATCACACCTATGCCTGTAATACATGCTCGCTTCTTCCCTTTCTCGTCGTACCCTTCTTGTACACTCGAACTCTTTCTCATGACTTACCATGTTTCTGGTACAGCTTCCCACTGACTCTGAGCTGCCAATGACCTCTTCTGGATAAGCTCCACCCTATCCACGCCCTGCTGAACAAGTACGAACCAACTATCTGCACCTTGCTTACATCGAATCAATCGATCGGCAATCTTACACTAGCGCTTATAAAAAGGCTCCAAACGGCGACACCCGAATACTGAAACGGTAGCTATATAATACATACTCAACAAGAGGCGAAGAGTCCTTACAGCTACTCCCGAAATCCAAACACTGGCCCGAGGGTGAATGCGACACTGAGATTCACCTGAGTTCCTAACCTTGCCTGGTAACTCTTCCAGAAAAGAAACAGCCGCAACTTGGACTCCTCGTCACCATAAGTTGAAGGTAGGCACCCCGTTCAGCCTTAAAACCTTCTTTAAATAATCATCTCGAAACTTACTACCTAGTACACGCTTGACTAAAGGATAAGACGGTTGACCCCATCGCCCGACTCATCGTCTAACACATCCACGAACTCGCATAATGGTTAACTAAACTCGCCTAACACCCTCGTGATCCTAACACAAAGCGGGACCACCACAACCGACCATCACCAAACAGTATGCGGTCGACCCGCAACACGGCCTCAACCCGACCGCAACGCACAAAACACTAGCTCCCGATCCGAACAATCTCACCAATCACGCATTTAAAACCTAGCTGGCCTTCTAAGCTCAACCACCATCTTTCGCTTCACAACACTCGTGATTCATCCCATAAAAATATCTCACGATATTATGCACTTCGATAAGGGTCAAACACGAAATAATTCTTTTACCAAAGATGGCCTCGCCTCTAAGGTCTTCTACGTAATATTCTAAGGCTCCCACTCTCTCTCGCCCCCAATCTTACCCTGCTAATTAATCAACAATTCTAATCACACTAACACCATGCTAACCGAAACAATACTTAAGATATTTGCTACACATATAAATCTCTAGCGGTTAAGGATATACCAGATCTACGCGCACTTCCTCGAGGTCGTTTAATCAAACCCGCCGGGCATACCGTGGGAAGGTGATGAACTATCCATCGATCCCGAAAGCCGAGTCCCTACATCCCCGCCAACTCGTTGGACAATCTCGAAAACACCGCCGCCGCAAACATAACAAGTCGACGCAGGCACGACACTCACGATGACATCGACCACAACGCCACACCGAGCAGGGTGGCCTCTCGCTAACACCCTCCTCTCCGAACCATCAGATTCACAATCGTCTGGTAGGTCGAGTCTTCCTACTGCATCCTTCCACATAGAACATTCCCTGTCGCTATATGGCCCGACGGCCGCAAGAAAACAAGCACCAAAAAAGACGGACTTCCCGACGACGCCACATCGTGAACACCGAGGAAAATCAACCCCGCGAGGACACTCAGATCGGGCGGAGGCACATGTCTAATTGGCCACGAGGCGGTTCGCCGAGAGTTACCAAATGATCCCGCCAATCGCCCTCTTCTCGCGATCTTGTTTAATCTGCCGATTCTACCTCTCTCACCACGCATAATCCTCGAACGCAAGCCCGCTCGTCCTCGATCAAGAGCTACTCCTCACAACCTTTCTTTAGATAAGCATCAATATCCTTGGTATACCGGCATATAAAATACTTTGGCCGCCAAGTCCTCGCTAGTAACAGGTCGCTCCTTCTAATCCATATTTCGCTTCCAAGTCGTGGAACCAAGGTCCAGATGTCATGGCCGCAGTAGGAATCGCCGCCAGGTTAAACTCTGCCGGGCGACGCCTCGTAACTCCTCGCATGAAGCATCACCTCAGTGATGATTGGGCCAGGCCCTTCTAAATATCTCAGATTTACTCGCAGCCTCCTTCTACGCTTTGCTCTTCTGGGCCCGAAGCCGTTCGCGCGAGGCATCACCGGTAAAGGAAAGGAATATGTTAGAGGGTCCAACTTATAACACGCCTCTAAAGCACGATCTCGAGTGAGAAGAATGGAAACCAATCCTAAATATCCTATAGCCTCCTCGACATTGTGGTGCACAACACACCGATAATCAAGACTTACTAGATACGGCCAGACACTTTCCGAGGATTAATCGCCTGATACCACTTTGTCAAGACCCGATCCGGCCCGTGGATCGTGCCTTACCCGCACCCAAGTAGTCATACATCGAGAAATCAATAAAATAAAACAACCAAAATATGAAACAAGAAAATAAGACACGCTTCTGGAAAAAGTTGCCTTCGCCATATATGTATATAAGTACCCCAAAATGAATAGCTACATCCCAACCTTACAACAGTCTATGCACTCTAAGAGTTTAAAACAACAATGGCGGACAGGCCCCGCCATACCCTGAATACAAATATCTACAACGACAGGACCATACCAAAATGCTAAGCTTCCGAGAAACGAGCTTTCCCAATCAAACGGTGATCCTAAGAACGGATCAACAAAGAGGAGTACCTTTACTGCAGATGAACGCAGCCTCGGGCGAGGTCAAGACAACAGTACCAAGTATGTGAAATCAAAATATCAGAAATGAAATCATAGTAGTCTATATAAAGCGAGAGACATGTATGATAACCAAAACTACGCTCACAATAAATAAACAAATATGTCAAGTCGTGACTCACGCCTCAAAGTCATCATAAAACCGCACGGTAAGTACGAGGGCATAGCCGACTACTAAAAACCCACGACAACAAGGTCAGAATCAGATCATGAGATCTGCCTGCATCGCCACACGATCAAAGCCGCCACTCGCCGCAGATCTAATGCGCGCCTAGCCCCGAACTTTCCGTAGCTCCGCATGGGCCACTCCAATGGCCCGCATGAGGTATTCCCCGCATCGAGGGTAGCTACTCCCCGGCAGCGTCCTGGACTCGTCGACCGCATGGCCACAAAGACCGCATGACCACAAGGGCCGCATACTAACCTGGAACTCCCGTAGCTCCACATAGGCCATACAGACCTGCATAAGGTATTCTCGAATCATAGGTCACTAGACCCGCCGAGTCTACCCCAGATCGGAGGCGCCAATCCCTAATCATGAGTGATATAATATCAACATGATAATTTTATCGTTAAACAACCTAAGCACAATAAGGGAAAACCCCTCTACACAAAAATCACAAGATACTAACTCACGTAGCATCCTAACATGTTTACTTATCAAGTCAACAAGAAAGTATTACAAGACTATCACAAATCAATACAATCAAGTTATTCACACAAGGTACTTTCTACATTATGCTAACAAGTTCGGGTTTTTAGCCCCAAAGTACTTTATGTATTACTCTTTTAAAAGATCCGTTTCTTTCACAAAAGTCACACAATACCCGTAGTATAAAAATAAAATGATTATCTTTTGAAGTAAATCAAAACATTTCTCTTTGTAAAATCAAGTAACAACATTCTTTTCCCAACGCTTAAGTTTGCCTAATTTCAATTACTCAAGTTTCTCATTTTCGAAAGGTTTCGTAGTTCATAGCTTTAATCCTTTAAAACAATTTGAGAAACATATACCCTAAGTGTGAGTAGGTTATTATTATTCGTAACAATCTTATTACAGCAGCCATGATCTAGTAAATGTAATATCATTTTGTCTCATCTTAGCTCCTATGCAGATGGAAGTTTCTACTGGTTTTAATAATACTTTATTAGTCACAATATTTCCCTTTATTAGTGCTGATGTGGTTTGTTCGACATTTATTCTGATCGGTAAAACATCATTCCTTTTGAAAACCAAAAATACTATTTACTCACGAATGAGGTTTCACACTTTTTAACAAAATTCATATTAGTGTAATAAGTCAAGTCTCTTATTTCCTTAAATCAATAAATCGTTCTTTTTATCACTCTTAAGCCGTTATACCTAACTTCCCATAAAGCTAGTATAACTCTTAAGCTTTTAAAACCAAGTGTTACTCTTCTTTCAAAAAAAAGTTTCTTAATTCTTTTGAACTACTTCAGATTCTTTTTATTCAGGCTTAAGTCAGAAGACATTGCCGTAATTATTATTCAGGCTTAAGTCCGAAGACATTGCCGTAATTATTATTCAGGCTCAAGTCCGAAGACATTGCCGTAATTATTATTCAGTTAACACACGTACGTCTACCGTACTATATACATATTCTTTAAAATATCATGCTCAAGAGGATAGGAAGAATCACATACCTTCTCGGCGAAATCCACCGCCAAGTTGAATATGTCGCGCAGCAGAATCGACCTATAATACCAACACGCCTATCAACGCTCTGATCAGACTGCATAAAGCTCTAAGCGAGGGTTCGTTATTCTATGGACATATGGGCAACACTTCCTACCCGTTGAGCTACTCAAGTTCATCGTGAAAACAAATTCATGTAAGTACGTTCTATTATTCATCTTTTAAACCCTTCACGTGATATCGATTCAATTCTATTCTTTAATATCCTTCTAAGTATTTATACTTATTCCTATACTTCTACGATGCATTTTCTAATTACAAAAGGAGGATAAGGTTATTTACCTCATTAAGCCCAATAATATCCTAGATAAAAGTCACTGAGCAAGGTTTAGCTCCTAAGTTGTGCGCTCCAGAGCTCCAAGAAAACCTAAGTTCTTACAACTTCTACTAAGGACTAAGGGATTTGGGCTAGGGTATTTTGGGCATTATAACAATACTAAGGCAACTTTTCAACCAAGGGAGGGGGTAGGTTTCGGCTAGGCTAGTGGGGTTGCTCTGGCTAGAGCTTCTCAAAGGGAGGGTGTGTTTGGACGAAACAACAAGAGGGAGAGGAGGGATTTGAGACTTAGAAAGATTGCTCAATTTAGGATGAAATAACTCTTCAACAAGGGGTATTTATAGGTCAAGGATGGCCAACCAAGGCCAAGATGGTGCCAAGTGCAAGGCAAGTGTAGGGTGAGGATTTAGGCAAGTGTCCTTGGCCAACTTGCACACAAAATATCCTACCAACTACATGACAAGAATGGCCATCCATTCGCCCTAATGCCGTGACAAGTCCACTGAACGAGGGTGACAAGTGTCGCCTCTCGTTGGTCCAAAGCATCTCTCGGAAAATTCCGCAAAAATTAGAAATGACATAGCCTAATTTATCCTACGCGAGTTTAGTAAAACGTTTCGTCGAAAACGACTCTGTCGGTGTTGTGTTGTCACAAAGTGGAATTCGCCAAGCCACCTGCGGGGTGACACGTGTCGCCTCCTACTCGTCCAAAATATTTCATCTTCCAAAATATCCACAATGGCCAAAATCTCGAAAACAAAGTGGGCCCCACAAAACCGTAAATTTTCTCCCGTGGGCCCCACGTGACCATTTCCGAAAATAAAATTCCATAATTCTCTAATATTCCAAGAAGTCCGAATACCAAATCTGGGAATCCAATTCCCATTAACGAACCTTTTTCCTTCACAAAAACCGGAAACTTTTCCGTGGAAAAATCACCTCGTTCTTCCTTTCCAATTTCAATGTCGTATTCTCGTACGTACGTCCTCGCATACATACCCTGAACTACGGGGTATAACATTTACTCTAAGTAATGTAAATAATGATAAATGACTTGAAATAATGAAAGGCAAATTGATTTGAAGGCATCAATTGCTTAAGGTTTTAAAAGAAGAGAGTCACTTGATTTAGAAGCCTATATGTAATTCTAAAAGGTATTGTGACTTGCCTTGAAAAGTAGATATGACTTGATACTACGGTTATTAGTATCTTGGAATTTATATGAAAAATAGTCATTTTAAAAGAGTAGGAGTACGTAGCACTTTGGGTTAAATTCCCGGATTTTTATAATGACACGTTAGTGCCTTAAGTAAACTAAAATGAGAGTGTATATGTATAAGACTAATAAGAAGTTAGGTGAATTTCTTAACTTTCTTATGTTATGAACGATAAGCCGGCAGTGCTTATGTTATGTATGATAAGCCGGTAGCGCTTATGTTATGTATGATAAGCCGGTAGTGTTTATGTTATGTATGATAGCCGGTTGTGCTAGTGATATATTGTTCATTACGGGGTCATTCCACGAGTTTGTGGCATTTGCATATTCTGTGGATTTGCTACCCATGATGCGAGGAATACCTTATGCGAGTCCGTAAGGGCTTTTGCGGGTGAAATAGTTCTATGCGGGGCGGACCAGTCCTATGGGAGGAATACCTCATGCGGGTCCATACGACCTATGCGGGCGGATACAGTCTATGCGAGGAAGTTACCTCATGCGAGTCCATACGACCTTTGCGGGTGAAATAATCCCATGAGTAGGATTGCTTAATGATACTACAGGCGGGTGGCCCTACTTTGATCATGAGCCTCCTATTTTATGCAGTAAAGTATACTCTTGTTTACTCTCATTGTTAGTAAGGCACAGTGTACTATTAATTGAGTTATCATACATGTCCTCATCTTTATTTTAGACTTATGATTTTATTAAAGTACTTTCAGTTTCACATATTTGGTACATGTTGTACTGACCTCCTTCGGGGGGCTGCGTTCATGACGCAGGTAGAGTATACAGGTTGTTGATCCTCACTCTTAGGATCACAATTCAGTTGTTGGGAAACTCCATTACTCCGGAGGCTTATCCCTGGTATGGTCGGTTGTTGTATATTCAGGGGTATGGCGGGGCCCTGTCCCGTCACAGTTGTTATTCTTAGAGGTCTGTAGTCACATTGTGGATTGGGTTTTTAAGAACAGAAATGTACTGGTTTATTTTATTCTGGTTCATGTATATTTTACGGAAGGTGGCCTTATCGGCTAACCCGCTGATATTCTTGTTTAAGTATTTATGAGTTTTATATGTTCTGTTGCTATTCTCTGATGTATACCTGTAAGGGGTGCCCAGGTAGGGCACCAGTCGCGGGCCCGGGGTTGGGTCGTGACACGTGGAATCCCTCATCTCGAGTACATGACTTCATGGGGAGCTAGTCTATGGTGTAATTGTTACGACCCGACCTCGGGCCCATGACTGGTGCCTTACCCCGGGCACCCTAGTGATACAACATCAGAGAAAACCCAGCGAAAGTAACTCCTAAACATGAAACAATATAAAATAGGAACAGACTAACCAAAATAGTTACCTTCTCAGAATATAACAAAAATGAGCGATTCATCCATCCCTTACAAAACCTAATTGACAACAGACTGCACTTCACAGAGTTTGTAACAACTATGACGGGACAGGGCCCCGTCATACCCCTGAATGTACATGGATCTATAATGACAGGGAATCATACCAAAAGATAAGCCTCCGGAGAAATGGGGCTTGCCAAAAGCAGAACGGTGATCCTAAGAGCGAGGATCAACAACCGATGTACCTCGACCTGCGGCATGAACACACTCCGGGAGGTCGATAACAGTACCAAGTATGTGAAACAGAAAATACTGTAATGAAATCATAACATTTCCAAATCAATCCACAGATATGTATGAAAAACCAATTAACCATACACGGTGCCATAACATAGACAAGGGTAAATAAGTGTAACACAACCGGTCTTTTCTAGGCCGCTAATGATCGAAACAGGGCCACTCACCCATAGTATCATTATACGAGCCTAATCCTGGACTTCCGCAGCCCGCATAGGTCCCGTGGACCAGCATGAGGTACTCGTGACGGGTGTAGCTAACGCGGCATATCTGGACTACAGTAGTCCGTACGGCCACTAGGACCGCATGAGGTATTCTCGACGGCGCGTAACACACCGAGTGATTCTGTACTACCGTGATAGGTCATGTGGACCCGCATGAGGTACTCACGCGCCGGGGTAGCTAACCCGCGACATCATAACAAGTCGGGGTAGGTGATATACACAGCAAGCCGACTTATCGTAACGCTATAAGCACAACGAGAGAACCCCTTACCACAACAAAACTCAAGGCGCTAACACCCATAGTAACATAACATGTTTACTTCTCAAGCCAACTTACCACACATTCAGACATCATTACAAGGCTTCTACAAACAAGTAAGTAAACCATTCTTTTTATCTTCCTTAAGTCACCATAACTAACTTCCCATAAAGTTAGTATAACACTTAAACTTTGTAATAAATCAAAACATTCACATTTGTTTGGAAAACCAAAAGAACTTGTTCTTTTAAAACCAAGTATTATTTTCCTTCCGAATAATGATTCATAACTCTTTTTGAAATATTTCAAGATTCTTAACATTTAGAACTCAAGTCAAAGGACACCAAAGTGAAACCAAATTTAGTTAATACACGTACGTCTATCGTACTATATATTTACAAATATCATGCTCAAGAGGGTAGGAAGAATCACATACCTCCTCGGTTAAATCTACTTTCCAAGTCGAATATACCGCGCGTAGAGTATCAACCTATAATAATCAAATACGTCTATTAACGTCTAGACTTCTTCGTCGAATATTCTAAGTATAAAGTTCCTTATTCTACGGAAAATTGAACAGCACTTCCTTTGTTTCTACATACTTTTCCACCTTTTCAAGGCTCGAATTCGACTACCAAACGCCACATTTAAGGCCCAACAATTCAGTAATACAAGGGGATTACACGCCTAACTTGGACGTGTAAAATTCTGCCCCACAATACAAATTAAATAACCCAATAAGTTTAAGATAATATCTTGGCTATAACATGCTCACATATCATTCTTATCCAATCCTTTAAAATCTAAATCGTTATTCCTACATGCAATATACCTAAAAGCAATATTGACAACTACAAGTCTTTTCTTCCTCGCATGCAACACAATTTACTTAAAAAGGAGAATGGATTGTTACCTTAGAGTTTACCCAAATTAATCCAACAAACTTCACTTGCCTTATTTCCACAATCACCTCCACAAACCTCCTACAAGCTTGTCAACAAGTTTCCTTCTTGCCACCTTTCCGAAATTTCTCTAGGCCTTGGTTTCTCCTTGAATTTTTAGAGAGAAGGGAGAGGGATTTTTTAGAGAGAAGGAAGAGATATTTTTAGAGAGAAAGGGGTTTTGTGAAGAATGACCAAGTCTTCAAGACTTGGTCAATATATAGTGCTTCCACATAATCAGATGGGAGGGACACTTGTCACCCTCCCAGGGCCTTTTAAAAAAAATATCTTCTGATTTTTTCCCCAGATTTCGCAAAAATCCCGCATCGGCGTCGCGGCCAGAACCGGCCACTGAAACCTCCGAGAATTTCAAGATTCCGCGCCATGCGTCCTGATTCTGGCTGCAACTTCAGAGGACTCCCAAGAATCCGGTGCCGCCCGCATGATCCGGCTGGCCCGTGGCTCACCAAAACACTTTTTCGCTCATTGCGCTCGAACTTGCAACTTCCTACTCCGATGTCCTATCGACGAACGGTTTGTTGCGTTGGGAACTAGACTCAACGAACTACATACTACGCCTTTGAAACACTTAGGAACTCCTAACGCAACTGGACATAAACCGCCTCAAAGTTGATTAAAACCCGTCCGAAACATTCCGTCAACCTATCTTTTTTTAAAATTTTCAATCTTAACTCCTTTCGTACGTTCTTATAAGCATGACCTGAATTACGGGGTGTAACATTCTCCCCCCCTTAGAAACATTCGTCCCGAATGTTCCTTCTATGCTTACTCAAATCACAATATCGACATAGACCCTCTTAACTATTCTTCTTGCACAAGAGACGCTCTACACGTCCACAACAACACTTAAGCATAAATGCCAAATTAAAAACTAACAAGCAGGAAAGTGGGTTACCTGGAGGTGTACAGAACAACTGAGGATACTTCTTCATCATGTCCTCCTCTGCTTTCCATGTCATTTCTTCCCTGTTCTCTTTCCGCCATAAGACCTTGACGGAAGCCACATCCTTTGTCCGTAGTCGCCTAACCTGACGATCGAGTATCGCTATGGGACTCTCCTCATATGATAAATCCTCTCACTGGACATCACAAATCGGTGCACTCTAGATGGATCTCAATACACTTTCGCAACATAGACACATGAAAAGCGGATGTATTGCCTCCGATCGGACGCGGATCCAACTCATGCACCTCGCCTACCCTACTAGGACAATCGAAGGCCCAATGTACGGGCTAAGTTTCTCCTTCTTCCCAAATCTCATCACGCCTTCATGGGTGATACCTTCGTGAAGACCCAATCATCCACCTCAAACTCAGTGTCGACGCCAATGATCTGCATACGACTTCGCCGACTGCGGTGACAATAACCACTCACTCGATAAGCTTCACCTTATCCACGCTTCGAATCAAGTCCGCCCGACTAATCAACTTCGCCACATCAAACCAGCTATTGGTGACTGCACTTCTCCCGTATAAGGCCTCATAGGTGCCATCGGATACTAGAATGGTAGCCGTTGTTATATGAAAACTCCACAAGAGGTAAATGATCCTCGGCTACCCACAAATCAATAACAGCCCGCAGGATATCCTCGTTCGGATAGTGCGCTCGGCCTGTCCGTCGGTCTGAGGATGAAACGCAGTACTGAGACTCACCTGTGTCCCTAATCCCTTCTGGAAAGACCTCCAGAAGTTAGCCGTGAACTGGGCTCCCCTGTCTGAAATGATCGATATAGGCACTCCGTGCAGTCTCACAATCTCTCTGATATACAATCTAGCATAATCCTCGGCCGAAAAAGTCATCCTGACTGGAAGAAAGTGGGTTGATTTCGTCAGCCTGTCGACAATAACCCAGATGGAATCATGCTTCCTCTGAGTGTGAGGTAACCCTGTAATAAAGTCCATATTGATCACCTCCCACTTCCATGTCGGAATCTCTATCATCTGCAACAACCCACCAGGCTTCTGGTGCTCCACCTTAACCTGCTGACAATTCATACATTGCGCAACAAACTCTGCAACGTCCCTCTTCAGGCCATCCCACCAATATATACACCTGAGGTCATGGTACATCTTAGTCGACCCCGGGTGAATAGAGTAACGAAAGCACCGCGCCTCCTGCACCGCCGAATCTGCCGTGAAGTCCGCTACATCGGAACACATAACTCGCCTCAAATCATAGCACCCCATCAAAGTGCTACCTCAAATAGACTTTTCTCCTCTCGAAGAGTCGTATCTCGATACCGTACCACAATCGGATCCTCATACTGTCGCCTCTTCACCTCCTCGACGATGGACGAACCCCAAAGCTCGCTAGATGATGTAACTCACGGACCATGCCCCTTTTCTCTGGATGCACATCTGACAGACTACCCATCGACCTGCGACTAAGGGCATCTGCAACTACATTGGCCTTCCCTGGGTGGTATAGGATATCGACATCATAATCCTTAAGTAGATCTAACCACCGTCTATGCCGCAAGTTCACTCCTCAGTGAATATATACCGAGACTCTTGTGGTCCGTGTAAATATCCATGAACTCCATATAAATAATGTCTCCGCATCTTCAAGGCATGAATCACTGCCAACTCTAAGTCGTATGTGAAGTAGTTCTTCTACGCTTCGAAATGTCGAGACGCGTAGTTATAACTTTACCGTCTTTGCATCAAGACGCACTCCAAGCCTGACACCCTACGCATCACAATAAACCATATCCGTCTAAACCTCTCGGAAGTAAGAAGCTGAGGCGTCAATTTCTCCTTCAAGATGTGGAAGCTCTCTCACAAGCATCCGTCCACCGGAACATAGCTGTTTTCTGAGTTAGCCTAGTCAAAAGTGCTGAGATGGAAGCAAACTTCTCCACAAATCTCGATAATAACCCATGAGGCCCAAAGCTACGCACTCCGCTTGTAGTGGGTGCAGGCAGTCTTGATCGCCTCGATTTTTGTTGTATCAACCGAATACCATCTACCCGATAACATGCCCTAAGAAAGCCATGAAGCCAACCAAAACTCGCATTTGAGAACTTGGCATACAATCGCGGTCCGAGGACTCCGTCTGCATCGCCGAATGGTCTGCGTGCTCGCGCTGTCGGCGAATAAACCAGATATCATCAATGAATACGATAACGAACATATCCAAAAATTGGCAACACGGTTCATCAAATCCATGAATATTCTTTGGGCGTTGGTCAACCCGAAAGACATCACCTGAACTCATAGTGCCCATCTGGGTCTGAATGCGATCTTTGGGATATCTCGCTCTAACTCGCACTGATGATAACTGCATCACAGTCTATCTTGAGAAACACCTCGCACCTGCAACCGTCAAACAAATCATCAATCACGGGAGGGTATGCTTCTTGATAGTTACCTTATTCATTCAGTAATCAACACACATACGTGGCCCCATCCTTCTTCTTTACAAATAAAATCAAGACTCGGGAGAAATACTAGGTCCGATAAAGCCTTTTTCCAAAGAAATCTTTCACCGGTCCTTGACTCCTCAACTCGAGGTGCCGTCCTCGTATGGTGGAATAGATATCGTAGAGTGTCTGGCGACATATCAATGAAAAACTCAATCTCCCTCTCAGGAGGGATACCCGGGAGATCGTCTGGGAATACGTCTGGAAACTCTCTGACAACCGGAACTGACTGAAAGTCTGTTATCTTGGCCTCAGTATCAAATACCCGAACCATATGGTAGATATACCCCTTCAGCACCATCTTCTTAGCCTTGAGGTAAGAAATAAACCTACCCTACGACGATATTCCTTCCACTCGATAACGGCTCCCAGAAACCGGAACCGTAATCTCTCTCTACAATCCACATTGGCATAGCGGACGCCAGCCAATCCATACCCATAATCACATCAAAGTCCTTCGTATCAACTCTATCAAGTCGGCAGTGCGGCGGTATGTAAATAGTCCTTTGGGCAAGCCTTATATACCCGCTCAGCTACCACTGAATCACCTACTGGCGTAGCCACCTCAAAAGGTTTTATGGACTCAGGCTCTATCCCTAGGAGATATATAGGACAAGGTAGAACCTGGATCTATCAAAGCATATACATCACAACATGAAACCAATAATGTACTGTGGCGACATCCGAGTGACGCCTCACGGTCCTGACGGTGGACATAGCATAAATGCGATTCGAGGACATTGGAACTAGGACCCTTGCCACCTCTGCCGCGACCTGCTGGCCTACGAGTACACCGCCCTCCGGGCGAAACCGTAGGAGGCGAGACCGGCGAATGACCAGAGTGAACCTACCATCTGCCTACTGCCTGACGGTCGCCGAAATATGACCTGCGGCCAAGTGTAGCAAGGCCCCACAGTATTACCACAACTCCCGAAATGGCATCTACCACATCGGCCACACCGAGAGGGGGGTGGTCTCGATCGGGTAGCAACCCTGCTTCCCTGGAAGCCCTGACTTGCTCCCGAATACCCTGAATGTCCGGAAGACGGTGGAGAAGCGCTCTGAACTGGCTGAGGTGCAAATCCGATCTGCTGCTGAGGTCTTCCGTCTCGAAAACTACCAGAGGACCCTGCTGTCCTGGCCCTCTTCTGCTGGTATCTATCAATCCGTCGGCCTTCGCTCTCACACCAGTGCATAAGCTGCGTGCGGGCCGCCATGACCCGACATGGCCGGCAGTGCCCTACCTGGGCACCCTTACAGGTATACATCAGAGATAATCAGCGGAACATACATGAAACTTATAAAATAAAACAACAGAAGTAAAACAACAGGTTAGCCGATAGGGCTACCTTCCTGGACATATATATATACAACCGAAGCAGTTGCCTCCTTTCCTTTACAAACTGACCCACAATATATGACTACAGACCTCTAAAAGTTTTAACATAACAACTGTGGCGGGACAGGTCCCCGCCATACCCCTGAATATACATGAATCTACAACCTCAGGGAAAACCGTACCAAGAGATAAGCCTCCGGAGCAAATGGATCTTTTTCCCAAAAACTGAACCGAGATCCTAAGAGCAAGGATCACCAACCAGGTATCTAAAACCTGCGGGCATGAACGCACTGGCCCGCGAAAAGACAACAGTGCAATATGGAACATAAATAACGTACAGTAAACATATCATAACTGTACAAAAGAAATGACAGGGACAAGTATAAAAAGTACATACCAGATCCTGCTGTGTCATTACCACTTATGAACTTAATCGGACCTTATGATCTTTTCCCATTTTCAATAAAAGTTATAGTCACATTCTTACGCACATGATTAGGAAAAATCATTAAGTTCATTAACATATAACTTACTTATCTTTCATAACATAATCCGCCCTTTAAGGAGGACGTATACTACGACCCGATCTAGAGGCGCGATCAAGTCACAAATATCAAAGCGTGCGTGGAATCCCCATCAGCCGACAACTATAAGTGTAAAGTATGACCGTGTGGCGCGTGGCATCCCCTCACCGGCGTGCACATACACAACACATATATATATCTCGCGCGTGGAATCCCACATCATCGCCGACAGCGTAGGTGTAACATATAACCACGTGTCGCGCGTGGCATCCCACTTCACCGTCGTGACATATACAACATATATATATATATATATATAACGCGACGCATGCCCTAATCCCACATCGTATAAGCATGGCCATAACGTGTCCTCGGAATCCTCATCGTAGTGCAGGTCTTCACGAGCTAGCCCGTGGAGTAATAATATAACATGCCCCGAATCCTCATCGTGGTACATGTCTTCGTGAGCTAGCCCATGGAGTAAAATATAACATGGTCGCATGCCGGAATCCCACATCGTATAAGCATGGACATGGAGTAATAAAACGCGGGCATCTAACGCATCCTCGCGTGCCACGGCATCCTCATCGTATAATCATGGCCAAGATCAATCCTGATGGAAGCATACCCATGGAATCCCCGTCATCGCCGGTACATCCGATAAAATGTCCGTGCATCTAACCGCATCTGGTCACGTGCCCGGAATCCCACATCGTATAAGCGTGTCGGATCAATCATGATGGAAGCATACCCATGGAATCCCACATCACTGTCGGTACGTCCAAGTAAACTTATAACAAGACAGCCGGCCCTCCAACCGAGAGTCACGACAACGTAATATATAATACTTGCACTTAAAGCTATCACAAGCAAATACAGGAAAGTTCATTAAACCTTTAGACTTCCATTTTTATAAACTCATGGCACTTCCGTTTCACATAAAAATCAGAATTTAACCCCAAGTACTACATGCTTACATTCTTTTCAAAAGATTCCTTTTTCATATAAAACCCCAAGATACTAACACCCGTAGTATCAAGGCTTGTGTACATTTCACATAAGTCACTATACTTTAGAAATACATTTCTACTTCTAAATCAAGTGACCTTACCTTAAAGCTTTAATGAGTGATACCCTTAAATCAAATTGCCCTTCCTTAATTCAAGTTATTTCTTTGATTACTTTATTAGAGAAAACCATTCTCTTAACCTTCCATAAAGCCGTTATAACCAACTTTCCATAAAGTCGTTATAACCCTTTATGGTTTTAGACAAACTCATTCCTTTTATAACCAAGAGACTTATACTTTTTTAAAACCAAGTATTATATATTTTCAAATCAATTCTCTTAACTTTCAAAGTACCATTAGTATCTTAACCTGTTATACCCCGTAGTTCCAGGGTATATATGCGAGGATGTACATACGAGTATACGACAGAAATTTTGGAAAGAAAGGAAGATGTAATTTTTCGACGGAAAAGTTTCCGGTTTTTGTGAAGAAAAAGGTTCGTTAATGGAAATTGGGTTCCCAGTTTGGACTTCGTGGATTATTTTAGAATTATGAGATTTTATTTTCGAAAATGGTCACGTGGGGCCCACGGGAGAAATTTACGGTTTTGTGGGGCCCGCTTTGTTTTTGAGATTTTCGGTATTTTGGATATTTTCGGAAGACGAAATATTTTGATTTGTGCAGGGGCGACACGTGTCACCCCATGTGGCCAAGAGTGCCCGATTCTTGTTGACACTGGCCTCGCCGATTGGCCTTACGTGCAAGCCACTTGTCTTGTTTTGTGTTGGCCATGTGGTGTGGTGGGACCCACACACACATGGCCCAATCTTGACCATAAACTTACCTTGATCCTAACCCTTGAATCCTCTATATAAACCCCCTTAGCTTGATGAATAATTTCATTCCTCACTTAAGAGCTTTCAAGGCAAAATAATACTCCCTCCCCTTTGAAGAGTTTTTGTCCCCCTCCCCCACTTGAGTAGAAATACTTTGTGTATTGTTGTATAATTCCAAATACATTGGCCTAGTATCCCTAGTAGTATTCCAAAGTTATTTCAATACTAGGAGCCCGGAAATACTACTTTATTCCAATAGTCGCTAAACGAAACCCTAGAAAAACCTTCATAGCTTGGTTGAAGTGTTTAGAGAAGTTGTTTAGAAACTTTTAAGGGTCGCTTGGAGCGGGTTGGAGCGTAAGGAATTGGAGCTAAACGTTGCCCAGGATCGACTTATAATCTTGGATAATTTTGGGCTTATCGAGGTAATGATCTATGTCCCCCTATTGTAATTGGATATTACATGTTGTAGTAATTATACTTGAGTATATTATATTGGAAGGATGATTATAAAGGATTGAACTGTGTTTACATTGGACTGTACTTACAATAGATTTGTGTAGTATTATTGTGAAGCAGAATTGAACACGTCCGGTTAGACGTGTAATCCCCTGGGTGTTGTTGGCACAGTAGTGGGCCCCGTAGTGAGGAGATTTATGTGATTGCGGTGGGAGTGTGCCGAATTTTCGTAGAATAAGGAATCTTGCGGTTAGAATATTCTACGAAGAGATCTAGGAGTTGATAGGCGTTTGTGGCCTTTATAGGTTGCGATTTGAGTAGCGTATTCTACTTGAAGAGTGGAAAAGGCTAGCAGAGTTACAGTACTGTGGAGCATTTTGCTAATTGTCGAAAATCATCGCGAGGTATGTGAACCTCTTCCTATCTTTTCTAGCATGATTGTTGTGAACTATGTAGTACAGTAGACGTACATGTGCTAAGTGATTTGGTTGGTTTAAAACATAGGGTGTTATAATAGCTTTATCGGAAGTTAGTTATAACGACTTTATGTAGGTAAAAGAATGGTCTATTGATTGTAGAAGTTAAGAGACTTGATCTTGAAAGATAAGAGACTTGACTTATAAACGACTTGATTTTGAAAGTTAAGAGACTTGATCTTGAAAGATAAGAGACTTGACTTATAGACGACTTGATTTTGAAAGTTAAGAGACTTGATCTTGAAAGATAAGAGACTTGACTTATAACGACTTGTTTTCGGAAAAAGAGAAGTAACTTGATTTTAAGTATAGGTTACTTGTTTTGAAAAGAGTAAGTTATTTAGGTTTTAAAAGAATACTTGTTATTGTTTTAAAAGAAAAGAGACTTGTGGAATTGAAGAGTTTTTGGTTTAGAACATAAAGTGTTATAACAGCTTTATGGGAAGTTAGTTATAACGACTTTATGAAAACAAAGGAATGGTTTTATCATTGGTTTAAAAATGGTAACTTGACTTTAAAGGAGAAGTGTTTTGGTCTAAAAATAAGGCATGGTATTGTCTTAATTTGGTTTAAAAAGGAAAGTATGGAAGTTGTTTTGGTTTACTTAAAATGTTAGTCACTTTATTTTGATACTACGGGTATCGGGTGAATTTGTAAAAGAAAAGGATCTTCTAAAAGAATTTAACGTACGTAGTACTGGGATTAAAACTGGACTTTGTCATAAAATGAAAGTACGAGTTGTGTGTAACGTGCCTATGTTTGCATGTGATAGCCTTGTTGTGCAAGTGTTGTATTCTTATGTTACCGCTGCCTCGATGGAGGGCGGTCGTGTTATTCTTGATCATTTTGGACATACCGACACGATGGCGCCCACTGCATGCTTCCACTATGATAGTCCACGGGCATACCGACTCGATGGATGGTCCACGGTACGCCATGATGAGGGTTCGCTTTCCACGTTGATAGTGTTATTCCATGGATTAGCTCTCCATGAGATTTTACCGATTCGGCTTGGTATCCGTGGTTGGCTTCAGACTTGCCCCGCCTCATGGCCGATTCGGCCTTGGCACTGTAGTTAGCCTCGTGACTTGCCCGCATGCGGTTTAGTGGCGAAGTCTCGTGATACGCCCGTATCCGTAGTTAGCCTCAGATTGCCCGGTCGCCAACGTGACACCGCTTTGCACTGGTAGTCGGCCAGATTTCCGTGACGCCTTCGTGGTTTGGATGTTTAGTGGCGGTCTCGTGACACGCCTTGGTATCCGTAGTTAGCCTTCGTGATTGCCGGCCACCACGTGACACGACCTTGGTACCTGGTAGTCGACTTTCGTACTTGCCCCGTGTCATCTTCGTGGTTTGGTTGTATAGTATTGTTAGTACGGTTGTTATGAAACAGGTGGGACCTAGTGTTCATGTGTACTTCTTGGTGTGATTATATCATAGACTGCCAAGATGGCGAAGGTATTCCACGGGCATGATTGATGTTGTGGGCGTGAGACCCATTGTTATATTTGAGTAATGACTTTGAGGGCGTGAGTTCCTGACTTGACATGACTGTTTATATAGTGTGGATTGTAGTTTGGTTATCATACATGTCTCCTGCTTTATATAGACTATTATGATTTCTTTTACAGTATTTTACAGTTTCACATACTTGGTACTTGCCAGACCGACCTCCTTGGCCGTTCATGCCGCAGTAGAGGTACATCGTTGTGGATCCGCGCCATAGGATCAGTCAGCTTTTGGGAAGCTCCGTTTCTCCGAGGCTTATCTTTGGTATAGTCCCCGGTGTAGTTACTTGTACATTCAGGGGTATGGCGGGGCCCTGTCCCGTCATAGTTATGGTTACATTCTTAGAGGTCTGTAGTACTGTTGTGGGCAGGGTTTTGTAAAAGGATTTAACTGTTCAGTTTGATATATGTATATATATTCAGGAAGGTGACCGTTTTAGTTAGCTTGGTTCATGCGTTATGACTTGTCTCATGTTTTAGTTTTTATTTCACGATTTTCTCGATGTTGTATCACTAGGGTTCCCGGTAAGACACGATTCACGGGCCGGATCGGTCGTGACAAAAGTGGTATCGAGCGTTAGTCCTCGAAAAGTGTCTACAGACCGTGTCTAGTAGAGTCTTGATTATCGGTGTGTTGTGCACCACATCTATAATCAGGAGGCTGCATGACATTTAGGATTGGTTTCCATTCTTCTCACTCTGAGATCGTGCCTTAGAGTTGTGTTGTGAGTTGGACTCCCTCTGACGTATTCTTTTATATCAGTTATGCCTCCATGCAAGGCAACGAGCCCGTAAGGGCGGCGTGAGGAGGCTGCGTGTAGAGCACGGAGGGTTACCAGGGCAGAGGCCCAGTTTTTAGCCGAGGTGGTGCTACAGACGACGGATTCTACGATGCCGCCAGCCCCAACAGAGTTTAGAGCCGCAGCGATGGGCTGCCGAGACCACGATACACGAGCCTCCACCCACGGCGAGCAGAGGATATGGGTTGCAAGGAGATGGCCCAGTTACTAGTTAGGTTTATGGCGAGACTTGAAGACAGAAGGGAGCCGGGGGTACCAGTAGTGCACCTCAGGGCCGATAGTTGGAGACTTCGGGACTTCTTAAGTTCGCGACACCGTTGTTCTATGGATCGAGAGTGAGGATGACCCTCGGGAGTTTATCCGAAGCGATTCTGACGGATCATGAGTGATCAAGGCTTGGAGACCGAAGCCGGTGGTCTTGGGTTCGCATCGTGTTATACCGTATTTCCGAGTATGCGTGAGGCGTGCGATAAAAGTTTAAGCCTTAAGATAGGCTAGACCGAAAATTTTGTTCACAAGCACCAAAAGAATCGTTTTTCGTAAGCGTTTACAAGACTTGCGAAGGAAAAATATGGCTATGTCATTTTTAATTTTTGCGGATTTTTCCGAGAGATGAAACATTTTGGACCAACGGGAGGGTGACATGTGTCACCCTCACATTGGACGTGATTGTGGCGCTAGTGGATGAAATGGGGTCTTGGTTAGGTAGGATATTTTGTGATAGTTGGTGTGGTAGATGGATAAGGTACACATGGATGAATCCACACCCTACACTTGCCTTGCACTGGCTTCATCTTGACCCTTGGTTGTCCTATAAATACCCCCTTAGTTGATGAACTTCTTCATCCACACTTAGACATTTCAAGTCTAAAAATCCTCCCTCTCCCTTGTGAGCTCGTCCAACTCCCTCCCTTGAGAAAGGCCTTGGCCGAGAGCACCCTCCCCTTTGTAGTGTTCTAGCCAGGTACCCCAGCCTAGTTGTTTTAGAAATACCCCTTGGTTGAGAAATACTTCTCCAGTATTGTTGGAATGCCAAAATACTCTAGCCCAAAACCTTTGTAGTATTTCCAAGTACCTCTCTGGCTTGGAAAATACTACTATACTTTCCTTTAGCCACTAAACGAAACCCTATGAAAAAATCTCCATAATTGGTTGGAGTACTAAGTAGAAGTTGTGTAGAACTTCTAAGGGTTTCTTGGAGCGTTCAGAATCGGAGCTAAACGTTGCTCAGGATCGACATTAAACTTGGATAATTGTGGGCTCATCGAGGTAAATACTATTGTCCTTCTATTGTAATTGGGAATTACATACTGTAGTAGTATAAAAATGAATATAAGATTCATAGAGAATTGAACGTAATAGAAGGATATTACTGAAAAGACTTGAACCAAATCACATCGTAAGAGTATTAAAGTAGAAGATTAAACCGTACTTACATAGACCGTATTTACAGATGAACTTATAACCTTTCTTGGTTGAATGTTCTGCAAGTAGCATGTACTACTTGGAAGGTGGACAAGGCTAGCCGGATTATAGCCGTGGAGCGTTTTGCTAATAGTCGATAATCGTCGCGAGGTATGTGATTCTTCATATACTCTTGAGCATGATATTTTAAAGGAATATATATAGTACGGTAGACGTACGTGTGGCAATGTCTTTTGACTTAAGCCTGAATAATAAGAATCTGGAAGTATTTTACAAGAATATATATATAGTACGGTAGACGTACGTGTGTTAACTGAATATAGTTTCACGGCAATGTCTTTTGACTTAAGCCTGAATAATAAGAATCTTGAAGTATTTCAAAAGAATTAAGAAACCTTGTTGAAAGAAGAATAATGCTTGGTTTTAAAAGCTTAAAAGTTATACTAGTTTTATGGGAAGTTAGGTATAACGACTTAAGAGAGATAAAAAGAATGGTTTATTAATTTTAAAAGATAAGAGACTTGATCTTAAAAGATAAGAGGCTTGACTTAAATGAATGTTTGTGTGAAACCTCATTCGTGAGTAATGAGTACTTGGTTGTTAAAAGGAATAATGTTTTACTGATTTCGGAAATCAGAATAAGTATCGAACAAACCACAACAGCGCTAATAAAGGGAAATGTATTGACTAATAAAGTATTATTAAAACCAGTAGAAACCTCCATCTGCATAGAAGCTAAGATGAGACAAAATGATATTATATTTCCTAGATCATGGCTGCTTTAATAAGATTGTTATGAACAAAGAATAACCTACTCACACATAAGGCATATGTTTCTCCAATTGTTTTAAAGGATTAAAACTATGAACTACAAAACCTTTTCGAAAATGAGAAACTTGAGCATTTGAAATTAGGCAAACTTGAACGTTTGGAAAATAATGTTGTTACTTGATTTTACAAAGGGAAGTGTTTTGGTTTACTTAACAATGTTAGTCACTCTATTTTTTACTACGGGTATCGGGTGACCTTTGTAAAAGAAATGGATCTTTAAAAATGAATTTAACGTACGTAGTACTTTAGGGTTAAAACCCGGACTTTGACATAAAATGAAAGTACCTTGAGATGTGTATAACTTGCCTATGCTTGTTGTTGTGTAACTTGCAGTGAGGAAGGAATTCCACGGGCACGAGTGATGATTTGGAGGGCGTGAGTCCCTGACTTGATATGACTGTTTATATGTTGTGTACTGTAGTTTGGTTATCATACATGTCTCCTGCTTTATATAGACTATTATGATTTCATTTTCAGTATTTTCAGTTTCACATACTTGGTACCTGTTGTACTGACCTCCTTCGGGGGGCTGCGTTCATGCCGCAAGTAGAGGTACATCGGCTGTCGATCCCCGCTTATAGGATCACATTTCAGCGTATTGGGAAGCTCTGTTCCTTCGGAGGCTTATCTTTTGGTATGTTACCCTGAGTCTGTAGGTTCTTGTACATTCAGGGGTATGGCGGGGCCCTGTCCCGTCATAGTTTTTGTAAAAATCTTAGAGGTCTGTAGCTCTGTTGTGGGCAGGGTTGTAAGGATTGTAACTATTCAAAGGTCGATATATATATATATGCTGAAAGGCAACCGTTTTGGTTGGCCTATTTTCTTTTATCTTGATCCATATCTAATTGTATGTTTAAGTTTTTATTTCCGCTGGTTTTTCTCTGATATTGTATCACTAGGGTGCCCGGGGTAAGGCACCAGTCACGGGCCCGGGTTCGGGTCGTGACAAAAGTGGTATCAGAGCCAGGTTGTCCTCGGAAAGTGTCTACAGACCGTGTCTAGTAGAGTCTTGATTATCGATGTGTTGTGCACCACATCTATAATCGGAGGTGCAGACATTTAGGATTAGTTTCCATTCTTCTCATTCTCGAGATCGTGCCTTAGAGTGTGTGATAAGTTGGACCCTCCGACGTATTTCGTTTTTACGATTATGCCTCGCGTAAGGCAACCCGGTCCCGAAGGGCAAAGCGATGAGGAGTCGCGAGTAGAAGCGGCGATCTCTGAGACCACAATACTGAGCCTCGGTCCACACCGATGCAGGCGGAGAGATGGGTTACGAGAGTTGGCCCGATTATTGGCGTGGTTGTGGCGGACTTGAGGATAAGTGGGCCGACGATTCTGATAGCACCGATGAGTTCACCCTAGATCATATAGTTTGAGGCTACGGGATTTTTACGAGTCAGAGCGCGAGTTTTATGGGTCGAGGCACGAGGATGATCCGCAGGAGTTCATCAAGCGATACAACGGATCATGAGAGTGATCAAGGCATCGGAGACCGAGTCAGTGGTCCTAGGTTCGCATCGGCTGCGTGATACCGCAGTCGACTGGTTTGATTCATGGGAGCTGTCCCGGGGAGAGAATGCACTTCCAGCTATATGGGACGAGTTCTCAGGGGCATTTCTTGCACATTTCTTGCCTCCACAGATGAGGAGGGCTCGGGCCGACAGATTTTTGGTGTTGCGGCAGAACGGGCGTACGGTTCGGGAGTACAATGTGGAGTTCGACTCATTGGCCCGGTACGTCCCCGCGTTAGTAGCTAGTATGGAGGATCGAGTGCACCGATATGTTACAGGGCTCGATGATTACCTAGCAGAGAGTTGTTCGGGTGTAGCTCTTCAGCCGGGCATGGACATTGCCCGCATACAGGCTTATGCACTTGGATGTGAGGAGCGGAGAGATCGACGGAATGACCGAGATCAGCAGAAGAGGGCCAGAACAGCAGGGTCCTTTGGTGACTTTCAAGGCGGACCGCCTCAGCAGCAGGCCAGTTATGCGCCTCCGCCAGTACCAAGTGGTCCCCCACCGTCGTCGGGACGTTTGGGATATTCAGGAGCAGGTCAGGGCTCCCAGGTTTCAGATTTTCAGGGGAGTAGAAGTGCTCGCCGGATGAGGCCACCCGTATCTCAGTGTGGCCGTTGTGGTAAAGCCCATAGGGGGGAATGTCGTACTGGTTTGGGAGATTGCTATACTTGCGGCCGACAGGGCCATCTGACGAGAGATCATCCGACTGTGTGTAGCATCGGTGGGATAGCACAGACTACTAGATCAGTTGCAAGTTCTTCACCTTCCATAGCTAGGCAGGATGTGCATACACCGGCAGGCCACGGTAGAGGTCGCGGTGGAAGTTCCCAGTTTTAGCAGTCCTTTGAACCGCCTATTTTCAGGTATATCTTTAACCCTCTAGAGTTTTGTATGTATTGATGTTATGATGATGTGTTTAGTGTTATGTTCAGATAGCTTTGTGCTAAAATGTGATTTAGAAGCCTGGTTAGTGAGAAGGGTAAGCCTGTGGGTGAGAAAATGATGAACCTTAGAATATTACAGTTGAGACCATAGATGTAAGGCCGTCTCGAGTACAAGATTTTGCGGGTAATCTTTGTCAGATAGATAAGTATACGTGGAGTGATTATGGGAAAATTCCTTGGGTGGTGTAGAATGGAAGTGGTAGCTTTCATGACCTGTATAGGTAAGATTGTTCCGGATCGGGAACAAGAGCTTGATGCGTTAAGTGGGTCGGGTTGGGGCCATGTTGCGGGTCAACCTGTAGCCCGGTTTGGGGTTGGGTCAGTTCGAGGTGGTCCGGCCAGGTGGTGGGGTCACGAGGGTGCTAGGCCCAAGTTTAGATGACCATCGTATGAGTTCGTGGATGTGTTCGACCAGAAGCGGATCGTGAAGGCCGGGAATGGCCTTAAGGGAGATTGAGGCTAGTAAGATGACCAAGTTTGGAGGTGGTGACTCCAAAGTTTTGGGAACTGAAGCGATGACTGAAGTGTGGTACGTATACTAGAAGAGTTCAAGTGTTCGAGAAGGGCACGACGAGTAAGGAAGGAAGGGAACGTGTGTTATTTCGTGGCCAGGGTGGCGTTGGCAACTTATTAGAGGAACTTTATCGTTATCCGTCTTAAGAAGGAACATTCGGGACGAATGTTTCTAAGGAGGGGAGAATGTTATACCCCGTATTTCCGGAGTATGTACGTGAGGGCGTACGTATAAAAGTTTAAGCCTTAAGATAGGCTAGGACCGAAAATTTTGTTCACAAGTACCGAAAAGAATCGTTTTTCGACGAAACGTTTTACAAGACTTGCGAAGGGAAAAATACGGCTATGTCATTTTTAATTTTTGCGGATTTTTCCGAGAGATGAAACATTTTGGACCAACGGGAGGGTGACATGTGTCACCCTCACATTGGACGTGATTGTGGGCGGCTAGTGGACGAAATGGGGGTCTTGGTTAGGTAGGATATTTTGTGATAGTTGGTGTGGTAGATGGATAAGGTACACATGGATGAATCCACACCCTACACTTGCCTTGCACTTGGCTTCATCTTGACCCTTGGTTGTCCTATAAATACCCCCCTTAGTTGATGAACTTCTTCATCCACACTTAGACATTTCCAAGTCTAAAAATCCTCCTCTCCCTCGCGAGCTCTCGTCCAACTCCCTCCCCTTTGAGAAAGGCCTTGGCCGAGAGCACCCCTCCCCCTTTGTAGTGTTCTAGCCGAGGGGTACCCCCCCTAGCCTAGTTGTTTTCGAGAAATACCCCCCCCCCTTGGTTGAGAAATACTTCTCCAAGTATTGTTGGAATGCCAAAATACTCTAGCCCAAAACCTTTGTAGTATTTCCAAGTACCCTCTATACGAAAAGCCCGGAAAATACTACTATACTTTCCTTTAGCCACTAAACGAAACCCTATGGAAAAATCTCCATAATTGGTTGGAGTACTAAGTAGAAGTTGTGTAGAACTTCTAAGGGTTTCTTGGAGCGTTCAGAATCGGAGCTAAACGTTGCTCAGGATCGACATTAAACTTGGATAATTGTGGGCTCATCGAGGTAAATACTACTGTCCTTCTATTGTAATTGGGAATTACATACTGTAGTAGTATAAAAATGAATATAAGATTCATAGAAGAGAATTGAACTGTAATAGAAGGATATTACAGAAAAGACTTGAACTGAAATCACATCAGAAGAGTATTAAAGTAGAAGATTAAACTGTACTTACATAGGACCGTATTTACAGTAGACTTATAACCTTTCTTGGTTGAATGTTCTGCAAGTAGCATGTACTACTTGGAAGGTGGACAAGGCTAGCCGGATTATAGCCGTGGAGCGTTTTGCTAATAGTCGATAATCGTCGCGAGGTATGTGATTCTTCCTATACTCTTGAGCATGATATTTTAAAGGAATATATATAGTACGGTAGACGTACGTGTGACAATGTCTTTTGACTTAAGCCTGAATAATAAGAATCTGGAAGTATTTTACAAGAATATATATATAGTACGGTAGACGTACGTGTGTTAACTGAATATAGTTTCACGGCAATGTCTTTTGACTTAATCCTGAATAATAAGAATCTTGAAGTATTTCAAAAGAATTAAGAAACATTGTTGAAATAAGAATAATGTTTGGTTTTAAAAGCTTAAAAGTTATACTAGCTTTATGGGAAGTTAGGTATAACGACTTAAGAGAGATAAAAAGAATGGTTTATTAATTTTAAAAGATAAGAGACTTGATCTTAAAAGATAAGAGGCTTGACTTAAATGAATGTTTGTGTGAGTACTTGGTTGTTAAAAGGAATAATGTTTTACTGATTTCGGAAATCAGAATAAGTATCGAACAAACCACAGCAGCGCTAATAAAGGGAAATGTATTGACTAATAAAGTATTATTAAAACCAGTAGAAACCTCCATCTGCATAGAAGCTAAGATGAGACAAAATGATATTACATTTCCTAGATCATGGCTGCTTTAATAAGATTGTTATGAACAAAGAATAACCTACTCACACATAAGGCATATGTTTCTCAAATTGTTTTAAAGGATTAAAACTATGAACTACGAAACCTTTTCGAAAATGAGAAACTTGAGCATTTGAAATTAGGCAAACTTGAACGTTTGGAAAATAATGTTGTTACTTGATTTTACAAAGGGAAGTGTTTTGGTTTACTTAACAATGTTAGTCACTCTATTTTTTTACTACGGGTATCGGGTGACCTTTGTAAAAGAAATGGATCTTTAAAAAGGAATTTAACGTACGTAGTACTTTAGGGTTAAAACCCGAACTTTGACATAAAATGAAAGTACCTTGAGTTGTGTATAACTTGCCTATGCTTGTTGTTGTGTAACTTGCCTATGCTTGTTGTGATAGCCATTGTTGTGCAAAAATTGTGTTTCTATACTATCGCGTCTCTCGATGGAGGGCTGGTTGACTTGTTGAGAACTTACTTGGACGCGTCGCGGTGACTAAGATTCCACGTATGCTTCCATTATCATTGTTACATGGGCATGTCTACACCGATGATGGATTACGTGGACATGTGACCATTATGGTTATTTATGGCGAAGATCGTGACTTACGGTTGTGATCGAGTGCATAGCTTTGTTTACTTGCCCCATCACCACGTGGCGCAGTGGATCCGGTATAGGTTATCGACTTGCCACGTGTCGCCTTCGCGCGAAGTATCGTGACTTACGGTTGTGATCCGGTGCTTAGCCGATTCACTTGCCCCGCCGCTACGCGCGGCGGAGGAGAGCTGTGGAGGCTAGTGCTTGCCACGGCTTCGCGAGTCGGTGTTTGGATGGAGCCGTGACTTACGGTTGTGATCTGTGCGTAGTCGATTTACTTGCCCCGTCGCCACGTGGCGCAGGTGGAGCTGGTGGAGGCTATTGCACTTGCCACGTGTCAGCTTCATGATATGGTTGTACAGTATTATTGGTACGGTCGGATCTGGTAGTTATACTTGCCCCGTACGGTTTTTATGACACAGGTGGGACCTGGTGTTCAT
The DNA here is from genome assembly GCA_029844215.1 of Przewalskia tangutica. Lineage (NCBI taxonomy): Eukaryota > Viridiplantae > Streptophyta > Magnoliopsida > Solanales > Solanaceae > Przewalskia > Przewalskia tangutica. The sequence continues at coordinate 559,353 of JAQGDG010000048.1, forward strand.
GTATACTCCTTGGTGTTGTTATATCATAGACTGCCGGCAGTGAGGAAGGAATTCCACGGGCACGAGTGATGATTTGGAGGGCGTGAGTCCCTGACTTGATATAACTGTTTATATGTTGCGTACTGTAGTTTGGTTATCATACATGTCTCCTGCTTTATATAGACTATTATGATTTCATTTTCGATTTTCGTTTCACATACTGTAATTGTTATCGACCTCCTTGGGGCCGCGTCATCTGCAGTAGAGGTACATCACCGTCGATCCCCGCTTATAGGATCACATTTCAGCGTATTGGAAGCTTCGTTCCTTGAGGCTTATCTTTTGGTATGTTACCACGAGTCCGTAGGTTCTTGTACATTCTGGGTATGGCGGGCCCCGCCCCGTCATAGTTGTTGTAAAAATCTTAGAGTGCAGCAAGTAGGCGGGGTTGTAAGGATTATGGCTCAAAGGTCGATATATATATATATCCGAAAGGCAACCGTTTTGGTTGGCCTATTTTCTTTATCTTGATCCATATCTAATTGTATGTTTAAGTTTTTATTTCGCTGGTTTTCTCGATGTTGTATCCCTAGGGTGCGGGGTAAGGCACGATCCACGACCGGGTTCGTCGTGACACATCAGCCGCGTGATCTTTGCGATCGGTAGTTTGATTCGCGAGCTGTCCCGGGAGCATGCGCTTCCGGTATGGGACGAGTTCTCGTGGCATTTCTTGCAGATGAGAGGGCTCGGGCCGACAGATTTTTGATGTTGGCGGGGCGGCGCGCCTGATTGGAGTACAACGTAGAGTTCTACTCGTTGGCTCGATATGTCCCTGCGTTAGTAGCTAATATGGAGGACAGAGTGCACCGCTACGTCACAGGGCTCAATGACTACTTGGCGCAGGCTCGGTGTAGCTCTTCACCGGCATGGACATTGCCCGCGCAGCTTATGCACTTGGGTGTGAGGCGGAGAGGTCGACGGAATGACCGGGATCAGCGAAGAGGCCGAGCAGGTCTTTTGGTGACTTTCGAGGCGGACCGCCTCAGCAGCAGACTAGTTATGCGCCTTCACCAGATCAGAGTGGTCCTCCACAGTTGTCGGGACGTTCGGGATATTCAGGAGCAGGTCAGGGCTCCCAGGTTTCAGATTTTCAGGGGAGTAGGAGTGCTCGCCGGATGAGGTCACCCTTTTCTCACGCCAGTTGGAAAACTTCATGGGAGAGTGTCGTACTAATTTGGGAGATTGTTATGCTTGCGCCAGCGGGGCCATTTGGCGAGATCGTCGACTGCGGGTAGCAGTGCGTTAGCACAGACTACGAGATCGATTCTGGGTTCTTCACTTTCCATAGCTAGGCAGATGTTCATGCACCGGCGGTACGGCAGAGGTCGCGGTGGAAGTTCGATTTTAGCGGTCCTTTGAACCGCCTATTTACAGTATATCCTTAACCTCAGAGACTAGTATGTATTGATGATGTGTTAAGTGTTATGATCGGATAGCGTTGTGTTATTGATGTGTTAGAAAACATGGTTAGTTGAAAGGATAAGTATGGGGACATGGAAGGTGTGAACCTTAGAATAGTACACGTTGAGACCTTACATGTAAGGCCGTCCTGAGAAAAAGATTTTACGACTAGTCTTTGTCGAAACACTTGGTATACGTGAAATGTATTGAGGGATATTTCCTTGGGTTGTGTAAGATGAAAGTGGTAGCTTTCAGGACTTGTATAGGTAAGGTTGTTCCGGATCGGGGAACAAGAGTTTGGTGCGATTATGGGTCGGGTTGAGGACCATTCGCGGGTCAACCCGTAACCCGGTTTGGGGTGGGGTCAGTTCGAGGTGGTCTCGCCAGGTGGTAGGGTCACGAGGGTGCTAGGCCCAGGTTTAGGTGACCATCGTATGAGTTCGTGGATGCGTTCGACCAGGATCGGATCGTGAAGGCCGGGAATGGCCTTAGAGGAAATTAAAGCTAGTGAGATGACCAAGTTTGGAGGTAGTGACTCCAAAGTTTTGGAAACTGAAGCAATGACTGAAGTATGATACGTGTACAATAGAGAGTTCGGGTGTACGAGAAGGGTACGACGAGTAAGAAGAGAAACAAACATGTGTTATGAGAACGGAAGTGATCATTTCTTTTGTGAATTAAAGATGCGAAGGGAGTATCCTTTAGACCATGGGTGTGAGCTTTTTGTGATGTTAGAGGTGATTCCTCGTTGGCTTGGATTTGTATGTTACACTATGGCCATTGATGGCATGATTGGTTTCGTAAGTATAGTAGTAAAGACTATACCGGCGCTTGTGTGTTTGGACACTTCGAAGGAACATTCGGGATGAATGTTTCTAATGGGGGAAGAATGTTATACCCCGTAGTTCCAGGGTATATATGTGAGGATATACGTACGAGTATACGACAGAAATTTTGGAAAGAAAGGAAGATGTAATTTTTCGACGGAAAAGTTTCCGGTTTTTGTGAAGAAAAAGGTTCGTTAATGTGAATTTGGTTCCCAGATTTGGTATTTGGACTTCGTGGATTATTTTAGAATTATGAGATTTTATTTTCGAAAATGGTCACGTGGGACCCACGGGAGAAATTTACGGTTTTGTGGGGCCCGCTTTGTTTTTGTGATTTTCGGTATTTTGGATATTTTCAGAAGACGAAATATTTTGGACGAGTAGGGGGGCGACACGTGTCACCCCCATGTGGCCAAGAGTGGCCGATTCTTGTTGACACTTGGCCTTGGCCGAATTGGCCTTACAAGTGGCAAGCCACTTGTCTTGTTTTGTGTTGGCCATGTGGTGTGGTGGGACCCACACACACAAGGCCCAATCTTGACCATACACTTACCTTGATCCTAACCCTTGAATCTTCTATATAAAGCCCCTTAGCTTGATGAATAATTTCATTCCTCACTTAAGAGCTTTCAAGGCAAAATAATACACCCTCCCCTTTGAAGAGTTTTCGTCCCCCTCCCCCACTTGAGTAGAAATACTTTGTGTATTGTTGTATAATCCCAAATACATTGGCCTAGTATCCCTAGTAGTATTCCAAAGTTATTTCAATACTAGGAGCCCGGAAATACTACTTTATTCCAATAGTCGCTAAACGAAACCCTAGAAAAACCTTCATAACTTGGTTGAAGTGTTTAGAGAAGTTGTTTAGAAACTTCTAAGGGTCACTTGGAGCGGGTTGGAGCATAAGGAATTGGAGCTAAACGTTGCCCAGGATCGACTTATAATCTTGGATAATTTTGGGCTTATCGAGGTAATGATCTATGTCCCCCTATTGTAATTGGATATTACATGTTGTAGTAATTATACTTGAGTATATTATATTAGAAGGATGATTATAAAGGATTGAACTGTGTTTACATTGGACTGTACTTACAATAGATTTGTGTAGTATTATTGTGAAGCAGAATTGAACACGTCCGGTTAGACGTGTAATCCCCTGGGTGTTGTTGGCCTGGTAGTGGGCCCTGGTAGGGGAGGAGATTTATGTGATTGCGGTGGGGGGAGGTGCTGCCGAATTTTCTGTAGAATAAGGAATCTTGCAGTTAGAATATTCTACGAAGAGATCTAGGAGTTGATAGGCGTTTTGTGGCCTTTATAGGTTGCAGTACTTCGAGTAGCGTATTCTACTTGAAGAGTGGAAAAGGCTAGCGAGTTCTGATCTTGTGGAGCGTTTTGCTAATTGTCGAAAATCGTCGCGAGGTATGTGAACCTCTTCCTATCTTTTCTAGCATGATTGTTGTGAACTATGTAGTACGGTAGACGTACATGTGCTAAGTGATTTGGTTGGTTTAAAACATAGGGTGTTATAATAGCTTTATCGGAAGTTAGTTATAACGACTTTATGTAGGTAAAAGAATGGTCTATTGATTGTAGAAGTTAAGAGACTTGATCTTGAAAGATAAGAGACTTGACTTATAAACGACTTGATTTTGAAAGTTAAGAGACTTGATCTTGAAAGATAAGAGACTTGACTTATAGACGACTTGATTTTGAAAGTTAAGAGACTTGATCTTGAAAGATAAGAGACTTGACTTATAACGACTTATTTTCGGAAAAAGAAAAGTAACTTGATTTTAAGTATAGGTTACTTGTTTTGAATAGAGTAAGTTATTTGGGTTTTAAAAGAATACTTGTTATTGTTTTAAAAGAAAAGAGACTTGTGGAATTGAAGAGTTTTTGGTTTAGAACATAAAGTGTTATAACAGCTTTATGGGAAGTTAGTTATAACGACTTTATGAAAACAAAGGAATGGTTTTATCATTGGTTTTAAAATGGTAACTTGACATTAAAGGAGAAGTGTTTTGGTCTAAAAAGAAGGCATGGTATTGTCTTAATTTGGTTTAAAAAGGAAAGTATGGAAGTTGTTTTGGTTTACTTAAAATGTTAGTCACTTTATTTTGATACTACGGGTATCGGGTGACTTTTGTAAAAGAAAAGGATCTTCTAAAAGAATTTAACGTACGTAGTACCTTGGGGATTAATGTCACGACCCGTTCCGGGGCCCGTGACTGGTGCCTTACCGGGGCACCCAAGTAGTCATACATCAGAGTAACCAGCGGAATATAAAACAAGACAGGAAACAGTTTATAAAATAAGACCCAGTTTATCTGAAGAAAAGCTTGCCTTTCGGCATAATATAAATAACTCAAGTTTTGCAGTTACATCCCAACTGCACAATAGTACTACAGACCTCTAAGGAAGTAAACAACTATGGCGGGACAGGGCCCCGCCATACCCTGACTGTACAAAACTATCTACAATACAGGGAGATCATACCCAAGTAGAGCCTCCAGAAGATGGAGCTCGACACCAACGCAAAGATCCTAAGGATGTGGATCTAGCACTGCTGCCTTACTGCGGCATGAGCGGCCCAGGAGGTCGATTCAACAGTACTAAGTATGCGAAATCAGAAATACTTAAATGAAAACATATCATTTTAAAACCGGTTTACAAATATGTGAAACAACCAGGAAAACCGCACGTAGTGCTACATCACAAACAAGAGCAACAATAGGTAATCGTAATAGGTCTTGTCTAGGCTGCGAATGATCGAAAGCAGGCCACTCGCCCCATCATCATTCTCGCAAGCCTAATCTGAACTCCGAGTCCGCATAGGCCACTCACACGGGCCCGCATGAGGTATAACCGCGTCGGGGTAGCTACTCCTCGGCATCGCCCCGACTCGGTCGCGCATGGCCACTGCATCGCATGAGGCATAACCCGCATACTAACTGGAACTCTCGTAGCGCATAGGCCCTGGACCCGCATGAGGTATTCTCGAATCATGGTCCCGGATCACTGAGTCTACCCGCATCGGGAGGCGCTTAACCCCGTGATCATCTCAAGAGGTGAGTGATAGTATACTAACATAACAACTTATCTTTAAACAACATAAGCACAACAAGGATACTCACCTATACAAGCGTTACAAGATACTAACACACATAGCATCATATCATGTCTATTTATCAAACCATCTTTATTATTCTTTTCACAATACAAGTCGTTATAAACACATAGCAAACTTGTTTCTTTTATAAATCTTAAGTGGTTATACTTACTTCCCATAAAGCTAGTATAACTCTTAAGCTTCGCTTTAAAACCAATTAGTTCTCTTCTCATAATATGATTCAAGAGTCTTTGAAATGTTTTGATTCTTTATTATTCGTGCTTAAGCCGTGAGGCATTCTGTAAGTATTATTCAGCTTAAGCCGTGAGGCATTGCCGTAAGTATTATTCGAGCTTAGCGGGTGAGGCATTCCGTAAGTATTATTCGCTTAAGTCAAAGACATTGCGTAGTTATATTGTAAAATATCATGCTTTAGGAAGAATCACATACCTTCTCAAAAACCACCGCCAAGTTGAATATGTCGCCTTGCAGAAGTCGACCTATAATAGTCACGGATATCTATTAAAGACTACTCAAGGTCATTCCAAACAGGGGTTCATAATTCTACGGTAAGTCGGGCAGCACTTACCTACCCGGTGAGCTATATAAGTATACTGTGAAAACAGTCCTATGTAAGTACAGGTTGATTATTCTGCTTTTAAACCCTTCTATGTGATTAATACTTCACTTCTATTACGTGATATACTTCTAAGTAGTTATACTTATTCTTATACTAAAACAATAAGTATTCTCTAATTCAAAAGAGGTGTAGGATTATTACCTCGGTAAGCCCAATAATATCCTAGAAAAAGTCGCGCCTGAGCAAGGTTTTGCTACTAAGTTGTATGCTCCAGAAACCTTAGAAGTTCTTCACAACCTATACTAAGTACTAAGGTATTTGTGCTAGGGTATTTTGGGCATTATAACGATACAAGAAGACAACTTTTCTACCAAGGGAGGGGGGGTAGATTTCGGCTAGGCTAGGGGGGTAGGCTCTCGGCCATACAACACAAGGGGAGGGAAGAGGTGTTTGGACGAAAAAGCTTAAGGGAGAGGAGAGGATTTTTAGACTTGGAAGATAACTTTGTGGATGAATAACTCTTCATCTCTAAGGGGGTATTTATAGCTCAAGCCTTGGCCAACCAATGGCCAAGATGAAGACAAGTGCAAGGCAAGTGTAAGGCCAAGATCAAGCCAAGTGCACCCTACTCCTACTCCACAAAACACTCCACAAAACACTCCACAAAACACTCCACAAAACATGGCACAAAACAAGGCCTCAACAAGGACCCAATCGGCCAAGGCCAACACCCCTCTTTGGACGCCCAATCGTCCAAAGCCACCCCACTTGCTTCCAATGTGAGGGTGACACATGTCACCCTCCCGTTGGTCCAAAATGTTTCGTCTCTCGGAAAAATCCGCAAAAATAAGAAATGGCATAGCCGGAATTTACTCTACGAAAGCTGTGGAAACGTTTCGTCGGAAAACGATTCTTTTAGTGAGTTGTGTACAAAATAAAACGTCCAAGGCTTATCTTTAAGGCAAGACTTTCGTACGTATTCCCTTACGTACATACTCTGGAAATACGGGGTATAACATTCTCCCCTCCTTAGAAACATTCGTCCCGAATGTTCCTTCCCAAGACGGTTAGCGAAGAAGCTTAAACAGTTGTAAATGCCACACACGGCCACAGAGCAATACATAGGCAGAAACGATAACGAAAATTTACAAGTAGGAAAGTGAATTTACCTGGAGGTATGGGGAATAGGTGAGGATACTTCCGCCTCATGTCCTCCTCGGCCTCCCATGTCATCTCCTCCCTGAGCTCGTTCCGCCACAAGACTTTGACGGAAGCCACGTCCTTCGTCCGCAGACGCCTAACCTGACGATCGACTATCGCTATGGGAATCTCCTCATACGATAGCCCCTGGCACACCGACATCGTCAATCGGTGTACCTAGATGGATCCCGATACATCTCCTCAAAGATAGATACGTGAAAAACCGGATGCGCCTCCGGATCGGACGGCAGATCCAACTCATAGCAACCTTGCCTACCTCGCGACAATCTGAAAACGCCCGATGTACCTGGGTGAGCTTCCTTCTTCCCGAATCTCATCACACCTTCATGGGTGACACCTTTAGGAAAACCCAATCATGAACCTCGAACTCAAGATGTCGACGGCGATGATCTGTGATACGACTTGCCGACTCGAGTATTAATAGCCGCTCGGATAAGTTTCACCTTATCCATCTTCGTATCAAATTTGGTCCCACTAGCCGCCCGCCCACATCGAACCAACCTATGGCGATCTGCACTTCCTCCCATACAAGGCCTCATAAGGCGCCATCCGAATACTGGGTGGTAGCTATTATTATATGCGAACTCAACTAGAGGCAAATGATCCTCCCAACTACCACTAAAGTCAATAACACAGCTCGCAGATATCCTCGAGTCGGATAGTGCGTTCGTCCGTCTGCTGCGGATGAAATGCGATTACTCGAGCTCACTGCCCCTAAACCCCTGGAAGGACCTCCAAGTTAGCCGTAAACCGGCTCCTCATGCGATATGATCAAGTAGGGACTCCATGCGATCGACGATCTCTGATGTAAAGTCCGCATAATCCTCACCAAAAGTCGTCCGACGGAAGAAAGTGGGCTGATTTCAATCACTGTCGGCGATAACCCATATAGAATCATGTCTCCTCCGAGTGCGAGGTAATCCTGTGATGAAGTCCATGTTGATTACCTCCCACTTCCGTGTCGGGATCTCAATCGTTCAGAATAAAACCACCGTGCCTCGTGCTCTACCTTTACTCGCCGACAACACGCATCGAGCTACGAACTCGCAACGCCCTCTTCAAGCCATCCCACCAATACACGATCTAAGGTCGTGGTACATCTTGATCGACCGGATGGATAGAGTAACGCTTGCCGTGTGCTTCCCAAGAACTCACAAGTCTCAAACATCTGGAACACATACCGCCAAACCTTAGCACCCCATCAAAGCTACCTCAAAGGACTCCTTGCCCTCACGAAGAGTCAGATCACGATATCGAATCAAAGCCGATCTCGAATTGCCTCTTCACCTCCTCGACGATGGAAGACTCGGCAATCTCACGAACTCTAACCCCACTGCTATCAGAATCGATCAAACGGACACCAAGGCTCGCTAACTGATGCAAATCACGAACCATGTCCCTCCTCTCTAGCTGCACATCTGATAGGCTCCCCATCGACCTACGACTAAGAGCATCTGCCACAACATTGGCCTTCCCGTGGTATAGGATATCAACATCGTAATCCTTAAGCAACTCTAACCACCGCCTCGTCGTAAGTTCAGCTCCTCGGTGAAGATATACTGAGGCTCTTGTGGTCTCAGATAAATATCCACGTGAACCCCATACAAATAGTGCCTCCAGATCTTCAAAGCGTGAATCACTACCGCCAACTCCAAATCACGCGGGTAGTTCCTCGTGTTTCTTCACCGGGATGCATATGCTATAACCCCGCCATGCTGCATCAATACACATCCCAACCCGATGCCCGACGATCACAATACACGACATAACCATCTGGACCTCCGAAGAGTAAGAACGGGGCGGTCGTCGCCTCTTTCAAAGAATCGAAACCCCGCCACAAGCATCACCATCAAACTTGGCCGCTTCGAGTCACCTAGTCAATGGTGCGTAGATAAGCAAACTTCTCCACGAACCGCCGATAATAACCCGCAAGGCCCAAAATCGCGAACCTCTCGCTTGAGTAAGAGGTCTCGCCAAGTCCTCGATCGCTTCGATCTTGGCCGTAGACAACCGAATGCCATCGGCCGACAATATGCCCAAGAAACGCCATCAAGTCAACCAAAACTCACATTTGGAAAACTTGGCGTACAAATCGCTGGTCTGAGAAGCTGCCAAGACATCCTCAAATGCTCCGCATGCTCACGCTTCTGGCGAGAATAAACCAAGATATCATCAATGAACACTATCACAAACGCGTGTCCAAAAATGGTTTGAACACTTGGTTCATCAAATCCATGAATACCACGAGCATTGGTCAACCCAAAAGACATGACCGAACTCGTAATGCCCGTCACGGTCCGAATGCGCCCAGGGACATCCACCTCTCGACTCGCACTGATGATAGCCCGATCGCAGATCAATCTTGAGAAACATCTCGCACCGCAATCGGGTCGAACAAATCATCAATCCCGGGAGGGTATACATTTCTTAATGGTCACCTTGTTCACCGTCATAATCAACACACATGCGCAGCCCCGCCCTTCTTCTTCACGAACAATACCGCTTCGGGGAGAAACACCGGGCCTAATGAAACCCTTCTCTAGCAAATCCCTGCCGATCCTTCGCCTCTCTCAACTCGGCAGTGCCATTCTCAGATGGCGGAATGGAAATAGGCCGAGTATCTGGCAATAAGTCAATACAAAACTCAATCTCCTCTCGTGAGGATACAGGAGGTCATCCGGGAACACGCCCGGGAACTCACGACTACGGAATCGAAAATCTGGTACCGCATGACCTCGATCAAACACCCGAACTAGATGGTAGATATACCCTTCGCACCATCTTCCTAGCCTTGAGGTAGGAAATAAACCTACCTCTACGATACCGTGCTCCCTCCCACTCAACAACCGGCTCCTCAGAAACCGAACCGCATTACTCTCTCTCTGCGGTCTACATTGGCATAGCAAGAAGCTAGCCAATCCATCCCCATAATCACGTCAAGTCAATCATCTCCAACTCTATCAAGTCGGCTGTGGTCCGACGATCAGAATGGTCACAGACAAGCTCTATATACCCGCCGAGCTACCACCGAATCACCCATCGCGTAGCTACCTCGAAGTGGTCTATGGACTCGTGCTCTATCCCTATCCTACTAGCAACAAGGGAGATATATAGACAGAGTAGAACCGGATCTATCAAAGCATACACATCAAACCCAGAACCGATAAGGTACCGTGGACGACATCGGTGAGGCCTCACGATCTGTCGCTACCGACAAAGCATATATGCGGTTCGAGGACCGCGAATCGGGACCCGAGCCACGACCGCCGCGACTGGCCGCGAGCACCACGCCCCGGCGAGTAATCAGAGGAGATGATGGCGGCCACGTAACTCGGGCGCCGGGCCCTACCACCGCCACGTCGGCCGATCCCGCAAAGTGACCACCGCCACAATCGTAACAAGATCCATAAGTAGTACCACACTTCCGTAATGGATCCGCGTCGGCCACACCGGGTGGTCGTCCGATCGCCAGCATCGCTACTGACGCGTCAAGCTGGGCCCCGCCCGCCAAAACTCGCCGCGGCCGGCGGTGCAGAGTGCTCGAGCTGGGCGTGGTGCGACCTAGATCGCCACGAGGCCGCCACCACGATAACCACCGGAAGACCTCCCGCCCCGCCTTCTTCACGCCGTCGCCCACTCGTCGACCGCCGGCCTCGCATCCAGGCGTGAGCTCGCACGCGGTAATGTCCATACCCGGCCGAGAGAAACCCCGCACATGACTCGGCCATAGTCGCTTCAGCGGTGACATAGCGGTGCACCCTATCCTCCATACTGCTACAATGCCGGGACATATCGAGCCAAAGAATCAAACTCGACATTGTACTCCCGACAAGGCCGTCTCTCGCCTCAGCAGAAAATCTATCACCGCGCCTCTCATCCGTGGAGGCAAGAAGTGAGTGAGGAAAGCCTGCGAGAACTCATCCCAGTAGCTGGGACGCGTGCTTTCCACGATAACTCCCGTGATCAAACCAATCGATCGCGGTATCACGCAGCCTTACGTGAACCAAAGATCACGGACTCGGTCTCCGACGCCCGATCACTCTCAAAATCCTCTGAATCGACGGATGAACTCGCGATCATCCTCCGCCTCGACCCATAAAACTCCGGCGGCTACAACTCAAGAAATCTCGTAGCCTCAAACTATTCGCCTCGGGTGTACACGCGCGACCGAGCTGAGCTGAATCGAATCGCCGCATCCAATCTCTCTCGTGTCGGGCCACAACTTTAGCCAAAAGCCGGGCCATCTCTCAGCCTAACTCCTCCGCCCAGCCGTGGGACGGGAGGTGGCATCGTGGTCTCATCTTTGAAAGCGGCGTCATAGAACTCGCCGTCTCGTATAGACTGGGCACGAGCCCTCGTGACTCACGGGTGTCTGCTAGCAGCTCCTGCCGCTTGCCCTTCTGGGCCCGGTTGCTTTACGTGGAGGCATAATCGCATTCAGAAAGGAATACGTTAGAGGTCCAACCTATAACATACGCTCTAAAGCACGATCTCGAATGAGAAGAATGGAAACCAATCCTAAATATCCTATAGCTTCTCGATTATTGGTGTGGTGCACAACACACCGATAATCAAGACTCTACTAGATACGATGCAGTAGACACTTTCCGAGATTAATCGCTTCTGATACCACTTTTGTCACGACTGCCCGGCTCGTGATCGTGCCTTACCGGCACCCAAGTAGTCATACATCGAGTAACGGTGGAATATAAAACAAGACAGAAGCAGCTTATAAAATAAGACATACGCTTTATCCAAGAAAAGCTTGCCTTTCGCATAATATAAATAACTCAAGTTTTGCGATACATCCCAACTGCATAATAGTACTACTGCACTTCAGGAAGTAAACAACTATGGCGGGACAGGGTTCGCCATACCCCGATCGTACAAAACTATCTACAATACGGGGAGATCATACCCAAAAGTAGAGCCTCCGAGAAGATGGAGCTCACGACACCAACGCAAAGATCCTAAGGATGTGGATCTAGCACTGCTGCCTTACCGCGGCATGAACGCAGCCCAGGAGGTCAAGACAACAGTACTAAGTATGCGAATCAGAAATACTTAAATGAAAACATATCATTTTAAAACCGGTTTACAAATATGTGTGAAACAACCAAGGAAACCGCACGTAGTACACATCACAAACAAGAGCAACAATAGGTAATCGTAATAGGTCTTGTCTAGGCCGCGAATGATCGAAAGCAGGCCACTCGCCCCATCATCATTCCGCAAGCCTAATCTGAACTCCTGAGTCCGCATAGGCCACTCATACGGGCCCGCGTGAGGTATAACCCCGCGTCGGGGTGCTACTCCTAAATCGCCTGGACTCGTCGCATGGCCACACGCATCGCATGAGGCATAACCCGCATACTAACTCGAACTCTCGTAGCTCGCATAGGCCCTGGACCCGCATGAGGTATTCTCGAATCATGGTCCTGCACGCTCGAGTCTACCCCGTCGGAGGGCTTTAACCCCTGTATCATCTCAAGAGGTGAGTGATAGTATACTAACATAACAACTTATCTTTAAACAACATAAGCACAACAAGGATACTCACCTATACAAACGTTACAAGATACTAACACACATAGCATCATATCATGTCTATTTATCAAACCATCTTTATTATTCTTTTCACAATACAAGTCTGTTATAAACACATAGGCAAACTTGTTTCTTTTATAAATCTTAAGTGGTTATACTTACTTCCCATAAAGCTAGTATAACTCTTAAGCTTCTGTTTTAAAAACCAATTAGTTCTCTTCTGATAATATGATTCAGTAGTCTTTTGAAATGTTTTCAGTTCTTTATTATTCAGGCTTAAGCCGTGAGGCATTGTCGTAAGTATTATTCAAAGCTTAAGTGAGGCATTGCTGTAAGTATTATTCAAAGCTTAAGCCGAGGCATTGCCGTAAGTATTATTCAGCTTAAGTCAAAGACATTGCCGTAGTTATATTGTAAAATATCATGCTTTAGGAAGAATCACATACCTTCTCAGCGAAAACCACCTGCCAAGTTGAATATGTCGCAGAGAGTCAGCCTATAATAGTCACAGATATCTATTAAAGACTACTCTGAAGGTCATTCCAAACAGGGGTTCATAATTCTACGGAAGTCGGGCAAGACTTCCCTACCCATGAGCTATATAAGTTCATCAGAAAACAAATTCTATGTAAGTACAGTTTGATTATTCATCTTTAAACCCTTCTAAGTGATTAATACTTCAATTCTATTACGTGATATACTTAGTATTTATACTTATTCTTATACTATAACAATAAGTATTCTCTAATTCAAAAGAGGGTTAGGATTATTACCTCAGTAAGCCCAATAATATCCTAGAAAAGTCGCTGAGCAAGGTTTTGCTCCTAAGTTGTATGCTCCAAGGAAACCTTAGAAGTTCTTCACAACCTCTACTAAGTACTAAGGTATTTGGGCTGGGGTATTTTGGGCATTATAACGATACAAGAAGACAACTTTTCTACCAAGGGGGTAGATTTCGCTAGGCTAGGGGGTAGGCTCTCGCCATACAACACAAGGGAGGGAAGAGGTGTTTGGGCGAAAAGCTTAAGGAGAGGAGAGGATTTTAGACTTGGAAGATAACTTTGTGGATGAATAACTCTTCATCTCTACGGGTATTTATAGCTCAAGCCTCGCCAACCAATGGCCAAGATGAAGACAAGTGCAAGGCAAGTGTAAGGCCAAGATCAAGCCAAGTGCACCCTACTCCTACTCCACAAAACACTCCACAAAACACTCCACAAACACTCCACAAAACATGGCACAAAATAAGGCCTCAACAAGGACCCAATCGGCCAAGGCCAACACCCTCTTTGACGCCCAATCGCCCAAAGCCACCCCACTTGCTTCCAATGTGAGGTGACACATGTCACCTCCCGTTGGTCCAAAATGTTTCGTCTCTCTAAAAATCCGCAAAATAAGAAATGGCATACCGAATTTACTCTACGAAGTTGTGGGAAACGTTTCGAAACGATTCTTTTAGTGAGTTGTGTACAAAATAAAACGCCCAAGGCTTATCTTTAAGGCAAGACTTTCGTGCGTATTCCTCACGCATACTACCGAAATACGGGTATAATAATTAAAACACGACTTTGTCATAAAATGAAAGATTCTTGAGTTGTGTGTAACGTGCCTATGTTTGCACGTGATAGCCTTGTTGTGCAAGTGTTGTATTCTTATGTTACCGCCGCTCGGATGGAGGGCGGCCGTGTTATTCTCTTGATCATTTTGGACATCGACACGATGGGCCCGGGTATGCTTCCACTATGATAGTTCATGGGCATCGACTCGATGGATGTTCCACGGGTACGCGCCATGATGAGGTTCGGTTTCCCTGGTGATAGTGTTATTCCATGGACTAGCTCTCCAGCGAGGTTTTACCGATTCGCCTTGTATCCCGGTGGTTGGCTGCAGATTGCCCCGAATCTCGTGGCCGATTCGGCCTCGTACCCGGTAGTTAGCCTTCGTGATCGGCCTCGCTCGTTTAGTGGCGAAGTCTCGTGATACGCCTTTGGTATCGGTAGTTAGCTCACCGTACTTGCCGATCGACGTGACACGCTTCAACCGGTAGCTTTTCGAGTTTCGTCTTGACGATTCGAACGTGGTTTACTTGCCGAAGTCGCCGACACGGCCTTGGTATCTGGTAGTTAGCCAGACTTGTTCGCGGCCACACTTATGACACGCGCCGGTACTGGTGATGCGACTTTACGTACTTGCCGTGTCGGCCGTGGTTTGGTTGTATAGTATTGTTGAAATACGATTTGTTATACGGTGGGACCTAGTGTTCATGTGTACTTCTTGGTGTGATTATATCATAGATCACAAGCGGTGAGGCGTATTCCACGCATGATTGATGTTGTGGGCGTGAGACCCATTGTTATATTTGAGTAATGACTTTGAGGGCGTGAGTCCCTGACTTGACATGACTGTTTATATAGTGTGGACTGTAGTTTGGTTATCATACATGTCTCCTGCTTTTAATAGACTATTATGATTTCTTTTACATTATTTTACGCCACATACTTGGTACTGTTATGATCGACCTCGCCCGGGCGTTCATCTGCAGTAGGTACATCGGTTGTGGATCCGCCATAGGATCACGTCAGTTTGGGAAGCTCCGTTTCTCGAGGCTTATCTTTGGTATAGTCCTGTCGAGTAGTTACTTGTACATTCAGGGGTATGGCGGGGCCCTGTCCCATCATAGTTATGGTTACATTCTTAGAGGTCTGTAGTACTGTTGTGGGCAGGGTTTTGTAAAAGGATTTAACTGTTCAGTTTGATATATGTATATATATTCAGGAAGGTGACCGTTTTAGTTAGCCTGGTTCATGCGTTATGACTTGTCTCATGTTTTAGTTTTTATTTCCGCTGATTTTCTCTGATGTTGTATCACTAGGGTGCCCGGGGTAAGACACTAGTTACGGGCCCGGGATCGGGTCGTGACATAACCTTTAGAAATCAAGTGACTCATTTTATTATAAAACCTTAGGCAATTGATTCCTTAAAATCAAGTTGCCTTTTCACTAAAATCAAGTCATTTATCTTTCCATAAAGCAAATATAACCAACTTCCCATAAAGTCGTTATATTCACTTTATACCTTAGCCAAAATATAATTTCCTATCCAAGGGACTTATACGTTTAAAATGGAACAAGTATCACATACTTTAAAACTCTTCAACTCCTTAACTTAATAAAACTTAAAACATCCTTTATTCTTCAAAGAAGTGAGTTAATCTCCTAACTCACCCGACTAGGCTATTCATAAAACTAGTAAAGGATATCAAGGTGTTGTACGTCTACCGTACTACATACGTGCAACTAGTCATGCTCAAAAGATAGGAAAAGTTCTACATAGAGTAAATCACACAACTACCTCTTAACTTCTAAGAGTAGAAGGAAACATGAAATGATACCACATGTATATTCCATACATAGAATCATGCCAAAGGAAGGAAGAGGTTCACATACCTCGCGACGATTATCGACAAGTAGCAAAATGCTCCAAAGTACTTCAACCTTGATAGTTATTCCATCCTTCAAGTAGGATACGCTATACTTAGTACTTCAACCTATAATGGTCACAATACGTCCATTAATCTCTTACTTCAAACGTAGAATATTCTAAGTGCTAAGTCACTAAATTCTACGGAAAATCGGACAGCACCTCCTTTGTTTCTACTTACTTTGCCACCTTTTTCAAGGCCGAATACAATAACCAAACACGCCACATTTAAGGCCCAAACAATGAAATCAACAATAGGGGATTACACGCCTACTAGACGTGTAAAATTCCGCCCCACAATAGATATCAAACTAACACAACTACTAGTCCAATTTCGGCCATATTGAGTACCACAATACCAATTCTTATCCAATTTCCATTTCAATCCAAATTGTTAGCATAACATGATATCAAGTCGCAATCGATTATAACTACTATAATCTTCAAGTAAGTGTTATACCCCGTATTTCCAGAGTATGTACGTAAGGACGTACGTAGAAAATTTGAGTTTGTGCCTTAAAGTGCTTGGCCGAATTTTATTTGTGCATAACACCGGGTTAGAGTCGTGTTTAGACGAAACGCTTTCCAGACTTTCGTGGGAATTTCCGGCTATGTCATTTTTAATTTTTGCGGATTTTTCCGAGAGACGTAACATTTTGGACCAACGAGAGGGCGACACTTGGCACCCTCTCATTGGTGGACCTTGGGGCGGTAAAGCTTGGACGATTGGGGTTGGTTTTTGTCAAGTAGTAGGTAGGATATTTTGTGTGCAAGTTGGCTAGGTACACATGCCCTAATCTTGGCCTTACACTTGCCTAGCACTTGGCTAAATCTTGGCCATTGGTTGGCCTTCACTTGACCTATAAATACCTCTCCCTTTGATGAACTTCTTCATCCAAAAATCTCTAAGTCTTGAAAGATTCTTCCCACCCCTGTGTGGAGTGTAGTGGCCGAGCGCCTCCCCCCGCCCCCGGGGCCGAGAGCCCTTCCCTCCTAGTAGTGTGGCGGGGTATCCCCCAGCCTAGTTGCTTCGTATAATACCCCTCTTGGTAGAAATACTCAAAAGTATTGTTATAATGCCCAAATTACCTTAGCCTTATACCTTGTTGTATTCTAAGGTTATACCTATACGAAAGCCCGGAAATACTATTATACTTACCTAGTCCACCAAACCAAACCCTAGGAAAATCTCCATAGTCCGTTGAGTATTGTGTAGAAGTTGGTTAGAACTTCTAAGGGTGGTTTAGAGCGGTTGGGCGCTGAGTTGGAGCTAAACGATTGCCCGGGATCGACTTTATACTTGGATAATTATGGGCTTATTGAGGTAAATATCTTGTCCTCTATTGTAATTGGAAATTACATATTGTAGAATATATAGTTGAAGTATACTATATATAGAATCGAACGTAGTTATCGCAATGTCTTTTGACTTAAGCTGAATAATACTTACAGAATGTCTTGCGACTTAAGCTGAATTTAAAGAAGAATCTTGAATCAGAATTACATAGGGTTGTATTACTGAGACTTGTGTAGTAGTACAGTGGAGTAGAATTGTACCCGTTAGGGTTAGTTGTATAACCCCGGTTGGCTTGGTAGTCGGCCTCGATAGAGAGGAGATTTACGCTTGTTGGGGAGAGTGCCAATTTTACGTAGAATGTGCTACGAAGGGATCTAGACACTAAAGCGCTTGTGGCCTTATAGGTTGAAGTACTACGTGCGCGATCTACTTGGCTTAAGGAGACGCCGACGGTAGGAAGTCCTGGGATCGTATTGCTAGTAGTCGAGACTCGTCGCGCGGTATGTGACCCTCTTCCTAGCTCTTCTAGCATGATATGTGTGGAACTATGTAGTACGGTGAGACGTCATGTGCTAAACGTATTTGGTTGATTTAAAACATAAAGTGTTATAACGGCTTTATGGGAAGTTGGTTATAACACTTTATGTTGGTAAGAAAATACTGTGGTCTTTAAAAAGGTAATCGCTGAACTATAAATCGCTTGTTATGTGTTAATAAAGAACTTGAAGTATTTCAAAATATTATTATGAATCATTATGAAAGAAGAACTAATAAACTTGTTTTTAGAAAAACATAAGAGTTATAATAGCTTTATGAGAATTTAGGTATAACGGCTTAAGAATGTTTTCTTGATTTCGAAATCGAATGTATCGACAAACCATCGCAGCGTTAATAAAAGGAAATGTTTTGACTAATTAAGTATTATTAAAACCGAGAAACTTCCATCCGCATAGAAGCTAAGATGAGACAAAATGATATTTCCTAGATCATGGTCAGTAATAAGATTGTTATAAACAAGAATATCCTACTCACATATAAGACTTATGTTTCTCAGATAGTTTTAAGGAGAATTATATTCTCAAATGAATAAGACTATGAACTACGAAACCTTTCTAAAATGAGAAACTTGAACATTGTAAATTAGGCAAACTTGATCTTTTGAAAAGAATGTTGCTTCTTGATTTTACAAAGAGATGTAATTGATTTACTTTAAAAGGATAGTCACTCTATTTTTATACTACGGATATTGTGTGACATTGTGAAAGTAACGTATCTTTTAAAGAGTTGATGTATGAAGTACTTGGGATAAAACCCGATTTTGTTAATCATATAGTAGAAGGTACCTTGTGTGAACAACTTGATTGTATTGGTTTGTGATAGCCTTGTAATACTTTCTTGATTTCGTTGATAAGTAAGCGTGTTGGGATCTACGTGTGTTAGTATCTTGTGATGTTTGTGTGAAGGGTTTCTTGATTGTCTTATTAACTATCGGTCGTTATGATAGTATTGTGGCATTCATCTCTTGAGATGATTCCGGTTAAGCGCCCTCCGTCGCGGGTAGACTCGGCGGTCGATGGACCTATGATTCGAGAATACCTCACGCAGTCCCGGGCCTATCGCGAACTACGAGAGTTCCGTGTTAGTGTCGTCCTTATGGGCACGCGGTCCTTGTGGCTACGCGATCGCGAAGTCGGGGCGATGCCGGGAGTAGCTACCCTCGATGCGGGAATGCCTCATGCGGCCGATGAGATTGGCCTATCGCGAGTCGCGGAGTTCGAGGTTAAACGCCAGACATTGATCTGCGCGCAAGTGGCGCCTTGATCATGTGACGGTCTAGACAGATCTTATGATCTGATTCATGGCCTTGTTGGTACCGTGGGTTTTTAGTAATCGCTATGCCTTCGTACTTACCCGCATGCTTTATTATAATACGTGGGACACAGTGTTCAGTGTGTTCCTTGGTGCTTTTATATCATGATCACGCTGCCGGCGGCGTATCCTAGGCATGATTGATGTTGTGGGCCCGAGACCCATTGTTATACTTGAGTGATGACTTGAGGGCGAGTCCACGACTTGACATGATCGCTTTGTAAAGCGTAGTTTGGTTTTCATACATGTCTCCCGCTTTATATGATCGCTATGATTTCATTTACGATATGTATTTGATTTCACATACTCTGCACTGTTATCGACTCCTTGGCTGCGTTCATGCCGCAGTTGAGGTACACCATCGTTGATCCTAGCTCGTGGTCACGCTTTCATTGGGAAGCTCCGTTTCTCGGAGGCTTATCAGTGGTATAGTCCTGTCGTCGTAAGTATTTACATTCGGGGTTTGGCGGCCCCGTCCCGCCATTGTTGTCGATCATTCTTAAGTCCGTAGTACCGGCGGGGTTTGTAAAGGATTAAACCGTCATGTTGAAAAAGTTGCTATTTATATATATACCGAAGGTAACCGCTGGTTAGCCTGCCTTCTTATTTCACCGTCTTATTAATGGTTTCATGTATTGTCTTTATGTTCCATTGATTACTCGATGTATGTCTACTTGGGTGCCCGGTAGGCACGACCACGCCCGTTCGGTCGTGACAAAAGTGGTATCGAGCGATTAATCCTGAAAGTGTCTGAGCCGTATCCAGTAGAGTCTTGATTATCGGTGTGTTGTGCACCACACCAATAATCAGGAGGCTATAGGATATTTAGGATTGGTTTCTATTCTTCTCACTCTGAGATCGTGCCTTAGAGCTGTGTTGTAAGTTGGACCCTCTGACGAAATTCTTTCCCTTATCGTTATGCCTCCGCGTAGGGCAACCCGGGCCCAGGAGGGCAAGGCAGCCGAGGGAGCTGCGAGTAAAAGTACAGAGGGTTACGTGGGCACAGGCCCAATTATCACCTTGGGTGGTGCTTCATTCGGGAGTTCTGCGGCGCCACTAGCCCCAACAGAGTTTAGCACGGCAGCGGCCTCATCGCGACCATGATATTTGAACCTTCAGTTCCACGACCGGGAACGGTGAATATAGATTGCAAAGAGGTAACCCTGTTACTAGCTATAGATTTGGCTACCAGAGAGTATACCGATGTACCGCGAGTCTTGAGGACTATCTATAAGAGGGTTGTGCAAGAATAATTCTTCGCCAGGCTTGGCATGGCACGTATGCGCTTATGCGCAGCAGCCGAGACGCGTGTAGAGATCGGCGTTAACGAGCGATGAGAAGAGGCCGAGCGGCAAGGTCCTTTGGTAACTTTCGAGGCGAGTCGCCTCCCGGCGAGTTAGATATGCACCTCCGCCCGGTGCAGTGGTCTTCTACAAATTTCGGGGCGTTCGGGGTGCGAGAGTTGGTCGAACTCCGTGGCTTCCTGCTCATTGCGGTGTGACGTCATCCCGGGAATGTCATCTTTTAGGTTGGTACTTGTTGTACCTATGACCGCCGTGGTCAGTGTCGGAGTGTCCTTGTAGGAGGACTTAGCCTTCGAGATCGGTGGGTAGTTTGTCATCTCCTCACTATGCGCCTACGCGGGTTTGATTAGAACGACTAAGGGAGGAAGCGAGAGATATAGATCTATCCTTAACCTCTAGAGTTTTGTATAGGTGATAAGGTGAGTATACCTTAGGTGCTATGTTACGATAGCGGTGTGTTAGTTGTGATTTGAAATCATGGTTGTTTAACAGAGTAAGATTTTGGGGATAGAAAGTGTGAGCCTTAGAGCTTTATACGTAGAGACCTTAGAGGTGAGGCCATCTCGAGGAAAAAAGGTGTAGTGTTATGTTTGACCTTATCTGAGTGCATAGTGCACGTGAGTTATGTTGGGACAGTCCCTAGTAGTGTGGAATGAAAGAGGTAGTTGAGCTAAGAAGACCGCTAGGTTTTCGTAACGTGATTAGTGAGATTGTTCCGGTTGGGAGCTAGTATGATGCGCGTTGCCTGGGTTGAGACCACGCCGCGTCAACCCGCGGCAGTTTTGGTGGGGTCGGTTGTGGTGGTCCCGCCGTGGTAGGTCACGAGGGTGTTAGGCCCGTATTCGATTAACCAGACGAAGTTCGTGGATCGTTCGACCGAGTGACCGAGGAGGTCACCGCCTTGTCTTCTAGCAAAGATCGTTTACTCCTAAGTATTGTTTTATCGTAAAGGTTGTAAGGTCGCACGGTGCCTACCTTCACCTTATGTCGCATGAAGCCCGTGTGGCTATTTTTTCGCCTTCTAAAAGTTTACGAGCAGGTTAAGAACTCGAAGTCTCGAATCGCATTCGCCTCGGGCGGTCGCGTGGATTTGAAGGTAGTCGTTGGGGATTGTTGTCTCCTGTGGAGGTAGTGTTTGATCTACCATTTCGGTGTTCGGATATCGCCTTACGCTGCCTCAGGCGGAAGTGTAAGTTGTCGATCGATTGGTTCGATGTTGGCAAGGTTCGATTAGTTGGTTGAGCTTGTTCCGGTGATCGTGTTATACCCCGTAGCGAGTGGTATGTATGTGAGGACGTACGCATTTGAGTACGGCAGAAAATTTTGAAAAGAAAGAAAGATGTGAGTTTTCACTGGAAAAGTTTCCTGTTATTTGTGAAGAAAAAGGTTCGTTAATGGGAATTGGATTCCCATTTGGTATTTGGACTTCATAGATTATATTAGAATTTTGAGATTTTATTTTGGAAATGGTCACGTGGGCCCACGGGAGAAATTTACTTTGTGGGCCCGCTTTGTTTTTGAGATTTCCAGAATTGGATATTTTCTAAGACGAAATATTCTGGCGACCGGGGCGACACGTGTCACCCCATGTGGCACCCTGGCGAAATATTTATTGCACAACACCCGACAGAGTCGTTTTTCGACGAAGCGTTTTACTGCTTACGGAAGGAAAATTCGCTATGTCATTTTGTATTTTTGCGAATTTTTCCGAGAGGCGAACGTTTTGGACCAACGAGAGGGCAACACTCGCACCTCTCGTCAGTGGACTTCAAGAAGGGCCAGGCCGAATGGATCGGGCAAGTTGGGCTTGATATTTGTGTAGATATTTGTGAGGTTTAAGGAGTAGGGTTAGGGTGCACTTGGCTTGATCTTGGCCTTACACTTGTGTAGCACTTGGCTAGATCTTGGCCATTGGTTGCCTTTGGCTTTGCTATAAATACCTCCTTGTGAAGACTTATTCATTCACTCCTCACTTTGTCTAAGTCTTGAAATCCCTCCTCCTCTAGTAGCTCTCGTCCTAAGCCTCTCCCCTCCTCCTCCTTGTGGCCTTTGGCCGAGGTCCCCACGCTGTGGTGCTAGCCATGGGGTACCCCTAGCCTAGTTGTTTCGTATAATACCCCTTTGTGGTATAGAAATACTCCTAGTATTGTTATAATGCCCAAAATACCTTAGCCTTGTACCTTGTAGTATTCCAAAGATACCTCTTTACATAGCCCTAAATACTACCTTTTGTCCTTTTTAGTCTCAAACCGAAACCCCAAGGAAATCTTCATAGTTGGTTCAAGTATTTGAGTAGAAGTTAGTTAGAACTTCTAAGGGTTGTCTGGAGTGGTTTGAGCGCGAGTGAGCTAAACCTTGCTCAGAGCGACATTAAACTCGGATAATTTTGGGCTTATCGAGGTAATTATCTTGTCCTCTATTGTAATGGGAAATTACATGTTTGTTAGGATATATAGTTGAAGTATACTATATACGGAACTATACTTAGTATTCGCAATGTCTTTTGACTTAAGCCCAAGAATAAAGAACTGAATCGAATCAGATTTACATAGGATCAGACGATGAGACTTGTGTAGAATTGTACACGCCCGGTTAGATGTAAACCCACTCCCCGTTGGCTTGGTGGCCAGCCTCGATAGAGAGGAGATTTACGTTGCTGGGGGAGTCTTGCGAATCTTCTATAGAAAGATAGAAAACTTGTGTTTTGGGGTTAATAGACGTTTGTGACCTTTATAGGTGAAAGTACTGAGAGTAGCGTATTCTACTCGAGGAGTGGAAAGGGCTAGCGAGGTTGTAGTACTTGGAGCATTTTGCTTATTGTCGATAAATCGTCGCGAGGTATGTGAACCTCTTCCTATCTTTTCTAGCATGATTGTTGAACTATGTAGTACGGTAGACGTACAGGTGCTAAGTGATTTGGTTGGTTTAAAACATAGGGTGTTATAATAGCTTTATGGGAAGTTAGTTATAACGACCTTATGTAAGTGAAAATGGTTTACTGATGTTAGAAGTTAAGAGACTTGATCTTATAAGATAAGAGACTTAACTTATTTGTTTTAATGTGGATGTTTGTGTGAAACCTCATTCGTGAGTAATGAGTACTTGGTTTTTAAAGGGATAATGTTTTACTGATTTCGGAATCGAGAACGTATCGACAGGACCAACGCGAGCGTTAAAAGGAAAATGTATTGAATAATGATGTGTTGTATTAAAACCAAGAGAAACCTCCATCCGCATGTAAGCTAAGATGAGACAAAATGATATTACATTTTCTAGATCATGGCTGCTGTAATAAGATCGTTATAAACAAGAATAAACTACTCACGTATAAGACATATATTACTTAATTGTTCTAAAAAGGAATCAAGTGATTAAGTTTGGGAACTATGAAACCATTTGAAAATGAGAAGCTTGAGTAATGAAAGTAGGCAACCGAACTTAGGAAAGAATGTTGTTACTTGGTTTTGAAAAGGAAGGTGGGTTGGTCATTCTAATACTACGGGTATCGGGTGACTTTTATAAAAGAAATGGATCTCTTTTAAAAGAACTTACGTATGTAGTACTTTGGGGTTAAAACCCCGGACTTTGGTATAAAATGAAAGTACTTTGTGTTGTTGTGGAAACTTGCCTATGCTTGTTGTTGTGAAGCTTGGCTATGCTTATTGTGATAACCTTTGTTGTGCAAAGCGTTGTATTTCGTGTTACCGCGTCTCGATGGAGGTCGGTTGACTTGTTGAGAACTTACTTGGGCGTGCGGCGGTGGCGGAGAAATTCCGCACGTTCTCGTTGATAGTATTATTGTTGTTAATCACTTTGGACATACGACACGATCGTGGCGCGCGGGTATGCTTCCATTTTGGTTAAGGTCTTGTGGTTAATCGCTTTGGATATATCGACACGATCGTAGCGCGGGTATGTTTCATTTTGATTATCGCCTGTGATTTCCTTTTGGACATACGACCACGATCGTGGCGCGGGTATCGTCCATTTGGAATGCCGTCTATTGTTTCTCTGGACATACCGACGCGATGCGTAGCGCACGGGTATCGTCCATTTGGAAAGTTGTCTGATTCTTTCCCTTTGGACATACTCACACGATGAGTAGCGCACCGGTATGCTTCCATCTGGATTTCTGTCTTGATGTTGAGGTCACAAGGACATCTCTACACCGATGAGATTCCGGCACGCGCCATGCGACCACGATTGATGTTGTGGGCGTGAGACCCATAGTTATATTGGAGTGATGACTGTTTTATGTTGAACTGTAGTTTGGTTATCATACATGTCTCCTGCTTTATATAGACTAGTATGATTTCATTTACGTGATATGCCATTTCATACTTGGTACTGTTGTCTTCACCTCCTTCTGGGCTTATCTTTTAGTAGGTGTTCCACGAGTTGTAAGTTCTGTACATTCGGGGTATGGCGGGGCCTGTCCGTCATAGTCATGTATATCTTAGAGGTCCAGTAATGCTGTTGTGGCGGGTTGTAAAAGGATTAAACTGCCTCGAGTTTTATGTATATAAGGCAACCGTTTTGGTTGCTTTGTTTATTTATTATATCTCTTGTATAATGACTCATGTTTTATGTTCCGCTGATTTTTCTCTCGATGTATGTATCGCTAGGGTGCCCGGTAAGGCACAGTCACGCCCGATTTTCAAGTGTGACATAGTGGTATCGAGCGATTAATCCTCGGAAAGTGTCTACGCACGTGTCAGTAGTAGTCTTGATTATCGGTGTGTTGTGCACCACATCTATAATCGTGAGGCTATAGGACATTTAGGATTGGTTTCCATTCTTCTCATTCCGAGATCGCGTGCCTTAGAGTCAGTAAGTTGTACCCCTCGACGTATCTCGTTTTTACCGCTATGCCTCCGCAAGGCAACCGTGAGCCCAGGGCAAGGCGTGAGGGTGCCGCTAGTGAGATACTGAGGAGTACGAGGCGCAGCCCGCAAGACTGAGGTTGTGCTTGACGGCGGGTTTCACGACGCCGCCAGACCAAAGAGAGTTTAGAGCGCGGCGATGGGCCGATGACTACAAGACTGAGCCTCCAGTCCGATGCCGAGCGGGAGATGGGTCACAAGGAGATGGCGATTATTGGCCGTTGTGGCGATATGAGATAGGGCCGACACAGCAGTTCAGTTCGATGAGCACCGATGGTTCACCCCGAGCAGTTTGAGGCTACGGACTTTCTCGAGTTGTAGCCCGCGAGTTTTATGGGTCGAGGCGGAGGATGATCCGCGAGTTCATCCTGCGATTCTGACCGATCACGGGTGATCAAGGCTTCGAGACCGAGTCTGGACCTTTGGTTCGATCGGTGCGTGATACCGCAATCGATTGGTTTGATTCATGGGAGCTTTCCGGGAGCATGCACTCCAGCAGATGGGATGAGTTTTCGGCTTTCTCACGCACTTCTTGCCTCCGCAGATGAGGAGGGCACGGGCAGCTGATTTTTGTTATTGAGAGCAGAGGCGACCGTCGGGAGTACAATGTCGAGTTCGATTCTTTGGCTCGATATGTCCTGCGCTAGTTGCAGATATGGAGGATAGGGTGCATCGCTACGCCACCGCTTGATGATTATATGGCGAATCTTGTGCGGTGTTTCTCTCACCGGCATGGACATTGCCCGCATGCAGCTCATGCACTAGGATGTGAGGCACGGAGGGTCGACGAATGACTGGATCGGCGAAGAGGGCCGGGCGGCGAGGTCCTTGGTGGCTTTCGAGGCGGACCGCCTCAGCGAAGCTAGTTATATACCCCACCGTGCAGAGTGGTCCTCCACCGTCTTCGAGAGCGGTCGTGGCTCGAGGTTCAGATTTTGCAGAGCGGGGTGTTAACGGTGAAGCCACCCCTACCTCGTTGACCATTGTGGTAGACTCCATTTTGGAGAGTGTCGCTAGATTGGGAGTTTGTTTTGCATGCGGCAGCGGGGCCATTTGCGAGGAACTGTCCACCAAGGGAAGCGGATGTTACGACTCGACCTTCAGGATCTCGTGGGTGGTTTATCACCTTCATACTGTTATCGCCTGCGGTGCCTATGATTAGAGTGGAGCGGTAGCTTCAGGTATATCCTTAACCCTCTAGAGTTTTGGTATGCTTGTTATGATAATCTCATTATTGTGTGCTATGTGCGGATAGCATTGTGATATGTGCGAATTAGAATGCATGGTTAGTTGGAAGGATACGTATGGAGGCATGGTAAGTGTGAACCTTAGACTATTTTACGACTGAGACCTTAGAGGTAAGGTCGTCTTGAGTAAAAGATTCGTTTTATGTTTGACCTTTATAAGGGTGAGTAGTATACGTGGGTTTTATTTGTGTGATAAGTCCATGGGTAGTGTGAGATGGAAGTGGTAGCTTTCATGATGTGAATTAGTAAGATTGTTCCGGATCGGGGAACAAGAGTTTGGCACGGTTGGTCGGGTTGAGGGCGTGATACGGTCAACCCGTGTCTTGATTAAGGTGGGGTCAGGTGGTCCCGCCAGGTGGTAGGGTCACGAGGATGCTAGGCCCAAGTTTGTATGATCATCGTATGAGTTCGTGGACGCGTTGGACCAGAAGCGGTTCGTAAAGGCCGGGAATGGCCTTAAGGAAGTTTGAGGTTAGTAAGATGACCAAGTTTGGAGGTAGTGACTCCAGAGATTTTCGGGAACGGAAGTAATGACTGAAGTATGGTACATACTGGGAGAGTTCAAGTGTTCGAGAAGGGCACGACGAGTAAGGAAAGAAGAGGACGTGTGTTATTTCGTGGCCAAGCTGTGGCGTTGACAACTTGTTAGAGGAACTTCATCGATATCCGTCTCGAGAAGGAACATTCGGGGCGAATGTTTCTAAGGAGGGAGAATGTTATACCCGTAGTTGCGGGGTATGTATGTGAGGACGCACGCAGAGTACTGTGAGAAAATTTTGAAAAGAAAGAAAGATGTGAGTTTTCACTAAAAGTTTCGGTTATTTGTGAAGAAAAAGGTTCGTTAATGGGAATTGGATTCCCGATTTGGTATTTGGACTTCATAGATTATATTAGAATTTTGAGATTTTATTTTAAATGGTCACGTGGGCCCACGGAGAAATTTACTGCTTTGTGGGCCCGCTTTGTTTTTGAGATTTCGGTAAATTGGATATTTTCTAAGACGAAATATTCTGGCGATCGGGGCGACACGTGTCACCCCATGTGGCACCCTTTGGCCGAAATATTTATCAGGCACAACACCCGATTACAGTCGTTCGACTAAACGTTTACTAAGCTACGAAGGAAAATTCGCTATGTCATTTTGTATTTTTGCGAATTTTTCCGAGAGACGAAGCTTTGGACCAACGAGAGGGCAACACTTGGCACCTCTCGTGGATTGGTGGACTGAAGGCCGAATGGATTGGGCAAGTTGGTCTTGATATTTGTGTAGATATTTGTGAGGGTTTTAAGTAGGGTTAGGGTGCACTTGGCTTGATCTTGGCCTTACACTTGTGTAGCACTTGGCTAGATCTTGGCCATTGGTTGGCCTTTGGCTTTGCTATAAATACCCCTCCCTTGTGAAGACTTATTCATTCACTCCTCACTTTGTCTAAGTCTTGAAATCCCTCCCTCCTCTAGTAGCTCTCGCCCTAAGCCTCTCCCCTCCCTCCTCCTCGCGGCCTTGGCCGAGAAGATCCCCCTTTGTGGTGCTAGCTGGTACCCCTAGCCTAGTTGTTTTCGTATAATACCCTTTGTCAGGTATAGAAATACTCCCTAGTATTGTTATAATGCCCAAAATACCTTAGCCTAGTACCTTGTAGTATTCCAAAGATACCTCTTTACAGAGAGGCCGGAAATACTACCTTTTGGCCTTTTTAGTCTCAAACAGCAACCCTACGGAAATCTTCATAGTTTGGTGAAGTATTTGAGTAGAAGTTAGTTAGAACTTCTAAGGGTTGTCTGGAGTGGTTTGGAGCGGAGCGAGCTAAACCTTGCTCGGGAGCGACATTAAACTCGGATAATTTTGGGCTTATCGAGGTAATTATCTTGTCCTCTATTGTAATGGAAATTACATGTTTGTTAGGATATATAGTTGAAGTATACTATATATGGAACTATACTTAGTATTCGCAATGTCTTTTGACTTAAGCTCAAGAATAAAGAAGCGAATCGAATCAGATTTACATGGGATCGTATTGCAGAGACTTGTGTAGAATTGTACACGCCCCAGGTTAGGCGTGTAAACCCCTCCTGGTTGGCTTGTGCAGGCCTCGATAGAGGAGAGATTTACGCTGTTGGGGAGGGTCTTAGAATTTTCTATGAAAGATAGAAAACTTGTGTTTTGGGGTTAATAGGCGTTTGTGACCTTTATAGGTGAAAGTACTAAGAGTAGCGTATTCTACTCGAGGAGTGGAAAGGGCTAGGTTGTAGTACTTGGAGCATTTTGCTTATTGTCGATAAATCGTCGCGAGGTATGTGAACCTCTTCCTATCTTTTCTAGCATGATTGTTGTGAACTATGTAGTGCAGTGACGTACATGTGCTAAGTGATTTGGTTGGTTTAAAACATAGGGTGTTATAATAGCTTTATGGGAAGTTAGTTATAACGACCTTATGTAAGTGAAAATGGTTTCTCGATGTTAGAAGTTAAGAGACTTGATCTTATAAGATAAGAGACTTAACTTATTTGTTTTAATGTGGATGTTTGTGTGAAACCTCATTCGTGAGTAATGAGTACTTGGTTTTAAAGGGATAATGTTTTACTGATTTCGAATCGAATGTGTATCGGCAGACCAGCTGCGGCGTTAATAAAAGGAAAATGTATTGAATAATGATGTATTTGTATTAAAACCAAGAGAAACCTCCATCCGCATGAAGCTAAGATGAGACAAAATGATATTACATTTTCTAGATCATGGCTTTGTAATAAGATCGTTATAAACAAGAATAAACTACTCACGTATAAGACATATATTACTTAATTGTTCTAAAGGAATCAAGTGATTAAGTTTGGGAACTATGAAACCATTTGAAAATGAGAAGCTTGAGTAATTGAAAGTAGGCAAACCGGAACTTAGGAAAAGAATGTTGTTACTTGGTTTTGAAAAGGAAGGTGGGTTGGTCATTCTAATACTACGTATCGGGTGACTTTTATAAAAGAAATGGATCTCTTTTAAAAGAACTTACGTATGTAGTACTTTGGGGTTAAAACCCTGACTTTGGTATAAAATGAAAGTACTTTGTGTTGTTGTGAAACTTGCCTATGCTTGTTGTTGTGAAGCTTGGCTATGCTTATTGTGATAACCTTTGTTGTGCAAAGCGTTGTATTTACGTATTACCGCGTCTCGATGGAGGGTCGGTTGACTTGTTGAGAACTTACTTGGGCGTGCGACGGTGGCGGAGAAATTCCACGCACGTTCGCTGATAGTATTATTGTTGTTAATCACTTTGGACATCACGACCACGATCGTAGCGCGGGTATGCTTCCATTTTGGTTAAGGTCTTGTGGTTAATCGCTTTGGATATCTCGACACGATCGTGGCGCGGGTATGTTTCCATTTTGATTATCGCCTGTGATTTCCTTTTGGACATACCGACACGATGCGTGGCGCGGGTATCGTCCATTTGGAATGCCGTCTATTGTTTCCCTCTCGACATATCGACACGATCGTGGCGCACGGGTATCGTCCATTTGGAAAGTTGTCTTATTGTTTCCCTTTGGACATACCGACACGATCGCGTGGCGCGGGTATGCTTCCATCTGGATTGTTGTCTTGTTGTTGAGGTCACATGGACATGTCTACACCGATGCAGTATTCCGGGGGCATGCGGCCATGATGCGACCCTGATTGATGTTGTGGGCGTGAGACCCGTAGTTATATTAGAGTGATGATCGTTTTATGTTGGAATCGTAGTTTGGTTATCATACATGTCTCCTGCTTTATATAGACTAGTATGATTTCATTTCTGATTGTATCAGATTTCACATACTTGGTACTGTTATCTTGACCTCCTTGGGGCTGCGTTCATGCCGCAGGTAGAGGTACATCGGTCGTGGATCCTCGCTCTTAGGATCACAGTTCAGCGCATTTGAAGCTCCGTTTCTCCGGAGGCTTATCTTTTGGTAGGTGTTCCCTGAGTTGTAAGTTCTTGTACATTCAGGGGTATGGCGGGGCCCTGTCCCGTCATAGTCATCAGATATCTTAAGGTCCTGTAGTATGCTGCGGCGGGGTTGTAAAAGGATTAAACTGTTCGTGTTTTATGTATATACTGAGGCAACCGCTTTGGTTGGCCTGTTTATTTATTATATCTCTTGTATAATGACTCATGTTTTTATGTTCCGCTGATTTTTCTCTGATGTATGTATCGCTAGGGTGCCGGGGTAGGCACTGAAGCTTGTCTAGAAGAAGTTCCGCGGCAACGCGGCTCGGAGGAATTGTGCGGATGTCAGCGGCAACGTTGAGTTGCGCTGGTCGGTCTTCTTGAAGGTACCACCGTCAGTGTAGCGAGTTTGGAATCTGAGGGACTTAGCCCGAGTTACTTGGGCCCTTTGAGTTCATGTGAAGAATAGGCGGGTTGCCTATATGTTAGCATTTGCCGTCCGACTTAGGAGGCAAAGTGCGTCGATCGTTAAATGTTATGTTCGGAAAGTATCGAGATCCATCGAGTGTTCCCGATTAATGATGACCACGTTAGAGATAGTAACCCGAGTTTTGGAAGCAAGCAAGATTTAAATGTGGAAAGAGTTCGAGTATCGACATCCTCGTGTGGATCGTGCGGTGGTACCATTTGTTGGGTCGCCTGAGAAGGTTAATGCCTCGAGCAAAGTGACAAAGTGGTATCTACGAGTAAAGAGAGAAGCGAGCATGTATGGCGAGCATAGGTGTGATCATTTCTTTTGTAAAGAGAAGGTGCGAAGGAGGTATATGTTAAACCCCGAGAAGTGTTTGTGGTTATGATAGAGGTGTTTCCTCGTGGACTTGGATGGAGGTATTTTGCTTAGGTGTTTCCGTGGCGGATGTGGCGGTTTGTTTTCGTAAGTATAGTAGTGAAGACTATCTTTGGCGCACGTTTGTTTGAGACTTAGAAGGAACATTCGACGAATGTTTCTAAGAGGAGAATGTTATACCCGTATTTCCAGTATGTGCGTAAGGGCGTCGTAGAAAATTTGAGTTTGTGCCTTAAAGTGCTTGGCGAATTTTATTTGTGCATAACAGGTTAGAGTCGCTTTTCGGCGAAAACGTTTTCACGACTTCGTAGGGAATTTCCGGTATGTCATTTTTAATTTTTGCGGATTTTTCCGAGAGACGTAACATTTTGACCAACGAGAGGCGACACTTGGCACCCTCTCATTGGTGGACCTAGAGCGGTAAAGCTTGGACGATTGGGGTTGGTTTTGTCAAGTAGTAGGTAGGATATTTTGTGTGCAAGTTGGCTAGGTACACATGCCCTAATCTTGGCCTTACACTTGCCTAGCACTTACTAAATCTTGGCCGTTGGTTGGCCTTCACTGACCTATAAATACCCTCCCTTTGATGAACTTCTTCATCCAAAAATCTCTTAAGTCTTGAAAGCTTCTTCCTCCCTTGTGTAGTGTAGTGGCCGAGCCTCCCCTCCCCTTGGCCGAGATCCCTTCCCTCCTAGTAGTGTGGCCAGGTACCCCCTAGCCTAGTTGCTTTCGTATAATACCCCCCCTCTCTTGGTAGAAATACTCTCAAAAGTATTGTTATAATGCCCAAATTACCTTAGCCTTATACCTTGTTGTATTCTAAGGTTATACCTATCTGAAAAGCCCGAAATACTATTATACTTACCGGTCACTACCAAACCGAAACCCTAGGAAAATCTCCATAGTCGGTTGGAGTATTGTGTAGAAGTTGGTTAGAACTTCTAAGGGTGGTTTAGAGCGGGTTGAGCGCTGAGTTGGAGCTAAACGATTGCCCAGATCGACTTTATACTTGGATAATTATGGGCTTATTGAGGTAAATATCTTGTCCTCTATTGTAATTGGAAATTACATATTGTAGAATATATAGTGAAGTATACTATATATAGAACTGAACGTAGATATCGGCAATGTCTTTTGACTTAAGCCTGAATAAAACTTACGGCAATCTCTTGCTACATAAGCCTGAATTTAAAGAAGAATACTGAACAGTAATTACATAGTGCAGTATTACAATAGACTTGTGTAGTAGTCTGAGTAGAATTGTACCCGTTAGGGTTAGTTGTATAACCCCACAGGTTGGCTTGGTAGTCGGCCTCGATAGAGGAGAGATTTACGCTTGCGGGGAGGTCTTGCGAATTTTCGTAGAATGTGCTACGAAGGGATCTAGACACTAATAAGCGCCTTGTGGCCTTATAGGTTGAAGTACTACGTGTGGCGCGATCTACTTGGCTTAAGGAGTAGCCGACGGTTGGAAGTACTTGGAGCGTTTTGCTATTAGTCGATACTCGTCGCGAGGTATGTGAACCTCTTCCTATCTCTTCTAGCATGATATGTGTGAACTATGTAGCGGTAGACGCATACGTGCTAAACGTATTTGGTTGATTTAAAACATAAAGTGTTATAACGGCTTTATGGGAAGTTGGTTATAACAGCTTTATGTTGGTAAGAAAATACTTGTGGTCTTTAAAAGGTAACTGCTTTGAACTATAACTGGCTTGTTATGTGTTAATAAAGAACTTGAAGTATTTCAAAAGATTTTTTGAATCATTTTGAAAGAAGAAGTAATATACTTGGTTTTTGAAAAACTTAAGAGTTATACTAGCTTTATGGGAAGTTAGGTATAACGGCTTAAGAATGTTTTACTGATTTCGGAAATCAGAATGTGTATCGACAAACCATCGCGTTAATAAAAGGAAATGTTTTGACTAATTAAGTATTATTAAAACCGTGAGAAACTTCCATCCGCATGAAGCTAAGATGAGACAAAATGATATTTCCTAGATCATGGCTGCTGTAATAAGATTGTTATAAACAAGAATATCCTACTCACATATAAGACTTATGTTTCTCAGATAGTTTTAAGGAGAATTATATTCTCAAATGAATAAGACTATGAACTACGAAACCTTTCTAAAATGAGAAACTTGAACATTGGAAATTAGGCAAACTTGATCATTGGAAAAGAATGTTGCTACTTGATTTTACAAAGAGAAGTACTTGATTTACTTTAAAAGGATAGTCACTCTATTTTATACTACGGGTATTGTGTGACATTTTGAAAGTAACGTATCTTTTAAAGTGTTTATGTATGAATTAGTTTGGGGATAAAACCCGATTTTGTTAATCATATAGTAGAAGGTACCTTGTGTGAACAACTTGATTGTATTGGTTTGTGATAGCCTTGTAATACTTTCTTGATTTCGTTGATAAGTAAGCGTGTTGGGACGCTACGTGTTAGTATCTTGTGATGTTTGTGTGAAGGGGTTTCCCTTGATTGTGCTTATTAACTATCAGTCGTTATGATAGTATTGTGGCATTCATCTCTTGAGATGATTCCGGGGGTTAAGCTGCCCTCCGATGCGGGGTAGACTCAGCGGTCGATGGACCTATGATTCGAGAATACCTCATGCGCAGTCCCGGCCTATGCGGAACTACGAGTTCCGTGTTAGTGACGTCCTTATGGGCACGCGGTCCTTGTGGCTACGCGGATCGAAGTCGGGCGATGCCGGAGTAGCTACCCTCGATGCGGAATGCCTCATGCGGGCCGATGAGATTGGCCTATGCGGGTGCGGGAGTTCGAGGTTAGACGCGCGTACATCGATAATCTGCGGGCAAGTGGCCGCCTTTGATCATGTGGCGGTCTAGACAGATCTTATGATCTGATTCATGACCTTGTTGCGCGGGTTTTTAGTAGTCGGCTATGCCTTCGTACTTACCCCGCATGTTTTATTATAATACAGTGGGACCCGTGTTCGGTGTGTTCCTTGGTGCTTTTATATCATATGCCGCGGTGAGGAAGGTATCCCACGCATGATTGATGTTGTGGGCACGAGACCCATTGTTATACTTGAGTGATGACTTGAGGCGTGAGTCCACGACTTGACATGGCGCTGTTGTAAAGCGTAGTTTGGTTATCATACATGTCTCTGCTTTATATGACTGCTATGATTTCATTTACAGAATGTATTATCAGTATCACATACTGCACTGTTTATCGACCTCCTTCGGGCCGCGTTCATGCCGCGAGTTGAGGTACACGGCCGTTGATCCTAGCTCGTGGTCACGATTTCAGCGTTTGGGAAGCTCCGTTTCTCCGGAGGCTTATCAAGTGGTATAGTCCCCTGTCGTCGTAAGTATTTACATTCAGGGGTTTGGCGGGGCCCTGTCCCGCCATTGTTGTCGTATCATTCTTGAGGTGCATGAAATCTTGTTGTGGCGGGGTTTGTAAAAAGGATTAAACTGCTCATGTTGAAAAAGTTGCTATTTATATATATACCAAGGTAACCGTTTTGGTTAGCTGTCTTCTTATTTCACTGTCTTATTACATGGTTTCATGTATTGTCTTTATGTTCCGCTGATTACTCGATGTATGTCTACTGGGTGCGGGGTAAGGCACGATCCGGGCCCGGTTGGTCGTGTGATAAGTAACATGCGACGATTTCTAATAAACGACCAATTAGTAATCCAACTTCAAGTGGCTAATATAACATTTCAGATTTAAGCTACAAGCAATCCATAATACTTATGAACTTCAACATATCAACTTCATGCTAGCAACATGTAAAGCTAACAACAACAATATATATATAATCTTGTAACACTATTAAGAGACAAGATTATACCTCAACGAATCTCAATCCAACTCCAAATCCGAATTTGCTCCTTAGCAACTTAGAGCCTCTTCAAGACGCTTCAATCCGCTAGTTGAGACCCTTAGAACAACACCAACAAACTTCCTTCAAATCTCCAAACAAAACCTAGAAAGACAACTAGGTTTTCGCTTTGCGACTAACCCGAAAACTATCTTTTTCCGAGATTTTTCTATTGAGATATGCTTACAATACACTCAAGAACCTTGGTTTAAAGTGTGGAGCTTAATGGACAAGGAACAAAAAAATTTTCTTTTCAAATGCAAGGAACCCGAGAGCTCTTTGTGAGTTTCATCCAATTTCTTGAAATTTTTTCTAAGTGTTGGGCTCTCTCTTGCTACTAGTAGTATTATATAGGGACATGGAGGGTCAAGATGTAACCAAATGGGTGGCTAGGATGAGGTTCTCTTAAATATCAAGCTTGTGGTCCCATTGACCAAGTCAATTATCTCAAGCTCTACTACTTGCAAGACTTGTCTTCCTAACAAGGGTCAAATGACCCTTGTGCCCTTGTGATTTCGTCCAAGACCTCAATAAGGGGGGTGACACGTGTCGCCCTCCCATTCGTCACAATATTACGTTTTCCGACAATTCCATAATTCCGATAAATTTTTACAAGTCTCAAATCTTAACACTCGTGAGTTCTTACGTACGTTCTTACAACATGTCCTGCACAAACGGGGTGTAACACGAGCAATGTCCATGCCCGGCTGAAGAGCTACTCCCGAGAAACCCTATTCTAAGTAATCATCGAGCCCTGTGACATAGTGGTGCACTCTGTCCTCCATGTCGGCCACTAAAGCAGGGACGTACCGAGCCAACGAGTCAAACTCTACGTTGTACTCTCGGACCGTCCACCCGCTCTATCTCAACGTCAGAAATCTACCGGCCCGAGCACTCCTCATCTGCGGAGGCAAGAAATGGCTAAGAAATGCCTTTGAGAACTCGTCCCAAACAGCTAGAAGCGCATGCTCCCCGACGCTTCCCACGCGAATCAAACCAACTAAGATCACGCAATGATGTGAACCCGATACTACCGACTGTCTTGAGGCCTTGATCACTCTCATGATCCACGCAATTGTCGGATAAACTCCCGAGGATCATCTCGCCCTCGACCCATAGAACTCGTGGGCGCAACTCAAAAGTCCGAAGTCTCGCTATCGATCCGGGTGAGCACGGTACAACCGGAACCGCTGCTCCGCTCGCCCTCCCGCCGCCACGATCCTAGATAATAACTGGGCCATCTCCTTGTAGCCCATATCCTTTGCTCTAGGCTGTGTAACTGGAGGCTCAGGTACCGCGGTCTCAGTAGCCGCTGCTGCTGCTCCGAACTCTGTTGGGACTGGCGACGTCGTGGAACTCGCCGTCTGAAACATCACCTCAGGTAAAGATCGGGCTCTCGTGAATCCTCGCTACCTACTAGCAGCTCTCACCGCTTGCCTTGCCGCCGGCCGCGGTTTCTTGCGTGGAGGCATAACTGATACATAAAAATATGTCAGAGGGAGTTCAACCTATAACACAGCTCTATTGCACGATCTTAGAGTGAAAGAATGGAAACCAATCCTAAATATCCTGTAGCCTCCTGATTATAGATGTGGTGCACAACACACCGATAATCAAGACTCTACTAGATACGATCTGTAGACACTTTCCGAGGATTAACCTGGCTCTGATACCACTTTTGTCACGACCCGACCTCGGGCCCGTGACTGGTGCCTTACCCCGGGCACCCTAGTGATACAACGTCAGAGAAAAACCAGCGGAAGTAACTCCTAAACATGAAACAATATAAAATAGGAACAGACTAACCAAAATAGTTACCTTTCTATAAATATAACAAAAACTGAACAGTTACATCCTTTACAAAACCTAATTGACAACATGTGACTCTGCACTTAAGAGTTTGTAACAACTATGACGGGACAGGGCCCCGTCATACCCCTGAATGTACATGGATCTACAATGACAGGAAATCATACCAAAAGATAAGCCTCCAGAGAAACGGGGCTTTCCAAAAGCAGAACGGTGATCCTAAGAGCGAGGATCAACAACCGATGTACCTCGACCTGCGACATGAACACACGGCCGAGGAGGTCATAACAGGTACCAAGTATGTGAAACAGAAAATACTGTAATGAAATCATAACATTTCCAAATCAATCCACAGATATGTATGAAAAACCAATTAACCATACACAGTGCCATAGCATAGACAAGGGTAAACAAGTGTAACGCAACCGGTCTTTTCTAGGCCGCTAATGATCGAAACAGGGCCACTCACCCATAGTATCATTATACGAGCCTAATCCTGGACTTCCGCAGCCCGCATAGGTCCCGTGGACCAGCATGAGGTACTCCTCGCATCGGGGGTAGCTAACCCGCGGCATATCCTGGACTACCGTAGTCCGCATGGCCACTAGGACCGCATGAGGTATTCCTCGCATCGGCGTAACACACCCGGAGTGATTCTTGTACTACCGTAGTCCGCATAGGTCATGTGGACCCGCATGAGGTACTCCTCGCATCGGGGGTAGCTAACCCGCGGCATCATAACAAGTCAGGGGGGTAGGTGATATACACAAGCACAACCAGCTTATCGTAAACGTCATAAGCACAACGAGAGAACCCCCTTACCACAACAAAACTCAAGGCGCTAACACCCATAGTAACATAACATGTTTACTTCTCAAGCCAACTTACCACACATTCAGACATCATTACAAGGCTTCTACAAACAAGTAAGTAAACCATTCTTTTTATCTTCCTTAAGTCACCATAACTAACTTCCCATAAAGTTAGTATAACACTTAAACTTTGGAATAAATCAAAACATTCACATTTGTTTGGAAAACCAAAAGAACTTGTTCTTTTAAAACCAAGTATTAATTTCCTTCCGAGTAATGATTCATAACTCTTTTTGAAATATTTCAAGATTCTTAACATTTAGAACTCAAGTCAAAGGACACCAAAATGAAACCAAATTTAGTTAATACACGTACGTCTATCGTACTATATATTTACAAATATCATGCTCAAGAGGATAGGAAGAATCACATACCTCATCGGCTAAATCTACTTGACAAGTCGAATATACCGCGCGTAGAGTATCAACCTATAATAATCAGATATGTCTATTAACGTCTAGACTTCTTCGTCGAATATTCTAAGTATAAAGTTCCTTATTCTAC
Organism: Przewalskia tangutica; assembly: GCA_029844215.1. Lineage (NCBI taxonomy): Eukaryota > Viridiplantae > Streptophyta > Magnoliopsida > Solanales > Solanaceae > Przewalskia > Przewalskia tangutica. The sequence continues at coordinate 597,981 of JAQGDG010000048.1, forward strand.
GGAAAATTGGACAGCACTTCCTTTGTTTCTATATACTTTTCCACCTTTTCAAGGCTCGAATTCGACTACCAAACGCCACATTTAAGGCCCAACAATTCAGCAATACAAGGGGATTACACGCCTAACTTGGACGTGTAAAATTCTGCCCCACAATACAAATTAAATAACCCAATAAGTTTAAGATATTATCTTGGCTATAACATGCTCACATATCATTCTTATCCAATCCTTTCAAATCTAAATCGTTATTCCTACATATAATATACCTAAAAGCAATATTGACAACTACAAGTCCTTTCTTCCTCACATGCAACACAATTTACTTAAAAAGGAGAATGGATTGTTACCTTAGAGTTTACCCAAATTAATCCAACAAATTTCACTTGCCTTCTTTCCACAATCACCTCCACAAACCTCCTACAATCTTGTCAACAAGTTTCCTTCTTCCCACCTTTCCGAAATTTCTCTAGGCCTTGGTTTCTCCTTGAATTTTTAGAGAGAAGGAAGAGAGATTTTTAGAGAGAAGGGGGTTTTGTGAAGAATGACCAAGTCTTCAAGACTTGGTCGATATATAGTGCTTCCACACAATCATATGGGAGGGACACTTGTCACCCTCCCAGGGCCTTCTAAAAAAAATATCTTCTGATTTTTCCCCCAGATTTCGCAAAAACCGCCGGCCACAAACCTCCGAGAATTTCAAGATTCGGCCCGCGCGCTGCAACTTCAGAGGACTCCCAGTAAATCCGGCGTCGCGGCCCTGCATCCGGCGCCGCGATGCTGTGGCTCCCGACCGAAAACACTTTTCTGCTCGACTGCGCTCTGAACTTGCAACTTCCATAACTTCCTACTCCGATGTCCTATCGACGAACAGTTTGTTGCGTTGGGAACTAGACTCAACGAACTACATACTAGGCCTTTGAAATACTTAGGAACTCCTAACACAACTGGACATAAACCACCTCAAAGTTGACTAAAACCCGTCCGAAACATTCCGTCAACCTATTTTTTTTTTTAAATTTTCAATCTTAACTCCTTTCGTACGTTCTTATAAGCATGACCTGAATTACGGGGTGTAACAGTAATAATCGTACATAACATGCCCATGGAATTCCTCATCTCGGGTACATGTCTTCATGGAGAGCTAATCCATGGAGTAATAATCGCATATAACATGCCCGTGGAATCCCTCATCTCGGGTACATGTCTTCATGGAGAGCTAATCCTTGGAGTAATAATCGTATATAACATACCCGTGGAATCCCTCATCTCGGGTACATGTCTTCATGGAGAGTTAATGTCACGACCCGACTGCCCGCGATCGGTGCCCTACACAGGCACTTTACGTATACATCAGAGATAATCAGCGGAACATACATGAAACTTATACAATAAGTCAACAGAAATAAAATCAACAGGTTAGCCGATGAGGCTACCTCCCTGAATATATATAAAAAAAACATAACCGAAGCAGTTGCCTCATTTCTTTACAAACTGACCCACAACATGTGACTACAACCCTCTAAGAGTTTTAACATAACAACTTTGGCGGGACAGGGCCCCGCCATACCCCTGAATATCCATGAATCTACAACCTCAGGGGAAACCGTACCAAAAGATAAGCCTCCGGAGTAAATGGAGCTTTCCAATAACTGAACAGTGATCCAAAGAGTGTGGATCAGCAAGCTATGTACCTCAACCTGCGGCATGAACGCAGCCCCCCGAAGGAGGTCAGTACGAAATATGTACCAAGTATGTGAAATCGAAAATATCAGAATGAAATCATACGCCTATAAAAAGTCGAGACATGTATGATAACTAAAATAACAAAGATAATCGTGCCTTACCAAAGTGAAAGTAATGAAAGTCAGTTTTACCTTTTAAAGACTATTTCAACACATGAACAATAGTCATACAGGGCTACCGACACAAGCCCTCAAATATCATCACATAGTCCAGTACGGGTCTCAAGCCCACAATATCAAAGCGTGCCCGTGGAATCCCCCATCACTGCCGGCAGCTA